>OZ010795.1:134942232-135644275 GCA_963932465.1 Maratus speciosus
AAACAGAGAAACTAAATATCCTTAAACATCAGACTCGGTAATAGTCACTTTATCTTTAAAAATTTGAGCTTTTATACCCGTTGTAAGCCGTGTATATTTTTCTTTGATTTTGGAAACACAGACTTTGGTTCCTTAATGCATTTTTATTTCTTCAGTAATTAGTATTGAAGCCTAAATGTTTTGTGGGGAGTTTCGCAGCCTTCTGAAAGTTCAATTAATAAGTTGAAAAACAAAAGAGTCTTAAACATTTGCAAACTTAGCTGAGAATCGCGAGTTTAAAAAAAAAAAAAAAAAACCTCTATGTGTCATTCGACGAAAAAATATTATCGGATATCAACTAAGGTATCATTAAGCATTTTTATGAAAAACATACACAATAGGTCACTCCTTGTTAACACTAAAAATCAGAAGGTTGAATATAAAATAATACCGGCAGTTTTCTTAATGACCTGAGAAAGGCAATAAATCTTGATTTTTTTTTTTTTTTTTTTTTTTTTTTTTAGATTAATATTTGTTACTCTGAGATACTTGCCATTGAATATCCATTATTGAATGAGAGAAAAAGAATAAAAATTCAGCACGTAAGCGATTACTTAATTTTTAATCTCGTGTGACTATAAATATGCCATTATTACTTAACAATAAAATAATAAAAATAATTAATACGTGAATAAGGTACAATATGTTTAAAATATGCAAATTTGAAAGACTTAGAAAGTTTGTTTGGTACGTTTGTTTTCAATTTCTTACATTTTATGTAGTAAAATCCCCATTGAAAATTTTAGTTGTAGAAATGTATATTACAAACACCTAAAAATTCATATTAAAACACCGCGACACTTTGATTTTTTATTGTAGTGTTTTTAACACATTTTAGAGATATTACTAAATATTTATATTAATGTAAATGTTTTAATAAAAGAAATGCTTGTGTTTAATGTTGAAGAATATAGATTTGCAAAGTTTTAGTAAATTTTAAAACTTTACTGTCTTACAAATTTGAACACTTTAATAACATATTTTGCGTACTTCTTAAAAAGAACGTGTTTTGTAACACTCGGGATTGGATTTACAAAAAAGTTAATTATTTATCAAATAGAATGCCATGACATATAAGAAAAGTACAATAAAATTAGCATTGACTTAAAACTTCTATTTTAAATAAAAGTAAAAAATTAGATAAAAGACACTAATTTATAAACATTCAATGTTTATCTTAAAAAATTACACCTTAATTCTTGACTGCAAATAATGTTTTTTAAAAAAAATTGCAGTTTCAAGACGTTATTTCTTGTGGGTCCCGAACGCTACAAATCAACTTAACAAACTAACTCTTTTCATCACCGTTTGTGAAACAGAGAAAGTAAATCTCCTTAAACATCAGACTCATTAATGATCACTTTATCCTAAAAATTTGAACATTTATTCCCATTGTAAGTCGTATGTATTTTTCTTACATTTTGGAAACACAGTCTTTATTTCCTTAATGTATTTTTATTTCTTCACTAATTAGTATTGAAGCCTAAATATTTTGTAAGGAGTTTCACAGCCTTCTGAAAGTTCAATTAATATGTTGGAAAATAAAAGAGTCTTAAACATTTGCAAACTTAGCTGAGAGTCACGAGTAAAAAAAAAACCTCTATGCGTCATTCAACGAAAAAATATACCTGATAGAAACTAAGGTATCATTTAGCATTTTCATGTGAAACTGACTGAATAGGTCACTCCTTGTTAGCCTGAAAAAGCAGAGGGTTGAATGTAAAATAAAACACACAGTGTTCTGAATGAGTTGAGCAAAACAATAAATCTTGATTTTTCTTTATTTCGCTGCTTAATTTTTGCTCTCAGATTTCTTGCCACTGAAAATCCATTACTGAATGGAAGAAAGGGAATAAAAATTCAACCTGTAAGCACTTAGTTAATTTTCAATCTCGTGGTACTATAGGTATGCCATTATTATCTAAAAGTAAAGTAATAAAGTGAATTAATACTTAAATAATTCATCACAAGTTATAATCTGTCAAATATATGAATGTGACCAAGAACTAAGTAAGTAAGTTTGTTTGGTATATACTTCTATCAATGTAAAGGATTTAACTAAAGAAAAAAAATGCTTGTGGTAAATACTGAAGAATTTATTTTTTGTAAAATTTTAGTAAATTTTAAAACTCTGCCTGTACTACAAATTTCAACTTTTAAAACTATCTGTTGTGTACTCCACATACAAACGTGTTCTATAATGTTCGGGATCGGATATCAGAAAAGTTAATTTATTAAATAAAATGTGATGGCATATAAAATATACGATAAAAATTAGAAATTTTCTTTTTTTCTTTCTTTCTAACTGATGACCAGGCCCCTGCCTGACGAGAAACCGCAGCTGAACGGGTTTGATTCCTGGTATCCGGGCGGGTGACCGCCTAATCGCCGCGTAGCGCCAATAAACCGAACGAGTGCCTAGAACGTATCGGCAGGGCCTTTTGCTTAGTTGTGAACGGTGTTATGTCGGTTGCTTAACATTTATACCCTGTTGTTGTAATCTGCATATTGCTACTCGTGTTGATCTCGTAATTTGGAACCTGGGTCAGGTAACGTGACTTTCACATGGCTAGGCACGTCCAGAGGTATAATTCATAGGTAACTTGGAAGACATTGCACCCACGACGGATTTTACATGCACCAGGCGCCATTAGCGTTCATGGCGGATTATAGCTATCACCAGGCCTCGATCCCGCGACATTACCTGCGCATTCGACGCTCTGACAACTGGGCCACCGCAGCCCTATCTACTTCTGAATGACCTGGAGTTTTGAAGCCGAATGTTGTTTCTATTTTCAATTTATGACAAGAAAATTATATATTTATTTTCAAATAAACTTGTTTTTTAAAATCTAGTGAAATTCAATCATTTGAACATTTTAGTAACAGAATTATTTTGCCCATGAAATGGTAAAAATACATAAGCAATTTTTGTCCAATATTTTATGAAATTATGTTAAATCAACAAGGGTTGCACAGTTATCCTCTCAAAAATAATAAGTAAAAGAAAAACATTTTTAATTCCGGCAAGTAATAATTGTCAACAAATATAAATCTCACAATTTATATTCCTTTTTTAAGGGAAAATTATGATTAAATTTTATAATTGAACTACAAATGCTTTGAAGCCTACAGTATTACAAGTTCATACTTTTAGTTAAGATTTAGATTAACTTATCCCATAGCAACATTACACATATATAGCCATACAACATTTGCAAAATATATTTTCATGTTTATTGTGAACCCGCTATAAGGCACATGTAAACAACTACGCACATCTTATTTTCATTTTGCATTATTTTTATTTTCATTATTTTTATACGTTATAAGATCAATGAGGTTTCTGTTATCGCTTTTGTAAACGTAATTGCACAAGGAATCAATTAAATGAAACGCATTGAATTTTCAATGTTTCGAAACGCAAGCTGTTGCACAGATAATGGTTTTCCTCATTCATTAAAAGTGGTTTTGCTACTGAAAATAAAACGATACGCTGAAGGTTTTATTTAAATCCATGTAAAAATTTATTTTCTCTTTTCATATCTTTAGAATTTAGAATTTCTTCTATGTAATAGACAAAGACGGTTATTAATTAGAAATAAATAATTCAACTTTTATTTTTGCTTTGAAACGCGAAACTATAACTTATAGATTTTTAATAGACTTCCTATATTATTATTATTATTCTATTGTTATCATTATTCTTGTTATTATTATTATTATTATTATTATTATTCTATTGTTATCATTATTCTTGTTATTATTATTATTATTATTATTATTATTATTATTATTATTATTATTATTATTATTATTATTATTATTATTATTATTCTATTGTTATCATTATTCTTGTTATTATTATTATTATTATTATTATTCTATTGTTATCATTATTCTTGTTATTATTATTATTATTATTATTATTATTATTACTGTTATTATTATTAATCTGTACTATTTATTCGAAAAGTAGATTATTTTGTTCATAAATGGTCCAAATATTTTTTTCTCTCTTTTCACGAGTTGGATTATTATTATTTTCTTTTTTTAAATACATACTATTAAATTAGTTATGCTTTTATGATTTTTTTATAATAATTAACTAATTATGGTCTAATATGGGGAAGTACTTTTCTTTCGTCAAGAGATAGATTATACTATTCAATTAGCATCAATCCTCCAGAACATTTACTGGAGACATAAACTGAAAAATAAACTGACATTATGTTTACAATGAGGATATTAGGAAAAATCTATCTATATTAAAGTAATCAGTACAATAATGTGCATAAAATTGTATAAATACTTAAAATAATACTGTAAGACTGCATAAATCATGATGCTTTCTAAAAACTTTGAGATTTATTATTAGAAATACTAGGTTGAGGAAAAAGTTCTGGGAAATTTGTGAAAGTTGCGTTGTTATGCGCAAATTAACAACAAAAGCAACAAGGACTATACTTAAAAATAGAGGCATCATAGTCCACGACTTTCTGCAACAGTTCTGCCAGATTCCGGATTTGCTGGCTGAGTTTGTCGCCGTTACCAGCACCTTCATTCTCATTAATCTCATCGACGGCTTTCAGAATCGTTTGACCTTTTCTCTAATAATGTCGGGTCAACACACGCAAATCATACTATTCAATAGGCATTTTGGAGCCAAAGTTGCTGAATTCCTATAAATATACCACTTGTACCCCTATATACGATACAAATTCTGGTAACTATTAGATTAAAAATTTCTCAGAACTTTTTGCTCAACCTAATAAAAATATGTAAATGAGGTATTGACAGACTCTTTACCGTTCAAGTCAGCCTTTTTGCAACACCGATCACATAGAGATTATTATAAAATAAATGTCAATCTGCTTCATTAGAACTCAGGAACCGTGAATCCATATACTTATGCACAAAATAAGAAGTTTGAATGTATGTTCTAGTTTTTGACCCTAAGGTATAACATGGATCACTTTTCTTTCAAAAATTATTCCAATAAAGCCCCATTTTATATAAAAATTACCAAAAACTCTGCCGATACTTCAGGTATTTTGTTCTGTATTACGTATATTTTGTTAAATATAACTTTTATCTCAGATTATACAAAGACCAATAACATTCCTCGTACCAGAAAATAAGCTCTGTGCATCTGTTTCCACTCAGAATTAGAGAAAAATGTATCGTTTTGATTTTCAGTTCAATATGAATGAAGTATAAATCGGTTTCAAGTATGTAAGTTTTTACATCCTATTAAATATCGGCCTCGCCTATATAGGAAATAATGGTATTATATTCAAAATGAAAAAAAAGTCATTCCTGCCAGTGCCTGGAAGAAGAGGTAGCTTTCCTATTGCTTATTTTTCAAAAGCTAGCTTATATTATTCAAACACACGAAGCTCAATTTAGTGGAAACCGATTATAGAAGATTTAATACTAATTTTTATCAATAATAAATCATTATGAATGAGAATTTCGCGAAATTAGCCAGCTTTATCCAAGCTGCTTTTATTTAAAGTAACTTATATTTGGCTGCCAAATTCGGCGATATCTTGAAGTGAAGAATATCTCTTTTAAGACAACATGGTGGATGAGGCTAACCAGTGAATTTTGTCGAGACCTTAGTAATTCCTGTGCACATGATCACTCACATCGGAATCGGTTGATATATACGAGTGCTGTCGCAGGCAAAAAATCAGAATTTTCAAAATGTCACCCTCATACAGAAATTCAAACTGCTATATCTGAGCCATTTTTAAGATAAAGACAAAACAACAAAAAAAATTCTCCGCAATGCATATATCAAAGTCAAATACTTAAGAAAGAAACCTTTTTCAATTCCTAACTTATTTGCACCTCACTTTAAATTCATTTTTTTTTTATTTTATGGCCGCCATATTGAAACCAGATGGAGGATGAAGCTGGCCAACGAACTCGGTTGAGACATTGGTATGTACTTTGTATACACCAAGGTATATCCATACCGGTTCATGAATACGCCTGTTATCGCGTGACAAATATCAGGACGTTTCAAAATGTCAGCGAAGGTAGAAATGCAAAGTGCTATAACTAAGTCATTTTTTAAGATATAGAAGAAACAAAAACTGCTTCGGAATCTTTGTATCAAGGTCAAACACATAAGAAAAAAAAATATTTTTCAATTTTTATTCTTTTGGTACCACATTTCAAATTTAATTTTTTTTTTAAATTTTAAATGGCCGCCATTTTGAAAAATTATAGCGGATGAAGCTGGCCAACGAACTCTGTCGAGACATTGGTATGTACTTTCTACACACCAAGATACATCAATATAGGTTCATGAATATGTCTGTTATCGAGTGACAAAAATCAGGACGTTTCAAAATGTCAGCCACGGTAGAAATTCAAAGTGCTATAACTTAGCTATTTTTTAAGATATAGACAAAACAAAAACTGGTCCGGAATCTTTGTATCAAGGTTAAATACATAAGAAAAAAATATGTTTCAATTTTCAATTTTTTGGTACCACATTTCAAATTTTATATATTTTTTTAAATTTTAAAAGGTCGCCATTTTGAAACAAGATTGCGGATGAAGCTGTCCAATGAACTCGGTCAAGACATTGATATGTACTATGTACACACTGAGTTGCATCCAAATCGGTTCATAAATACGCCTGCTATCGCGTGACAAATTCAGGTCGTTTCAAAATGTCAGCCACAATAGAAATTCAAAATGCTATAACTTAGCTATTTTTTTAGATGTAGACGAAACAAAAAACGTTCCGGAATCTTTGCATTAAGGTCAAACACATAAGAAAAAAATCTTTTTCATTTTCTAATTTTTTGATACCTCATTTTAAATTTTAAATTGTTTAATTTTTTTTTAAATGGCCGCCATTTTGAAAGAAGATGGCGGATGAAGCTGACCTAAGAACTCGGTATGTACTATGTACACACCGAGATTCATCCAAATCGGTTCATAAATACGAGAGTTACAGTGTGACAAAGATCATATATATATATATATATATATATAAACTTTTGAACGGAGGGTGGTTTCGGGGTCTGGGGGTCATGATCGATGAAAATGTACCAAAATTTTTTGAAATTGTTTTCCTCCGATCGGCTGCAATAGGTAGCTTTTTGTAATGAAAGCTAGCTAATAACAAAAAAAAAAAAAAAAAAAAAAAATCTGCTGGTACGATTACACTTACTCAAATCCTATAAATATCATTGATCAGCCATGTAATCACAATATTTGGGTAATTTTTCTGTTCAACGATGTTGCCGTTACATAAAAAGTTCTAGGAATCCCACTTTCCTAGAAAAACTTTAGTAACTTTATAGATTTTTTTTACAGTGTAAGTCATCGTTTAAAATAATTATATTGTAAATTGTAGTTGTAATTTTAAATCATTTTCCATTAAATTTGCGCAGGTGATAAATCCCGAAGTAATCTTTATGGTTACATCTTATGACTCTTAAAAAAACAATCGAGTTAAATGTGCAGCAAAACACGCTTTCCGAAGTATTCCAATTGGCTGTGAAACTGCCATAGCAAAATATTTTAACCTTTATGCACTGAATTATAAATTCATGAAAACTTTATCTTCTAAAGCATCTTTAATGAATTTTTGAAAATACATTGGAAGATTTAGATAATCATTTAATAAATTTTAGAAGGATTTTAGAAGGATTAATTAAATTTTAATTTATAGGGATCTTGAGCAATATTTATAATCCCACTCAAATGTTTTATTTTAAATATTTTTCTTAGTATTTTGTAGAATTAGGAAATGTACAAATATAATGCTCTTACAATAGAAATATAGAAATATTTTCAAATTGAAAAATCCCCCCCCCCCCTCCACGAAAGCCACAGCAGCTGAAAACGTGAATGAGTAAAAGAAATCATCCTTTTTTGTATGTGTGTGTGTGCGTGTGTGTGTGTGTGTAACAATAATGCTTTTGTAACAAGTAATGCATCCATAACTCATTCTAAACTGTATTAAATGACTTTTATAACAAATTATTTTAATGGTACTTATAAGTACCGTCAGTAGATAGAGAGTTAAACAGTAAAAAAAAAGAAAATATAAATAACAAATATTGTAGTAATAATAAACGGAAACTTTCTTATAATCTAATAGTTTAATGTTAATTAAATTATGAATATAAGGTTATGAATATAAGTAAGAAATTAATTTAGTAAACTTGAATATATAGTTTTAAAAAGGCTACTCAAATGTTTTATATTAAATATTTTTCTTAGTATTTTGTAGAATTAGGAAATGTACAAATATTCTCTTACAAAAGAAATATAGGAATATTTTCAAATTGAAAAATCCCCCCCCCCCCTCCACGAAAGCCAAAACAGCTGAAAAGATGAATGAGCAAAAGAAATCTTCCTTTTATTTACTTTTTTTTTTTTTTTTGTGTGTGTGTGTGTGTAACCAATAATGTTTTTGTAACAAGTAATGCATCCATAACTCATTCTAAACTGTATTACTGCTAATCTATGTACTAAATGAATTTTATAACAAATTATTTTAATGGTACTTATAAGTACCGTCAGTAGATAGAGAATTAAACAGTAAATATATATATATATATATATATATGTATAACAAATATTGTAGTAAAAGTAAACGAAAACTTTCTTATAATCTAATAGTTTAATGTTAATTAAATTATGAATATAAGGTTATGAATATAAGTAAGAAATTAATTTAGTAAACTTGAATAGATAGTTTAAAAAAGGCTACTCAAATGTTTTATATTAAATATTTTTCTTAGTATTTTGTAGAATTAGGAAATGTACAAATATTCTCTTACAAAAGAAATATAGGAATATTTTCAAATTGAAAAATCCCCCCCCCCCTTCCACGAAAGCCAAAACAGCTGAAAAGATGAATGAGCAAAAGAAATCATCCTTTTATTTACTTTTGTGTGTGTGTGTGTGTAACCAATAATGTTTTTTTAACAAGTAATGCATCCATAACTCATTCTAAACTGTATTACTGCTAATCTATGTATTAAATGAATTTTATAACAAATTATTTTAATGGTACTTATAAGTACCGTCAGCAGATAGAGAATTAAACAGAAAAAAAATATATATATATATATATATAACAAATATTGTAGTAAAAATAAACAAAAACTTTCTTATAATCTAATAGTTTAATGTTAATTAAATTATGAATATAATGTTATGAATATAAGTAAGAAATTAATTTAGAAAAATTGAATAGATAGTTTAAAAAAGGCTTTGTTTCTTTCCAGTTACCATAGCCTTGAAAAAGTGAGAAATTGCCAAAATTACAACTTTTTTAAATTGATTTTCAAGCATTGTTTTGCTAAGCATAAAGCAAAGGGGTAAATTTTTAATTTTCAAGGTCGACGCCAAATTAAGTTATTAACAGAAAATACTTTTTGAAACACATAAATTGCACTCAGGAAATTAATCGCTGTATTTAAGATAAATATTGAATACTTATAAAAATGTGGGCTTTTTAAAACCCTCCGAACGCCTTGCAAAAGGGTAAAATTGTAATGTTGTTTTCTTTGCATTTTGTTTTAAATGCTAAGAAAATATGATTTTTTCAACATTATAAAAAAAACTCAATTACAAATATGAATGTAATCCTTGAGAGTATTAATCATCCTTCAATGTATTTAAAATTCATTAAATCTATAGAATTATATTATCTTAAATATTGCTTGTATTGCTGTGAAACCTGGATCTTATTGAACGGAATATTACGCCCCAAACACTTAGAGGGTTAAAAATATTTTACATAAATTGCATTAGATAATTTCACACTTTGCCTCGTTATTTTCCCATTAGTTAACATCCATTTTTGCATGAACAAAATTCGTAACCGTCATCGTACATACATCTTTCAATAACAGAATGATTCTATTTATTATAATTGTACAAGAATTCCAAATACAAAAATGATTGTTTTTTTTTCATTTATTTATAATTTAAATAAATTTTGAAAGAGTTACAAGCTAGAATAAAACCGTTGAAGGTTTAAAATAATTACTTAATTTGAAATTTTCCTCTGAAACAAACGATTCTTGTCGTAGAGAATTTCAATTCACAAAAAAATACAAATTCAATTAGTCGAATTCTAGGCAATTGCAAAATAAGTTGAAACTAATTGAATCCCTTAAGTTTCTAGAATTAAATCTTAATGAATTATTTAACAGCGACAGTACTATCTTTATTATTCTGCTATCTGTTCAAAAATGGCTTGTCACTCTGAGAAGAATTAACCTGTGCGAAAATAGAAATCTGATTCTATATCACGAAACACTTTTATAAAAGCCGTTAATTAGGCCTTATAATGCATTTAATTTGTTTTTTTCCTTCGCATTGAATAACAGATGTTGCTGAAAGTATTTTAAATGCGTGATCTAAAGCAAGAAAACTGTTTATATCTCTTATCATAACAAAGAGCCTCAAACTCCTAGATTAAAATTGTCGATAAATAGAAGACATAAAATAAAGAAAATCTAAAACGCAGCTTTAAACAGGAACACAGCTGTTTTGGGCATATGTTTCTAAAATACTTTATTCAGAAAAGAGAACATGTAAAAGAAACAAACACCATTTATATTTTCTGAAAATAAAATTTCAAGTTCGCTAACACAGTTTTGATTAATTAGTAGTCAATTACTGTTCCATAATTTTTACTAATTAAACTGATTTTGGGGAAAGTGAGCTAATATGATTACATTTCGAAGATACAAAATTATAAAGAATAATTTATTTTAACCGAAATAATAATTGATGTGACTGTTTATTCACTAAATTATTTTCATGTCTATTTGCTTGATAATGCAAGATATAATATAAACTTTTTAACCAAAAAAAAAAAAAAAGAAAAAAAAAAAAAAACAGGCTATCAATTGATTTTATATTAAATAAGTAAAAAAGGTCGCGATTCGTTGTTCTGTTGTACATCGGCATCCACGGGAACTTCGCATCCATCTAACTGAGCGATACAACGGGATGAGGAAAATATTGATTGTTTTGGTTTTTGTTTAATTTTATAAAATTACTAAATGAAATTTGATTAAATAAAAATGGGACCAATTCGAGAATCTCGTATTTCAATTAAAAACTAGTATGTTGTTGCCATCACAAAACTTTCTTCTATATAAATCACGTCAATTAAATCATTTAAATAGTATAAGAAATTACATCAATTTAGAACCAATTCGTATCAAAGTATACCTGAATTCGAAGTTTGATGAAAATTCGTGCATTAGTTATTGAGATAGAGCTGTAGGGGAAATTCTGAAAAATTCAGCATAGCAGCGCCACCTGTTGGGCGATTTGCACCAAAAGACAAACAGCACTAATTCATATTAAGGTATACCGGAATCTAAAGTTTGATGAAAATCGGTGCATTAGTTCTGGAGCTAGAGCTATTGTGGAAATCACAAAACATGCAGCACAGCAGCGCCACCTGTTGAGCGATTTAAACGAAAAGGTACAAAACATCATTTCATGTAAAGGACTAACTGAATCTAAAGTTTGATGAAAATTCGTGCATTAGATCTGGACATTGAGCTATTGTGGAAATCGTGAAAAATGCTGCATAGCAGCGCCACCTGTTGAGCGATTTACACCAAAACATCAACAGCACTAATTCATATCCAGGTATACCTGAATCTGAAGTTTGTTGAAAACCCAAGTATTAGTTCTTGAGATAGAGCTATTGCGGAAATCTCAAAAAATGCAGCATAGCAGCGCCATTTGTGAAGCGATTTACACGACAAGAGGCAAAACGTGAATTCATATCAAGCACTAACTGAATCTGAAGTTTGATGAAAATCCGTGCATTATTTCTTGAGATTGAGCTATTACGAAAATCGTGTAAATGCTTCAAAATGCAGCATAGCAGCGCCTTCTGTTGGGCGATTTGCACCAAAACGTTACCAGCACCAATTCATATCAAGGATTAACGGAATCTGAAGTTTTATAAAAATCCGTGCATTAGTTCTTGAGATAGAGCTTTTGCGGAAATCATGAAAAATGCTACATAGCAGCGCCACCTGCAGGGCGATTTACACCAAAAACTAATCAGCACCAATCTATATCAGGGACTAACTGAGTATTATTTTTTATTAAATTCCGTGCATTAGTTCTTGAGATAGAGCGCCCACAAAATTTGTGTCACATACAGACAGACGGACGGACGGACAGACGGACAGACAGACAGACAGACTCACAGACAGACATTTTGTAAAAACATGTTTTTTTGGAATCTCTGACCCCTAAAACGTATAAATCCGTCGAAAACTGGAATTCGAAAATTTTCATGAAACCAATACTTTCTTCTTGTCAAGATAGAAGAAAGTAAAAATATATATTACACGAATCGGTCGCGTAGTTTCGAAGTAAGCGATAAATATAAATAAAAATATACTCTTCGAATTCATAACCTCCTCCCTTTTTGAAGTCCGGTAAATTAAAAATTATTAACTTAAATTAAGTGCTTTTATATTTACTCGTATATGACGCACAGTTCTGTATAGCGTACTCATTTCCTTTTTGATTGGGGCAAGAGATAAATTATCTCTAAAAAAGAGACAAAAAAATATATTTTTAAAATTAAATTCAGAGTCATATTCTTCCAAGGGGTAAATTTTCAATTTCGGGTCCACTCCAAATAAAGCTGCTGTAATGAAATCTTTTTGAAAGTAGGGGAGGATAGTACACAGTGAGACGAAAATTATTATTACTTAACAAATGGCGACGATTTTTATTCTTTTGAAATTTATTTTGCTACATCTTTAAACTACACAAATGCGCTACACATTAATGTATAAATGGTTTTAAAAAAGTTATTTATAAAAGCACAGAAGCAGCATAACGGAGTATCGAAAATTGTCTCACTCTGTACCGCAAGTAGTACGCAGTGAGACAATGTATATATTTTCATAAATCATACATTTTTAAACTCTATCAATAATTTTCTGCAGTTTATGATTTCTAATTAACATTTCTAGATTTTCAAAATATTGAAAATATGAGCCTTGGGAGGACAGTGGCAGACCTTTGGCTACCTTCATGCACATTTTCAGCCTCTTACGTTTATTAAAGTTCCCTAGCCATCTCACGCCCATGAAAGAGAGAAAAATCTTCTTTTATTAATAAATAACTTTTTAAACATCAGAACTACATATTAGGTACACAAAAAGGCACGTCTCACTTTGTACCACAACTGTGTGTTTCACTGTGTACTTTCATTACGTTATAACAAAATGGACGCCACATCTGTTACCATAAATTTCATCGCTTTAAAAAGTTTATGTCGCTTTGCCGAAATAGTCTATTATTAGATATAGCTAGGTTTAGTTAAGTAAATATATTTCATATTGAAGGAAATAAACTCTAAAATAGACGTTTATGTAACTTTAGCCACTATAGAATAAGGAATTATTTACTATTTTGTCGGACGAGTAACTGAAATGCCGAAAATACATCCACGTGTTGCATAAGATGAGGTCGTTATGTGTGTGTGCCAGCTTGAAGAAGAACTTACAACTATATGTCAAAGTGGCTGCTGTCTCACTGTGTACTCCCCTACCCTACATGAATTTAACTCATAAAATTCGTCGTTATATTTCAAATACTGAATACTTAAAAAAAAGGGCTTCTTTCTGGAACTATTGTTACTGTCTTTTACGTTGGTTTATGTAGATTCACACGTTGATTCGAAGTTTTAAGATTTTCTAAACATCCAGTTTTACAAGAAGAATTTTGTTATCTGTTATAGTATATAAATAATTCAATATTAAAGATACTCTGATTTATGATATTGTTACGAAACTTCAAAATATAAAATTTATTCTTAGTTTATTTAATTATAATTTACCTAAATTCTGAAAGATGCTAAAATAAAATCTTTGATTATTTAAAACAACTACCAAACGTGAAATTTTCTTCCAAAACAAATTATTCTTAACTCAGAGCATTTCAATTAACTTAAAATACAAATGCAATTAGTCATCGAATTGCACCTATTTGCAAAAAAAAATTTAAATTAATTGAATTCCTCCAGTTTCTAGAATTAAATCTGAAGTATTTAACTGTGACAATATATTTTTTATTATCACCAGTACCTCAAAAATTCCTAGTCACACGCAGAGACGATCACATCGAAATCACACAAAGAATTAACCTATGCTGAAATAAATTATCTGGTTCTATTTCACGAAACACTTCTATGAAAGCCGTTAATTATGTCTTATAATGCATTGAATTTGTTCCTTTCATTCGCATTGAGTAACAGATGTTGCTGAAAGTATTTTAAATGCGCAGTTTAAAGCAGGAAAACTGTTTATATATCTTATCATAACAATGGACATCAAACTCCTAGATTCCAGTTGTTTATAAATAGAACACATAAAAGTAAGAAAATCTAAAAGGCAACTTTAAACATAACACAGCTGTTTTGGGCATATGTTTCTAAAATACTTCACTCTGAAGCGAGACTATATAAAAGAAACCTTCACCATTTATATTTTCTTAAATTGAATTTTAACGTTTGCAAATATAGTTTTGATTAATTAATCATTTATTGTACCGTAATATTTCCTAATTAAGTAGAATTTAATAAAAATGATCTAAAACGATTACATTTGAAAGGCACAAAAATGTAAAGAATAAATTATTATAACCGAAATAATAATTAATGTGACTGTTTATTCACTGAATTGTTTTCATGTCCATTTGGTTGATAATGCAAGGCAAAACAAAAATTAATAACTTAAATTAAGTACTTTCATATTTATTCGTGTATACTACGCAGTCTTGTATAATATGTAACGATTTTGTGATTGGAATAAATTTACTGTAACGAAATATTTTTGGAAGTAAATGAATTGAAATCATGAAATTAGTCGTTATATTTCAGATTAACATTGAATACTTATAAAAAAGTGATTAAAAAAAACTATTTTTACTTCTATTACGTTCGTTATGTCGCTTAGCTTCAGACGTGGAGTTCAAGATTTCAGATTTTGTCCCATTTGAACTCTTATTATATTGTGATCTTTCAATGTTAAAATTGTTTGTTTATTTTAATTGCTAGAAAACATCGAAAGAAAGATACATTATTTATTTAATTATTTATCATATATGTTACGAAAACAATTTACCTTTTCAACAATTTTGTTTATTGTAAACAATGATTCAAATGTATTCAAATGATATCACTGCATTTAAATGTTTAACTAATAGTGCGTTTTGAAAAAAAAAATTGTAGATTTATTTAAAATTTTTAAAAAGTTTAAAAAAATTAGCATTTTTGAAAATCCCCACTACTTTTTAAAATATTAATATGTCTGCCATTGTTTTTTCAACTGTGCATTACAGAAGACTGCGCATTAAGTTTTAGATACATCTAATATTACGTTTAATATTATTTTTTTGTGATATACAAAGTGTAAAACGATGAAACCTAACACATTTACATATTCTTCACATATACAAAAAACCTGAAGGCTAATTCCATGACAAGATTTATCACATATATTGTAAAAAAAGTGTACAATAAAATTTAAATCTCTATCTCAAATACAAATAAAACCTTAGCATTTTTAAAACATGAAAGTGAAGAAAATATGAATATGAAGACAAAGCCATTTAACCCTTAAATGCCTGATTTTTCAAACATCATTGTAATAATGTTTTTCGGCTTTCATTTTTTAAATAAATCATGGGAAAAATACTTAAGAAAATCCTATTTTGTTTTAAGTATGGTTTACGGCTAAAAAACAGTTTGTTACTAATCGGCAATACTGGTCTTTAATTGGAAAAATAATTTTCCTTGATGAAATTCTATAATATTAAACCCACAAGAATTTTAGGAACTATAATAAGAAATAAATTTTACTTGCACGCTGCAGAAGAAAATAGGATATTTCGCAAGCTTCCAAACAAAACAAAAAGAACAACTAGCAACAATTGAAAAAATAAATCTATCTTTATTCTTAAACAGCACAAATGTTGCCATCTACATCTTGAAAATCGATTTTATAATATTTTGAGAATGTATTTTATTGGCAACATTAGGCATTATAGCTTCAATATTATTCTAATAGTATTTTAGAGCCTAAATTGGGTATGTTGCCGAAAAGCAACACCTGGCATTTAAGGGTTAAACTTTTAATTTTTGTGTGTAATTACGACGGGTGTATTAACAAAATTTACAATATCTCGCGATATAATTGACGTACTGGTAAAAATGAGGTGTCGAAATATTCACAATTAAACAGGCTTTGATTTAATATTTAAAAACAAAGATGGATTTTTTGACCAATTTCGAGATAAAAAGTTTCCTTAATTCTCAGAGTTATAAGCTAAAATAAAATATTTGAAGAATTAAAACTGTTACTAAACATGAAATGATCTTCGAAAACAAACAATTAATTTCCCCAGATCACTTTAATTAACATAAAATACAAATTCAATTAGTCATCGAATATTAGTTATTTGCCAACTAATTGAATTCTTTAAGTTTCTAGAATCAAATCTGAATTATATACTTTGACAGTACTATCTTTATAATTGCTACTTCCTCAAAAATACCCGGTCATACTGAGAAGAATTAAACTATGCTGAAATAGGTAATTTGGTTCTATTTCCGAAACTTATATGAAAGCCGTTAATTCATCCTTTATAATGTATTGAATTTGTTTCTTTCTTCGCATTGAATAGCAGATGTCGCTGAAAATAATTTAAATGGGCTGCCTAAGTCAAGGAAACTCTTTATGTCTATTATCATAACAAAGAACTTCAAACTCCTAGATTTTAATTGTATATAAATAGATCACATAGAAGTAATAAAGTATAATTTGCAGATTTAAACAGGAACACAGCTGTTTTGGGCCTATGTTTCTAATATAATTGTCGCAGAAGTAAAAACATATATATATATATAAAAAACCTAAACCATTTATATTTTCGCAAAATAAATTTTCAAGTTTACTAAGATGGATTTGATTAATTAACAATCAATTATTGTACCGTAATTTTTACTAACTAAATATTTAAGCAGAAAGGAACTAAAATGATTGCATTTTAAATACACAAAATTAAAAAAAAACGAGTTATTATAACTGAAGTATTAATTGATGCGAACATATTCGGTAGACAATGCAAGACAAAAGAACTATTAATAACTTAACTTAAGTTATTCGATATTTACTCATATATACTGCGCAGTCTTACATAATACAGACCGATTTTTTTTTATTGGTATTTGCAAAATTTTAAAATAGCCAAAATATATCTATATACTCAGACACATAGAAAATAGCGCACAATGACGGGAGTATCGGAATGAAGTGAAATTTAATACACATTAGGATACAAATGAGAGATTCACTTGATCTCAAAATCAAGACAATTAACAAATACAGTGTGTACAATTAGAAAAATACAGTGCAACTTCTGCAGTGCGTCGGAACTCCGCCGCCTGCTCCAATACATGTCGCAACGTGGTCCGGCATTGAATTGATTAGACATCTGATGTTTTCCTGCGGCAGACAGGCCCTCAAAACTTGAAAAGCCACCTCCAAATACTATTCAAAGTGACACGGCGGCATCTGGCGTTTCAGTTGGTCAAACACATGTTCTATAGGAGACAAGTCCGGGGAGCGGGTCAGTCATGGAATATTCTGAACATGAGGTAGGAAGTCTTGAGAAACTCGAGCTGTATGCGGACGAGCCCTATCTTGTTGTAAAAACGCCCCTCGAAAACAATGTAGGAAAGGTCCCATGTGAGGTCTAATAATATCATCAACATACCGCTGGCCCGTTAATGAACCACGTACCGAAACTAGTGGGAACCGGCAATCATAGGCTATGGTCCCCAGACCAATACGCTTGCGATACGGGCAGTGTGCGGAACAGCAGCGTTGGAAGGCTTGTACTATATAATAGGACCCCTCCCCACACGTTCGTGGTTATGATCAGTCGCCAGAACAAATTTGTATTCATCACGAAACAATACATTTTTCCGATCAGTGATAATTTTGGGGACAGTTGATAACCACGTACGGGTGTAGAGTAGTTCTTGAGAACGGTACAAGTCCACCAACGCTGTCGCGCGATGCACTGCTCGCACATCAGGCATAATGATCTGGGATAGCAGGTGTCCTCTAATTGTGGTTCGCGGAATCTTAACGGACCAGTGCTATGTTGATAACATTATTCGACTCCACGCTAAACCTTTCCTAATTGGTCTTCCAGGGGCAATTTGCCAGCAAGATAATGCTCGTCCGCATACAGTTCGAGTTGCTCAAGATTTCTTACCTCATGTTTAAACTCTTCCTTAACCGGCCCGCTCCCCGGACTTGTTCCCCATAGAAGATGTGTGGGACCAACTAAAACGCCAGATGCTGTCGTGTCACTCTGCACATGATTTGAAGGTAGCTGTTCAAGATTTGTTGGCTCATCTGCCTCAGGACACCATCAATTAAGTGCCGGACCACGTTGCGGTATGTATTGCAGCAGGCAGTGGTCCAACACGCTACTGAAACTGCACTGTATTTGTCTAATTGTACGCATTGTATTTGTTTAATTGTCTTGATTTTGGGATCAAGTTAATCTCCCATCTGTATTATTATGTGTATTAAATTTCATTACCAATCCGATGCTTCTTTCTTGGTGCGCTATTTTCTATATTTGTGAGTGTATTCAAAAGACAAAATGGAAACAAAACATTAAATTTTTAATACTGCTTACACTTTCAACTGTTTATCCGTGTCTAGATTATAAAAATATACTAAATAGAAAAAAAAAAAAAAGATAATTCAAAATTTTGGAGATTTCTTTTTTGAAATATATGTTTAAATCAATATACTTAAATTGCAAATGGATTATTTAGTATATTCGATCGCGATCAAATATTATTCTTATCCCATTTTTTTCTACAACAAAATAATAGTCCCAATATTTTTAAACCGTTCAGCGGATTTACAAAGCATCACCTTATCGTATCCACGGCTGAAAATCTGGGAGCTGAAAACTCATTTGCCATTTTAAAATGCTACTGGTCTGCACATGTGCAGACCAGTAGACATATACAATAGTAGTAGACATCTACCAACATATGACTGCAGTCATACCCGTAAGGCATGGTGACGTCACGGCGACGTCGTTGTGAAGTCACACTGTGATTTTGTGACCGTCGATGTGACGTCACAGTGACTAGAATGCGAGGTCGTTATGGCCGTTTTAGAGGATGTTTGTGACGTCACATTGTGACCACTCTGTGAAGTCACGGTGTGACAAATTTGTGAAAAGTGTGTCATTTGTGACTATTTTGGCATTAACTTTCTGACGAACCTGTTACGAAAGCGACAATGCTTTGAAGTCACATTGTGACCAATTTGTGAAATATGTGTCATTTGTGACGAACTTGTCATAAACACTGTGATTTCAAATGAAAATCAAATTTCAAATTAATTGCTTAAAAGACACAAATAGTGAAAAAGATTCCATGCTGGGATTCGAACCAGGGCCATCAGTACAGCACACTGATATTCTACCGACTAAATCACATGGAACGATACCCAGGCTGGAAAATTTCTCACTATTACATGTTGGCAAGGCTACAAACGCAGCAAAAGATGGAATATTTAGCGTGAACCACCCACATGATGCAAACACGAAACTTAATTAAATCCAGCATTGATTGGAATTATATTAATACTAGGAAATTTTTCCAGAGAGAACCATTCGCCTTGCATACAATATTTCAAATGAAAGTCAAATTTCAAATTAATTGCTTAAAAGGCAATTTTAATTTGAAATGTTGTATGCAGGGCGAATGTTTCTCCCTGAAAAAATTTTCAATTATTAATATAGTTTCAATCGATGCTGGATTTAATTAAGTTTCGTGTTTACCCCATGTCGGTGGCTCACGATAAATATTCCATCTTATGCTGCGTTTGTAGCCTTGCGAACATGTAATAGTGAAAAATTTTACGGGCTGGGCGTCGTTCCATGTGGTTTAGTCGGTAGAATGTCAGTGTGCTACACTGATGGCCCGGGTTCGAGTCCCGGCATGGAATCTTTTTCACAATGTTGGCCTTTGCGCCTTTTAACCAATTAATTTGACATTTGATTTTCATTTGAAATATTGTATATAAGGCGAATGATTCTCTCTGGAAAATTTTCTAAGTATTAATACAGCGATGAATTTTAAAATAAAATTTTGCTGTAAATATAAAATCTTATCTTTTAGCAAAATATCGCTACTTTGGAGTCCTATTCTTCTAAAACATTTTACATTTTTCCACTTAAAAAACAATGTTTATCAACTGACATATTTTTTTATTAAGTTCTATGCTTGATATTTAGAATGTGTAAGTTTTTTAATTTGTTTTGATTTGTCATTGCTTTATTAAATACGAACATGGAAACTAACGGATATTAATACAACTATTATTTATAGAGCGGCATGATAAGCGATATTTATTTAAATTTTTTATTCCCGTGTATATTGTACTTTGTGAATATGAGCTAAATAGATTTGGTATGTTTTATAGGAAAAGACTGATCTGGAAAATAGAAAAAAAAAAAAAAACGAGTAAGAAAAATCATGCGTTAAGCATAGATTAAAATATACTTTCCAACACTTTCTGAATGCTTTAACAAGACATCGTAATTTAGGGAAATGACATAAATAAGATAACTAAGTAAGCATTTTAGAAAACGCATAAAACATTTGAAAAACTGACTTCAGCAGTTACCGTCCATAGCCAAATATGTTTTCCAATTCTTTTAAACAGCCCTTATTTGATCTGTAGGTTGATACACTGAAAAAAATGAAGTACTCAAAAATGAGCAAACCGACGTACTCATATTGAATTGAAAATTTTTGGATCAAAAATGAACCTATGCTTTCTCTATTTTGAAGCATCACATGTTATCAAACCCAAACAAACAAATAGTTTTGTACCCTGTAATGGTTCATTTCATTTATGGCGGCATAAATGATGTTTATTAATGTAAATATTAAATTATGCACAGCATTTAAAAAATAATTGCTTGGAAATAATGTTCTTGTCATAAAAATATTCGATTTGAGTATCTTGTTAAGAATTTTGCTATTTTTCTTGATAAATAATCAATTAAACATTTCTTGTTAAGAACTTTGGACGGGAAATAAATGTCAGTACATTTCTACTTTACATTTTAGGTTTTTTTTTTTTTTTTTTTTTTTTTTTGGGGGGGGGGGGGCAGTACATAACGATTCATATTTGATCACAGCCATGGAATAAAAAATGAGTACATGTGTTTCTCAACTTTGAGTACATTTGGATCGGAGCTATTTTGTGCATGTGACGCATTTAAAATTGAGTACTTTTTACTCAATTTTGAGTACCCATTTTTTTAAGTGTATATATACTATATAATGGGAAAATTTAGTTTAGCAAGAAAACGCCTAACAGGTTGAAATTCATTTTCAGCAATTTATACTAATGTATGGAAACATACTTGAATACCTTTGTACAACCCTGTAGTTTACCTAAAATCTTTATTACACGCCACTATTTAGTTAAAATTTAATTCAAACTAAGACACTCTTAAAACTGCTGAAATCACATTTCCAGAAATTATAATATATAGACGGCCATGTATCCAATTCTTTACGTGACCCTGTATATCATTTTATCTATATTCTACAAATATTTCTTGGTAAATTAAATGCAGTTCAGCGAAAAAAAGCATAACTTATTTAAAAACCACCTTTAAGCAATTTGCGCTCATACCCAGTAATCCTTACGAATACTTTTGTGTAGCCTTGTATAGGAATTATAGCATTTATATACACCATACACTATGCATAAATATAGTGAATCATAAAGGTGCATATCATAATTAAAAATATATTTCCAGCAATCATCGCTAACGGATACAATATGGTATCTGAAAGATTTTGTGTGTCCCTGTAAATGCTATATACGTATTATTCGTATTATACATGAAATAATTTATAGTATGTAAACCTCAGCGACATACATCAATTTTAGTATATATGAAATAGATTAACATAATTAAAGTATACCGCAAACAATTCCCTCCACCTCTATATCATTATGTATTTGAATTCCTTTTTTAGTCCTGTAAATGAACAATAACTATTCTTTGCATCGCATAGTCAACAGAATGCATATTTTAGTGCACTTCATAAATGCATATAAATTTTATTTTGTTTGAAAGCGTGCGTAAAATCATAAAAAATCATTTGAAACGACTTTTTCCCATAGGCCGTAATGTAACGGAAAACTTTTGGCTGTTCCTGTAAATGAACAAAGCATGCTACAAACTTCATTACAAATAGGTACCGTGCGATGGTAAACGTCAATACCATCCAAAAATTTCAATCATTCTGAGTATATTTTCGAGAGTTAGAGTGCGCACAGACTGCTAGACGAACAGACGGAGAGACAAACCGAAGTCATAAGCACTTTTCAACTTGTGTCCTACATTATGTATCCTGTATTATATGAACTTAAAAAAATATATATACTAAAGCAGTTTAATCGATAACTTCCTATCAGGCATGAAAAATACTTTATTTCAATGCTTAAATATCATATTTTACTTTTTAGTGTCAATAATTACCCGAATCATACACGTAGAAAATTAATTTACAATAGAAGAAAATTTAATAACCCATTCAGAATGTCTATAATTAAATGTTTGATTAAAATCACAAACAGAAAAAATGCTTACATACAATTAAAAAAAATAAATATACCAATTTGAAAAACACTAAAAATAATAATTAGTATTTATAATTGTACTGTTAAACAACAGCAAACTACAATAGATAAATTAAATGCATTATTAGATTTAACAATATCTCAAAAATATTTCCATATGGTATAAGGAATTCCTATTATTTTATAATTTTGGCAAATGTTAAATCTGAAAACATTGGTTTGAAGATTTAGGATTTTAAAAGATAATTTAAAATATTATTAGCACTAAAAGAAAATTCTTTCAAATGTTTCACTACTGTAATATATTAAAAATACATTTTCCCAGTATAATGTTAATTTCTAATCTGAAACAGTTTCGTAATCTCATGATAATCGAACATGATATTTAACCCCAAAATAATAATAACTATAAATGTTAGCAATCAAAAAATAGTAAGAAGCCGATAAAATAATTCCAAATCATTGTCGTTCCATACATTTTCAATCTCAAGTAAGAGTAAATTAATGTTTATATTAATTTCAGTATGAAAGTAGGCATGAATGTCTCTGCGCAGTTTTTTTTTTTTTTCAAGCGATGGCAGATTAAAATATTTTTCTTCACAGTTATCAAATTGGAAAATATCGCTTCTGACAGTTAAAGATCAGTCTCTTACAAATATAACTATTTAACTCATAATATACAACCAGGAATAAAATATTTAAATTAAATAAAACTTACATGCACGTTCCATTAATATCCGTGTATCCTAAAATGGTTATTTCCTTATCTTAAAGTGTTGTAGACGTGTTGTTCTAAAACAAGTGAACTATTTCCCGCGTATTCTCATATTTATTTTTCTGTGGGCAGACGATATTCGAGCAGATGGTTTGTTACAGATTGTTTGTTTTTGTATACAAGAAATGTGGAATTTGAACGCGCAGAAATTTTATGAAAGTATCATTCATTAAAATTTTGTATTTGAAGAAATGTCCAATGTATTTAATCTTTTCTTTTTATCCGTACCAAATAATTCAAGTTAAAATGTATTGTAAAGTTCCTTTTTTCTAAATAATTATAATAATAATATTCATAATTAGAGTTTATTAGATAAAACATTGTTTAAATTTTTAAAAGGTGTAAAAATAAATTTAATGTATTAACGACACCCCCCCCCCCTTTTTTTTTTTCTTTTTTTTAAAGTAAAGTTTGTTTTCCTTTATTTTCGGAAAATGCTAATTTTATTTTAAAAGTCTGAAAGAAGTAGAATTTATGACTTGAATACAAATTATAAAAATATTCTAAAGCAAGAAATGCATAGATGACTAAACTCTGAAGACTCTTTCTACATGCTCATTAAAAGGTGCAGATTTAACTGTAATAGAAAATTTTTAGTTTGAAACCACAGAAGTGTTTCGAATAATTCTGGTCGGTAAAAAAAGAAAGAAAGAGTGAAATTTCCTCCCAGCAAACTAAATATGTAAAGTGTATAAATTTAATATTCGTAATTGTAAATATATTATCCAAATGCTAGATAAAATTGAAATCATGAAAAAGTATACATTCACTGTCTTAGATATCAAATTGATAAAATATAGCCTAAAAATTTAGTTTATTAATGCTTGTATCGTGCACTTTATTTATTATGCCCCCCCCCCCCCTCCTCCCCTTTAGTGACGGAATTTACCATTTGCTATCCACTAATATATTTTCATTCCTTATGCCGCTGTAACTCGTGGCTGTTTAAAATATTTCTCTTCATTTTCAAAGATTTTTGAAGTTCATATTTTTGTCACACTGTGACTTACAATATGCTGGTTTTTTTGTCACATATGTGACGTGGCGTACGTTACATAGCAGTGACATAACAGAGACGTCACAATTTTTTTTAATTGCCAGAAAAATATAATTTTACAAAAAGTAACAGGTTTTGAAGAATTTTCGTAAGTTTTTAAAGTTTTCTAAGAAGTTCACATTTCAGTCACAATGTGACATCACTGATTGGTGGCATTTCGGTCACAGATGTGACGTGACCACAGTGACTTGCAGTGACGTCACAGTGACGTCACCGTGACCATGCATGCTATGAGGGTATGTTGGTAGAAACCTCCTACTTCTACATATCTATTTTAGTGGTTGATAGATAGGATTACCATTGTGTTTTCCTGCACCCAGAGATAGTTATAAAACCATGGAGAACTTGACACCTGAAAACGTAATCGTAAACCTACTGCCATTAAACTTTTGTTAACTATATTTGTTATGTCTCAAAATCAAGGACATTTGAGTCAGACAGCCTGTACTTTAAATTTCGTAGACAATATAAAAAATCTGAGTATCTTTTATCAGAAAAAATAATATCAAACTTGGCTAGTCCAATTATTTGTCAGTAAGAAACATAGAGAATCATAAAACACATGTTTCGGAAGAAACACAATAGTTATATTTTTTTTATATACGAGGAGTTTATTAATATATATATATATATATATATATATATTTTATCCTGTTTCTTTTTTAATACAAGTCAAAACGAAAGTGAAAAAGAAACGGCATTTTAAATATTTTTTCAGGTATTCGAAATTTATACATATATGTATATTTGTAATTTTTTTAATTGATTGTCCAAATAGTAAAATGATTTTAAGAGATGATGTAAAATGATTTTAATGATAAGTAAATTGATTTTTAATAACATATTAATAGATAAAAGCGTATTTAGCTGAATTATTACTTTCTTAAAATTTTATTTATAAATTATGTTCAACTTTTTAGCCTAAAAAATGATTAATTGTAGCAGTTTCTTCGCCATTTAGCATATTTTGGAAATGACTTGTCATTGATTGTCGCATAATTAAATACATCGTCGTTTTAACATGTATACAGGCGTAGGGGTTGCACAGAGTATTCGGCGTTTTATCACCTATGGCAGGTTATCTAAAAATTGCCGTAAAACCGCAGTATTAAATTATAATTAAATTATAGAAAACAATTATTGTTATCGAAAACATACTTTCCATTGCATTTTTGTAATTCTAACATACCAGAAGAAGCCGAGTAGCATAGTGGTCAGCACGCATGTCTGCCACGCTACAGGTCGCGAGTTCGTCTCCCGACTGGGAAAAGTTCAATTAAATTTTCGTCACTTTGGGGTCGATAAAATGAGTACCAAGCTTGCTTGGGAACTAAAGACCGAGGGTCTCGCGATAGGCCGACCCCCGTGACCAGGTCATATGCCGTATAGCACTTCGGAACCCATGGTCACGTATACAGGGTTGGACGCTGTAGGCCCTAATCCTTTATGTATCGTATAGCCACAGGTTTAGTTTTTCTAGCATATTCGGAAGTAGTTTAAAAATGGACGAAAAATTTTGATATTTTCATGTAAAAACGATATTAGGTTAAACAAAAAAGAGTGTAACAAAATCCTCCTATGAATATTTTCTTAAAAAATATTTTCAGGATCACAAATCCATTTTTGATAAATCAATTGCCATTTTTTATGGCACAATGCATAATTTTTAAATTATAAAACTTAAAATATATGGAAATGAATGCATTTAAAAACACAAAATTGCAAAAAATAAATTGTTTTATTCAAAACAATTAACTCAAAGGTACTATTTAGAAAAAAAAAAGCGTAACGTTTAAGAGGGACTGAAAGAGCATATGATAGTTTAATATTTATCTGGATTTTTTCTCCGAACGTTTCCAACGAATGATTATTTGAAATACAGCTCTCATTCAATTATCAATATTTGGTAATGAGTTATATTTATCTGGTAACATTTTCCCAACTCTTTATTCTTCAACTTACGAATTTAAGTTTTATTATTTTTTTATTATTATAGTGTATATGATTCAGTTTAAGTAATGAAAAATAAGTGTTTATAAATTAGGAATACAAATTAACTGATCAACCATCTTTAATGATTTTCTCGTAATTGTTACTTAATCAAACGTATTGCATTGGATATTGCAATATATTTATCTTACACTTTAAAATATAGTCAATTTTGTGTATTTAATTTTAACCATCAGTTTTGTTTTTACTCTTATTTATGGAAATATTTATACGTGCTTGTAAATTTGATACTTTCATTATTAAGACAAGCTGAAGTTTTCCATCTAGTATTTTGTGACGTACAGTTTCAACAACACACGAAGACTGATTAACATTCTCAACAACCTTTTCATCCTTACTACGGACAACGATATGCGATTTCCTTCAAATAAATATCTTTCCGACAATATCTTGTGTAATATTTTTCTCTAGTAGCATGCGTATACACTTTTCGCACTCTAAAATTAATTGTTTCTTAATCAAGGGATACACAATATAATCTCCGACGAAAATTTACAATAACCTCTTCAGAGAGAATAAACATTCTGAAATGCGATCTTTATCCTTAGAAATGTCAGAAATCAATATACTTTCAAGATTTAAAAATATCACTTATAAAAGCAATATAATCAATTTACTTAATCCATAATATTGGTTTATGGATGCTATCAATACTTAATTAAAAATTTTCGTGTTAAGCAATTTTTTCCATGTTCAACAAACATGTTTTACATGCAAACATTGTGAATAAACATAATTAACATTAACAATAAAATTAATATTATTTTATTACTCTTGAATGTGTAATTTCAATTATACAGCTGAAAATGTTTAATTTAAAAATTTACGATATTTCGGGTTGAGAAAACACATAAATACTTTATAAAAACTACTCTCAAATGTTTCCAAAAATAATTGGTATTTAAAAAAAAAAAAAAAAAAAAAAAAAACATTTTTTTCTAAATGTTGTTTTAAATCTCGAAACTCTGTTGGTTTCTGGGGATTCTAATGATAAAAATGAATTTTATAACTGTGTACAGGTTTTGTTATGGTAACATACTGAATATTTTTTTAATATTCTCAGCTAGTTCCCTCACTATGAAATATAATCGTTCCCACGGTTAGAGACCTCGCAAGGCGATGCAAAAAACATTACAAAAACTTATAAGTCTTCTTTTAAACAGACTGGTGCAATTCCGAGGAAAGAACATCACATTAGATATTGGTCAAGCTGCGCATTAAATGATGACTAAATCTTTGCCGCTGGCCCACTTAACTTTGACGACACATAGAAGCTAAAGTCTTCGGTTTGCAACATTTTTGAAAGTAAAGATACTGTAAACCTACACTGATACCTACACTGTAAAAAAAAAACAAAAAAAAACACTGTAAATTTGCCAGAACAAACTCGATCACAGTGAATGTGCTGTATCTTTCTTTGGTTTCCTGACTATATTAATATGGAAAATACAGTAGTTGGGTAAAATTAACAGCACAATGTGCTGCCAATTTGGACGCATTTTTTTTACAGCACAAACTGCTGGCGTCCAAATTGCCAGCACATTGTGCTGTTAAGAGGCTACTTCAGTCAGGCGAAAAGACCCGTTCGCTAATGCTAATCCTATGGAAGAAATTTATAAAGATATCTCGGTTGCATTTCAATATTTTTAAATGATTTCTTTTGCATTCGATAGCTGAGATCGAACTGTATGCAGGCCGTTGTTTACTTTTTAGATTTTCATTACAGATTTTTTTTATGAGGATGTTTTCACTTTCGAAACCGGTTCCGAAAATGAAAGTGTCCCCATAAAAAATATCTGTAAATAAAATCGAAAAAGTAAAAAACAACCTTTGTACAGATCGATCTCAGCTGTCGAATGCAAAACAAATAATTTAAAAATATTGTAACGCAACCGAGATATCTTTATAAATTTCTTTCATAGGATTAGCATTAGCGAACGGGTTTTTTCACCTGACTGAAGTAGCCTCTTAATTGCACGCAACTACTGTAATTTCCATGTTAATATAGTCAGGAAACCAAAGAAAGATACAGCACATTCACTGTGATCGAGTTTGTGCGCGAGATGAACAGTACTTTGTACTGTAAAAATGTCGTTTTTTTTTACAGTGTACTAATTATGAATACAGCAGTAGACAACGTAGAAAAACGCACGCCTATCCATACCCGCCTCTCCATCGCAGAGCACAGGGAGCGAAAAGGAGAGTTTCCGCTCTGAGTTTGGAGGATTTTGAAGTGACCTCTGAGTTGAGAAGGTTGAACGATAGCTCCGGGCGCTTTGAGCCCGCTTTTCAGAAAGTGTTACTGATATGTTGAGAAAAGTGTGAAGACAGATCACTTGTCGAAATAAATTAATTCTCCGATGAGCTCTACAGCATTTATAGGAGCTGTATTTATTTTATATCTTGGACTTATATCACTTATTCAAGTACCTGCAGTACTTCATTTTATCCGAGAGCCCACTATTATTGCTAAAAACTCACGTTCAAATTTTTTATGTAATATTTTAAATTAAATGTTGAAGACCATCATTTGATTGTTTTAAGTAAAGCTCTTGGCCAGATACAAAATGTTCGAGTGACTACACTCTACCCAACATCTATACGCCACGCACTCGGAACTTCACAGTATATTTTTATTCGTGTACACGAATAGAAATATACTGTAATATATAGATTCTATTTTTGTAGATTAAGATTTTTTATTTATTTATTTATTTATTTATTTATTTATTTATTTATTTATTTATTTATTTTTTTACAATGCAGATTTTTATACATTTACTGGAACTATCTATTTCACAGAATCTTTTATTCAGTAGACTTATACAATCATTGTTTATCAAAATTGCGATAATCATGAATCTTCAGTTGTTTTTGAAAATATTTCACAGAACGTGCACCGTTGATTACAGGTATTACGAAATTATGTGAAATTTAATGATTTCATTGTGAAACTCTATGTTAAATTGCACCTAATAATGTCCGTAACAATGCTTTATGCGTTATTTTATTGATTGAATTGATAGCTTATCTACTGTGGTTGACGAGACACTTTTGCAGCTCTTTGTGAATAAAATTAATATATATGATTCATATCATTATCGAAGGTTGTACTTGGATGTAAAAATTGTTCTATGTATAATTTAAAACTCATGATTTTTTTATTATTTAAAGATATTGACTAGTATATAAGAAATTTATTTATTAATTTGCAATCTGGTAAAAGACTTCTGGTGATAAACTGTTATATGCATATACACATACGCACATAATTTCCAATCAGGTAAAGTACTTCTGATATTAAACTGTTGCACACATGTACACAAAAGCGCACAAAATCTTCGTGTTTGCGAGTAAGCTATATTCTATATGAAAACATAAAACATATTAGTAAAAAACATATGCAAAATAAAATTAAAAGTTATCAAAATGCATTTTAACAAAAATAAAATTACCTTTCATAAATTCACATGCTCGTAGATTTAAAAAATATATTTTTAAAAGTTGCGTGAAATATTATTTAAAATGTTATTGAATATGTTATTTAATTATTTTCACTTGGAAACTGAATAACTGTTACGTTGATGTCTGAAATCAATTATAAAGGCAAACCTCAAAGAAAACAATTTTCCAGAAACCGAAATGCATGTTTATATGATAATGAATATACATGTATCACCGACTTTTTTATAGATTTAAAAGAAAAGGCATTTTAACAAATATTACCATTGAAAGTGAATTCTTTGATAAAAACTGGCAACAGCAATATTCACTTCGAGGGAAGGAACACGACTGCCAGGTGGAAAGTCTGCGGAAAAGGATGCAAAAATAAACAGAATGAAATGCTTTTACATTTTTCTGTACTACGCAAATGGGTTCAGGAAAGTTTGTGTGCATAATTATAATGAAAATGGAGATAAAATAAATCAATGAAACAAAAAAAAAATCGTTATCATAAAAAAAATGAATTGTTAATGTCTAAATTAAATATTTTTTATAAGGTTTTAAAATATATAGGATTTTATTTTTATTGACTGAAAACATATTTTAAATAGTAAGTGCACGAATTTCCAAATCAAATGTAGAAAATAAATTATTACGCAGATAACGGAAATTTCATTCATACTGTACTACTTCATCTTAACGTAGCACCTTTATAATTACATTTTAATTGATTTTTCAAAAATATTTTATTTACTATTTTTGCATAAAATATAAGGAGATTTTTTTTTTTTAATTTTACTTGAAATATTATTTAAAATGTTATTTAAGATGCTATTTAAATATTTTTTTTTTATTTCTAAAAACAATTAAGGCTGTTCTTAACTTCTCCACTAAACAAGCGCAAAACGTTCTGACACATTTATAAATTATTTTTTTCACGGAAAGATATAAAATTGATAACCCTGGCCATGGAAGCGATTTGGAATTTAACTGTTTTTTTTTTTCATTTTTTTGATCAATCAATTATCCATTGAGTTATAAGCGATGTCGATCACGTGGCAAACCCGTTTTTCGCCCGCACTTGAGTGATTTTTCGACTTTCGCGCAGAAATTATGTTCAAAAGGTCCACTTTGACATTATTTTCTCAAAGATCTATTGCGTTTGCAAAAAAGTGAAAAAAAAAAAAAAAAACAGCTCGATGACATACTTTCTGAACAACAACACCAGCTAGTTTCATGCATTTCCGAACAAAAATAAATTAAAACTTATGTCAGCAAGTTGCCCTTTTGGAAAAAATGACAAAGAAAACAATTTTCTAGAAACCAAAATGCATGTATATATGATAATGAATATACATGTGTCACAAATCTTTTAATAGGTTTAAAAGAAAAGGCATTTTCAACAAATTTTGTGATTGAAATTGAATTCTTTGATAAAAACTGACAACAGCATTGTTCACTTTGATCGAAGGAACGCGATGGTCTGGAAAAAAGCTTGCGTAAAATGATGCGAAAATAAACAGAAAGAAATACTTTGAAATTCTACTGCACTACGCAAATGGGTTCAGGAAGGTTTGAGAGCATATTTGCAATGAAAATGGAGTTAAAATAAAGAAAAATCAATGAAAAAAAAATTAAAATTAAGACAAAAATATAAAACACATGATTTCTTATTATTTAAACATGTTACGTAATATATTAGAAAATTATTCATTAAATTGCAGCCCGCTGCTGATAAAATGCTATACATATGTATACACACGCAAAGAAAATCTAGGTTTTTTCCGTTCAAGCTATATTTCATATGATAGCATACAACTTATAAATAGAAAAAGTATAAACATTTTATTTAAAGTCATCAACATGCATTTTAACAAAAGTAAAATTACCCTTTATAAATTCTCATACTCGCAGATTTAAAACATTTTTTTTTTTTTTAATATTACCTGAAATATTATTTAAATTGTTATTTAAGATGTTATATAATTTTTTTCACTTGAAAATTAAATAACTGTTACTTTCATTTAAAAAATCATTTAAAAAGGAAAATGACAAAGGGTACTTTTTTCAAGAAACCAAAATGTATGGATCTATGCTAATAAATATATACATGTACCACCGACTTTGTATAGCTTTAAAAGAAAAAGCATTTTCAACAAATATTACCATCGAAAGTGAATTCTTTGATAAAAATTGACAACAACATTATTCACTTTGATGGAAGGAACCCGATTGCCTGGGGAAATGTCTGAGGAAAATGATGCAAAAATAAACAGAATGAAATGCTTTTAAAATTTTCTGCACTAAGCAAATGGGTTCAGGAAACTTTGTGTGCATATTTTCAATGTAGTTGGAGTTAATTCATAGTAAAATCAATGAAATAAAAAAAAATCTTTATTATTAAAAAAAAAAATAGTTGCTGATGGTTAAATTAAATCATTTTTATAAAGGATTTATGAAGAAATATGATTTAAAACATTTAAAGCTATAAGATAATTAAAGACATCAAAATGCATTTTAACAAAAGTAAAATTATACTCTATAAATTCTCATACTCGTAGATGTATAATATATATATTCCGAAATGTTACTTGAAATATTATTTAAATTGTTATTTAAGATGTAATTTAAATATTTTCAGTTGGAAATAAAATAACTGTTACATTGATGTCTAAAATCATTTAAAAAGCAAAATGACAAATAAAACAGTTTTCTAGAATGTAAAATGTATGATATATGCTAATGAATATACATGTATCAGAGACTTTTTGATTAGGTTTAAAAGAAAAAGCATTTTCAACAAATATCACCAATGAAAGTGAATTCTTTGATAAAAACTGACAACAACATTATTCACTTTGATGGAAGGAACACGATTGCCTGGGGAAATGTCTGCGGAAAATGATGCAAAAATAAACAGAATGAAATGCTTTAAAATTTTTCTGCACTCAACAAATGGGTTCAGGAAAGTTTGCCTGCATTTTTGCAATAAATATGAAGTTAAAATAAGGGAAAAACCACAAAAAAAATTCTTTACCATTAAAAATGGATTTTTAATGTTTAAATGAAATTATTTTGTATGAAAGTTTTATAAAAAAAATATTATTTTACATTTTTGAATGAATATATATTTCTAATAGTAATCATACACTAATTTCGTAAAAGAAAGAAAAATAAAGAAAATTAATTATTCCAATGAAAACGGAAATTTCATTCTTCCTGTACCACTTCATTTGGACGAATCACATTCATAATTATCTTGTAATTATTTTTTTCAAAATCTTTTTTTATTATTATTCTCTGTGCATAAAATATATAAATCTACCGTATACACTTGTATTAAAACTAAATAATAAAATCACTAATGAAGTATTAAAAGCTAATTTTAAAACAATGCCAATTACTCGGTCATTCACACAATATAAGTTTAAAATACCATTAAAAAATAATCATCATATATATATATATATATATATATATATATACAGGGTGTCTCAAATGGTCGTTTACAAACTTAACATGCTGGTCTGTCATATCATGAGAAACAAGATTTACATAGGAACTTGTGTTCGAAAATGCAAACTGCGACCGCTAGAGGATGATGAATGCAGGTGTGGAGGGGGAGAAAGAAAAGATATCGAAAGAGGTATTAATATGACTTTTATTGAAGAACATGGTTTAATTTACAGAAGGTGTTCAAAATTCCTTCTATTCGCCCCAATGCATGCTTCACAACGTCGATGTATGAATTGACGGACCCATTCAAAATGGGCAGGTGTGGCACGGACACGTGCCACCGCTTCCACAATCCGTTTTTTCCAAATACCAGCGTTCGAATGCGACGCATTGAGGATAATCGGTATCGCACAATGCCTGTACTCTTTGGACGTGCTAGGGGTGTAGCCTGTCCTCGTGCAATATGCGTATGATGCTGGAAAGATGTACATCCAGAAAGACTTTTTGTGGGTTCCTCTCAAATTCCCGTAGCACAGCTTCCTCTACGACAGGTGTGCGTGGAGTTCGTTCTCGTCCGGTGTGGCTATTTACTTGGAAAACTCTTTCATCACGTAAAGTTGTGATGCAATTGTCCAAAAAAAAAAAAACACGATTTGGCTGACGTCTGTTTAGGAAGCGCTCAAGGTACATCCTTACCGCAGCTTGTGAATTTTCATCCGCGGCGTCATATACGTAATGCATATCGGCCAATTCTGCATTAAGAAACCAATATATCCTTCTCCTGCAACTTCCTCGCCTGAAATGATTATGCTTCCCACTCTCCCGTAAGCCTGCGCTCATCCCCCTCTAGCCGTCTCGGATTGCATTTTCGAACACAAGTTCCTATGTAAATCTTGTTTATCATGATATAACAGGCCAGCGGGGTAAGTTTGTAAACGACCTTTTGAGACACCCTGTATATATATACGGTGTCCCGAAAACACTGAGATTTTAATTATTATAGAACGTGTCTAAAATGTTTTTTCCAGAAGTAAAATTTCTCTTTTTCTCTTGAAAATATCTTATACTTACAGATTTAATTCAAAAGCATTTGTTTTTTTCAAATAGAATAACTGTTACTTTGATTTCAAAGACATTTAAAACGCAAAATAGCAAAGCGGGGAATTTTCTAGAAAGGAATATATATATATACATACTAATGAATATGCATCATCACCGACATTTCGATAGTTTTAAGAGAAATAAGCATTATCAACAAATATTAACATTATAAGTATATTGTTCGATTTAAGAAAAAACTGACAACAGCGTTATTCTTTTCCATTAAAATAACACGATTGCCTGGGAAAAATTTGGCGGGGGGATGAAGCAAATATAAACTGAATGAAATACTTTTAACTTTTTCATCTCTACGCAAATGTGTTAAGAAAAGTGTGTGCGCATATTTGCGTCGTTATTGAAGTTAAATGTATTCAACCCAGATAAAATCTTTATCATTAGTTGAAAAAAAATCAATTTTTCTGGTTTAAGTATCAATTAATTTTATGCTTTAGCAACATAATTTGCTTATTGGTTTATGAAAATATTCATCATCAGATAAGACAACCTTGGGATTCTTTATCCTTTCATTTTGAAAGCCATTTTACAAACTTTCTACTAAGTGAACTTATAAGTTCTTTCTTACAAGCTCTCTTTGTACAAAATTTGTAAAATACATTTCAAAATAAAATGATAAAGAAAGCCAAGCTTTATGTCACCTCTGATGATGAACATTTTGATAAACCAACAATCATACTAGATAAAAACACTTAATAGATAAAAACATAAATTTATTGAATATTTTTTAACCAAATTAAGCGGGATTATTAGACGTGTAGACAATTCAGCCTTGAGGACTATTTCAATTATATGCATTGCTCTGAATATATATAAACACTTTAATGAATACCACCTTGAATATATATACACTGCTCAAAACAATTACGGGAGCACATGGTTTTAATAAAATTACGCAAATATTTACACTGATAAGAAACGTAAAATAAAACAAACGTAATTTAAAGCGTAGTATAAAACAGATAAAAAAATTCACATGCAAATTAAAATTTATGACGTCAAAAAATAGAAAATTAAAATATGTGCAGAAATCGGGATTTTACAGAAACGTCTATTTCACTATCTCAGTTGTAAAATTCAATTGCTCAGCTTGTGTTTTGAGAAAAGTAACTTGAAAATGAGATAACAATGTGATTTAATGGAATCAATGGCATGGCGTGTTATCGGGACAGTTGAATATGGGGAAATACGACGAAGTGTTGTGGACGGTGTTGGGATCACAGAAAGTGTAAATGCAAAGCAGTAGAAACGATTCAAATTCACTGGGAATGGTATACATCGACAAGGACAAGGTCGGTCATGTGCTACCACAGTAACTAATGACCGATATATACTGTTAATAGCTCTTCGCGACGGAACGGGCAATGCTACTCTGCTTCAAACACAGTTGTTCTTGGCCACGGGACGAAGGGTGTCCAGCCAAACACTCCGAAATAGACTTCATCAGGATGGTCTCTACGCACGTAAGCCAATGGTCTGTATTATAGTGATCTCATGGTCTCACGAGTTGATCAAGAAACTGTGCGGCCCAAAGAAGGTAGGAAACTGAACGTTGAGATTGGAGGCAACGTTGCTGGAGTCAAATTCTGTTTACAGACGAGTTCCTATTCAGTCTGGATGTGACATCTAGTGTGATTTGGCATGGAGAAAAAGAGGGACTCACAATAACCCCACATTCGTCCTGAAAGATCACATTACAGACGAGGTGGGTTGATGCAATGGGCTGAAATCAGCATAGGTGGACGTACGGGACTGCATATAATTAGGAATGGCCCTTTGACAGCCCAAAATTATACAGACAAGATACTGAGACCTCATGTCGTATTTTATGTCGCAGCAATTTGTGATTTATTTTTATTCCATGCATGATAATGCCAGAACTCATGCAGCACATCTTGTGGAAAACATGCTTGAAGCTGAAACAATACAGCGTATGGGAGGACCAGCATGCTATCCTGAACTGAATCCGATCGAGCATGTTTGGGACATACTCACACAACGCACTGCTGTGAAATCAAGGCCTCCTCTTACTGTCCGGGACTTGGAGATTGCAATTCTTGAGCAGTGGAACAGTATTCCCCAAAAACTTATCGATAACCTAATCACATACATAGAAAACACGTGTGCAGCAGTCTTAGCTGTTCGAGGAGACCACACGCCATATTAAAAATATTTCATCATTTCTAAACAATACATTTTTTATATCATTTACATGTAACCAAATTGTTGCCCTAAAAAATCTTTTCATGTTCTTTCCATCTTTTCAAAAAATGAACGCTCTCTTACAATTTTTTTTGCATCTTTTTTTCTGCATTGCGCATTGATACACGTGTACTATCCACTTTATGCCAATACGTGGCTGTCTTCCACTGTTCTCTTCACTTTTTTGCTTGCTCCCCTAATTTTTGTTGAGCAGTGTATATTGATAAGTACTCTTATGTTTCATCAAAATTAATAATATTTATGCAACGAACAATCTTCATAAGTACTTTTACTACGTACATATCTCATATACGTACACATTATATATATATATATATATATACGAGATATGCACGTATGCGTACGCGTATATCTCATATATTTTGTGATGCATACTTTCATGTAATATTTCAATGAATAATTTCCATATCAAGCACCTGTTACTAATTCCGCAGAACTGATTTTATTACAGTATCTCATAAAATTATACAGAAAATAACTTGCAGTCTAGAACCTCATCTGGATATAAAACCTCCATATCAATATCTTTCGGTTATTTTTCTGAGATAATTTCTTTACATACGTGCATTAAGCTAAAAGAGAAATCTGGCTCTTTGCAAACAGCCAGGGTAATTGAGAAATCATGTGCCATTTTCCACTCAGCCTCATAATTTTAACGCTTATTGCAAAGAGCCATAGCAGGTTTAGGCAAACTGGAAAATGATCACCTGTTTTCCATTTAACTTTATATTCTTCAGGGTCATTGAAGTTGGCCAATGTAGCTTCAGATTGATTGGCACATGAAATGTTTACTTTCTTTTGGGCTTCTAGCTATGAATCTTTACAACTTTAGGATAACTAGAAAATGTAAAAACTGTTTGTAAAAGAGCCAGTTTTCATCCATGCTTATTGTAAAAAATCGAATGTAGTTGTTCCTTATACAGAATTTTAGTATAAAAATGGCAGCAGGAAATTTTAGTAGCCTTAAGAATGTAAAATAAGACTCCACTTGTGACAGATTTGATTTACGCGATGCAATGTCTAAAATTGGTGACTTTTATTTTTAATTTAAAGACTGTATTTTGTATAAATACTTCATGTACATTTATCAATAATATATACAGATGAAGCAGATTTTTAATTTTTGGCATAGGGCCATTCCATGTAACGTGTGTAACAGTTTTTATACTTATTACTGCTGTTTTAGAACTGATATATTATCCTCAAATTAAAACAACTATGCTAATATAAACATGTCGGGTGTTTTGATATTTTTAAGGCATAACTTATATTTTAACAAGTTTTAAGTTAATATATATATATATATATGTATGTAAGTGATACGCTTAGGACATTTTTTCCTGCTTTCATTGGATATCCCTGAAACCGCAATATTATTCAGGTTTAGGATTTAATATGTGGAAATTTTTAAACTTATTAAAAATCGGGCAGCTTACTTAGATCTAGGTTTTAAAATGCGGAGATTTTTACTGCTATTAAAGGACCATTCCATATCACGTGTGGGGCATCTTTTCCGCATATTACAGCAATTTTAACAATTCAATTGAACCCTCAAATTAAAACAACTATGCTAATATGAAAATCTACTGTCTATTGTTATTTTTAATGTATATGTTTGTTCTAAAAACGTGTAAGTTAATAGATAAAAGTATTTATGTAAGTTCCACGTGCAGGACTTTTTTGTCAGGTTTTCATGGAATAACCCCAAAGTACATTTGTACCTTCTATATGCTACTTTTTTTAAATACTGATAAATAATTAACGTTTAAAATGCTCCTCTTTTCGTATTCATTGATACATTTAACAGTGGGAGGGCGATTGGACAATATAACTTAAAAAAATGAATTTTTTAATCTTAATTACGTAACCAGTGCGTAAACAAATTTTCTATACACACACATATATTATGTTGTAACGAAAGTTTTCCGCCAAATCACCATTAAATAATACTAATTATAATATATATAATTAACTGTAATTTTATATATAACCATCATTCCGTCAAACCATCACATTGTCATATGATAGAACACTAGTACCTAAACCTGTACACTTATTTCGGTGCCCTTCTGTACATGACTTTTTGCAACAGAACTGGAAGTAAATGATAGTTCTAATCTGGTAGCATAATGATTCCATTTCAGACACCTTATACTTAATGTAACGATATTTTTTTTACAAATTTTACGACACACACTGTAAAAAAACCACTGTAAATTTCCCAGAACAAACTCGATCACAGTGAATGTGCTGTGTCTTTCTTTGGTTCCCTGATTATATTAACATGGAAAATACAGTAGTTGCGTAAAATTAACAACACAATGAGCTGGCAATTTGGACGCAAAAAAAAAGACAGCACAAACTGCTGGGGTCCAAATTGCCAGCACACTGTGCTGTTAATTTTACGCAACTACTGTATTCTCCATGTTAATATAGTCAGGAAACCAAACAAAGATACAGCACATTCACTGTGATCGAGTTTGTCGCGAGATGAACAGTAGTTTGTCCTGTAAAAATGTCGTTTTTTTTTTACAGTGTAGTGTTATAAAGCAAGTCTCTTTCTTTCAAATGCCAAAAATCGTTTGATAAAACATGAGCAAATAAGTCAACGCGAACTGTTTGCACAGACCGTATTAGATGTGGCGGAAAACTTTCGTTACAACCTGATATATATATATATATATATATATAATATTTTATGTGCTGCTGTAGCGCCATTCATGCAGTAATTTTTCATTAATTTTGAAATTATATATATATATATATATATATATATATATATATATATATTCTTTCGGCAATGTATGACCTCCTAGAAACACAACCTAAACGTATACCACGTCTGTAGATTTGTTTTACATATTTGCATAGGAGAGGCGGAATTTCCCTGTGAAATATGTAACAAGAACAAAAAATCAAACGCACAGCATAGATTAGGAAACACTTTCCAACACATTCAGAATACTATAACCAAAGTTCACTGTTATTATCACGCGTACTCGTAAAAGTATTCAACTATTTGTGCATCCCTATATGTCATCTACAGATATGTATGCATACTACATAGATTGCTAAAATTTTATTCGGTTAAACTCATAGCACAGTTGAAAATATCCACTCAGCAATTTCCGCTAATAAACGGATGTCGTTGAGAAGTTTTGCTCACCCCTGTGCATGACCTATAGAATTTATACACACCAAGTAAAAGTATTTAAAAAATAATTAAATTTAAAAAAGAATACCACAAATGAGAACGCACTTCCAGCAATTGTTGTTCAAAGGCTTAAATAGATCAAATATTGTTATTTTTCTTCTCCAGCGAATTCTTTCGGCTGTCCCTGTAAATGAAAGATAAATTGCATGGTCACTTCGCTGTGTACTAAAATCTTTGTAGTACACTTCAGTTATAAATGTTAATTTCAGTATGTTCAAAATAGTGTAATATTACTGAAATACACCGCAAACGATATTTCGATGTTTCCCCATAAACCGTAATGTAACGGAATTCTTTTGAGTTGCCCTGTAAATGAACCGAAAACGCTACACACTTAATTTGCAATAACGAACATGTCATAGTGATACCCAATAACATATATCCATTTCATGGCAATCTGACTTTATCTACGCGAATTAGAACACGGATAGTCGGCCAGGCAGACAGAGAGACATGCGGACGGAGAGGAATATCGAATCCGTAAAAACTTTTCAACTATGTTGGGAAGAGTAAAAAAGTGTATACCAATCTAAATTTTTCCCACATGCATTCTATAAATTTGTCAATAAAATATTCTTCTTATTTTTGTTTGGATGTTTTTTTTTTATATTCAGAAACACGTCTTCTCTATGTAGCTCAGGATCAATAATAAAATTTTGCCTAATCTATGATATGATAGATTGATCCATTCTGTGTGTTTGAGTAAAATATACCCTTAAAAATAATATACTTACTAATGTACGAAATGAGATATGCAAAATAGAAATTTTAATATATATTTTCTAAATTATTTTAATTCAGCTACCCATCTTCTCTAAGTAGTTCGAACAAAACATTAAAATCTATATCATATTCGTATTTTATTTATACTTCTGCACAGGATGTTATCGTGAAATGTACACTACACCCTTAATATTCACTAATATTGCACTTCCATGCCCACAAATCAAATCTGTCACTGATGATGTTTTCTGTTATACATTTTTATAAACATTTTAAGTTCCTACCGCTGTGTGCTATACAAAATTTATGTACGCTGGACTTATTGCAATAAGCTGTATGAATACAGGATTTTTGAACAAAAATTTGATCATTTTCTAAGAAGGCTAAAACTACACAGGCTTGGGCAATGAACCGGAAAAAAACACATAGATTGGCAAACAACGTGTTACCTGCAAAACTAATTTTCCAGTCAGTCTAAAACTGCATAGGCATTTTTGGCTTCTAAGGCTTTCTTGAAAATGTGAAGCTGATTTGGAAAAAAACACAGACAATTCTCCAATTATCCTAGGTAAAATGTTGCAAAGTGCCGGATATCTTAATTTTAAAACGTTCTGTGTACCAGGCAGTACACTAAAATTAATGACTACACAATATATGAATGTATCAACTACTTAACTTTACTATTAAAATCTTTTAATTAAAAAAATACCACAAATAAATTCACACTTGCACATATCAACATACTTTTATAGTGCAAATAAAATTTTCTTCATAAAATCTTAAATTCCAAATGACATTTTTACTTTCAAATAAAATAACCGTTACTTTGATTTCCAATGTCATTGTAAAAAAAAAAAAAAAAAAAAAATGTAAAACAAGCAGTTTTTCAGAAACCAACATGTATGTATATATGCTAATGAATATACATGCATCACCGACATTTTGAAAGCTTCAAGAGAAATAAACATCATCAACAAATATTACCATTGAATACGCATTCTTTGATAAAAGCTAACAACAACATTATTCGTTTCTGTGGAAAGAAGACGGTGCCTGGGGGAAATTTAACGAAAGATGAGGCAAAAATAAATAGAATGAAATGCTTTTAACTTTTCCCGCAAGATTTAAATGGGTTAAAAAAGTTTGTATGTATATATGCAGCAATGTTAAAGTTAAAAGAAAAAGTTTTAGTCAAATAAGATGTTCTGGTCAATATAAACAACAAAACAATGTAATGTTCTTTAAATACTATTTAACGCTCTGTTTCAAAATAAGAACCTAATTTATGGTGCTATCAAAATAATTAAGAAGTGTTTCAATATTATTAAAAAATGTTTAAAATGTAATATATATATATTGAAAAAATATAATAATTAAAACTTTTTAGGTATATTTTTATTTACAAATTGATTCCTTAATTCCGTTTTGCTTCACAAAAGTTCTGAACCAAGTTAGACACAACTTTGAACCCCGTATACTTGTACAGTAATACAGATATTCGCTACAGGGCCACACCCACTAGCCGACAATTGCAGTGTTAGATTTTATCTCAAAATCTTTTTGAGATAAGAGGAAAAATTTATTTGAAAACAGTTTATTTAGTATTAAATGTCTCTTGATATGTTATCATGACATTATTTAAACGTCACATTTTTTTTTTTAATTATTATTATTCAATCATGAGTTAAAGTAACCAAACATTGCGTACAGAAGTATATCATTAGATGGTCACAGATTTAGTAATAAAATAACTGCTACATTGCTTTCTAAAATAAAAATTTAAATAAAAATGCAAAGTATTCTTTTTTCCAGAAACTAAATTGTGTGTGTATAGGAATTATTGAGATTTTGAAAACATTAAGCAAAACAAACATTATTAACAACATATTATCATTGAAAACATATTATTTGATGTAAATTAGAACAACATTATTTTTCCTTTTGAAAAAACATGATTGCCGGTGTAAAATTCAACAACAGATGAGTTGAAAATAAACAGAATGACATTTACATTTAATAATAAAACTTAAAAATGTAATCAAGCATGCAATTTATTTGTTTAAGCTGATTTCACGCAGCAGATGATGTTCACATCGAGCATACTTTAACATTATTTTCTCAATAAAATTAATCGCAACTTGCATAAATGTCTGATTTTTATTAGTAAATGTCCATTTGTGGGTAATTTGTGTCGTATTTTGGCTGATGATGGAATTAAAAAATATATACATTTGAAACTTTCTTATAACGTTATCATGTAAGATGACATCTCATACTAAATCGAAGTAGCCCTATAACTTAGTAATTGATTTTTTTTTCCCGCAGCTCGTACCTTTAAGAACAGCATCTATGAAGTTTCTCACTAGGGCACATAGTCAGGAAAATTATTTTGCGGATCATACATGTTTAAATATATCTAGATTATCTATTCATTTTTGAAGCAACTCGGTTTAAAAATTATTCGAGGATAAACTGGATTAAGAAATCATACCTGTATTGAGGCTTCCTTATAAGGTTATCATATAAGGTGACATATAGTTAATTGAAGTGACCTTATAATTTTGTTCAATTCGACAATTCCCTAATATTACACTTTCATGCCCACAAATCAAATCTGTCATTGACACAGTTTTCTGATATACAGTTTTATAAACATTTTAAGTTCCTACCGCTATCGGCTTTATAAAATTTATGTATAAACATTTATTAAACTGGACTAATAATAATAATAATAATAATAATAATAATAATAAAATCCCTGTCGGCTCGGTCTACAAGTGCAAGTATATTTCGAAGTTAAGTACTAATTTCACAAACAAAATCTAAATGAAGATGAGATATAAACTCAGTTTAACAATTTTATATGGCCGCCTTTGACGAGATTTCAATATCATTTTTCTAAAACAGCTGGTTTTATCAGAATAATGCTAATAAGATATTTTTTCTTCGACCGCTATATTTTCTTAATTTGTATTTGCAGTAAGATTTGGTCTTATAAAAATTCGTCAGTGTAAAAGCTGTGCATAATATTAAAAAAATTTATAATAAATTAATTGGATTTGATATCTTGTTAATTGGCGAAGTTGTGACTTTTTATCTTCCTATAACGCTATTTTTTTTTTCCTTGGGCCCATTTTTAATTTTATCGAACATCTGTCATTTTCTCGAAGTAATAATAACTTTAAACTGATTTGATATGTATTATAATTAAAAAGTTATGAGGTTTTTTCAGTTTTCAAAGCCCCCCTCCCCTTTTCCACTCCCTTGGGTCGACTTTGCCCTTTTGCAATCCCCGAAAAAATATTAGTCATCTCAACGTTTCTGGTGAGTTTGAAGACAATGTGCACATAATTGCTACTTTTATCGTGTGGGCAAAATTTATCACATACATACACACCCACCCACACACACACACATACACATATAATTGGATATTGGATTTTATAAACTTAATTTTTGAAGGAATTTCTTTAAAGTCGCACACAATGTAACGAATGCTGCAATAGGTCGTATTTCTTAAGAGATCTACCTAAAATTAGCGTATTATACCTCATCAAAGAAAATCTTCATAAGTACTTACAGATAATTTTAAATAATTATTTTAATTGAAAAATCATTTATATTGCAGAAGAGTTAACGCATGTTCTCCAATGCATATAACATTAAAAATAATTATGTGTAGAACGCATGATCTATTCTTCATAAATATTTCATTACAGTTAAAGCATGGAACATATAAATATTGACAAACTTTCTTACGATATTTACCAGTGAACAATCTTCATATGAATTTCACACAGACAATGCTTGGAAATATTTTCATCAAGTGGATTGCAAATATGTTAAATAATTTATGTGCAAACGTTCAAACATATTTGAATTTCAGAATTGCATTAAGTTAAGACATGATTTTATCGAAAGAAATTTCATTCCTTATTTAATTTGAAAAAATGTTAAATATTTGACATATAATAATATGCAAACAAAGAATAGTTTTTTTTTTTTTTTTTTTTTTTTTTTTAATACACATTAATGCGAGTTTTTCTCAGAAGCACGAAAACGTTTTCCATTAAATTTTCAGATATATTCGATAGCGAATCATTCTTAAGAATTAGTCATCTAACAATATTTAGTCATGTAACTCATAAAGTCACAAATCATATGCAAAAGTATTACAGAATAGTTAAAAAGGTTTATATTATCAGTAAAAGTAAAAATTAACTTCATATATTGAGCACTTATAGACGGAATAATAACAGAAAAAAAAAATTGGAGTCAACTAATATACAGTGATAGGGTGGTTATCCATTTTAAAACTCCGTACTTTAAAGGGGGAAAAAAACCTCTGTTGTTTCTTGAAATTTCTGTGTATAGAATTATTTTCACAAAACCAGCATAACGGTACCCTTAATCCCAGATATGATTGCAATTTCAGACTCATTATTAAACAATGAAAACCATAAACGCTACTTAAATATATGCCTCTCTTTCTGATCGATGCATTATTTGTCCTTTTCAATTATCTTCGAAGCATGCTATATTGAGGTGGAAAATAAATACTAAATATAATTTAAATCATAAAAAGGTCATGAAAACTTCTAATTTTATAATTGTTTTTTTTTTAATTAGGAATAATGTGTCTTTCATTTCCGAAATTACGTTTTTGCATAAATCAAAATACGTAATATTTTATAACGGACGAATAATCAAATTTCAAACATAAAAAACATACATGTGTACTTTTATCTGTACTTTTGTTTATATGATAAAATAGTTGACGTTTTGTTTGAATGTTTTAAGACCAAGTTAACTTTTAATAAATATTGACGTAGAAATGTTCCGAAAACTACTACATTATTAATTTGCTTTTAAACACTGTTAACTGTCTATAAGAAAATGCCCTGGCCTTTGAGCGTTTTTAAAAATAACGATTATTTGACCATATTATTAATCCTTATTCTAGACGGAATAAAAGTAAATTACCGGTTAAGTTAAATAATGCTATAAAAAGTGTTAAAATATCTTTATTAAGATTGACGTTCGTTTCATCGCATATTAAGGCGACATTTTCAAAATCATTCACGATCCATTCACGAATCATTCGTGAGTGATTTTGAAAATGTGGCCGTTTGTGCGATGAAACGATCGTCAATCTTAATAAAGATATTTTATCCCTTTTATAGCATTATTTAACTTAATCTGTTTATGTTTATTATAAATTAATATATGTTGTGTTAATTATGTTGTTATAAATTACTGGTATGTAACCGTTTTTAATAAATACGGTCGAAGAGTTTGCTGCAAATTTTTAACAGTGAAGGATAATTATTGCACTTTTATTTATAGAATCGCCTTCAAAATAATGTATTAAAAAATGAAAAAATATAACTTTGAGTTATGAAAAATATATATATATATATATTTATTTACTATTTTATCACAGTGTAAATAAAATCATAAAATTGGTGGCAGCTGCTGCCACAGTTTGGGGTTAAATATACACTTGGGTAAAATTACACTATACTAATGTGAAAATATTAGAATTCACAATATGGTGGTGTTAAAATGGAGGCAGCTGCCTCCAATATTATGGAGTAACGTTAAACTAAATGTTTTACAGTGCATTTTTAAATTCAGATATTAAAACTGCTATAATTATAGATAATTGTACTTTTGACCTGCAGAATCTGGAGATTGTGTTAAAAATATAAATAAAAAATAAAGACATACAGAATATAGGTTTGTTTTTATGTGCAAATTTTATATTTTAAATTATTACAAATTTCTTAATTAATATTAGTGATTTCATTTTCTTAAATTTCATGAATTGTTTCAAATATTATTTTAGGATTTGGGATAATTAATATTGTTATGCACTATATAGGTATATTATTTATTGTGTCTATGCATACACGTATATGTATATAGTTATGCTTTCATGTATGATTCTTCTCTGATTGTGAAATATTCTACGTACTCTAAATTTTTTTCCTCTACGCTTTTATAACTTTTATTTTAATAATTCTTTAATTAGGTATTTAATCAAACACATGTAGCTTGTTGTACTATATTTTCACTGTAAAAACGCAAGACAGAGATTAACTTTATGACATATAAATACCGTATAATTATAAAATCAGTGAACTGCTTAGTTACTATAGTTACATACAGATAAAAAAATATGTCTGAAAATAGAATAACAGTGTCGTTAGTTTTTATCATATATATATATATATATATATATATATATATATATAACCTATGTTATAGTATCAATTTCTTTCTGAATAACACGTTCTTGATATACAAACTCTATGCATTCACATTCGTTTGCAAAATATAAAAAAAAAGGTACATTATTTTCTGTTCATTCAGTCGTAAAGCTAATTCAGAGCTCGTCATTTTTTGTCCTCAGGTAAAAAGATTTCCTTGTATTTACGTAGATTGGTATTTATGTCAGCTAAAGAAATCGATTATGATAAGAAAATCTGCAAGATTATTATATTGACATAGCTTTTCTGGCTATCATAAATTGTATTTTACGAAATATATTAATACCGATTAAAAATATATATATTGGGAACACACTTTATGTAATCGCAAAATGTGTTTCACTCAAAAGTAAATATTTAAACCTTATGCAGAGGTAATAAGGAGCCTGGGAATGAAAACAGAAACACCTCTTTTGCAATAAATAAATAATTACATCTATTAATTTAATTATCAATGTCTGTTATAATTTAATTTTCAAAACTAAACATCTAAAATTACATAAGTATGAAAGTTTTTTCGAATAATATTTCTCTTTTAAGAATTAAAAAAAAAATGCAAATTAAATTCAAAATTTTCTGTCGATCACTAAAAATTTCTTATGGACTACCAGTTGGTGACCTCTGCTATAGAATAGGGTGTGCAAGTTATTTATCGTTCATTTGCAGGGACCCAGATAATAATTCGTTTACAGTACTATCCCCGAGCGAAAATTGCTGAAAGTACGTTTTCAATTGGGATATCTCATATAAAATTTTCTTTAGATTTCAGATTACTTCGTATGTATAAATTCTGAAGATCATATACAGAGAACAAAAGAATCCAAGTACATTTTCATTTATTGACGAAAATTTCCGAAGGGGAATTTTCAACTGTTTTACGTGCTTTCTCACAGTACGAAATTATTGCATACTATATTCCAATCACTAGATCATTTACAGAGTTGCAGAAAGGAACTCGGATATTTTTCTGACCAGAAAATTTAATTGCTGAATTTTCACTTTAAAACACATTTTACAATTTTTTAAGTTAGACATCATCTTTAATCTTATTAACGGTGAAGTTTTGGTACAGTATTTTGAATATGCTGCAACTGCTTCATAAACTATGCTTAACACGTGAAAACATATATATTTCTTCCAGATCTGAAAAGCATTATCAACAAAAATGTTTGCGATGAAGCTAAGTAAAGATTTTCTTGCTAAAAAAATGAAGAAGTGTTTCGACGTATCATCTTTGCTCCGATCATCATGCGCAATTATAATTGAACTTTTGAATTTGGATAAGAACATTTAACAACCCGGAAAAATTGAATGTTGAAAAGAAAAAAAAAATGTGTATTTAGCACATTCAATTTGCGCAGAATGTCGCGCAACTTTTGTCTAACGTGTTTCATAGCAATGTGTGGTGATCATCACTCTAGTATGTGTAATGATTGCTTTGAAAATAAATAAATCATGCTTTCCTGCTTAGTTGAAGATTGAGAGTGGTAAATTCATCTGATGATAGTATACGTTTATTCTAATTTACTTTACAAATTTATTTTAAGCACGTCTACTCCGATTCCGTTTGTGAGAGGAATTGTTATCATTCTCGTAAGTTCTTAAAAGGGTAGCATTCTAGGGGTAAGGATGTTTGTTGTAAGTATTCCATGAAATTGCAAAAGCAATAAAAAAATTCCTTGAAAAAAAAATAGCAATACAAATTGTAATAGAGATGAAATTGTAACTAAAATTTTCCACAATATTTAGATAAAGAAAATAAAATTTTTAAATTTACAAATTTCATAAAATTCGCAAAATAATCATTACCCTTTGTACTTTTTTCTTGTATTGTGGTTATTTTTCACATACTTTTCAAAAACTAAACGGTCCTTTTTCATTAAATATTAAATTGCTTTTGTAAAAACATTTTTCTCTGTTATTCGAAAAAAAAATTATCAATTATGGTTCTGAAGACGAATAAAAATTTGCGAAATTTAAAATGAGATTTAGAACAAAAAAACTTAATTAAAGTGGAAATTTTGAATCTTCAGTTAAAATAGAAAAAAAATTTCTAATTACTGACATAAATACTTTGTATATACTACGCAGTAAATGAACGAATTGCTGCCTAATTCAAAAAGAAATGTTCAGCAAAAATTCTTCTTTGGCAGTTGTTTTAATGAATTTTGGTATTTTAAAAATAAACATGGGCATAAATTTCTTATGAAGAATAAATGGGTTTGAAATTTTTGAAGAAGTTAAACCTTTGGGCGATTTTTATTGGTTATTTTTACTTAAAGTATTTGTTTTTAATTAAACGAAAGTTCCATATATATTTTCTAAATGTTTGTACAGAAAACAATATGTTGAAGACTTTGCTGATTGAAAAAAAAAAGTCTTAGCGGTAAAATGCTTAAAAGATTTCTTGTAGTGTTAAGAATTTTTAATTTAATGTAATGGGATTTTTCATGAATAAGTTGTGATTTACTGTATTTTCTATTTTTTCTAATAATCTCAAATTTACTAAAATTGATTTATAATCAGATTATTGAAGTTTTCTTATCTATATCCACACAATAAATTTCCTCCAATACCAGTGCCTTTTGGCTTTCCATTTGTGTAGTAAAATTCATATTTAAATATGGTTTTAAAGGAAAACCCACCTCATTTTCGCCTTCGTGATAAAAAAAGTTATCATTTACACTTAAAAAATTACAAATAGCCAAAGTTTAAGTTGTCCGAATTAGGTTCGACTGACAATAATAATGATGAAAATATTAAACTGTGTTCTGTATACCATTTCATAAAATATAGGTTTTATTTCACATTTGAAATCGAACCTTCAAAGTTTGACTAATACGTTATTATCAAGATGAGATCTTGAGAGCTTGAGAAATTTCATTGAAAAATTATTTAAAGTCTATTGCATGTCATTTTATGCATAATAATTGCGAGTAATAGGAAAATTGACAAAAGATTTTGTGAATGTAAATAAATATATATGTGTGTGTGTGTCTGTATATATATAAGTGAATAATATACATATAAGTAGTTTTAATATAAATATAGTTATACTGTATGCATTAAAATTGGGTAATTATTTTTATTATTATTCCTCTATTCTTTTTAATATTTATTATCGGTTTAATGTTTTTGAATGTCCCACATTCATACTTTATGGATTTTTATGGATGTCTGAAAATAATCCACATTCTATATTTGTGCTTTTTAAGTAATGGGATTTTAAGTATTATTTAACCTTCTATATACTTCCACATGTTTTTTTATTTCCTGTTCATTTTATAAATATCTTATATATAATTCATTAAAAAATAATTTTTATATTATTTTTAATAATTATTTATATTAATTATTACTGAATTTATTTTGTTTTATAGCATATAGCTATATGCTATATATTATCAATGTTCTAGCATTATTTAAACTCTTAGTTTAGTTTAAATAAGTTAGATAATAGAATATATTGTATGCTTTTAAATTTTATTAACAATAGTTTTAAATACATTGTGTAATTTATATTAGGTTTATAATTCTCTATATATAAGGATTTGTTTGGTTTTGCTGTTTAAACAGTTATTTACATTCAAAAGCTTACAAATTTTTATCTTGCGATAGTTGTTTAATATAATTAATAATAGATGGCAGCACCAAATTTGTCTCTTTCAGATTGCTCTAATTTTTAATTTTTCTAGCTCCATTTCAGTTATAATTTATACACCAGGGGGTATTTTTAGCTAAATTTTGACGATACTGTTAAACTGTTATCTATTAATTTAATTGTACATTTTAAATAATGTAATTAATATCTATTTATTTTATATTAGATTAAATTTGTTTTACAAGGTATTTCAAATTTTATTTCAAAATGTATTAACTGCATCCTTTAGTATCATTTACTGTGATTTCTTAACTGTTTTATTCACCTTAATCTTTTTGATATACTGGTAGACATGTGCACATGGATTTTTGTAAAATACTGAAATATTAATCGGTATGGTGTTTATTATTTATATTTTATATCCTATAAATATTTAAATACGTTTTATTGATTCTTCCATTTCATATTATTTGTTTCTATTCTGCTTTCATTTTTAATCAATTCACTTGATTTTAGTGGTTGGTCGGGCACAGGGGAAAATTAATTTTAGCTTTAGCTTATTTTTCCCACAGAAAACAACCATTTTGCTTATATCATTGAATTCTGTGCCCTTGATAACGTAATTCAATGTATAAGCTTTTCAATTTTAGTCGGTGTCCACTTTTTTCTTTTTTCTTCCATAATAATTCTTATAATAATATTATTATTATTTTTTTTAATAATACTTACAGCTTTAATTCATAATAATTGACGGTGGTAGGTTATGTTTAATTAATGGTAATATATATATATATATATATATATATATATATATATATATATATACGTATAACTTAAAAAAATTAGAAATTAACTTTTAATACAGGAAATAACAAAAGTGATGCCATTTGAAATCCATTATTTTTTTTAAATACAATCATTGAAATAACAACCTAAATATGCCAATTTCTGCATCAAAATAAATTCTTTAAATTTCTTATTGAAATACTTTTCTTTTTAACATAAAATTGACTAAAATATAAAAAATAAAAACCTTGATATGATTAACATTTCATATGTTTTCAAATACGTAATGATAAGCACATTTATGTTGTGATGTGGAATCACATACAGAGCACTGTAAAAAAATGAAATAAAATCTGTATTTTACAACATAAGTTGCCCGTCTGCCAACACAGTTGCTGTAAACTTTACAATATGCTATCTTTATGAGTGCTGCAAAATTTCACATGTCGAAAATGGAGAAATTCGCGTTGGTAGTTGTGGCATTTTTCACATGACCTAAATTATTCGATTTTTACTTCGCTTGTTGCTTCAATTCGCTTTCACAGCATCGGTGATTGAATGATTACATTACAAAGGGCAGCAAAAAGCACTGTATATCACATGTTTTTGTGGTGAGGGTATTCATATATATTGCCAACTACTGTGACTATGATTTAATTTTAATTGAAGAAAAACAAACGAAATAAAACCTATATTGCACCAATTCGGATATATATTCGGACCAATAGTTTTTTTTTCCCTTGAATTATCTTTCACAGCGTCGGTGCTTCAGAAATTACAATGTAAAGTGTAGGAAAAATTACATTTTCTACAGTGAGGGTATTAATGTATATTGTCGACTACTGAAACTGTGTTTTAAATTTGATTGAAAAAAAAATAAACAAAAAAACCTATATGGCACCAATTCCTTATCGGGTGTACATAATTAGCGTGTACATCATTCAAAATATTCTTTATTTTAAAATGTCTCCAGAAAATAAACAACAGCTCTAAATGAATATATGTGTGCTTTGAGGGGAGAAATAATCGTAATAAATATTTAAAAAAGATAAACAAGCGTTTAATATTTCTAAATTTTAAATGAATGAAACAATTTTAAAAATAAGGAAAGAGACTTCAAAGTTTACATTTGACACTGGGAACGGGAAAAGGTCGATTTACTGCCGAAAATTTGGATAAAAACACAAAAAATATAGGTTCCAAGAAAAGAAAGGTATAATCAAGTAAGGTTTATTCAAGTTACTATCAAAAACATAGTTAAAATTACACCATTCCAACACTTTACTACAAAAAATATTCATTGTGTTAAGTCACTTTAGTGTAAGGCTACTGCCATACCTTTATGTCTTCTGCTGTTTTTTTTTTTTTTTTTTTTTTTTTTTTTTTTTTTTTTTTTGTTAATGATACCGGAATTGAGACATATAGTTCCGACATTTTCATAATACCTATAGTGTGACCTTGAAAAGTATTTAATGGAATTAAAAAAAAAAAAAAAGTAGTTTGAAGGTCCTTTGTCCCCTTAAGTCGTGATTCAAGTTATAAATGCTAAAGAAATTTAAGATTACTAAAAATTAGTAAGGTTTTTGGTAATATGTTCCATCGTATGTTTAAACGTTTTCAGTTCTATTATATATTCGAGATCCTTTACTTGCGGTAAAATAAATTTTATTCATATTGTGGTTAGAGATGATGTAAAATGTATTTTTTGCTATATAAAACAATATCACATATTCATGGAAACATACTTTAGGAATTTGAAATCAATATATTTCGATATAATAAAAATGGAAAATTTATCTATATTTAATATTTATATAATGTCTGAATCTTAATTAAAATTTAGTTGTTTTAATTAAATTTTGATTGACTGCAATTAAATTTTTCTGTAATGGCATCATGTGGTTACAAAGTAAAACTCAATTTAGGAAAATATTTGAAAAACTCGTTATAAAACATTTTAAAAAGAAAAGGAATTAAATTTTCTGAAAGGTGTTTCATTTAAACAAGACTTTGATTAAGAAGAAACAGCACAGAGATAAAGAAAATGAAATTCCTTAAAATACTCTTTTAATTTAATTTCTTTTGCCTTTTTAGATTGATTTTTATACAAAACAAGAATTTTTTATTTTTTAATTCATGAATTGTTTTTAATATGTATACGATTTTTCATATGGCCGAAAGGTTAGGAAAGCAAGTTTAAAAAAAAAAAAAAAAAAAAAAAAAAAAAAAAAAAAATGAAGTGCTACTAAAAATTCAATTTGGTTGGAAGGCTTGATTAAACTTTTTTGTGTTTTGAAATACTTTTTGCATGATATAAAATTGTGATTTCTTAAAGCATTTTACAACCATGGAATTAATCTAAAAATACAGTTTTATTAAAATTGCTTCAAAATATCAATCTAAAGTGTTTTAATAAATATGTAAACAATATTTTTTTCACGGTAAGCTGTTTATAATTTTACATTTATTTATTGGACTGAAATAAATATTTTTATATGCGTTTTCATGTCTCTGAAACCAGGGTTATGTGTAGTAAAAGCAAATTTAAAGCCAATTAAAACTTATAAAATAATTTTAAACCAATGCGGTCAGTGAAATGTTATAGAATGATAAGTTGTCAAGTTAGAATAAATTATAGGTTAAATTTAAGAATTTATGAGGGAAGAGATTTTTATTCTAAAATTAATACTCATTTTTTATATATTATGTACTTTTCGGTAGAAACAATTTCGGAAAATTATTTTTTCGCCTTGTCTCACACAAACCTCAACAAACGAATACAATATATTCAAAATACACAATTTTAAGGTAAGCACATTTCATGTTATTCAAAAACCAAATGTTTAAAAGGGAATGTCCCATAATAAAATAAATGTTGTTTATTTTTTGTTTTTGTTTTTACAGTTCCCTACTTAAAAAGTAAAAAACTTAATCATTATGAGATCACTCCTATGTCTGTCACAGTCATTTTACTCGTAAACTATGGACCGTGGGACGTTCAAATTGCGGAAAGCAAGAAATACTAATGACCCACATAAATGCGGATTTTTAAATATTCACAGATATATTTTTGAAAACTGTAGAGGGACTAATTAAATTACTGGAAAAAAAGCTTTTATTTGTATATCGTGTGGTTTATCGTGTGAAAGCTTTCATAACGCTGAACTCAAAAATATATTTATTTAATTTAATCGTAGGTATTATATTTTCAGAGACATCATCGAAAATGTAGCGCAAAAATATGTTCCCTCCCCTCTATTTCCGAATCTACTGAAAGTAAAATTATGAAAAAATTAGAGATGGTAGATGTTAATTTAAACCTTGTAGGAAATTTATAGCGATTACTCTAAGTCGCATAGTTTTTGAGAAAAGTGCAGTTTTCCGTTACACACAAATTTCAATTTGCGAGCATTCAGCAAAGGTTTTGAAGAGCGCTGGAGGTACCTATCGTAGCAAAAGTATAAAAGCATTGTTGATAATGATTTTAGAAAAAAAAATCTTCTGTAATTAGCCGAAATATTAACCCTTAAAAACACGGACGGATTGGACGTACATAATGACAGAGGTGGTATACTCTATCTACCATCGGCTTTTAAAGCACAGTTAACAACTTTTAATGATATATTTGTGTAATGCAATGCTAAGTAGAAGTATAAAAGCAATAAACGACAAAATGTTAAAAACAGACTAATTTAATTAGAATAAATCACTTAAATAATATGGGATTCGCGGCTAGTTGCACTGAGTGGATCTCTCAACACGCCTCCCGTATCTTTAAAAGTTAATTAAAAATCTGTCTGGAAAAACGCGTTGGCCTTTCAACATTACGACCTCCTTTCGAAGTGCGATTTGCACAATGCCAAGTTTAAACTTTGAACAAGGGTTTTGTTATAGATACACTGTGAAAAAAAAAGATTATTACTACGCTGAATTTAGTTTATGAAATGTCAAATGAAATTTAAATATTCACTACTTTTATTGTCAGTTCCGAATTAAGCTCATCATAAACAGATTTGGATAAGTTAAAAAAAAAGATTTATACAGATAAGCAATGTTTGATAATATTTTGACTCCATATCTCTTTGAACGTTTATGGCAGAAGTTCCCAAACTGTGCTCCGCGGAGCCCTAGGAGCTCCGCCGAGGTTTAGGAAAATTATAAAAAAAAAATAAATAAATAAAAAAAACGGACATTTACAGCAAGGTTTATTTTTTCAAAGATGTCAGCAGGTTTTTTTTTTTTTTTTTTTTTACAGAACTGCTTTTACATTAATAATTACCTTCAACCTTCAACTATCTGAACCTTTAAATAAACTAAATTTTATCGAAAAAAATGTTTAACCCGGGAGAACTCGCTGTATGAGATTTTCTTTCACAGTCGTACTTTTTTAAGACTCTTATTTAAATCATTTTTCATTTAAATTAAAATTTCAAAATATTTTTCAATTATTTTACCTATTTTGTGAATAAAAGTACTAAGCCAACCAAAAAAAGTTGATATTATACGAATGTAAAGTAAAAGAAAAGCAACTGGGCATTCTCACTAGCGAGTTCTCCCGGGTTAATAAAAAATTTCCGATACAAGTATTAATTTCTGCTAGCACTGTATTTTTACTTTTCCCAATCAAAAAATGCGATAAATGGGGGAATAAGTGTATATTCAATGTAAGAAAGCGACGAATTGTATTCTGAAGGGAAATTTGGGCTATTTAACCCGTTCACGGCGGCGCGGTGGGTCACACTCGACTGTCTCGGAGCTGCCAAGTCTCCGGCTCTTTGGATACAAGTATTTTAATACAGAAAATGTTGTTTTATTCAATTAGAACAATTGGGCGAATTAAAGAAACAACATTTTCTCTAAAATAATAGTGGTCTCCAAAAAGCCGGAGACTTGACAACACTGAGACAGTCGAGTATGAGCTATGAAATTATATTGAACAACTCTCAGTGTGACTTGAAATGAAGTGATTCCAATAATCCACGTTTCATGCTCAACTGCGTCGTCATTTCGAAAGAAACCATTCTAATATGAAAGAAAAACTGCCTGATATTTTTCAGTATGAAGAGCAAAATAATGTATGCAATGCATGCTTCAAAAGAAACTATCACAACACTTGTTATAACAAATATGAAGTGTCCTGGAGATAGGCGCAGATTTCACGGGGGCTAAATATGCAATAATATGATACTCCAGCCAGTAATTAAATTTTTTCCTTTTGTCCTGTTTTATCACATTGATTAATTAGGACAAAAATAATGTTTTAAAATTAAGGATGGAAGTTTTCCTCATTTTACACAGGTGCCCAGTGGCACCTACCTGATAGTTTTACGACATCATATAATTGTAGAGACTCTTAATAAACCTTGTAAAATTGATATTGCCAAGAGTTGGCTTTATGTAAAGTTGTTAATTTAGTGTCCAATATTACTTTGTAAAATAAAATTTTTTAAAAAAAGTACTATATGACTGGTGACGTAAAAGAACACTTAACAGCCTCTTCAGATGTACTAAATTTGAACTACAAATGCAGGAATCTACTGACGTCACTGGACTGGTAATTGTGTTTGTATTTTTCATTTACATATACTAATATCCATTTCATATTCGGGCAGTTAATAGTATTAACTTACTTTTTTGAAATGGGTACCCGGAACTGGACTTTACTACTCTATTACTTCGGTGTTTGAGTACATTAACTTAATTAAAATTAAGTGATTACTAATGCTTGTGTAAAGGAGGTTTCGCAAAGCTATCAAGATCACATTGTTTGTAGATGACTACAAACCAACACACTAAGGTACAAAATATTTTTCGTTGAATACATAGGAAAACACATATAAACATGACTGCACTGATGATGCGAAAGCAATGATGCGACACAACGCTAGAGCCATTGCAAAAATTAACCCCTTCGTATGAGCGACATGAATACGTGGCACATAAGGCGCTCAGAACCCTTGATTATTCCCATGAGTTATTATTTAGGTGCGTTCGTAATTATATAAATACGTTGCACCTATAGTCGCCGTCTGTTCCGTCCGCCTGTCCGCATATATCAGCGATAAAAACTACCCAACCAAATGATTTGAAATTTAATATATATAACCGTCGCATAATTTATCGAGTCATTTCAAATTTTATGAAAATTTAATAAAAACTTAAAAAGATAGTAATAAAAGTTTTCTTCATTGTATTAAATTCTATCGTACGTCATTAATTGAATGATATCACATGATAAGTCTTCATTCTAGGTTGTCATGGTGATTATGTCCTATTAAAGATTGAGTTTTATTATTTCCGTATTACTGAATTTAAACCTTAAATGCCTGATTTTTCAAAAATCATTGTAATAATGTTTTTCGGCTTTCATTTTTTAAATAAATCATTGGAAAAATACTTTCAAAAATCATATTTTGTTTTAAGTATGGTTTACGGCTAAAAAACAGTTTGTTAATAATCGGTAATACCGGTCTTTAATTAAAAAAATAATTTTATTTGATAAAATTCTATAATATTAAACACACAAGAATTTTAGGAACTATAATAAGAAATAAATTTTACTTGCTCACTGCAGAACAAAATAGGGTATTTCGCAAACTTCCAAAAAAAAAAAAAAAAAAAAAAAAAAAAAAAAAAAAAAAAAAAAAATACAAAGAACAAGTAGCAACAATTGAAAAAATAAATCTATCTTTATTCTTAAACAGCACAAGTGTTGCCATCTACATGTTGAAAATAGATTTAATAATATTTTCAGAATGTATTTTATTGGCAACATTAGGCATTATAGCTTCAATATTATTCTAATAGTATTTAGAGCCTAAATTGGATATGTTGCCGAAAAGCAATACCCGGCATTTAAGGGTTAAATTAGGTGGGATATATTTTATCCCACCGCCCCTCAAGGGGTTAAAGACACGACGTTTTATTTATACGAATGAAAACAAAAAACATGTTGCTTAAAATATTCTATGACTAGATCTTAATTACTGAAATAAAAAAATAACTCGATTTTTTTTTTTTTTTCAAATCATTCAGATTTGGGCATTTTAGTGAATATTTCACAACCACAGTGCTTAAATAGAAATATTATAATCTGTGAATCATTTTTGCATCCCCCTCTAATATTTGTAAAATACTCCAAAGTATATTCCTAATACGGAATAAATATTGACATCGTTATTGAAGTATTTTAAATGTAAAAAGAAAACTCTTCAAATATTAGTTCGATTTCAAGTGCAACATTCCGAACAAACATTGATAAATTTGAAACTCTTCAACCTAAATATATGTAGTATGAAGCAAAAAGATGCATTCCATAAAGCTGAGCCCGAAAGTTAGTGTTTATCCTAATGATTAAATGTTTTATTTTTAATGTTATTGGTAAACCTCTTTATATTCCTCTTTGTGTTATTTCATATTTTTTAAAGCGAAATATTTTATATTCAAAATATATTTTTAAAATTCTAGCAGAAAAATCTAAATGATTTTCAGTTAAAAGAGAAAATAAGAAAGAATGCCCTGTCGGTAAAATCTCAGATTTTAAAGAAAAAAAAATAAATATATAATATTTTTATGAAAAAAAATATATAAATATATATTAAATGAATATAAAAAGATTATATAAAATGCATTAACCTATAATTATTTATCTGGTGGACTTATTACATTTAGAAACTTATGACAAATCTTTAAATAATAAAAAAAAAGAATCAAATACTTATTTAAAATAATTTAAACATTCATATTTATTTTTTATATTTTCCTAAGCAAAAAATTGTCAATTGAAAAACTCAAAGATTTTAATTAATACATCATTTATGCATTATTTTTTGCTTTTTGTAAAACACTTCAAAAATGTTTCGAATACAAAGCAAATATTGACATTGTTATTGAAGAATCTAAGTTATAAAATGAAAATCTTGCAAAAAGATGCATTCCATAAAGCTGAGCCCGATAGTTAGTGTTTATCCTAATGACTAAATGTTTTATTTTTAATGTTATTGGTAAACCTCTTTATATTCCTCTTTGTGTTATTTCATATTTTTTAAAGCGAAATATTTTATATTCAAAATATATTTTTAAAATTCTAGCAGAAAAATCTAAATGATTTTCAGTTAAAAGAGAAAATAAGAAAGAATGCCCTGTCGGTAAAATCTCAGATTTTAAAGAAAAAAAAATAAAAAAAAAATTAAATATATAATATTTTTATGAAAAAAATAAATAAATATATTTATTAAATGAATATAAAAATATTATATAAAATACATTAACCTATAATTATTTATCTGGTGGACTTATTACATTTAGAAACTTATGACAAATCTTTAAATAATAAAAAAAAGAATCAAATACTTATTTAAAATAACTTAAGCATTCATATTTATTTTTTATATTTTCCTAAGCAAAAAATTGTCAATTGAAAAACTCAAATATTTTAATTAATACATCATTTATGCATTATTTTTTGCTTTTTGTAAAACACTTCAAAAATGTTTCGAATACAAAGCAAATATTGACATTGTTATTGAAGAATCTAAGTTATAAAATGAAAATCTTCAAATATTAACTTCGTTCTGAAATGCTGAATTCTGAACAAACTCATGTACATTTTAAAATCTTTATGCAAAATACGTGGACAAAGTAGCAAAATGAGATATTAAGAATGCTTCAGCTATGCTTCATAGTTACTATTTATAGTAAAAACTAAGTGTTTACTAATTTTATAAGTAAATTTATTTCAGCTTTGTACTTTTTTCCCTTATAATACAGTTTATATTCATAATAATTATTAGATATTTTGTAAAAGTATTTCAGTGGCTTTTTAGTTAAAAATTTTAATTTTTTTAGCTATTTTACAAACCACAGTGATAAAATGTGTTCCCCAAAAAGGCACAAATATTTAGTTACAATTTTATAAATACTATCAATATTTCATAAGAGACCGAAATAAATTATTGGAGTTGAAGTATTATATGCTATACATTTTCATACAGGAGCTGCTAAAATAGATTGTCGGGTTATAAAATTCAATACAAAAAATGTTGTAAACTATTGTAACAATCCTTGCTAGAGAGTAATTTATGAAGTCTAAAAGTTATTTACAAAGCTAAACTATGTTAGGTCAAAATATCACCTATACATGAAGCTCCTCAGCTTGTTATAAATCTCCAGATAATCTTGTCAATTCAAAACTCAAGCTATATTTCTTGTATCTCAACAGAAATTATAAACGAAATCACTCAACCGTATATAGTTATCATTAAGCACACGTACTAAAGACCACAAAAGGAAAATCCTTCTACGAGGGTGGTTCAATAATTATTGTACTGATTGTGTATAAAATATTTGTACTGTGATGGTTGATGTAGAATATTGAAGCCTAATTAATGTCTTAGATGCCTATATGCTCAATTTCATGACCGTAGCTGCTATATTATTATTTTTTTCATTTAATGTGTGAAATGTGGCATCCAGCTTGAAGGGGGTGGGGGAGTTCTGGTTTGGAACTTATGGGGTCAGACCTGTGAGAGGTTTGTGACAATGAGTGAAATGTGGCTACAGTCGTTTGAACTCGGAACGATAGTGATTTAGCAACGTCTCTACCACTGTTACCAATCTATCACTGGTCTGGCTCCATAAGCTTCAAACTAGCTTCCCCCCACCCAACCCCAACCCCTCTCTAGCTAGATGCCACATCTCACACCTAAAACGTGCAAAAATATGTTAATATAGCAGCTACGGTTCTGCAATTGTGCATATAGGCATCTAAGACATTAGGCTTCAATATTCCAATAACATTGTGTGAGTGTTCTAACTACTTGAGACAGTGTAGCGCCATCTACCGGTGATATTTTGAGAAAAAGAATGAATGTTGGTGATTTTAATCCACACTTCATGCATTAATATTTTGCGACTTAAATAGCTGCCATCATTAATATTTTATTGTAAGTGTTAAATTATAAAAAAAAAATAATAATAATAATAAATAATGTCAGAATGCATTTAAAAAATGTGAAAGCTGAAAACCTATCAAAAGAATTCTTTTTTTATTTCTTTAAATTAATGTTATTTTTTAAGCCATTGTGGTCCTGACTGACAAAAATAATTCACAAATATTGAAATACGCGTACCATTTCTGCATTTATTTTGCGCTATTTGCAAAATACTGAAAGCATATATCAAACACAGAAGAAATATTGACATTGTTTTTGAAATGTGTTAAGTTTAAAAATAAAACTCATGTAATATTAGCTTCGATTTGAAGTTCAGAAAGCTGAATAAACATTGAGAGATTTTGGAATTTTTCATGAAAAATACATGTACTATAAAGTAAACACGGATCACGAAAGCTCCAATTTGATATATACTATTTATTATAAGCATTAGATATCACTTTCATTTTATTGTAAACTTTTTGTTCCATAAATTACCATTTACTATATTACTATTTATTTTTTGGGGGATTGATTGTAGAGTTGTATACGAGGTATTTTTTCTGTTTTGCTTATAAAAAATATTATGCGAACATCTTTATTATAAGATAGTCATAAAATATTTGAAGAATACTTTTCAAAAATAAATAAAATAAGAAATCAGTTTTTATAGCATATATACTATCTCCAACAGTCTTATCTATTTTTATAGAAATGTCACCAATAATATTTTCCTCTTTTCAATTAATAATTACTTTTGTGATATTTCTTTTTTCTAATTGAGCCATTCAGTTATAATACTGAGGACGTAAAGGCTTTCAAAAAATTATGCAATAAACAAACAGGAAGAAACAGAAATTAATTATTTCGATTAAAATTTTATATGCTTACATTTAAAATAACGGGCAAGAAAAGAAACAAAATAAGATAATATTTTAAGCTTATTTAAACTTTGATATTTATAATTTATACTTTTAAGCCACTGTTGCTGTGAATAACAAAACAATGCACACATATTTTAAATTTAATATCTTATCTGCATTTGAAGAAACTATATTTAAAACAGTCCAAAGGATATTTCCAACACAGAAAAACACTGACATTCATTTTTTGACAAATATTTTAATATATTTCAGAAATATCTATTTTTGGAAATTAATAGCCGAAAAAAAATATAAACTGCAACCTATAAACGTTTTAATTGAAATAAATTTTTAGAAACTTGAAATCCAAAATTAAAGCGGATTCCGCAAAGAAGTTTTTGGGTCGTAAGGGAAAAATTTATTTCTTTTAGTGATTTTTTTAAAAATTGAATGTTTTGTATCTCGCAAGTGCCTAGATATTTCCAATAAAGCAGTTTCATCATATAAGTTTTTTTTTTTTTTGCTTATTTAATGTATCATTATCGTAAAACATAAAATGCGTTTTTATCGAAGCCATGTTTTTTCAAACTGGGAGACCATATTTGTCGAAAATTATTCGCACGATTTCCTTAATTTTTTATTTAAAAGAAAGCTAATTATTTACGCTGAAGCTTACGTAACCGAAAAATAAATTTTTTATTGATTAAACGCTTCTTAGAGTTTTGAAAAATAAATAAAAAGGCGACATATTTAACTTTTATTTCAAATGACTCATTTTTTGTCAACATTCTAAACTAAGTATTGATACAAGTTCCAGAGAATTTAATGCTCTTTTATATTTTGGTGATATCCGGTTTACTATATGTTTATCTACGGCTACAAAATGAAGTTAACATTACGCGTTACAAACTTTGATCCTTCATAATTCCTAAGCTACTTGACGGAGACCTACATGCTCATCTCCATTCATTAAAAATACACCAAATGTTCAATTTTTATCAAATAGTATATTATAATACGAACAAATCTTGTGTTTATGTGCGTGTGTATGCAAATGTTATCTAAAAATCAGCTCTAACGATTATGACAAAATTTTGTAACCTACCGTTTTGGGTTACGAGAAGACCATTGGACTATGTGGGTCACATGCTCGAGAAAATTCGATCATTGGGTCATTTTGTGGAAACTACGGGTGAATGCATTTAAATGCGAATGAAGGTGGAAACAGTTATTAACTTGTTGAACGTAATAACTTATGGCTGTTAACGAAGTCTCAATTTGAAAACTTGTCTCCGATTTTGGTGATATTTGGCGAAATAATAAACTTTCTAGCTTACCAATGCCAAAACACATGCTTGGTTTTCGAAACATTCCTGAAAATCATTGGAATCAAACAAACTTTGTTTTCATAAATGCTTCTTCGAATTTTCAACTTATATTATTTTTAGGAATTTCTACAGATAGAGAACGCTTATCTGAATCATGGGTAACTCAGAAGAGCTTATTATATATTTTTGTTTGTAGTTTTATTATATTTTCATACATTAAGAATCATTTGTAATTTTTTTTTTTTTTTTTTTTTTTTTTTTTTGTAGTGAATAAAATGAACAATAAATATTTCTTTATATAAGTAATACAAAATTATTTCTCAGAAGAGAAAAATTGCCAATTATATTGAATGAAATCGAATGATCGTATATCTTGTTGAAGGAAAATAAACAAATTACCTCAACATAAGAATTTCTCAAAATTGACTTTATTTCTATTGTGGAATTCCTAGAACTGTTCTATTATTGTGGATTTTTTTTCTTTTAAATTATGATGTTAATATGTCACAGAAAGCGTAAATAAAGCATCGCAGTTTTATTTCGTTTTAAAGAATTCTAATTAGAAGATATTTTCTTTTCTCTAACAGTCTTGATATATTGCTGAATAAAATAAATAATTTTAAAACAAGTATAAAAAATTGATTTTAAATACGTGGTTGGTTTGCAAGTATTGGCAAATACATTTTGCGATTTATAAAAATTTAAATTTGATAATTTTCTGTTTAACACATCATCAACGAAGATATATAAAACTTTTCCTTATTTATACAATTACGTTCATTATTTTTACATGACTATATACATCTTATATAGCGACTAAATCTTATAACATACTATACAAAACTTCTGGTTACATAAAAAAATAGAATAAACATTTTATTGAACACGTGTAAGTAGAAGGGACTAATTAGCAATGTTCCATGAACACACTACAAACCACACCGATAATTATATCTTTTTACATATTTAAGTAAAACAAAAGCAGTTCTCTGAAGGAAAAAAACGTGTCAAATACATTGAATGAGGTCAAATGATCGTGTATCTTGTAGAGGGAAAATAAACAGATTATCTAATGAGAGGAATTTCTAAATATGAATTTTTTACTGTTGTGTAATTCCTAGACTAAATGTATTTTGTTATGAGAGTAATAAAAAGTTTTTTTGGAAGACCAATTTTAAAGCCTCCTTTTTCACTTCATTTAACATCATGATGTAAATGTGTCACAAAATGCGTTCATAAAGCATCAACTCGCAGTTTTATTTCATTTTAAGGTATTTTACTTATAAGAGATTTTCTTTTCTTGAAAAGTCTTGAGATATTCTTAAATGAAATACTGAATTATTAAAAAAATTATAAAAAGATAATTTTACTTACGCTGTTGGTAGTAAGTATTGACAAATACATTTTGCGATTTAAATAACGTTAAATTTGATATTTCTGTTTAGCACATTATCATCATAGATATAAATTCTTTACTGAATGATACAATTGGGTTCATTATTTTTACATGAATATATAATCTCATATAGCGACTAAAATCATGTAATATACGATACAATACATCTTGTAACATAAAAAAAAATAATAATCAAATAATATCACAAGACGAAACACAATATTTCACTTTGATTGAAACCCAAAATATATTATATGAACATATAAAATTTCACTGTTTTACTCTAAAAGGCGACTAAAATAATAAAAGAGATGTTTCAAGTCAAAAATATATATTTTATTTAAAACTTTTTAGTACCTTTATCTCTTTTATTATTTTATTCACCTTTTAAATAAAACAGTGAACTTTTTAAAGTTCATATAATGAATTTTATATATGATAATAATTTTATTGAACACATGCAAGTAATATGGACTAATTAGCAATATGCCATAAACATAACACAAAACACGCCGATGAGTAAAACAATGTTTTTTCAACATTACTTTAGTGTTTTCTTATTACAAATGATAAAAATGATGTTTTAAGGCGGATAAAAAGCAATAAAAACTTATGTAGCATAATAAATCAAAATATATTCAAAGATTAATGTTATATTTAGTTATAACAAAATTTTATACACGTTTTTAGATTATACAATTTAACTAATTCATTTTTTTTTGCTCTTTTTTTTAAAAGATTTTTATTCTTATATATAGGGGAGAGTAGCCGAATTTGGACCACTTCGCTTATTTTCAGGTGTAACTCACTTATTTTTTAAAATATCTGCAAAAGCGCATTACACAGGGTCAATCTATTCATCTATTAACTAAATATATATTTAGATCAAATTCTTTATGAAAATTTTAAATTTTATTTTAATTTGAAAAATTTGTCCAAAGTGGTCCAAATTCAGCAACTGGCCGCCTAAGTTGGACCCCCCAGTCTCCTAAATTGGACTAAATAATATCAGTTTTAATGACTAGGGAATATAACTAATTTTATTAAAAGCAAACTTTACGATTAAGGAAACAATCAAACAATATAACAGCAATGAAATATGATGAAATCAAATATCTGAAAATAAGAGTAATTGTTTTAAATCAAAATGCATTCAAAATATAAATCAAAGTTATCAGTAATTAAGAATAGAACTTATGAAACTAATTGTCATTTACTTGAATATCATGTAAGGTGTGATGCAAAGCTTATACATGAATTTTGTTTATTGTTTTTGTTTTCCTGCTCACACAACATGGAACCTGTATGGCAATCTGAACACTGAATCCTTTCTGCTATTTTATATTTCTTACAAATTAGGCAAAACCAATCATCACTGTCTAGATATTTCTTTTTAGATTCTGAATTTGCAACAAATGTTTTCTTTATATTATGTCTGTAGTTCTTCTCTTCCATCATTTTCTTGCTAATTGCATTACGCCTATTTTTTAAAACTCGATGTTCCAATTGCTTTTGTGCTGTGAAAGCTTCCTTTTTGCCTTTTTTTTTTTTTTTTTTCATTTCAAGATTTAGTTGATATGGCGATGATGTTAACACAACTGTTTTTTGGCTCCCTCTGTACTTTGATTTAACTGAATTTAGCTAGGGAAATTACATTTCAAATGATCTTTTTGCTTTTGTGGGGACTTTTAGCTGCAGCCTTCTTGCAGGTCAATTTCTTCACAACTTACTGTCTGCTTTTTGTTTCGTATACCTTTAACAGCTGTTGCTGTTACGGGCGTTCTTCTCCCAGAGTGTTTGTCTATGTCTTTATCAACATTTTCAACAAGGTTTGAGATTTTATGTGTTTTAATGACAAAAAGTATAATTCGACCCTCCAGAACTGTAAAAAGTCTTCCATCACAAATATCCTGCAGGAGGAGAATGTTTGAATTCAACTCTGTAAATCAAATATGCCGTAGGAATAAAGCATTCAAAGAAAATAAATACAATTACATACAAGGTAAAATACATGGCAAACAAAATTTATTCCATAGACATGTAAAAATATTTTTTATGTGTATGCCTAAACTGTATAAAAAAAATTAATCGAGATATAGAAAAAAAAACTTGCATGGAGATAGTAATCCATTATCGAATATATAAAAAAAAAAGTGGTGTACAAAGTGTACCGTCCACGAAATTTATTACTTACTTTTCAAGTTTATGATCGCATATCTGGCCCAATTTAAACAACTTAAATTGGCCCAATTACAGCAACTGCTCCATTTTTTAAAACAGTTAATTTCAAGACTAAAACAAAAACGAAAACAAATAAATCCTCGTGAAAAATATGCACAGTAAACAGATGAATTCATATATGTATATGAAAACATAACAACTTACCTTAGTTTTAAAATATTCACTTACGTTTAGTAGGAAAAAATGAGATCAAAACATCTAACTTTTGGTTTTTTAATTTGTCTGAAAACCGCACGTCGTAGGCGGCTGCTTCTTCTAATCATGTGTGACGTCATTCTGACGAGTAGGATTTCAGTGGTAGATGGAGTCTCTTCCTGTGATGAACGGCAGAATGGCAACGGTCCAATTAATGCCGTGGTCCAAATATGGCTACTCTTCCCCTAATTATCCGTAAAAAGATGTGAAGATTATTTACGTTTCGCTATCATTTATTTGAAACTGCATATACTGCTAGCATATGTCGGTACTGCTAGTATAAGTAGCATATAGACAGAAACATAATGTATTATTAGATGTTGATTACATTAAATACGTTAAACTCGTTGCATTGATTTAACAAACTAAATTTACAGTCTCCTACTGAAATAAATTGAAAAAAGACTAAGAGTCTTTTTTACATCTATTTCATTTTATTTTAATTTAAACTTTCTTTTGGAAGAAACGCTCTAAATTCTACAAAGAATTAAATACATAAAATATTTGAAGAATGTTTCATGTTTTCATAAAACCATACAGAATTTGACAGTCTTTAAGAAAATTAAATTTCAAAGAAGCGTCATTTTTTCTTATAAGCGACGAAATCAATTATGCAAAAATATGGCTTGGAAGTCTTTTTTCATTTTATTTTTAAAACATTCATTTAGAAAATATGCTTCGAATTACTTAGGCTGTTTTCTTTTTGTTCCAAAAATCTGGATGAATTTGTAAAATAAGAAGAACATATATACAAGAAAAAATTACATATTGTCACTGAAATAAAATATACATATACATGCTAAAAGCTATTACAGTGTGTTTAATATATGGCTTTAAAACCTTTCAATATCAAGGAAAACGTATCACTATAGTTTGTCTTAATTGCAGGTGCTTTCTTAATTATATAAAAAATAGCACCTACAATCGTCGTCTGGTTCGTCCATCTGTCTGCCAGTTTGTCTTCATAAAATAGTGCGAAAAGTATCCAACCGAATGGTTTCAAATTTAATTTATAGAGTCGTTGCAGAATTTTGTTGAGTTTTTTTAAATTTTCATGAAAATCAAATCAAAACATTAAACGATATTGATAAAATTTCCTTCATAATAGTATATCCAATCATACGTAATTAATTCAATGATATCCTATGAGAGGTGATGATTCTATGTCGCCATGGTGATTACGTCATATTTAAGATGGATTATTATTTTAGTATTACTGAATTTAATAATATATATAATCGTAATATATTTTGCATTCATACATTTTTGTATAAGAATGCAACAGTCATTGCACCAAGATCTGATTTTTTTAAATTAGTTATAGTACGAACACACGTTATTTGCCACGTCTGACGTGCATTTTTGTGTTTTATAGTGCGCATTTCATTTTGTCTATATAACGGTAATTTCATATACTTAAGGTGACGTTTTGAAGGCGTGAAAATAATGAATAAAATATTGCGCATGAAATGGAACTTTTGAAAATGATAAACCTGTAACACAAAATAGTATTGGGAACCATATATTTTTATTGTGCTCTAACAAAAATAATCTTCTATGAAGTTGATTTATGCATACTATCTTCATAAACTTGCTCTGAGTCATCAAACGTATGCAATGAAACAGCCTCTTTTGATTTGTCCGGTATTTGTCTTGAGGTATTGCGCAAGTTTAATGAATAAGGGTATGAATGATACAACGTTTATGGTCTGTTATTGTTGTTAAAGAAGAATGACAATATAGCGTGGCAAATATTCTCTCGTGATACATGTTTTACAATTTAAAAAATTCAATTTTATGTGGTAATGGAATATTTCTTATTTGCAGACCTTGAGAATGACACTGTTAGAAAGTGTACGAAACATGTCGGGATTATTACAAAATGATTTTAAATACATTTAATTTTATGTACCAAAATAGCATTTAGCAGATAAATGCATATTTTATTTCAGAAAAAAATATTTAAATTATTTTCTAAGGAACCAGTAACTTTGTTACAGAGGCTCTCTAGTGACTAGAAGGTAAACATGGTGTAACACGTAACCCTAGTGCAGAGACACTCTAATTGTCCGCAGCGCATTTTTAATTAGGAGTTCACTGTTCCGCAAGTTAGCTGTAACCATATGCAAATTTATTTGCTCAGTTTGCCAGATTATAAATAGGGGAGCGAAAATATGTAAACCGGTTGGTTAGTTAGTCAGTAGTTGAAGTTCAGTGAGTTAGCAGTTAGTTTTTGTGAGTATTTTTGGTGTCGAATAAATGGCCTGTGCGGCTGGAGCTTAGCCTGGGAACAAGAACAGATTTAAAGCGAGATGAAACCTAGATGTGGATTTGAAGTGACCCCGTCATCGCAGCTTAAGCACGCTTTGGAGAAATGAAGTTTACGTGAATTGACTTTTGAGTTTATATTTCATTATGATTGTTTTATTGCTATCCCGGAATGAGGCGAAATTTGTAAGATCGTGTCCTCCAAACCCTTGCCCGTTGATGAATAAAAGCTTTATATTCAAACCAGATAAACCTCTTAATGAACTCCTACCATTTTTATTACGCCACAATTTTAGTAACACGAAGAAAAAAATTACACATATTTATTTGTAATTTTTAGACACAAAAATATCACTTGACATTTCTACTTCCATTTATGTGTTCAAATATACAAAATTATGTGTTGCTTACGTTTAAATTAGTCTTTTTTTAGGATTTCATTCATCTGACGAAAATTTTTTCATCTCAAAACTCTGTCTGTCACAGAGTTCGTTCTCCAAAAGTGTATAAGATAGAGAATTGAAATTTTGCGTAGGTATAGCTAAATACCACCAATAACACGTCAAACCATTGAATTGGTTCTATTTTATTTTAATTACATGAATTAATTTAGTGACATCCTACTTTTTCTGCGATTGAGATTTAAAAAACTGAACCTTATCATCAGTGATTTTCACGTATGCTAGAGTAGATAGTTCTGTAGTAGCGCATTTACCTGTTCCACGAAAGGCTTCTGGTTCGAAATTCGGCGTCGGAGTTTCAATTTTTTCCCCACGGAATAGGTTTTATCCAATAGGTTCAATTTTATGTAATTTTTGTATTTTTATGGACATTTTAAGGATTTCTTTTAATTAGCTAGGATTAAATGATATAAAGAAATATAGTTTTCAGATATGCAAACATACTATTACACGGTTATTAATCGCATTTAATTAATCACAGTTATCTGAAAAGCAGTTCTTGAAGAATTTTAATTTTCTTTAAAAAAAAAATAGCTTCTAATCACTTTAAAATTAGATTTAATGGAGTTGTCATCTATGTTTTTATTGATAAGTAAAAAGGTATTTTGAATGGAATATTAAACGAAACCCTCTGAGCTTCCATCACATTTATCTATCTATCTATATTTTTTTACAGTGCTATTTCAATAAACACTATTTTATCAAAGTTATTGTAATTAAATAAGCTGAAGTTTGCGAGTCAATGTCGCTTCTAAATCAAAGTATATTATATCTCATTGCATGTCGAAACAGGTATTTAAAAAAAAAATTACTTTATATTAAGATAAAAAAGATATGTAACTTTATTTCTATACTATATAAAAGTGGTTTTAGCTATTTGCTTAATGAATTTATTGGTGTTTTCATTTTTTTTTAAAACTGTGGTATGCAGGCTTGCCCCAATTAAAGTAACCGTATTTGAAGGGAGTTACCCGACATATTAAACTATTTCGAATATTTTGAAAGCATTGGTATTTATTCATTTTAGAGTACGGGGAAACGAGTTATGGAGTAATAATGTTTAGTTTTAAATTTTACTGTTAGATGGCGCTTAAATGTCAGAGGTGTTTTATTAGCAAATAATAACAAAATCTTTTCTGACGACTATATTCTTTGAAAGCATTGGTACATTTACTATAATTTTAATAAAACATTTTAATATGTGAAATATTCCATAAATAAGTTATGAAATCAATATTTTTTAGAAACGACGATGTTATTTTATAGCATTGGTATAATTACTATTATTTTGATTTGAAAAAGTTTATTTTAAAAAAGTTTATTATCTGAAATTTTCTATAAAAAGTTTCAAAATTTAAAGTGTAGGAAATTTTCGATTTTCCTATTATATATAAATCTTTCTATATTTTATTACTTTTATTTTTAATTTTTTTTAGCCACCGGTTAGCTATTTCTTTCGGGCAACAATTAAAGTGTCGTCAAAGAAAATTTACGTAATAGTCTGGGGACCGGCAGCATAGACAATCACCTTATCGAGTTCACCGATGAAATTCTAGGATTAATTAGAACTTGATTCGCATGTTAAAATGCAATTGTTCTGCTAAGTCATATCTTGTTGGAAAATACCTGAAACCCCAATTTTAGCTGCTGACTCGTAGATTTACCCTTGTGTTTTCCTGTACCAAAAGGTATGAAAACATGGAGGACTGGGAGCAGGAAAACAGGATGAAATGCTTCACTCTTGATAATAACGCAATTGCAATCACACACTGATAAAACGCAAAGTATTACAAAAATTGAGAGTGTCTTTATAGTAGAGCTGTGACTTTTAGGTTAAAGTAATATTTGTTTGAGAGTTAGACTAATCAACATAAGATGTATTTTTATTGTAAATAATTTTATAGGTTTAATGTAAATTAATAAAACATTTCCTTCTTAAACATTTTCTTTCGTCAAAATTTGACGGATATATATATATATATATATTTTACAAGACTGCCAAGAAGGGTTATTTTTCATCGGGGGCAACAATAAATTCTGAAAAAGTAGAATTCCTGCTTCCTGCTTTATTTCAATTTTGTCAGACTTTTTCCGGCATGTTCTAAACTGAAAAAAAGAAAAAAATCTTTTTTAAATATTTGTCACAGTTTAGGTGATAGATTTGATTTATGCTTTGCTTTCATTTATTTGAAAAGAGGCATTGTCTTAGTCACTGTTCCGAATCTGTGTTAAAAAGCATTTATTAATTGTGATAAATTAAGTCATGTTGCGTATTTTAGTCGAAATAAATGTACACTCTTAAACTGACATTATTTAATAAATGAAAAATATTAAACGTCTTTTTTTTTTATTTTTCTGTTTTGTTTCCATTTTAAGATGTATTTTGAAAGAACGTTTCAAAAATTTAGAAAGCATTTTCCATTTAAGAATTCCAAAGAATATTTCCAGTTTTCATAAAAAAAATGCTCAGAATTTCACTATGTTTTGGAAAATTTAATTTTAAAGAAGCGTAAATTTTCTTATAAGCGAAAGGATGAATTATGCAAAAATAAGTTTCTGTCGTATTTTTTTTTATTTTACATTACAATTTTTCCTCTTTATAAATATAATTTTCATACTATGATTCAAAATGTTTAAGTCGTTTTCTTTTTCTTCCAATAAAATTGAATAAAAACAAAAAATAACTTAAACATTCAATATTTATTAAATCTTCTCAAATGTTAGATATATTATAAAACATGACAAATTTGACTTTTTCAAACATGTGATTTATCGTACAAAACAGTGTACTGCTTGAGGTATGGTACGACACAGAGTATTGCTTACTTTTATGTTTCTCTTAAAATTTATTTTGTAGATAGAAGTTCTCAATACTTTCTGGTATCCGCGTGCCACTGATCGCCGAAATCTCGACAACCAATTTTTCTCGACAAATCCTTGTGCAGCAGTATGTAAAATGTATGAAATTCGTTAACACCCCAATCACTAACAGATATATAATCGCTACGCGTTCATTAAACAACAACAAAAAAAAAATCTCAGAAATGAGATTCGTTGTGACACAGTCGCTACAATTTATGAAAATTCGTTAAAAGTCTCAAACCGATGTAGGAGCCCTACATGCCCATTTAGTCGAAAACAAACTTATCGGATGCATGAAAGTCCATGCAGCAGTCTCTAAAAATTATGAAATTCGTCAAAACACTGATCACAAACTGATACATGAGAGGTACGCGGTTATTAAACCGAAAAAATCACTGGATGCTTAAATTTTTTTATGCAGCAGTCTATAAATTGCATAAAATTTGTTAAAACCGAGATCACTATAATATTTTTAGATGCATTCCAATATCTGTCACAGTAGCATAAAAGTGTCTTTATTTTATATATACAATATTTCAATAGTGTATTATAATATTTCGAAAAACTTACTTAAAAATACCTGAAATATGTTAAGAAAAATATTTAAATAAAAAATAACATAAATTACAAATGTTTATATCATAATGAAAGTAATAAACAGTAAATCACTGTATTGAATATCCCAGATTTTTTTTATATGATTTAAAATCTGTGAAAATGAATCCTCAGCTGTTCTTCTCCACATAAACTGAGCTAAATAACATTTTAAATGATTCGACATCTTGCGCTACCACAAAGCCTTTCACCTTTTTAAGTATGAAATGCAGTGTTACGATCTACAAAATTATGCTAATGGTTAACCTTGAAATAATAGACTCCCTTCTCTTGAAGTTTTACAGTACAAAAATTTGCAGCTTCTTGCTCTGCTTTCGGAAAATCACAAACTTTCATAATTATCAAACAAAACGCACTAACACAAACGTATTCAAATGACAATAACATTTTAATCATGCACTGTAAAAAAAATTCCGCAACGTTCCTCGGAAAAATGGGCAGCTGAGTTGCCCATTATTTCCAAGAAACATTTCTTGAAAATGACTGGAACTTTACTGTATATGTTAAAAACTTTCTACAGAAATGCCAGTAAGTTTCTTGCGAAATACCATGAATATTTCTGTTGACAGCAAAACATTACTGACATTTCACAGCATGCGGGATCCGCAGACGATTTTTACATTTCCAGTTGACAATTTTCGCTTTATTATCATTATTTGTTGGAATGAAAAAATATTTTGAAATTGACATCACAATTATTATTTATAATTTACACGAAAAAATAAATTTTCAGTTAAAATTTAATAAAGTAAATATATACATGATATATTGTTTCTGAACTTTGCTTAAAATATAAAAATATATAAATGTAAAAAATAATTAGAAAAAAAATCTAGACATAAAATATTTTGGATTTTCGTCAGTAATTATGTTAGTTTACAAGTTCGATAAAATACCTATAAATTTTCATGAAAAAAAAACCTAAACGTAATTGTATATTTTTTCCGAAAATAAAAAAAAAAATTCAAATTTGCAGCAATTCAAAGTGTCAAATATATATCAAATTTAAATCAAATTGTAATAAAGTGTTAAAATATAAAATTAATTAAAAAAGAAAAAAAAAAGTCATGAGGTAGCATCGAACTCGGACCGTACGGGTGGCGTGCGAGCTTTCTGCGTCCACACCACGAAAGACACGTTGAGAGCTGCAAACTAATGGGTATTTGAAACGTATGCAAAACCTCGGCATCTAATTTCTGAAAATCTAAGGCACATTTGAAGAAATCATTTCACAAGAATAATTAGAGATAAGAACTCTAAAACATACTTTAAATTAATCAAAATCGGTGAGAATCATGTTTGATGGTCCCTTGGTTAAAGGAGATCCAAATAATAGGTATATTTTTTTACACGGTCGGCTCGTTAAACATTCCACAGACAAGTACGAGAGATAATCTCTTAGCGATGTCACAGAGGTATTGTATTTTCATCTGAATTGTCTTGACAATAGAGACGTAAAGGATTATGTCGTCTATTGATTTATTTGCATTCCATATTGATTTTTTTACATTCATTTAAGGAATTTGTTTTCGACACTCGCGCGCGAGCAACGGATTATAGCAAAAATATAATAAATGGCGGCCGCAGCGTTTTGCTGTTTCCAAATTTTGTTCAGGAACGTTTCAGATAAGAAAACCAGAATTTCACAGGAAAGAGCTAAATTATTCTGAAAACTTGAGAAAAGGCGAAACGTTCCTGGATTTTACATGTAACGTTACCATTTTGTTTTACAGTATGCCGCGTGAAGTCAATGCCCGGAAGCCTTTGCGAAATGAATCACGTTAAGGTTGAAACTCAAATAACGCAAAACGAAATAATTTTTAGCGACATATAACTCATACACAACTCGACATATAGCTGCAGAATATAACTCAATTCTCATAAGCAAGACGTAAGCAAAATAAAGCTTGTATAAGTAATTAAGTAAATAGATTTTTATAAAAATTTATTTAAATAAGCAAGTATACACTAGAGAATCAATCTGGAATATATGTCAAATCAAAATATGTCACTTAACAAGTAAAAATAATAATACAGAATGTAACAAACATTTTTGTTACATTCAAATATATCATAAAAATTGTGATATGTATTTGTATATTATTTAAAAGTGTATTATGTTATTCATTATGTTAATGATATTTATAGCTTATCAATTTAAATACAACCAAATAAAAATCTCTATTAAACGATATAATGTTTATTTCCACTTCGTTTTCATTTGTATGAATTGTCATAAAACGCCATTTAATGTCTATAATCGTTTAAGAAATTTGATATTTATTAAATGTGACAAATTCAGCCCCATTGAATTACTTATTTAAAGAATTTCTATGATTAAACCGAGATAAATAGAAAAAAATATGTTTCTTCATTAGCGTTTCATTTTATTTTCATTTAAACCTTCTTTAAAAAGAAATTCTAATACGAAATAGGATACTTAATATGTCAGAATATTTCCAGTATTCATAAAAATACTCCGGATTTGACAATCTTTTCTGAAATTAAATTTTAAAGAAGCGTCAAGTTTCTCATAGGCGGAGGAATCAATTATGCAAAAATCTGTTTCAGATGACTTTTTTTCCCTTTTACTCTGCAACAATTTTATCTTTCTTTTGCTTCGAAGAGTCTTACAAATGTGATTTAGAAAATATGTTTCAAAATGGTTAATCCTTTTTCCTTTTTGTCCACCGAAATTGAATGAATGTACAAAATGAAAAAAATATACATTAATTCACTAACATAAAAAACGTTTTTAATGAAAAAAAAAACTTTTAGAATTTTTTTCATTTATAAAAGAAAATAAAACCACGTAACATAATGTGTTTATATATATTTTTTTTATCATTAATGCATAATTTTAAACGATTTGTCTTTTAATTCTAAGTGGCTCTAAATATTCATTTGGTACAAACTCATTCATTTAAACTAGATTTTAAATTATAATTTAATTTTATATATCTGCGAGAGTAGATAAAGTCAATATCGCTTCTACATCAATCTTTAATAAGTCATTAATTAAATCAAAAAATTATATATTCAAAAATTTTAGTATCTGTTAAAGTAAACGGAAATGGAAGTGTAATTATGTATCTTACTAATCTGCTATTTTACAATTTAACTAATTTGAAGATTTTCATTTTTTAACTATAATAAATGAATTTACGTAAAAAACAGGCAGAGTTTATTTATAAATGGTTATACTTTATTTAAAACATCACATTTTATTTGTCTATAACCTGAATCCGTATTAGAAATGTTTTTAAAATGTGACTAATTTAGCAATGTTCAATTTTTAAAATAATTTACGATATTAAACCAACATATAAGTCGAAGAAAAATTAAACTTCTTTTTTTATGTAAACATAAAAAATATGAAAAAGACTACATAAAAAAGGAAGTTTGTGTTTTCTGTTTGTTAATGCTGTAATTCTGTTAATACTGTTACATTTGATTCGCATATTGAAAATTGATCTCCATGATTTCTCCATGGCCAAAATTATTTCGTCCCCTGCCTCTCCCTCTCACTTGGATTTTTATGAAGCATATTTTATTTTTAAAAATTCTGCTAATCTTGTCAATGATCTCCCATCATCTCCTTTCCTATCTCCAGCGTGGAAATTGCTTTTGCAATTTTTTCCCTCTTCTCTTGTTTCTTCCCTCTCTCTCTCTCTCTTTTTTTTTTTTTTTTAAGGATATTTTGTTTTTTCTTGTTTTATTCTTTTATATTTATTTATTTATTTATTATTATTATTTATATTTTTAATTTACTTCTCTTATATTTTTTAAATTTTGTTTATTTCTTTTATTTCCATTTTTGCCCTATCAATTTCTCTTCTATCTTTTTGGCAACACTTTTCTCTTCTGCATGTGCTCCTTTCAGCTATCGCCATCTGTCCCATTCTTTGCAACATTCTCTACCGTTCACTTCATTTTTGACCTTGTCCGCTTACAGACATGTGTTTACTGTAGCTGATGACGACCTGTTGTATTTTTAGCTCGAAACGCGTCCTATGTATTGTTTTTATTTTATGGTGATTTTTTATGGAGATTTATGGAGTTTTATTATTTTAATTGATCAGTGTTTCCAGCTTTCATGAAAATCGCAGGATTCGACCCTTTTTTAAAATAGTAAATTTTAAAAGACGTATTATTAAATTAAAAATTTCTTATAAGCGAAGGAGACTATTATGCAGTTATTGGCTTCGGACGCTTTTTAACAATTTTCATTGATTGTTTTTTTTTTCTTTGAAGCGTCTTATGAATATGATTTAGAATTTATGCTTCAAGGTGCCTTTTAGCAATTTACAGCATAGTTCATAGATGTTTTATGAATTCAGTTTATTTGTCATCTTGTCGGCATTTCGTGTTCTAATTCTATATTTCTCAATATTAAAAAGATATATTAAAACAAATAGTCTGTTATTGTTTGAATGGGTTTTATAATCTATTATTTTCTACAATGAAATTTAATTAATATATAAAATTAAAAATATTGATTCATGACAAAAGTATATTTAATAAAAAATTCTTTACAGAAATTTTTGTATAGGCTAAGGGGAGGGGTGTATTAGGTGTAGTGGCTGGATTAGTGAATGTGCGCAGTTTATATATATATATATATATATATATTACATTATTTAAAGCTATTTTCTGGTTTTAGAACAATTACAAACGCATCCATGAGAAGATAAATTCAATGTTTATTGCTCAATTTTTTTTCATTTTTTTTTAATCCTAGGAGCAATATATATATATATTATTATTTCAATCAATTTCATTCTTTTTTCTTGGGGGGGGGGGGTAAAGATGGCAGCACCAAACATTATTGTTAATCATCCAGTTCCAATTTACATTTTTTCCTTTCTCCCACCAGATGGCACCAACGTTATGGGTTTCAGTCAGGATTTTTATTATCTATTTTCTGTTATTTTTGCGTTATAAGGAGCTAAATTTTGTCATTTTAGGCTTAATGCCGGCAAAATTGGATGAAATAACGCATCTTCTATGAATGAACTCACACGCTCCTCTGAAGATTCTGTGAATAATCCATAGTTTCTTATTTTACATACTGGTTTCCTATGTTCATTTCTAATTCATCTTTAGAACTTTATCAATTTATTCATATATTTGTGATTTCAATTTTATTATATATATATATATATATACACACTCCAAAAAGTTCTATCGCATCAATTTCCTCTGTTTATCCCCTATGACAAATCACATGATGCAATATATATATATATATTTTTTTATTAAAGTTTAATTATAGTGTGATTCTAATCTCTGTGTTAGTTATATTCAGTTTCCTCTATTATTATGTCATTTCGTATAAAAAAGAAAAACTCCTAAAAATAGATTTCAAATTTTAATTATAATTTTCTTGTTTATGTTACAACATCGAATCATGTACAAAAGCATGAAGCTTATACTAAATAAGCCGAGACTCGCTGCAACATCAACGCAAAATATATCGCTGAATAAATCAAAACATATTCACAATTTTAATTTTAGATTAGTTTAAAAAATTGTAACTATATTTTTATATTTTATAAGAGGTTAATACTTTATTTATTATCTTAATAAAGATTGTTAGTCTTTTCATTATTTTTAACTATCAAAACTAAATTTACATAAAAAAAAATATAGGATTCATTTTTGCTTTGTTATCATATATTTGATAACCCAAATCTGGATTTAATAACTGTTTATAAAAATCCTAACTAATAAATGTGTATTAACGGATATTTAATCTCGTGCATTCTTCTATAAATCAAAATTCACATCGCTTAAGTTACATAGAGAAAAATAAGCATCATTTAAAAACTTTCCAAATTAATTGAACAGTGTGTATGACTTCTGTTTATTTGTCTGCCAATTTGCCGTCTGCCCGACTTTTGGTGCTCTAACTCCCCAAAATTTAATCGCATTTTAGTGTACTTTATGCATGTTATTCATGCTTGCTATTGCATGATGCTATTTAAAATAAAGCCTCTAGAAATTAGAGTTACATTACAGGGACACTCAGAAAATATGTTACTTTATTAATAATAAGGGAAAATCGGTTACAGTAATGCTTAATGATCTTACACAATTTCAAATGTAATGAAATTTATGAAAATTTCCAAGGTGCACTGAAACTTTTTTTTAGTAGAATATGATTTATCATTCATTTATAAGAGCATGCAAAATAATTTTGTTACACACCGTTCTACGGAGAAAAATCGTTTGCAGAGTTTTTAATGATGTTTAAGTAAAATTTTTCATAATCTATGTTTCACGTATGATTTTTATTACTTTGTTTTGATGTAGTTTCATTTTACTTATGATTAAATTTTCCCGGGAAGAAACTTTCAAATTTGAAAAGGAATTACGTACTTAGAATACTCTAATATTTCCAACTTCTTATCAAAAAGTTTACGATTTCACAATGTTCTTGAAAATTAAATTATTAAAAGGGACAAGTTTTTCATAAGGGAAGAAATCAATTATGGGAAAACAAGTCTGCCTGAAGACTTTTTTTTTTGTTGTTGTTTTACATTGCAGGTTTTCATTTTTCTCTTAGTAGAATCCTACGCAATTGATTTAGAAAATATGTTTCTATATGGTTCAGCATCTGCTTTTTGTTTTAATAAAATGTAAGAAGTATCCAAATTAAGAAAATATTTTAATACTTTATATTTTTATTTTAATAACTTAACGGGACGAATAGTTATTTATTGAACTCTTTTAAGAAATACTTATACATAAAACATTAACTCGGATATTATTTTTCAACGATTTTATTATATCTTTCGCGTTGTATTAAACAGAATGTTGGTTATAATAAAAATTCTCTGAAAATAAATATTTTACAATAACTTCCCAATATGACATATTTCAATATTTAACCTATAGAGTTTCCATTTAATTTTGGTGTGAAATTCCTCCAAGTAACATTCATTAAAAAAGAAAATGAAACTGTTTATTTTGCAGTAAAAGACTGTGAACCAGGATGACAGTAAAAAACTGTTTATTTTAATAGAAATAAATATGTAAAACCGTTTATTTTACCGGAACTTACTTATGGGTATATGTTACAATAACAAAATATTCGTGATAAATGCATATTTTATTTCTGAGGAAATCTGTAAATTGTTTATTTTTCAGCCAAATTTTATGAAAATAACAAAAAGTTCGTACGAAATACAGAAGGTTTGATAAATTAATTAAACTGTTTTTTTAATTAACGTTGAGGCTTATAATCTCTTTGTGTAAAATTAACAGACACTTGGATCTTATAGTGAAAAGTACATCATTGTTTAACACCTTTTGTCGTGTGGAAAATTTCTAATGAAGCATAATTTGTCGTTTAGAAAATAATAATCGTAAAAAAATATTTTTTCTTTATATTAATTTATAAATTATTGCAACCATATTATCAAAAAAGTGTATAATTTATCTATTACATCAATGAAATTCGTCAAATAAATAAATAAAAAAACATATGAATTGAAACATATGAAGAATCAATTAACTCATTAACGTTATTTTAATGCAGTTTCCTTATATTTCTAACTAAATTCTCTATACACACACTTTTTTTTCAATTTCTAGATAAAATTCCGTATTTTAGGTGTTTAAAGAGTATTTTTTGTTTTCATCAGTATCATTCAGGATTTGACAATGCTTTAGACTATTAAATTTTTTAGTTGCGTCAAGATTCCTATAAGCAAATGGATAATTTCAACATTAAAAACTTTAAAATGTCTCTTTTTTATATTGCACCGTATCTTTTGTTTAAGGAAATATATTTTCAAACCTGAATTAGAATATATATATCAAGATCCTTTATTTCCATTTTGCTACACAGTTCTAAATATACGAGGATGAGTCGGAAAATAAGTTTCCCCTGACAACTGTGGACAGAGGTGTGTATGAAAGACAAAAAATGTAATGAAACATTAAAGATGAGACGTAACCTTATTTTTCTACTTAAGTGCCAAGTGAGTTAAGGCATTTGTCATGCAATTTATAAGCTTCATAAAGTCCTCCAGGAAAAAAAAAACAGTGCTCTGCATACAAAAGAAGCGTTGAACGGCTTGTGTGACTTCAGCATTGCTTGCAAAGAAGTAATCAAGCATTGTTTTCGTCTGTAGTGGCCGTGTACGCCTGTCCAGGTCTCGGAATATCCAACACATGCTGACGACCCTCACTGAATTGGCGTCACCATCTCCGCATCATTTGTTTCGACAGCACATCTGGCCCATAGACTACCACGTGGCGGTTATGGATTTCTGCTCCCAATACTCCACGTGCCCATTCATAGCAGACAAACGCTCTCACTTTCTCCTTTGACCACGAATTCACAACGCACTTTCTCTCCATATCTACCGATAAGAGAATGATGCAGAGCCCTGATTTTTTCAAGGGGCGCTTTTTAAAGCATATAAAGGGGTATGAAAAATGTCTCAACTCACTTGGTACTTATGTAGAAAAATAAAGTTACGACTTATCTTTAGTGTTTCATTACATTTTTTGTCTTTCATACACACCTCTGTCCACAGTTGCCAAGGGAAACTTATTTTCCGACTCACCCTCGTATAAATAATAAAAAAAAAACAACTAATAATTTTACTACCACAGATGTAAAATACATTATGAAAACAGAAGCTTTGAATTTTTTTCTATACACAATAAAACAAGCGACATATATTTATACATAAATATATTGTATATGTAAATTATTATTATAAATTGTTTTTAATTTTAAATTGCATGAAAATAAGAGTTTGTACAGTAACTTTTTCTAACAGAGATTTTAATCCGTATTCAAAGCTTATATAAATCAAAGTGAGAAGATCACATAAACGCATAACATATTTACACATTGTATAAATGTTTATCATTTTACCTATAAACATATTTAAATTTGTAAGTGTTTTCATCTTTTTACCTGTCAAATAAAAATTTCTGTAAAAATGACTTTTATATATTATTTCGTTGCTTTTTGTTTAAAATATTTCATTTTTTCAGAGAAAATTTCCATTATTTTTAATCAGTGGTGTTTATTAAAAATGACAAATTTACCATCTTTTAATACTAATATGTAAATAAATTTACACGGTTAAACCGAGATATAAAGACGAAATAAAAGTCGGCCTTTTGTATGCTTTTTCATTTAATTCTCATTTAAAACTCTTTTTGGTATAGAATTTTAATAATGCAGAAAGAGATAGCTACATTAGAAAAAATATCCAGAAGAATATTTAGAAAAATATTAAGTGAAGGTTATAAGAAAAGTTTTTATAAAAGTAATCAGGATTTAATAATATTTTGAAAAATTAAATTTTTATGAAGCTCAAAATTTCTTATAAGAAAATGACAAAATTTTGGAAAAATATGTTTGAGATATCTTTTTAAATGTTATATTGAAGCAGATTTCATTTGTTTTGAAAAGTATTAAAAATATAATTTAGAAAATAGGCTTTGAAATGTTCAAATAGCTAATTTTTTAATTCATTATTTAAGTATTGCGCGGCAGCGCAATAGTTATTTATTTCCAGTGTCACTTCTCAATGTTAATTTAACATGGAAAAGCCTATTGAGATCATAACTTTTTCATTTTTTCCCTACCTTTTTGTCCCTGATGCCACTCACTTTTTATTCTTTACTAATTCTATTGATATTATAAATTTAAAGTGTAAAAACGTTTGTCTGATGTCAAGGTCAAAACGAATGGTAAAATGCCATTGCATATGGGTGAATTTTAACCCAGAGAGAAACATGGGCCTATTTATTTTTAGATTAATCAAATATTTTTCTTAATAATTCCAATTTTCGCTTTTTTCATTGAAAATCAACGGGCATTTCTCATAGAAAATGTAACATTTTTACTTCATTGTTGCAAGAATTTCAAAAGCCGTAATAATAATTTATTTATTTTTAGTTGAGAAAATTTCGCGTGAAATATTAAACTGAGTTAGTGTTTTTTTTTTTTTTTTTTTTTTTTTTTTTTTTTTTTTTTAATTAAAAAAGTGAATATGGCGTCATAGTGGAAATAAAAAGGATATTTTCAGAATAAGTTTTTGCTTTGGTCAAGTTTATATTTTAATAAAAAGTTTCTAGTGGATAGCTATTTTTACGCAGGTAGCAAACTTAGTGGAGAATTACATAACTTGAATTTTAAAATGTATTTTTTTTTCCGAGATGAGAACTATTTACATCCCAAGTTAAATTTAGGTAATAACTTTCTGATGTGTTTACATCACCCCTTGGGAGTGAATAAAGTTTAAAAATTTAAGTAAAACTTTTATTTTTTATTTTATTTTTTTACGGTATCTCGGCTATAATATTGTTAAATGTTAGCAGTAAGGATTCAACACAATTTACATTTACATTCATAGCGTTCCTGAGTGGGAAATAGGGTATCTAAATTTAAGTGAAGTTAATTTTTTATGTTTTGATTATAGATTTTTTACGTTCAGATTAGAAGTATTTGTCCAAACTACCGCAACCTGCATATTACTACAGTGGTGAAACATTTTGAATTACACATTGGTAAACTGTATTTCACATTCTGGTACAATACCGCATACATCAAACCCTGATGATGATACTCTCTATTAATTTTGAAATGCGTTCATCTGAGTGCTGTAGTTATTAAAAAACTTGACATATTAAACAAAAACATAATTTAAAGAACAAATTAAAAAAACAAAATTTATTTCCTACATTGTTTAAGCCCGAGAAGGGACAGATATTAAAATATTTATTCAATTAGTTCTACATTTAATGCTAAATTTTTGTAAAAAAATAGTTAAGCCAATTGAAGATTAAGAAATAAAATTCATAAAAATAAAATTCATACAATATGATACTTAAAACACCCTAAAAATTCAGATTCAGTTCAAATGAAATCGAAATAAATTTTTTTTAAGTTTTGTATTTTGCATGCATCTTTTCATTTTATGCACAATTGTCATAAACATAATAGAAAATCTGCAATACAAATATTTTCAATTAAAAATGGAAGAAGTCAAAGATTTATTTCGATTTCATTTGAACAGAATCTAATTTTTTAGGGTGTTTTAAGTATCATATTGTATGAATTTTATTTTTATTTTTTAAACTTCAATTGGCTTATCTAATTTGTTACAAAAAAAATAACATTAAATGTAGAACTAATTGAATGAAATAACTTAATATCTGTCCCTTCTCGGGCTTAAACAATATAGGAAATAAATTTTGTTTTTTTTAATTTGTTCTTCAAATTATGTTTTTGTTTAATATATATATATATGCAGTGGTGACCAAAATTGTGGACATTTTTTGATATTTTCATGTTTTATAACTTTGTGTATTTGAAGAATGTAGCAAATTTACAAATTTCAGTTAAACAGAAATGTTTATATATCAAGTGCAAGGTCATTTAATGTAAAATTTAATAAAAAAAAATTAAAATATCAAAATATCTGCGTTACAAAAAAGTTACGCTTACAAAAAATAAGATATATTTTAGATTTCATTGTATGTTAAATTTACACCTACTAATTCAATATTTAGTAGGATAACACTTGTTTTTTATTACAGCTTCAAAGCGTCTTTTCATTGAGAGAACTAGTGTTTGGAGTATATTCTTTTTAATCACATGATGACAAGAATCAATTATAGCTTCAATAAACTGCGTTTTATTAGATAGACGCTTTTTTGTACAAGGATTTTCTGAACGTCGCCACAAAATTCCTGTTAGATTCAGATCAGGGCTGTTTCCTGGCCAGGGTGATAATTGTATGATTTTATTTTTAAACCATTCTTTGCATATTTTTGCCGTATGGCATGGAACTGAATTCTGCTGAAAGATAAATGGTGGTTCATTGGGGAAGAGATTCCTGATGGATGGTATTAATTTTGATTCCAGGACAGTTTCGATGTTTTGTTTTTTTCTTTCATTCAGAATGCTATCAACCACTTGAATGTGGCCAATACCATCTTCATGCCCAAAAAATGTCACTTGTTGAGTTCTTCGAAGTTGCTTCAATGCAATCAGGATGCAGCTATTCTCCTACTGTCAGTCTCACTTATTTTAGCCCATCACTACCAAAGAGCGATAGTTTACTCTCATCGCTCCATATTATTTGTTTCTACTGATTTTCTGACCAATTAATGCTATTTTTCCCCATTGAACTAGTTTCTTGCGTTACCGAAGATTTAAAAATATCTTTTTCCTCGAAATTCTACATTTTACCCCAAAACCCGCTAATGTTCTTCTTGACCTAACTGAAATACATTGGAATACATATAACTGAATGCATTCATTTCGCATCTAACAGCATGTGATGAAATTTTCCTATCTTTGAAGCATATCCTTTTTATCTTTCTATCGCCATAAGTACTTATGCATATTTTTTCCGGCCTGATCTTGCCTTATTTATCACTGATTTAGTTTCATCATAACATAAGCACAGCTCTCGTTCGGCAGATAAAGTGACTGATTTACCAAACTGTCTTGCAGTTTCAGCAAAAGAGAGACCATTTTCTCTCAATATGACAATTCTGCTTCTTTTCGTTGGTGTGCAATTAATTCTTGTTGTTGAAGACACCATTGTAAAATATTTTCATTAAGAAAAAAATAGAAATATTAAAAACATTTTATTGTTTGACACTGACATTTGATTGTTTCTCCAAACAGTCATTGTGATTGGCTAGGAAGCTTTTATAACAATACACTTCAGCATTCATGACTAATTGTGTTTGTATTTTAGAATAAAGTAAGCGTAACTTTTTTTGTAAGGCAGATACTTTAATTATGTTTTTTATGAAATTCTACATTCAATTTCCTTGAATTTTATACATAACATTTGCATTTAAGTGAAAATTAATATATTCTATAAGCATACTGTTATGAAACATGGAAATTTTAAAAAAAATGTCCACAATTTTGGCCACCACTGTATATGTTACGAAGTGTACACTTACAGTATACTATCAATAATAGGCATGATTTTGGTAGACTTTCAGTTATCTGGAAGAACATTCTACATTTACTATCAAAATTTGAGAATCCATAAAACTCACCAGCCGAGGTGTAAACCCAACGTCACCAGTTTCATACCATACATATGTCTATTCATGTCAGCCAATATTCACAAAGAAAAGTACATTCCTAGCAATATTTTAAACTAGTATAACATTCTTGAAATCAACAGTTGTTGATTTTTTTTTTCTATGATAACAAGTACGAAAATCCACATGGTCATCCCAGAAATAATAAGCCGTCAGGTATCCATTTAAGGAAAACTATTTATTTCGCATTTGAAAAATCCACAACGACCATTCACCACAACTTTTAAAAGAATCTTAGTACTGTTATGATTCACGTCATAATACCGTTTGATATTCACAGTAAGTATTCAGTCAAACAGCATTGTTCAGTTTAATAGATGATTCATAAAAATTATTCCATACTGTAAATAATACCATATTCCTGGTGACACCATTATTTTAAAAATCTAAGAGTACACAAAATCAATATCGAAGTTTACGCAGTTCAATAAATATTGCATGCGCATGTTTACTAACTGCAACAAGGAAACTACACCTGACGAATTACAAATCGTAAAAAGACGGACTATATTTTCATGGCTGCGTAGGAAAAAATCCTTTCGGATGTACATCCCATAAAGCTCTCGGAAAGTTTTTATAATACATAAAAAATGGCAATCTAGAAATGTGATTTATAAAACAAATATTCTTAGTGAAATTCATATTCTCATTTGAGATTGAATTGAAAATGAAAAGACCTTGAAACAAAAATAATAATACGTGAACCGCTTTTAATGTAGGATTTTAAAAATAGACATAAATTAATATTGTACGCATTTAGAGGAATTTGGAAGTAAGGTAAAATGAATGACTGGTATATTTTTAAGACAGCGAATAATTAGATAAACTAGAGATGGAAAAATTATTGTCGATGGAAAAAAAAAAATATTATGACATATTTTAATATAGGGCGGAATTTTAAATTTCGTAATTGCATATAGGTATGTTTCAAGAAACAAATGTAAAACGTTACATTGCATAAATTTAAAAATGTGTATACAAAAAGGTGAAAACAGCTATTTCGGAGCTTTTAAACCTCCATCATCAGTACAAGGTTTAAAAATAATATTTAAAACCTAGAAATATTCAAGCGAGAGAGACACAACTCACAGCTCTCACGAAACGGTGAAAATGAAAGTTAGTATTGAAAAACAACGTTGAAGTCAATTGCTCCCACACACAAGAGGAGACAAACTAGGATCTTTTAGCCTTTCCGGAAGAGCTGAAGTTGAAAAGAGAAAAATGGTGGAGATGGAAAGAGAATGAATTAAAGAAGTGGCAGCCAGACTTTAGAAAAATGACATTTAATTCTCTCTAATCCCTACCTCCTCCTTCTTCTCTTTTCTGCTTAAACTCTTGCAGAATGGCTAGACACTTTTTATTGGTCTACTCGAATGCAGGCGGACGATTGACTTTGCTTTTGTTTGCAAACACCGCCATTTTGCCATTTTCCGCGAACTGTGAATTGCGTCACTCTATATCGCAAATTTCTAGGTTCTAAACAGTAAGTTTAAACTTTGCTCAGGGGAAGCTGCTTTGGAAGCTCCGAAACAGCTGTATACACACATTGTTTTAGAATTTGTGCTATTTAATGATGTCAGTTTATTTCTTGAAATATCGGCAAACAGTTCAATCCTTCCATTTTAAGCGTATGTATGTATGTTTGTAATTACGTGATATACAATTTTGAGGGTTTTTTCCTATCGCAGGCATTATATTGAACGGTTTGTTAGTTACTTTTAAATTGCTGAAAATTTTCATTTTGTACAATGTCTTATTCTTAATATAGATTTCAATCTGTAATAAAAAATATTTAAACTTGTGTTCAGACTCATCAGTAAATCTCGCTTTGAAATCGAAGCATAGTTTATGGCTTTATAAACCGAAACGTTAAGCAAGAAATTTATTTTAATTTAAGTTGCAAATAATTGAAACTAATTTAATATATTCCATAAAAGTGCATTATTTAGCTTAATAAATGCTTTATGTATTTCTTTTAATATATATATATATATATATATATATTATTTGCGTGTAAAGGGATAAAGTTAATTTATGTATTGTTAGCGTTTATTGGCAACGCTACATTTTATAATCCAATATTCCGAATGGGTATTTCACAACTTTTATTAAATGTGGCAAAGGTAACCTAGTTATATTGTTCTATCACGCTAAATCTATAGTGATAAAACAGCATCAATAGCGAAAAAGATCAGGTGATATTCAGGTCATTTAATGCTAGTTTAATTTATTTTCATTTAAACCTGCAAACCATAAGAAATTTGATATTCTAAAATGTGTCATATTTCTAAATATATTAACATTTTCAGCTTTCATGAAAACACTCAAGGTTTGGCAATCGTTTGTGAAAAATAATATTTAATGACGCGAAATGTTGTTTTATGTGTAAAGGAAACAATTATAACAAAAAAGTTTTTGAATTTCACGTTGCAGCTTTCTCTCATTTTGACTACTAATAACGTTACAAATGAGATTTTGAGAAAACGCCTCAAAAACTATAAATATTTTTCATTAAAAACGGAAGATATCGAATAAATATAAAAATTTTAAAAATATGTTCTTATCTATTCACAAGAAAAAAAAAAAGATTTGAAATTTAATGAAAACTTCACTTATTTTTTTTTTCGCATAATAAATTTCAGACAGAGTATTATATGTGTTTATATAGGTATATAAACATATATATATATATATATATAAGCTATAAATATTTTAATTGCCAATTGAAAACAAATACACCTTTTTTTACATGTGAATAGCGCTAAATGCTGCGATGAAACACGTAAAGTGAAAATAAACCAGCAAAAAATATATTTGTCCTGAACTTGAATCTCCGTGCCTTCACCCACCAATAAAGTAAACGCAAAATATAACAATTTCAAAAGTTCAAAATTACAAAACTAAAACGCAGAAAACAAAAATAAAAGCAGGCTGCGGCCTCGTCTGGCCTCTATTGTTAATATTCCAGGGATTATTATAGTACATTACATACTCTGCTATCGTGATTTACCAACTCTTATCGCAAATGATCAACTATACATATTTTGTTCGATTCAAAGAACCGACCAGCGTAGCGGGCGAATGCTGCTGGTATATATATAGCTGCATGTGTGTTTGTATGAAGAAATAAAAGGACAACGTTAAATAGCACAAATTGTAAAAGTATGTTTACAATAGGGTGCATACAGCTGATTCAGAGCTTCGGAATTTCCATCATCAGTCCAAGGTTTAAAATTAATTTGTGGCACTTAGAAATATGTGCGTGAGATATATTCACAACTCACAGCTCGCGGCCAAAGTTTAAATGGTGGTTAGTGTTGAAAGACAAAAGCTTCAATGGGTTATAGGAAAAGGAACCAAGCATTTAAAGAAGCAATAATATTTAAAATTAAATATGTATGAACTCCAATCCATATTAAAATTTAATATTACATTTTTATTGATGCCCCAGGACACCCAATGTACCTTTTTTGACCCAGATCTAAACCAAAGAAACTTAGACCAAAATTTAAATGCGGCTGCATTGGATGTTTTTGTAAATAACTTGACATCTTATTACATAGATCCTTAAATTGATAACACTTGCATTTGGTTAAACGGAAATAAATTTAAGGTTCAAAGTAATTTTAAAACTTAAAATTTATTTTTAATCATTTGAATAAAATAAAACTCGGTGCTAGTATAAACTGTATGTGATAGGAATATTCATATTAATCCTATATAAGTAGTGTATTTGTGATAACCAAAGTTTACTTATGATTTGAAGATTAAATACCAAAATTAATAAACATAAATGAAGGCCTCTAATTTATATTTCCAGTTGTGATGCCGACCTTATGCCCGAAATTTGTCGAGTCCAACTAACACCAATCTATAAGCAATTTGTTAATTAATGTTTAAAAATATTGATTTAATATATTTTTTTTTTCAGAACATATGTAAATTTAACGAGAGTTTTTGTTTCTTTTCTTTGTTTTGGGGGATATTTTTAATAGTGAGCATCTGAAATTATAAACTAAACACTAAAACTTCTGTACTTGTTAGGTAGTTTTATTAAATTAATTGATTCTAGCTTTGATTTAACAAAATGTTTGCTGTTTTGAACAAAATTGAATGGAAAAACTGTGTGTATTTGAAACGTGTTAAATTAATATTATTAGCTTGTGTAGAATGACCATCTTTTCTTTGAAATGTACCCTGAACAGTAAGTTATTGCATGCAACTTTAAAGGAGATGAATTGTACATTTAGAAGATGTATAATGCATTTTAAAATGTATATATTTTTTCTAAAATTTTTTTAATTTTATTTCATGTTGTAATGCAGCTTGTACTTTTTCATTTATTTATCATAAAATACCCACTAATAACTAATACTGAACCAATACTGATTTTTTTAATTCATTTATATTTGTTTTGTAATTTTGGAGAGCTATGGAAATTAATATTGCAGAAGATATATAAAGTATTTTAAAATGTATATATTTTTTCTAAAATTTTTAACATTTTATTTCATGTTATAATGCGGCTTGTACATTTTCATTTATTTATCATAAACTACCAACTAATATAATACTGAATTAATACTGATTTTTTTAATTCATTTATCTTTATTTTGTAGTTTTAGAGAGCAATGGAAATTAATATTGTAAATATATTTTTGCAAAATGCCTTCATCAAGAAAGCTTTTTATGAAATATTTCATATTTAGAATTTTTCAGCTAAAACTTTTGATATGAATTTTAGAATAAGAAATATTCATGCAATGAAGTTTAGAAATGCCATTATTATGATTCTAAAAGAGTTCAAAAATCTTTCTAAAAACTTTATGAATATATAAGTGCTTTGAAGCGCATCTACTTTGAATAATTTTTGTATTCAGCTGAATTTTACGTTTGAATAAATGCAGTTTACTGTACTGATGAATACGAGTTACTGTTTTATTCATATCTGTGTAAATAAAATTTTAAATTTACGTTTTGTATTATTTTTAACAATATTTTAAAACTGATATTTTTTAACTGTTAATAACACAATAAGGCAGTATAAGTAAATACATCATTTGTTACCAAATTAAATCTTTACAAAAGTAAAGTCCTATTTACAGATATTTTTACTAAAAATTTAATATATTTAAAGGGAGAATACAATACTGAGTTTAATTTGCAATTACATTACTTTGGGTTCGCCTAAATGACATCTCCGGAGTTGATGCGAAAATTTTCAGGACTGAAATTTCTTTAATGTTAAAGTATTTGTTTAATATTTTGTTTTATAAAGATATGATTTATCTATATATACTAATGACAATTTTGTAATATCATGTTTTCCAACTAACTCAGCCACCATGTTAGTTTCAAAAACAGTGCATTCTAGAAAAACATATTAATTCGCCTCTAAAAGAGTGGGGTGAGGGAAGGGTTATTTATACTGTGCATAAAACCTACATTTCTACCATTCATTTAATTTAGAGAAATTAATTTACTGAAAATTCTGTTTATTCATATGTTTTGTAGCTTTATAAATGTTTGCTGCACTGTCACATAGCTAAACTGCTATTTAATTTGCACTTTAATGCTTAAGTCCAGAGGAAGTCTCCAAACTTTGTCTGAATTAAAGGCAAGACTAATTACTATAGTGGATACGTGTGAAGTCTCTAGAAAAATCGCTTCGAGCACTTTTAAACTCGTGAAACACTTAAACAAAATGAAATTCAAACACTACAAAATAATTTTTTATATTCCAAGATATACCAACACTTTAACAAAAGCTTAATTCAAGTAGCTTCGTGGTGACAAATAAAATAATGTCGTCTTTAAAGCAGCATAATTTGTCATTCAAATTTTTAATCACTACGCTGTTCTTTCCGTAAATGTAGAATAGCATATTTGTGCACGATATCTTTAACTTATTAATATAAAAATATTGAGTTTTGTCCTATAGTAATCCGGGGGGTTTTGGAACCAAAAAAGGTGCGGGAATATGTTAACACATTTTGCCGAATACTAAGATTGTACTCACTTCTGGTTTATTTAAATTTAAATTATCTGAAATTAGAAATCTTCTAAAAAGTACTTATTTACTCTTATACGTGTAATTTCAACATTTTTACGATCACTTAAGATTTATTCTTACATCATGAATTATGAAAAGAAAAATTTACCAAAAAATCTTCTGAAAATATTAAGTGTTTAATACAAAGTTGATATCAAGTAAAAGCGTACTTTGACTGGTATAAATTTATTTTTTCAGGATATATGCTTGAAATAATTTAAGAATGATAAATTTAAAATATTTTTTTTTTAATTTATTTAAAAATTTTATTTACTAAAAAATATAAATGCGTATAAAACCTTATTTTTTCGTTTTTTGTTACTGTGATTTTTGTTTTTGAATGGTGGATATTAGAATTATAATTAAGCAAGTTACGTTATCAAACAAATCATTCCAAATCTAATTAAATAAACAAACAACATTCACAAGAAAGGTCACTACTTTTATAAATATTTCAATGCTATTTTGTGTATGCTAAAGCTGAACGATTTATTTTATTTCATTTAAAATATTAGTTTTATTTTTTTTAATGATAGTAAAATTATATATTTTTTTTTCTTGTATCACGAAAATTTTACAAGTTTTAAATCCCATCTCCAATAAACAAATCATTCTCAACACATTTACATAATGGCCATGATCCATTACACTTATTTCCAGATATGCTATTAGTGTTGAGTTCCAGATTCCGTGAGTGCGTAAAAAATGTCTCGTGCTGTTGTTAAATTTGGAACTGCTTTTATTTTTATGTTTGCATTCTGGATACTTAAGCCTATCTATAAGAAAAATACGTGACAAAAAAGCATCGATCATTTCCAGTTTGCATGTGCAAGGAAATGTATAAAAGTCTTGTAGAAAGTATTTTACAGGCTACGGTCCCTTTTAGTGTAATGACATCCATGTACTTTCGAAACATCAGAAATGATCTAAATAAACAAACGAAAGTATAGTTTGTAGAAAAGAACTAGTATGGATTGAATTTTAATATCATTTCAAGTAATTTGAATATTCAACCATGAACATGTATATTTATATTGAAATGCATTTCGTCATAAAGTAAATGTTATTGAAACATAAAGTTTAAAATAGTGAAACATTAAAATTTTAAAAGAGATTTTTGAATACACAACAAAAATATTTTTCAATTATTATCCGATTTATCTGTAATAAAAAATAATTCATATTATTTAACATGGTAATAAATATTAATAGATATATATATAATAGAAAATTATGTTAAATAAAAATAACAATTAATAATTAAAATTATAACTACTTTAATTGCAAATTAAACTACTAGAGTTTCAACAACATATTAGTTACGCTTTAATACGCTTTGTTTGAATGGTCGGCAAAAATTGTTATATTTTAAATAACAAAAGTTTAAACTAACTGTCAATCCTACCAAAAAGCAATCGCATTAAAGTAAATGTTACAAAGAAAATTTTGAGTTACTAACAATCAAATATACTTTTAAAGCTATCTGTGTTATAGTATGTATTTTACAGTTTCAAGATTAAAATTTTAGAAACAAAAAATACTAAACCGAAATCGCACAAATCAAATATTTTACTGGTATTCTTAAAGTGTAAAAAGTCCTTCCGGCCAGTGCCGGGAGGAAGGGGTAGCTTTCATATTCCTTATTTTTAAAATGCTAGCTTATGTTATTCAAACACACGAAGCTCAATTTGGTGGAAATCGATTATAGAAGATTCAATAATAATTTTTATCAATACTAAATCCTTATGAATGATCATTTCGCGAAATTAGTCAGCTTTATCCAAGCTGCGTTTATTTAAAGTAACTTATATTTGGTTGCCAAATTCGACGATGTCTTGAAGTGCTTGCTATTTTAAGACAACATGGTGGATGAGGCTAACCCGTGAACTTGGTCAAGTCCTTAGTAATTGCTGTGCACATGCTCACTCACATCGGAATGGTTGATATATACGAGTGCTGTCGCAAGCAAAAAATTTGATTTTTCAAAATGTCACCCACATAAAGAAATTCAAACTGCTATATCTGAGCCATTTTTTAAGACAAAGACAAAACAAAAAAAGCTCCAGAATCCTTATATCAAGGTAAAATACTTAAGAAAGAAATATATTTCAATTTCGAATTTTTTTGCACCTCACTATAAAAATAATTTTTTTAATTTAATGGCTGCCATTTTGAAACAAGATGGGGGATGAAGCTGGCCAGCGAACTTGATCGAGACATTGCTATATACTATCCACATGCCTTCTTACAACCAAATAGGTTAATAAATACGTGAGTTATAGCGTGACAAATATCAGATCGTTTCAAAATGTCAGCCGTGCTAGAAATTTAAAATGCTATAACTAAACCATTTTTTAAGATATAGACGAAACAAACACTGTTCCGGAATCTTTGTATCAAGGTCAAACACATAAAATATTTTTTTCGTTTTCCAATTTTTTGATACCTCATTTTAAATTAAAATTATTTTTAATTTTTTTAAATGGCCGTCATTTTGAAACAAGACGCCGGATGAAGCTGGTCAACGAACTCGGTCGGGACATTGGTATGCACTATGTACACACCAAGTTACATCCAAATCGATTCCTAAATACGCCTGTTATCGCGTGATAAAAATCAGGTCATTTCAAAATGTCAGCCACAATAGAAATTCAAAATGCTATAACTAAGCCATTTTTTTAGATATAGACGAAAAAAAAAAACTGTTCCGGAATCTTGTATTAAGGTCAAACACATAAAATTTTTTTCATTTTCCAATATTTTTGGTACATCATTTTTAATTAAAAATCATTTTTAATTTTTTTAAAAGGCCGCCATTTTGAAACAACATGGTGGATGAAGCTGGGCAACGAACTCGGTCGAGACATTGGTGTGTACTACCTTAAACACAAGGTACATCCATATCGGTTCATAAATACGCCTGTTATCGCCTGACAAAAACCAGGACGTTTCAAAATGTCAGCCACGCTAGAAATTCAAAGTGCTATAACTCAGCCATTTTTTGAGATATAGACAAAACAAAAACTGTTCCGGAATCTTTGTATAAAGGTCAAACACATAAGAAAAAAAATATTTTTCCATTTTCATTTTTTGGCACCACATTTCAAATTTAAATTAAAAAAAAATTAAATGGCAGCCATCTTGAAACAAGATGGTGGATGAACCTGGCTAACAAACTCGGTCGAGACATTGGTATGTACTATGTACACACAAAGTGACATCCAAATCGGTTCATAAATACGCCTGTTATCGCATGACAAAAATCAGGTCATTTCAAAATGTCAGCCACAATAGAAATTCAAAATGCTATAACTCAGCCATTTTTTTAGATATAGACAAAACAAAAACTGTTCCGGAATCTTTGTATTAAGGTCAAACACAAAAGAAAAATATCTTTTCATTTTCCAATTTTTTGGTACCTTATTTTAAATTGAAAATTTTTATATATATTTTTTTAAATGGCCGCCATTTGAAACAAGATGACGGATGAAGCTGACCAAAGAACTCAGTCGAGACATTGGTATGTACTATGTACAAACGAAGGTAAATCCATATCGGTTCATAAATCGCCTGTTATCGCGTGACAAAAATCAGGACGTTTCAAAATGTCAGCCACGCTAGAAATTCAATGTACTGTAACTCAGCCATTTTTTAAGATATAGACGAAAGAAAAACTGCTCCGGAATCTTTGTATAAAGGTCAAACACATAAAAAAATATTTTTTCCATTTTCAATTTTTTTGGTACCAAATTTTAAATTTTGTATTTTTTTTTTAAAAATTAAATGGCCGCCATTTTGAAACAAAATGCGGATGGAGCTGGCCAACGAACTCGGTCCAGACATTGGTATGTACTATGTACACACCGAGTTTCAACCAAATCGATTCATAAATACGAGAGTTACAATGTGACAAAGATTATATATATATATATATATATATATGTATGTATATATATATAAAATCCTAATGAAACGAATTTATGAAACGAATATATGAAACGCCTGAAATGTATCGATTCTTTGAATCGACTGATTAAACAACTGACTTTGTTTCACGGCGATTTCTCCTAAAATATGGAATACTTTGCGATGAAATTAACACCAAAAATCCGTGTTGATCCACAGATCTCAAAAGTGGTATTAGAATTTTCAAATTCGAATTAGTTTTCGAAATATTAATTTTTTTTCTAATTTTAAATACATTTTTTCTAATGATGGCAACTCAAATTTTAATCATAACAGAATTTTTTTTTTCATAATCCAGAAAAGGTTACTATTTTAAATTAATTTCGCGACAGTTTGGCCTCCTTTAAATCTATGCTAAGAACAATGCTTTTTTTTTATTTCGTTATCATTTTATTAAATACAAAACTTTCATTTAAAAATGAAACATTTAAATTGATGGCTTTCACTTCTTAAAAAAAAAAAAAAAAAAAAAAAAAAAAAAAAAAAAAAAAAAAAAAACCGAAAAGAAAAATATTAGGCACAGATGTCATATACGCACCGGGGTACCTAATTGGCGCACAAATGGCATTATTTTGATAGACATGGTAACCCGGCTATTGTTGTTTATTTAATAATAAATGTATATTTACTTTTATTTCTTTTTTTAAATTTATATACATTATTTTGTTCTATAGTATTTTTTCTTTTTTTCTTTTTGTTATTTCCTTTTGTAAATAATAGAAAATAATTAAAAAATACGGTACAATGTAGTAGTTATTCCGTCACCCAATTTCGCAAATTATATAAATCGCCAAACCACTCGCCAAATTGTATAGATTGACAAAATTTTTATTTTAAATAACGAAATAACAAATAAATTAATATAACATTAATAAATATAAAAATAAAACGTCGAAATAAAAATCACTTGATGACGTAAACACATGTAACTTGCTAAAAGTCAAGTGAATGTGACATTTACCATCAACCATTATTGACATTTAATCTTATAGTTTTTTTTGTCGACGGGATAACTAAGTAGTACCAAAAATACATACGTAACTGGTAGTTGAAAACGAGGTTTTCGTCAAATTTTCGTAAAAAAAAAAAACATGCCAAACAGGCGTATATGACATCTGGCGAAATATTAAATTATGTAACAAACCATGACATTTAACTTCAACTTCAAATCAATGTTTTAATTTACCACTCGAACAATAGAAAAAATGCTAACTGGAGAATTGGAAAAAAAGATATTGGCGAGATTTGCACCCGGCTTTTTTTTGTTTCGGCACAGATGTCACATACGGCTCCATATCGGCGGGATTTTTTTCCTGACGCCAATGTCATATACGCAACGGGTACTTAACTGGCGTCAAAGTATCGTTATTTTGCTTGATATGGTAAACCGGATATTGTTGTTTATGTTGTTAATGCGTTCCCCAAATTGGCGTTGGAAAAAAATCGCGCCAATATCCATATGACATTTGTTCCAAACCTTCATATGAAAGGCGAAGGGATCAGATCGTATTTGTTTATGGCATTTGATGACTTGAATTATTATAATATAGATGAAATGATGGGGATAGAATAATATTTGGCGACTTATCACCTGTGCCTGGATAACATTAAAGTATCAAAATGGCACCTAGAGTATAAAAAGCAAAGTGTTCCGCCCGGAGCTGTTGATGATAGTCACATGATTTAGGCTATTGTTATAGAGATTGTTTTAAAATATCGGTTGACAAAGACTCTGAATACTTAATTCATTTTATTTTAGCTTCTTTTCAAATGTTTAACTGATCCTCTTTAATCAAAAACGAAAACAACCATTGGATGTTTTAACAGCAACTGATTCTCCGTTAAATTTTTGCAATCAAAGGGAATTGAATGGAAACCCGTTTACAGGGAGATCTGCACACCTCTCTCAGTATAATTTAATCTTCTCTAATATTTTAAAAACCCATTAGACTTTTAGATTTTTAGATTCTGCGGTGTCTGAACGGGGGTTGGCGAGCGTAGCTTGCAGGGGGCAGAGCCCCCTAGTATATATATATATATATATATATAGAATGTGACAAAGATCAGATATATATATAGATGCATATATATATCAACTTTTGAACGGAGGGTGGTTTCGGGGTCTGGGGGTCATGATCGATGAACATATACCAAAATTTTTTGAAATAGCTTTCCTCCGAACGGCTGCAATAGGTAGCTTTTTGTAATTAAAGCTGAATGAATACCAGGGTTTCACTTATTGCTCTTAATTTTCATGATCATAATATAATATAACCTCTTCCGAATAACACATGATTTCAAAAATCTTTTTTTTAGCAGCATTCTAGAAGAATAGAATTCATAGAATCCGAAAATCTTATTTCCTGGATTCATAAAAATAATTAATATACTGTAAAAAGATTTTGGAAACGTTTTTAATAATTACAATTACGCGCAGCAAAGGAATATTTTCTTCGGAACTATTACATTAAATCTAGGAAATATATTGGTATCTGAGTTTAATGAAGATTAACGAGCGCATTTTGGTATATTTGGTAATTCAGAAGAGGTTATATTATACTTTCATTAACCATAGGAAATATACACTATATAATCAAAGATGTCCGGCCGCTTGCAATTTTAGACGTTTTGTTAAATATTTAAAAAAAGTACATGGAAAATTATCCTGAAACTCCTGGTTTGTAAACAGAATAGTACAAATCAAACATTACCGTGAGGAGTTTTCCCCCGAAACCCCATAAGGGACCGGCTAAAAAATGAAAAAGGTTGAATATATTTTGGATAACCCCGTAAAAACTAATGTAGCAGAAGCGTTTAAACTGTAGATGAGGGTAAGGTGCCTTATTGCAATAAAATGTGTTCATTGTTATGAGGTTAGCATGTATACTCGTAGAGAAATTAAACTTTTTATAAAAAGAGTGCCAAATTGTGCCAGTTTTTTGCTTATAATTTGTAGGCTTCTTAATATATTAAAAAAAAGTTCTGTTCAGAAAATATGACAAACAATATTTTACACAATATCCTGCAATCAGAATTAAAAAATAATAGAAATTGTATGAAAAATGAGCACGTTTACTAAATAATGATTCACTGCTCATGTCCGAATGTAATCAAAATATAATTTCATGCTGAGTTAGATAAATGTATAGAGCAACTTTTATGAAAATCTCAAAAACATAGTTTGAAAAGTCTGAAAATTATCGTTGATAGAATAAGCTGAAAATTCGTTATTCCCAAAAGAAATAAAAAAATGAGGGGTTGTATCTAAATACAATAGTGTGTGCAATATTGTGTATGCTACATTAGCACTAATCAATTTGTATATGGATACAACCCCTCATATCTTTGCTTCATTTTGGGGACAACGGATTTTCAGCTTATTCTATCAACGATAATTTTCAGAATTTTCAGGCAATGCTTTTAAGACTTTTACAAAAGTTGCTCTATACATTTAGCTAACACATTATATTTTGATTGCGTTCGGGCATGCGCAGTGAAATATTATTGAGTAAACTTGCTCATTTCCATGCAATTTTTACTATATTTTAATTGTAATTGCAGGGTATAATGTACAATGTTCTTTGTCATATTTTTTTGAAAAGAACTTTTTTTTTATTAAGAAGTCTACAAATTAAAAGCAAAAAACTTGGAAAAAATGAGACGGTTTTTATAAAAACATTAATTTCTCTATGGGTATACATGCTATCCTCATTAAAATGAACACAAATTAATACAATAGGCCGCTTAATCATAATCTACAGTTTAATCGCTTTTCTTACATTAGTTTTGACAGGGTTATCCAAAAGATATTCGTTCTTTTTTTAATTTGTTGACTATACCGTATAGGGTTTCGCGAAAAACTCTTCGCAGAAATATATGACCTATACTATACTGTTTACAAACCTGGAGTTTCAGGTTGATTCCTCATGTATTTTCTTAGATATTTAACAAAACGTCTAAAACCGCAAGTGGTCGGTCACCTTTTCCATATAGTGTATAAGCTGAATAATAAAAAAAAAGTTCCTTTTTTACAGTATATGAAATAATTCAAAGTAATAAATCTGTTTAAATTCAGCAGTTTTTGCTTATCTATAAATGGAAGCAAAATACTTGGTATTTAACTGCTAATTAAATGTGTCCAACTCTCTAAAAATGATTGTTTCGACTTCACCAATCAAGGAAACGACTTTTTGGGAAAGGAAACTTAAAGGGGTAACATACTCGGGAAAAAATGTATATTTATTTATTTATTTGATTTTGTATAATATTATTCTACACTATATACTGCACAGAATACAAAAATTACCATCTTGATATGTGCTCTGGAAGCACACTAAATTTTTTTCTAAAGTAGGGATTTGCCTTTTTGCTTCACTTGAAAAGTAGCAATTTGAATCACAATTAGTACCTCTCCCAGAAAACAATAATACCCATAGTGGTAATGCCATTTCCCTCTGTTTGTCCAATTTGACAATTTTGAATTGAACGCATTTCGAACAATCATTTTAAAACTATTATTTATTTTGCTCAAAAACAGTACAAATGTGCTTTATTTGAAAACCTCAATAAAATATTAAATTTACTACATATAGATTAAAAAATATTGCGCAAAACTTTTTGTGGTGATCGAACATGTGGTTTAGGAGAAAAAGTACGTTTACTTAATAATTAAAACACCTCAGTAAGATACCCGTTAAGCTATTTTATATATATATACACATAAAAGAAGGTGCATGTTTAAGGTACACTAAAGAATCCTCAAATAAATTTTCTTTTCTGGTCACATGATTCGAAACATCAACCTCAGATGTCGAGTTCGTTAAGAAAAAGAAGTTGCATCATTTTAATTGAACCCTAAAATGCAATTAAATAGTTCAAGATTAAGTGAAAACAGTTTAGAGACGGACTTTAAGATATATATTTCAATGATTTAAAACGTTATTTCAAAGTTATTAAATATTAGTAAAAATACTTCGCATAATAATGTATTGTTACCAAAGAAAAAGAAAGAATTAACCCATTTGTGCATAGCGTCCCATTTTTGAGAAGCTTTGAATTTTAATGAATTTGCATAATTTTCTCTTCTTTTTAACAGGAAAATTTATAAAATAATTATCTATAAATGTATTTATCTGTTATCGAAAAATGACAGTATAACATGGATATTTATTTGCTTATATGAAGACTTTTTTCGGAGTTTATAAATTTTACATTTTTCAAGCTGAATAAATGTAAAAGGCAAGTTTATTGGTGTTTTTTCTACCGAGGATCCAAATAAATAATTCATGACCTTATCTTGTACACTTTTTTAAAATACGTATTTTTTTAAATTGTGAAATCATACGTTCAAGCCTATTTGTTATACATTTTTGTAGCCTACAAAATATAAGGCGATGGGAACGAATAGTTACATATTTTTATTAACTATTTGGGAAAAAGTTATCTACGTAAAGTTCTTTTCAAAATGATTATGAAAAAAATTGCTTTCAAGCCTCGAAAACAATTATTCTTTGTTCATTAGTACTAATACTTATAATGTTATTAGTCTCTGTAAAGAATTAAATATAATTTTTAGTAGTTTATAAAATTACTAATTATAGTATATAATATGCAATTTAAAAGCTTATTTAATATAAATTTAGACAAAACATATAATTCTGCGTATTATACTATTACAAATATTATGCATATTTCACTATTTAGTATGTTTACATTTTATCAACTAAATGCAATTTTTTTTAGCGTAATTTTTTTTAGTAGTTTTCCTGTTCATTTTGCAAAATTATAACAGCAAATTTGAGAAAAATAAAATTCAGGCACAAAAAGGTTAAAATAATTTTTATTTCTTTCCATATTAAAGATTAAATATACGAAACAAATATATACAATCAATTTAGTAGAATGCATTGTTTTAAACGAAAATGTCTTTTGATACGAAAATCTTTCTCATCATGAATCCTTAGTTTCTCATGCTCAGGATTTGTTAGTGTAGGTCAGTTTTCTTAACTCGAAATATCGTTTTTTTAGGATTCTATCAGTGCAGATATTCCTCTAGGTAATCCTGCATTTTCAGACTTTCTTAAGGTAAAATAACGATTTTTAAAATCATGGGTAACTCAAAAGAGGTTATATTTTCGTGAAAGTTAAGAAAAGTAAGTGAAGGACATTTATTTTTTTTTCTGTAGGAATACCAGTAAAAATATTTATTTTGTGTGATTTAAGTTTATTCTTTTTCTTTCTAAAATGTTGATCGTAAAATTATGAAATACATATTATAAAACTGATGGCTGTAAAAGTAAATTTATTATTAGTAAGTCAAAATTTACATTAAAAAATGCATGCTGTTAAAAAATGCATACTTTGGCAAATCTCGTATCAAAGACATCATAAAGATCAGAACAGAATGATGGAAAATCTTTCGAAATCTCGTATGAAAATCGCATGTGGGACATATGTGTATTCGTCAAGGGACTATTTTAATGTGTTTAAGAATCTTTCTTTAGCATTTCAACATTTAAAACATATCAGTTCTTATATTATGATATTAAAAAGTAATTATTTTTAAAATGCGAAATATAGATAATATAATTTTACATTTTTCTCAAAAAATAATTATCTCCTTAAAATAGATTGAAATTTCTTTTGTATCTAAACATATACTAACAATTCCTGTCTGTATAGAAATGCTTTCGTTTTGCAGAGAATACATGGGGTACAGGAGAACATACTTTCTATATCTTCAACATTGTTTCATGCATTTAAAAAAAAAAAAAAAAAAAAAAAAAACCTTGCAAGTATATTTTGAAAAAAAAAAAGAGGCCTTGATTGAAAAACTGAAAAATCTCGAATGAAAAATTAAGTGTTTAGTTAGAATGTGAAAAAAAAAGTAAACTTTTGATACGATTTCTTTTCGAAAAGAGAAATTCTATAAAACTCTTTGGGTAGTTTCAAGATCTAGAATTGAATATCTTACAAAATGAGATTGATTTTGTAGAGATTTTATTTCATATTATTTCAGAAATATGTACATACACGTTACACTTAATAGAAATATTTCAAAACATAAAAGAATTTTATTATTATTAAAAGGTTGCTTATTTCTTTGCAATTTTGAATATTTCTGTCATTAAAATAATTTTGACATTGAGCATAGTTTTATAAATAATGATTACAAAATTATGTAACTGACAGGCCAAATTGATGATATATATTTCTTTAAAGATATTCATAAATCAAAAATACATACTTACAAAACAATATTAATTAATTTTTGACAAAAAATATTAATTTTTATTTAAATTAAACAAAATTCATCAAAAAATATTTAAAAAAAATTACGTTAATGTAACATTCAGTATTTTATATGGAGAAAAAATATTTTTAGCATGTTGAATCTCGTAATATCTAAATAGTCTTGGTCTTAAAAACAAATGTGGGATAAAATGCATTAAAACTCTATGTGTTAAAGGTGTCTAAAACATTCGTTTTATGTAACGCTTTTAAAGTTAAAATATATATATATATATAAAAGAAAACTATGTTTATAACACGGCTTGAAATGAAAAACATTATAGTTTTTGCTATATAGTGTTTAACTTTACTGTGAGACAAACATAAATTTGTTTGTATGTGTATTATAGAACAAAAATAAAATTATTTGACAATTTATTTCGAAAATTTATATTTTTTAAATTAATTCTTGAAAAATTATTGATTGTAATCCTTAATATTTTTAATAAAAATAATTTAAAATAATTTGTAGAAAATTTAAATGTGTGAATCCAAAATTCCAGCCAAGTAATTTTTGAGTTATGTTTAAAAAATTATCATTATTGTAATCTGTTCTGTAACTATTACAAATGTATTTAATATTAGGCGTTCCAAACTATAAATATTCGTATTTCTAAACTACTTAATTAAATGACTTTCTGTTTGGTATCTTACGGTAAAACTTATCGAAAGAGCTAAATATGATGTAATAATTAGTTGTTCGTATTTAAAATAACACAGGTTGGTACAATTTCTCTAGGAAGACAGTCCTTTATCTTCCTTTTATAACAAAAATTTAAAGAAGATCTATTTTTCATTCTAACCGTCCATTAATTTGAAAGAAAATAAGATTTTTATAATGTATGTTTTATTATAATGGAAATTAATAAAAAAAAAGATTTTTTTATATAAGTCAACAAGCGCTTGGAATATGTCATTTTCTTAAATTATAAGCATATGCATTGACATATTTTCTTTTATCCGTAATATTTAAATAACTCAGCATAACGTCAATAATTCACACATTTTGTTGATTTATATGCACATACTGATTTTCAAGCGCACATAAAGTTCTCATATGTAAAACAAATTAGAACGCAGTAAATATTCATGTAGATACAAAACTTTTAGTATCCAAAAGTTTGATTTTATGTTTATTTAAAACCGATATTGACTTGAAATCATAAAATTCTACTTACGTCAAAAAAGTATGTTGATTTTTTAAATATATTAAGGGCACTAGTCATTTTAAAGATTTTTATTGAAACAGTGGATATTCCTATATGAAAAATGATTTTTTTTTTTTTTTTTTTTTTTTTATAAATTATGAAATTAACCAGTATTAAATTTTACTACGTAGTATATAAAGAAATTAAAATTAATTTTTTTTTTCATTTCCTTTTTAACATTAGCATGCCATAAGCTAGGAATTCTTTTACATAAGAAAATGTTAGATTTTAGTCGAAATAACGAAAATCCCTATATGGAAGATATAATCCCTTCGGAATTTTTATACGAATAACGATAAAAACTTTAGGAGAATGTTACATAAAAAGATTCATTTAATCTATTTCTTACTAACTATAACTGCGTATGATTGCAGTGTTTTCTTTTCTTTTTTTTTTATAAATCTAATTATGGAATGAAGAGATGTTTTGAAAATTCAACTTTTACAAATATGCTTCGAATATTTATTAAATATCAGCTTTTTCGATTTATTCTGTATTTTCAGACATACATAGAAATTGAATTTTGATTTGACCGAAACTCTTAAAACATTTCACACAGACAGTCACTAACAGAGAAAACTCTTATCCGAACAAATAGAAAACGTCAAAACAATCTGTTGCTAACAATTATTGTGTCTTTCGAAATTTTTATCTTCTTACAAAAGGCTATTGTCGTGCAAGCAACGAAGATTCTTTCCATTATTATGGTAATATCCCTTTCAGATGATAGAAGAAGTGAAATGCTTATTAGTTTCCTTTATTTCCATTCTAATTAGAAACACGATTTTTACAGGAAATGAATGTCAGTTTGTTTGATACTTATCGCTCTTTCAATTAAGGTATTTGATTTGGAATAATTACGCCCGGTGTCAAAATTAGCGATTTTCATTATACGTTACTGTTAGTCGCATTTTTATATAACACCTAAACTTATAATGTAAAAATAACTTTTTACGAAAAATAATTGCATATATACATACTCTTTCAGAATGGTTATTAAATTCATACAAAAGAATGTTTAAAACTTTATAAATTATGGAGATGATAAATTAGATAAAAATTTATAAAATTGTTGGACAGATATTCAAAAGTAAATTTTAATGAACCACAATGTATTTTGCAACATAGCCGATAGAAAAGAATTTTTAGACACAGAAGGACTATTTCTTTCGGGCAGCAATTAAAGTGTCGTCTCTAAACAGTAACGTTCCGTTACAAAAGCCAGCCGTAAAAACAAGCAGATTAATCATTGTACGGTTAAATAAAAATGAAATCTACGGCAATTTTTTAAACTTCTAAACATCGCAGATTTTCAATTTTTACAGCGTCGTATAGGAAAAAAATACTTTTAAATGCAATTTCTTTGAAAACTACATCTTAATTTATTTTTGAGGTATTAATTATTTTGTAGTTTTAAAAGGCATTTCAACTTTTCTAAATATACTTCGAATATTTATTAAATATCAACTTTTTCGATTTATTCTGTATTTTCAGACATACATAGAAATTGAATTTTGATTTGACCGAAATTCTTAAAACATTTCACCCACACAGTCACATATAGAGAAAACTCTTATCCGAACAAATAGAAAATGTCAAAACAATCTGTTGCTAACAATTATTGTGTCTTTCCAATTTTTTTCTCTTCTTACAAAAGGCTATTGTCGTGCAAGCAACGCAGATTCTTTCCATTATTATGGTAATACCCCTTTCAGATGCTTGAAGAAGTAAAGTGCTTATTAGTTTTCTTTATTTCCATTCTAATTAGAAATACGATTGTTACAGGAAATGAATGACAGTTTGTTTGATACTTATCGCTCTTTCAATTAAGGTATTTGATAAGGAATAATTACGCCGGGTGTCAAAATTAGAGATTTTCATTATACGTTACTGTTAGTTGTATTTTTATATAACATCTAAACTTACAATGTAAAAATAACTTTTTACGAAAAATAATTGTGAGTATACGTACTCTTTCATAATGGTTATTAAATCCAATAAACGAATATTTTTTTAATTTCATAACTTAGCGAAACGATAAATTAGATATGTTATATAATTGCTGGAGGTATTCAAAAGTAAATTTTAATGAAACACTATGTATTTTACGATATTGTCGATAGAAAATTGTTTCTCTCATATTCTATCACCTGCAGCATGTCCCTTAAGGGATTTTGTGCCTTAAAATTTTGTGTGTCTTAAAATTACAATAAAAGAAAACAAAACAATCACTGATGTATATGAAAAAAGTAAAGAAATTAAATTCAAAGTTTATATATTTACTAATTTTAAATCTTGTCTTCATAATTCTGTATATCGTAATATAATCATTGATCATTTATATAAAATAAATTGCTTATGTACTTCTCAGCTAATTAACAACAATATTAAAAAACTAATTTATGATGCATTAAATCATGGTTTTCAAAAAAAAATTCATATATTCTTTAATATATAATTAGTACTTAAATGATCTTAAAAACCAATTTAACACATGCGTAAAAAAATTACACAAAAATATATATAAAATAAGAAAATAATTATAAAAAATAAAAAAATGTAAAATGTAAAATAATAATAAAAAATAATTATAGGATGGAAGGGCGGGCAGATGTTAGAGTACGGAGGAGGGTGGCGTTGTCTGGATAATACGCGATGGTTAATTTATTTTTAAATAATAGGGCATTTGATTTATAACTACGTTGCTAAATCGCATTTTATAATGGACGTTGATTCGATATTTTTATGTGTATAAAGGTGTAGTTATATTTTTTATATTTATCAATTCATATTAAATTTATTCATATTCATTAATATTTAATAATTTTAACGCTTAACTTGTATTAACATTTTAGCCTATTCAGGACAATATCATATTAATTTCTAATACAAAGTATACTATCTTAAATGAGAATAAAATGTATGTTTTAATAAATTTATTATTTGTTCTTCCCTCTCCCCTTAAATTATACGTATTTAATTTTTAAGAAAGTTTGTAGACACATTAAATTTAACTAATTAATTTCAATATTTATTTATTATTAATATTAATTCCTTAGCATCTTAATTTTAATAATTTATTTTATTTTATTTTATTATAAATCAATTCAAGTGTTGATGCAATGTTGTCACGGGAATTTAAATTGTGATAAGATGTAGCCAGTTACAAATAGTTATGTGAAATATTAATAATCACCAATTTCACCCTTTTACATATATTTTTGATTTAATATATCAATTACTAATTTTTTTTTAATACAATTGTATATATTTATCAACATATTTTAAAATAATATTTAATTATAATACATCTATCTCTAAATAGTATTTGCTTTAAAGCTTTATCCACTTATAGTTATAAATAGTTTTTATTATAAAATAGTTTTTATTTTCTAAGAAGTCAATAGATGGTAGCACCACACTGATTCATTTGAATACATGTGCAGTTCATTCGCAATTATATATTATCTATCGAGGGTGTTGGATATATATAATGGGAGTGTGTTTCGCTATGCTGTATATTTTTTATCCTTGGTCCACCATCATATAAAAAAAATTTGGGCAACATGTGCTGGTGATCTTCAATGATTGTATTATATTATGGCTCATGCTAAGACAGCATGGACTTCAATTTGGTATTTTTTCCTCTATATTTTTTAATCTTGTTTTATTTTGAACTTAACTATTGTTCAATAGATTATTTCTCTGTTTTATGTGTGTGGTAGTCCCAAATTCATATTCTTTAGCTAATTTATGGCTAATAAGAAGATGAAACCACACATTTTATTTGTGGAACTTTATGCATTTGGGATCCGATGATTCTGTCTATGTTCTACAAATTTCCATTATTCCATTTCCGTTATTCAATTTCTGCTGTTTTTTATTATGTTTTTGAATTCTTTGTTAAATGTGTTGGGGGAAACTGTATTTTTGTCAATTTGTTAATGTCACTTTATTCATAAAAATGGTGTTATATTGGGTAAGGTGTGTAATATTGCTATATTTCATTGATATAAATCATTTATTATGATGTATTGATTTTTTCATTTCATGGCATTTAATATTATTGTGTTTTAATCTTGCATCTACTCTTTTGGTCATGTGGTCTTTTGGGTACAGGGGGAAAAAATCAGTTTTTAGCTTTTTTTTTTCCTCTACAGAAACGACTACTTTGCATATATATTTGAATTCTGCACCCTTGATAAAATAATTCAATACATAAGCTTTTCAATTATTTTTATCGATATCCATATTTGTCTTTTTTTCTTCCATATTAATACTCATAAGATAGTATAAGGGACTATACTTTATACATAAAAGCTGGTATATATATTTTTTCATTTCTGTTATTCAGTTTCTGCTGTTTTCTACTATGCTTTTGATATCCATGTTAAGTGTGTTGGGGGGGGGGGGGGGGACTGTATTTGTTATTGTCACTTTATTTATAATATCACAGTTTTTATTGGTGGTCGGTAATGTTTATTTAATGGTTATATATATATATATATATCATTAAATGAATTGCAGATTGATTGTTTTAAATATACTTTCGGAAAAATCACAAAACATGTTACAGTTTATGCAATATATCTATGCACCTATCTCTATTTTTATTTAAATAAATATACATTTATGTCCAGTAAATGGATATTTTAAGACATTTTAATAGATTTCTGAAAACGGAAAATTTGGGAACAGACCTTTTTTTCTTTTTTTTTTTTTTTTTTTTTTTTTTTTTTTTTTTTTTAATGACTTTAATTTATATAAAAAAAAAATAGCTTTCTCGATTTAATCCGATCTGTATTTTCATTAATACATATAAATCGGATTTTCATTATGACTTAAGACCCGCGCTTCACTCAGAAAACCCCACGCAGAGAAAATTGTTATCCCAACAAATAGAAAATGTCAAAACAATCTGTTGCTAACAATTATTGTGCCTTTCGGAAGTTTTCTATTCTTACAAAAGGCTATTGTTGTACAAGCAAGTGAGATTCTTCCTTTAATATTGTAATATTGCTTTCAGATTAAAGAAGTGAAACCTTTATTGTTTTTCTTTATTTCTATTTTAATTAGAAATACTATCGTTTCAGGGAAGTGGTGTCAGATAATTTGATATTTATTACTTTTTGAATTAGGGATTTTCTATTAAAAAATTCTACATATACTATCCAAATTAAAAATTCATTTTTTAAATCCTATTTTAGTTAATGGGATTCAATTATACTATCAATCATAAAAGATCACAATACATACTTATACAGCATACTGAAAAACAATATATATATTTTTTTGTAACTTTTCCTCTCTTTATTTTACGGTCTGAAATAAGCATAAATATTTTAATTCATGCAAATTTTCGGTTATTTCCTATATATACCTTATGTTGTGGTGTAAATAACGTTACTGAATCCGTGGATTCGCCGCCTCAAAAAAGCTTATCTTTAATTTACATGTAATATTTTCTGGGTTGCACCAACAATCATAGTTTCTTAGATAGTTGAAAAGTATACGCTATAGTAAATCTAACACAACAACATTAATATAATCAATAGAGTGATATCAACTTAATGAAATATTTAAGTAAAAGCATATGTCGTATGTTAATTAAATATATATGGATAGGGTTATGCATTGTTTTTTGATTCACACTTTGTTGATTTATTTCTAGTTAGATCCTCAGTAAATCATCTTAAATTAGGACAGCTTTAAGTCTCTGATACTCGAATACATTTCAATTACTAACCTTCTATCCCGAAATCTTTTCAACTTTATTTTCCAGAGCCTTCACTTAATATATCATTGAACAATTAAAAGTGTAGCAGCCAGAATCTCGCTGTTAATTTATAAAATTACTAAAAAATTACGACGTTGCAAGAAAGGTAAAATTGCAAAAAAAAAAAAAAAAAAAAAAAAAAAAAAAAAAAAAAAATACGATTCTAAAAATAACGGGGTGAAATGTCAATTTTTTTTAATGGTATATAAGAATAAAACTTTAAAACGTCATCTAAACTAGCAATAAAAAAATGGACAATTTCTTAATAACTGGTCGCACTAGCATAAAGGTGATTTTTTGTGATATAATTTTAAAATGTATGACACTAGAATTATTCTATAATTCTTAATAAATTTTACAAGAATTTAAAATGTGTTTTTAACTGAATCAATTTAAGTATATTTTCCATTTAATACATATGTCTTAAAATAAATTAAAATCGCGTCTAATTATTAATGAATATTAATTTTAATAAGTTAAATATTTTTGATTTACAGAAAGACTTATTAGTATGTATCCATAAAAAAGACAATTATATATTATTTAGTGACTAATTTATTTATTTAAAGTATTTTTTATAGACTTTATAATTTTTTTTTAAATACACTAACTAATCTACTATTTACATTGTTTATAATTTAAATATTTTATATTTTCTTTTTAAATAATGCCGACATGATAACTTTCATTCCCATTAAATAATATTATCTAGCTCTTCAAAATGGTTAATACAAAGGGCCTTTGGTTTTTGATATATTCTTCAGAAATGTTTCTTCTATCAGCGAAAATAAGCTATAATTTAAAGTTATAATAAATTTATTACAGTAGAATTAATATATATCAACAAAACCAAAATTTTTTAATTCCAGTTTTTAGCGATAGTCTTTCAAGCCTGCAGGCTATCTGTTCGTTTGGCTCAACAAATCCCCAGGTTATTGAGATTAAATCACTTCTCAAAAATCTTCTCTGGAAAACCTATTTAAGCCACGTTTTAGCCCATAAGGGTATCCTGGGAAATGAAACGGCAGATATGTTGGCAAAGGAGGCAACTGCTAAACCATCAGTTGATTTTTCACTTCCAGTACCGCACTCACACATCAAAAGACATCTACGCGCTCATTTTATGAAAAAATGGCAGGATTACTGGGACTACTCAGATAAGGGTAGATATACCTATGATCTTGTCCCAGTGGTATCTTTGGATCTTCTGCTGCTCACTCCATCCACCACAGCTTTCCTTACCGGTCATGGTCCTTTTGGAGCATACCTCTTCAAGTTCAAAAGAGCCCTTTCACCTCTATGTGAGTGCGGTAATGATGCTGTTGCCTCTCATTATTTCTATAATTGTCCTTTAACAGCTCGCTGGCATATCCGCCGTCCTCCTGTTCTTCCAGTTGGTTGGTTAGCAAATATTTTATCGCGCCCGATTTTGCTCCCAAAGCTTAAAAACATCTTCAACTTCTTATGCAACCTTTCAGTTTTACTCCATCACTGAGACAGAGACTTGGATTCTCCCTTATTCAGTACCCAATGTTGGGTCGCAGCAACTTGTATAATCTTGTCTAACTTTGTATAACACTGCATTATTTAATGTCCTTATGTTTGTTTCGCAAAGCTTGCTAATGTAACATTTTTTATTTTTTTTATTAAATCTTATATATACCACTCCGCCCTCTGTCGCGCGTATTGGCGGGCTCAGCCTCGGCTGAAATTTGTAACCTTTTTTTTTTTTTTTTTTTTTTTTTTTTAAGACCTCAATAAAGGGGACCGGGAGGGACAATCTATGCTCTACAGACTCACTTCCTAGTCTGAGCAGTCTCTCTCGGGCAGTAAAAGTAAAAGTAGAATTAATATTTAAAAAAAATGTCTTAATTACATTTGTATTTCAGCAAACACAATCTGCATCATTCTTTGAAAGACAGAAGAAAGATGTTTAATTTTATATTTCCAGGTAAAAATATAAATCCACACATTTTACCGAGCTAAGAAATTTCAAACAAGTTTACATTAAAATTTCTACAATAAAAATTTAAAAAATTGCGAAATATTATAAATAAATATCCTAGTAGTGATAAGATGATATTTCTTTTATTAAAAAATAAAATAATATGTGTGAATATGTCCAAAATTGATTTAAAAAAAATAACTGAAGCTATCTTACACAGTTCGTTTCTTTTCTTTTAAAAAATGAGTTAAGCATTTCTATTGCATTCAATTTTCGAATGGAATTGCCTTATTTCCTTTCTCATATTATCTTTTTTTTTTGTTTTTTACCGTCCATTTTTATATTTTCTTTAACATTTTCAGAGTTCGAAATTTATTTTAAATTGAAATTTAATGTCAGCGAAGAAAAACGATGACTGAAAAAATTTACAAAGAAAAAAAATCTGAATGGAGCCAAAAATAGGGTGATAGTTCTTTTCTAACTTTATAAAGCTATTTGAAAGCTTCAGAAACATATGGTCCAATATACATTTATATAATTCTATCTTTTGATATAATATTCGTTTAATATGCAAAAACTCATTCAAAACGTTTTAATGAAAAAATATATAAAGAAAAGAACAAATTTATGCAAAATTACTAAAGAAGTTCTACAATGTAAAATAGAAAGGAAGTATTTCACTATTTTTTTAGAATGTCAAATTTTACGAGTATAAATTTCCAGCAGAAAATTACACAAAATCTTATTTGTACTATTTCCAAATACTGATATATATATAAAAATTAGATTTTACTTTAAAAGAAATAACATAAGTTTTATCACTAGAATACAAATATTACATGTCAAAAAATGTATTTATTTATTTATTTAGAATAATTCTATGACAGCTCGACGCCGAACATTCCATGGCATTACCTTTTCGAAAATGTGGTATTTTTTCAAGACATTGATTTATAATTTTAAAAACCAACCATATTGCTTTATAATTAAAAATTTAATGCTTGTGCTATTTCTATCAAATATTTTTCTTAATATAATTTATTTGTTCCTAAAAATAATTCCTTGTTCGCGATTTAAATTATGTCAGCAATAGGTTTATTTACGCGTTTATGATAGGGGACATAGATGATAAGTGCGAACTGCCATAAAAGTATGCCATGTAAGATAATGTTGATAAAATATATAATAGTAAAATGCATAAAAAAGTACAAAAAAGGTGTTTTATAAATAGAATCTGTAAATTTTCCCAGTAAAGATTTCAACTGTAAAACCTTTTTCTTTTCTGTAAACACATTTTTACTATAAAAATAACTAGTTTTTTTACTATTATGTCATTTGGCTGTTTCTTTTCTTTGGCATACAGTTCTTTTACATTTTTTTATTCAGTGCATTGGTTTATATGGATTACAACATCAGGTATTGATTATTTGAGAAATAAAATAAAAAGAAACATTAAAAAACATTACGGTTGGCAAAATTTTTAAAAATTATCCTTTTTAATACTGAAAATATCCCCCCCCCCATAAATATGGTGAATGATGATAAAGTAACTAATACTCCCCTTTTTTTTGAAAAACCAATAACTGAAAAATAAATTATAAGAGTTAAGACTACTAGATAGCATTACTTTGCAGAGTTTTACAAGAAAATGCTTATTTGAGGAGTTACATTTTTGAATTATTGTCAGTTCCTGGGAATGTGATAGTTATTAGGAAGGTGTCGATAACTGCGAATTTACCATTTTTAAAAGAAATTAAAAAAATTCGAACGATGCATTATTAAAACTGTGATGCGAAGAAAAGATGGGGGTATGAATTTAAAAAGAGAGGTTATGGTCAATCAGTTGTGATCAATCAACTGTGAGCACCAGTTTTACTCGCCTAGGTACCTGTTTGTGTTGTACCATTTACACGATACTCTTTAGAATATATTTTAGGAAACAGTCATTTTTCATTTTTAATAGTAATTTTAATTTAGCATTTACAAATGTGAAATATACAAATGTGAAATATACAAATGTGAAATTTCTAATAATGAGATTTAAAAAAAAAGTTCAATGCATAACGCAAAAATTGTGGAAAAGACAATAGTACCTCGTAGGGTGTAAAAATTTCATATTCTATACTATTTGAAAACAACGATAGAAAATACGGTTGACACGGACAGTTTGTTATGTAAATAGTGACATATAAGAAACCTTCTTTATTTTTATATGTTGTAAACAGTGTTCTGACTGATTATAATTAAAAAAATAAGCACGATAAAACAGCAATTTTTAGATATTTATCGCAATATTTTTAGGTAACTAAGTTATAAAAATCTAAGGTATCCATTAAAGTTATATCAAAAATATGATCTATATTTGAAATAATAATCTCTAAAGTCGTTTTATTTCTGAATTTGAATAAGATGTTTATTCCTTACCGGGTGGTTAAAAAATTAGTAGAAACTTGTAAAATTCATAAAAACCGAAAAAATAACCAATATTGTAGGTAACGGGAATTTTTTAAGGCAGGTAAAAGAAATAACTCAAAAACAGCCGACAGATCGCACTGGTACGATCAACTTCTGTGGAAATATGCAAGTGCGATGGTTAAAAGAAGTTGCGCTCATAATCAACAACTAGTTCACAAACCGTGTATGTTAATGTGAACAAGGATAGTCAGTGGGAAGGAAAAAGCTTTGTTGGTGAATTTGTTTTTCGTGAACCAGGAATCAGCGACCATTGCTTTGCGTAAATTCCGAGTTCAGAACAATGTGGAGGCTGGAAAAGGTCCTTTAACAGCAACAAGAATAGCTCATCCAACGGTTTCAGGAAACTCAGACACTCGAGGATACGGGTGACCATGAAGGGACGTTAAACGCGCGTTGCAGCCAAAAAGGAAGAGTTAGCGTCAAATTCAGATGCAGGGACCAGCAGTGCTCGTGAAGCTGCCAAATTCTTGGGCTTACCACCATCCTCGGTACGCAATGTTCTTCACGTAATACTTGATTTGTACCCATAAAGATTACAGTCGTGACATGACCTTTCAGTAGCGGAAACAGTACAGAGGGAAGCCTATGCGAGGTGGACTTTCTTCAAAATCGAACAGAATCCTTCCTAAGTCTTTAAACATTTCCTTGACAGACGGAACTCATCTTTCGATTCATGGTGACTTTATTAACCGTAAGTCACGCATCTCGGCGATGTCTAATCCCCGTGAGTCACGCAAAAACTAATACCTTCCCCATAAGTTACAGTGTGGTGTTGGTTCACAAGTCTGTTTATCATAGGACCATTCTTCTTTGAAACGCAGTGATCATTAAATGTGTGTAAAACGGCTACGGTGAATTCAAGCGTTATTTGATGATTCGGCGCGGGAAGGTCGTACATATTTGCTTGAAATTGATTCACCTTCTCCCGTCACGTTTATGCAAGTATGATGCATTCCTAGCACCTTGATACATTCCTACTCCGGTCAACAAATTCCTGATACAGACGTTTGGGAAAGACAAAACCATTAGGAGGGGTTGCAAAATCCATGGCCTTCTCGGTCTCTAAATTTAATACCAGCAGACTTCTGGTTTAAATGATATTTGAAATCCCAGGTGTATCAATGCGGTCGATCCAATCTGACGGAACTGAAAGATGCGATACGCCTAGAGGTGTCATCTTTACGTACGTCCTCATCTGCTACATTTTGCCGTTTCTCGATTTGTGACTCGACTGCAATGTGTTATCTCCTGTGGTGGTACTAATGTAGAACATATTGAGCTATAATAAACGATTTGAATAAATTCTCTTCCTTATTTGTGTACCTGTTTTTTAACTTGGATGCGTCAGCGTCACCTATTGAAGGTTTTTTGAATTATTTTTTTTTTCCTGTCTTAAACAAATTCCTTTGACCTATACACTATATGGTTAAAGGTGACCGGCCACTGGAAAGGAAGCAAAAAGATGAGGGGCTGTATCAAAATACTGTAGTTCGTGCCATATTGTGTATGCTATACTGGTACTAATCAATGGATATATGGATACAACCACTCATATTTTTACTTCATTTTGGGAAGAATGGATTTTGAGCTTATTCTATCATCAATAATTTTCAGACTTTTCAAGCTATGTTTTTCAGAATTTTACAAAGGTTGCTCCATACATTTAGCTAACATAGCATGTAAATTACATTTTGATTACATTCGGACATGCGCAGTGAATCCTTATTTAGTAAATGTGCTCATTTTTCATAACTTTTTTACTATCTTTTCAATTCTCATTGCAGTGTATTGTGTAAAATGGTGTTTGTCATATTTTCTGAAAAGAACTTTTTTCTATATTAAGAACTCTACAAATTATAAGCAAAAAATCTGGCAAAATTCGAGACAGTCTTTATGAAAACCTGAATTAGGGACTATTTTTATAAAAGCTTTAATTTCTCTACGAATATACATTTTACTCTCATAAAAATGAACACAATATAAGGCAATTAATCAGAGTCTACAGTTTGAACTTTTTTCTACATTAGTTTTTACAGGGTTGTCCAAAATATATTCGTTCTTTTTCAACTTGTTGACGGCCCCCTATGGGGTTTCGGAAAAAATCTTCGCGGAAATATATGACCTGTACTATTCAGTTTACACAACTGGAGTTTCAGCGATAATTCATTATGTATTTTTCTATATAATTATGAAAACGTCAAAAATCACAAGTGACCGGTCACTTTTGGACATATAGTGTATATTTCCTATGGTAAGGTATGGAAAAATACTTACTTATATTTAAATAGGCACATTGCAGAATTTAGTAAGATGAGGTGTATTTTTATTTAAATAATTTTCATTAATTTAAAAAGCTATCAATAATCGTTATAATCTTCCAAACTTTGTTAAAATTTATAAATTTATAAAATTTAAGTAAACTTCTATACTTTCTTATAAAGTGACATTTTTAAAATCCTTTTTTAATTGTTACAGATAATTAACTTGAGAAACTAATTTAAATGTTTACCATTATGAATTATTTATGTCATTGCTACTGACATCTATGTTTAGAGTGCTGGGACATCAAATGTTACTGAATGAATTATCTGAACGACCCTCATTATAGAAATAATTTTGCCGCACCTAATTAGATGTTATGCAAATTTTACCTGAGAAACTTTGTGATAAACGAAACGTATATTAGATGCAATTACTGAAATTATTACCTGAAAATAGAGGCAGGAATAGTTGTGTATGATTCTTTAGAAAATAAAATAATGTAATGCATTTAATTATCACTTCAAATGATTTTTCTTGAACAGTGCTGTATTGCTTTGTGTAATCATCGGTTTTTCATTTTTATATAAAGGAATATCTGCACATAATGAATAACATGAAAAATATACTTTCTCAAGCAAAATCCGGTTTACTATGATAAAAAAATAATAAAGAGATTTATTTCATTAATATTTATAAATATTTTAGCACAGAATTTCATAACTAATTAACAAAATATTAAAATTCTCATATAAAGGAATATCTGCACATGATGAATAACATGAAAAATATACTTTCTCAAGCAAAATCCGGTTTACTATGATAAAAAAATAATAAAGAGATTTATTTCATTAATATTTATAAATATTTTAGCACAGCATTTCATAATTAATTAACAAAATATTAAAATTTTTATGAAAAAAGGTACATATTGAAAAATGTAAATTCGAAATATTCTTCGCTAGGAAAATGAGTCTGAAATTGCATAGAGAAAATAATAACTGTGTACATTTTTTATATTAAATTAAATGTAAAATATATTTTAATAAAAGTTATTTCGTTAGTACACTTATGCTTTCTATAATCAAAAGTTTTCAATGCTCATATAAAAGATAATTTGCATATAAAGAGTTATACAAATTTGAAAAAAAAAATGCTGAGCTCAATGAGGCTCAAATTGAATACATATAGGAATATTTATGTGTATGTTTGATGGAAGAAAAAAAAAATATTTGTTTAAATGTTCTAACCATTCTTACAGCACATTTCCTTTCTGTATAGTCAAAAGCATGTTCATATAAAAACATTGATGTGTAATGAGTATTTCAGCTGGATATATTGTTTAGTAAGCGAAATTAGGCTCATATTGCATAAAAGTATACATATTTATTTATCGAAAAGTAACACTAAATAAGTTATTTTTAACAGTATCAAAAACTTTATTTCGAATTCGTATGCTTTTGATAAACAATGAAATAAAGAAATCTACAAACACCATTACAGCACATTCCTCTTCTGAATATTTTGAAGTTTTTTATTTTGCTCTAAAAGAATATTTGCACATAATGAATAGGATAAATTAGAAATTTTCTCAAGTAAGGATAATAAGCCTCAAAATTGCAAACATTTAAGAATACTTATGTATGCTTAAAGTTGAAAAAATAATGATAAATTTATTTGATTATCCTTTAAACACATTTTAAGAGGGTATTCCTTTTTTCATTAAAAATCATTATATTTTTATGGTCATATAAAAATGCTTTTGCATACTGAGTATTCTAATTGGAAAATATCCTTCACTAAAAGCTGCCACAGCCAAGTTATATACAGATATCAATATGTACGTATTGAACACAATTATCGAAAAAAGAACATAAATATCGATTTGATTATAAAATAAAATTATTTTTTTAATACATTTCATTTTTTTAAATCTTTAATTTTTAATCATGAGCAAAAGCATATTTTCAAATACAAGAATTACAAATAATTCAATATACAATAAATATGTTCTTTCCTAAGTAAACTCAGTTTTAAATTTCAGGCACAGCAATACGTATGTATGCTTCTGCTATAAAAGAAACTAAATAAAGGTACTTGAGTATCACATCTAAATATTTTTGATACATTTTTTCAGCATAATAATCAAATTTTCAATATAATTTTATTTGCTTTCAGTCAAAATTATCAATAGGAATTATTCTTCGGTAAGAAAAATCTACCTCAAATTCCATATAAATAGGGAAAATTGTGTAAAATTTTATTACTAAATAAATAAATAAAACTATAGCATTAAGAGTTCTAAATATGTGTGAAACAGACATATATAAACAATAATCTAAAATAATATTATGGTTTTAGGAATTTGTAATTATCATAGCTACTTAAAACAAATAACGTGACCCCATTCTTCACTTAGATTAAAATGATATTAATAAGTTGTTAACTAATAAACATGGCTATTTGGGTTGTCAGTAGAATTTTTTTGTCTTCTGTAAAACGGTTTAGAATATCGAATTATACAGCATTCCTAAACAAGAGATTTTAATTCTGTAACAGTACGAAAAAGAGCGTTTTTATTTAAAGCATTCTTGAAAGTTTTGCAAAGCACAATAAAGCAAAATTAACACAAAGACAATTTAGAATTAATGACAATTTTGTTTAATATTGGCACTTATCCCGCGCTCTCTAATTGCACTTATGTATACAAACTGTCTTTCACAACCACAAAAGTCATAACCAGTGTGTTTTTGTTATCAACATTATAAAATTAAACAAATATGAAATATTTGCTTTTTGATTCTTATTTTTTTTATCAATAAGTCATATTAGAATCAATAAATGGGTATATCATCATTATACCTTTAATAAAAATAAAAATCTGTAACTATTTACTGTTTTCAAAGATTAGACACGATGGAGAAAAAACTTCCTTATGCTCCTTTCAGTAATTATATTTTTAATTGTAGTTTCTTGGTTTTGGATAACTTTAAATAATCGTTTTTCAACCAAATCAATTTTATTGTGAATTATTTTTCTTGATAGAGAATAGCGCACTTTTACAATAGTCACTTTTAGTTCTAAAGTAGAGTCATATTTTATTATTATTATTATTATTATTATTATTGCATACTTCTCTACATAAGATAAGGCGGTAGTTGGGGAGGGTGGCCTTTAAGACAGAGCAAAATCTTAGAGCGCTGATTTCTGCGCACCCGTTTAATTTCGTTTTCCTTTCTTTTAAACACTGACCACAATAGCAGAAAAAATCGAAAGCTGATTTCATTAAATTACTGACGTCGGAAAACTGGAAGGGTAGCCTCTCTAAGACGTGTTACAGAATTATTCATTGACAGGGAGGGGAGGTACCCCTGAAAGCATTCGTCTGTTCACCTGTTCGGGAAGAGTTGGTTATGTTTGTCAAAATAATTTTATTTTGTCGTATGCTAATCCAAAGATCTTGTAATACAAATAAGCGTTTATTCGGAATATCTATAAAGGAAATATATGTTGTATTGCATATTACATTGACAGTAATACACCTATTGTATTAGAAAACAGCAAATTCATGTGATTAACTTTGTATACTAACAGAAAATGTTCTAAGAAAGCTAAACAAAACTTGACGGCAATAGCATCCATTAGGATTTTGCTACCATAGTCCTTGGATGCTGTATGGCATATGTCCCGATTATATCGTCAGCCTCACACAAAGCACTTGATGGTTACTTCCCCAAGTTCACTTTGCACTATTTTTATCTACTCTGAATGGATGATATGATGAGTGAACCTTCATCATATCCTCTGGTGGACCTCCCGTTTGTACTGTACTAGAACAATGTGCTAACAATACACTCTCAAAAAAACTTTCTTCAATTCAAGGAAATTCTACTGGCAACAGTGCTGCCGGCATATTTCCGTGAATTTAAAATATCCGTTTTTTATTCCTCCGTTACAGGAGGTAAAATATCCGTCAATTGAAGGAAGTTGGGAAAAGTGAAAGCGGACGACTTTGGATTCGAACCAGCCATCTCAGCGTTAGGAGACGAGCGCGCGAGCACTGAACTATAGTTGTACAGCAGTGAAACGTTTTGACGTAAATATGTTTGCTTCAGATGGTTATGACTTGATCAATTTCTTTAAAGCTTTTAATTTTAAAGTTCATTTCGGGAAGATTTCGTCTTTAATGAGATTGTGACTGGGATTTTTATACTTTAGTATTAATTTAGTATAAGAATGTGAATTTTAAATAGTTTTAGGTAGATTGCTAGAGGTAAAATATAAATATTATAATTTTGTTCGATAAGATTTTTTTTAGTAATATCGATCTTTTTCCATTTAATTCTCTTAATTTAAAATATGTTTTAAATGTGCTCATTTAAAGTATATTTTAAATGCGAAAATTTATTTATAAACAACTTTATAAATTCAACTTTATTTAGCTTTATTCAGTTTTAAAAATTAAATTGTGAGTACTTTTGAATGAATGAGAAAAGGAATTGTTATTTATATTAAAATTCGAAAACTTTTTTGTCTTTTTTAATTCAATTAGAAATCTTAATTTATAGAATTTTTGTTTTTTCATTTTAAAATAAATTCAGATTTATTATTAATAGACCCAATACGTATGCGAGATAGGAATGAACGGAATTTCTCCCCCTTTTTTAGACGTTGGGGGAGAATTCATGGATAAAACATGTTTTCTAGGAGTACAAAAATTATTTGTAAAAAATGAAGAATAATTTAGTGTATATTGATGAGTTTTTCTGACAGTGTAGAGCTACCGTGAGAAAACATCGTAAATTCTCAGTACTTAACTGTTAAAAAGCCTGTGTCAGAAATATGAAACTCATTTATTTTAACAGTGAAAAGTTTTCTTCCTCGTTTTATACTTTACTAAATAACCACAATCGATTGTTTTATGCATAGATACATAGTATTAACAGAGAGAAAGTTTTACTAACCTACAAACATATAGTAACTTGCATTTCTCAGTAACTTTTAATCGTTTTTTTATTAATGTCTGAGAGTATATAAGCTTAACTTTATTGTTCCGTTTATGACTTTATTTATTCTCATTCTTTGATTTAAGTATTTTGTAAGTTCAAATAATATAACACATGTGATGCGCAATAAAACAACTTTATATTTAAATGTAGAAATTTATCCATAGAACCGAAAAATAGAAATTTTATTAACTTTCAGAAATAAAATAAAAACGTAAAGCCGGCATTTCTGATATAAATATAGCGTCACCCATTAAGAATATTTAATTTTCTCATGTGTATTTATTTAAATTTTGAGCTATCATATTATTACACAGGAGTATATTGTTTAATTCCATTGTTTCATTTATGGTTTTCTTTATTTTTAATGTCTAATTAACCTCTTCGCTTCTTATGTGTCCTCATATGTGGATTCCTGTTTTTTCTCGTTTTATTAATGATACTAGAACATAGTTGCAATTACGTTCTTAGAATGTTATGATTCTATGTCTAATATTCGATATAATGCAAATAAATTAAAACCTTTTCTATGAAGTCAAATAAGACAAGAATTAATTCTTTATGAATCAACAATATTACATTAATACTCAATAGCGAAGAGGTTAAATATATTCTAAGTCAAAAAATGCCAAATATTAGACGTGCAATTAAAAAGGCTATAATCAAGAGGAAAAACAAAACATTTGCTTAAGGGGTCTCAGGACTCATAAAATTTAAAAAAAAGGATCATTTCAACATTTAATATCTTAAAATGCATATGATTTAAAAACAGAATTTTTGGAGGGACGAAAGACATAAGTATGGTCTTTCATTTCAAATATTTAAAGATTGCAAGATCCAGAATTAGTATTTATACGGGCTCCAAACTGTCAGACATTCTTTGAGCAGAAAATTGGTATAACTCCTTAATTGGTATGACCCATAAAACGCGTAAATCCGTCGAAAACCGGAATTCGAAAATTTTCACAAATCCAATACTTTCTTCTTGTAAAGATAGAAGAAAGTAAAAAACAGCAAATAAGTATTTATAAAAAAAATTGTTTTTTTTTTTTTTTTTTTGGCTGGATGGGGGGAAGGGGGGTGTTAATTATAAAATCTCTAAAGTAAGGACTAAATAAAATAAAAATTATATATGACAAAATTGCTTAAAAATATTATATATATAAATATATATATATATATATGTATGTATTCTTCTATATAAAAATCAACTCCTTTAAAGCGCCATATTGTCAATTAATCTCTTTAAGAGCAAAAAAAAAAAATTATCTGAAAATCTTGTTTAAGGATTTTTATATCCAAAATTCTTCAATTATTTTCTGTATTATAAATGATATTGATAAACAATTTTAAGTTTTAAAAAAGCAAGAATAAATCGACACATAAATGTATAATACTGTACTTGTTTATCTTTAAATAAACATTCAAATTAAAATTTTAAAGATATCTTTCTCCATTTCAAAATAAAATTTGTAACAAACCTCCTAAAGAAAATTCTTGATGTGGGGCTCAATTTTTAAATTTAATATCGTATGTTTACAAACAAAATTCTCGATAAATCGGGTATTATAAAATAGGAATTTTTGTGCAAATTTTGTTAAATCTACTTAGAGTTTTCAAATTACTTTTACTATACGATGTTTAAAAATGCTCAATATAAAAAAAAACTTTAATATTTATACAAAACAAAATTATACGACGAAAACAAGACATAAATGTTGAAATGTATCTAAATGTCGTTATTATTGCTTCGTGTTTTTTTGTAAATTCACTTTTAACTTATGAGAGTAAAAAAAAAAAAAAAAAAAAAAAAAAAAAAAAAAAAAAAAAAAAAAAAAAAAAATTAATAATAATAATAATAATAATAAGTACATTTAGAAAAGCCTAATGCAATATCCGTAATTTAATTTAATAAAACAAATATAATGACAAAATTGTTTGTGCCTAAATTATATTAAAGCACTTTAGATAAATAATACTAAGTAGCTAAAATAAAAACTTCTTTTCAATATTTTTTCAACTTGTTTAAATTTTACAAATCCCTTTCAAGAACAATAGCTGTAATACCGCTTCATAAAATCCCTTTTAATCTTACTGTGTTCTGTTTACTTCAATACTCTCCTAATTTATTTCAAATACATTCTATGAAAAGAATTAACTCTATTTTTTAATCTTTATTGCATTTTCAGTAAATATGCAAAAACTGCATGCTGAATATATTTCCAGATTTTTGAAATGTTTCAAAAGACTATTCGTATAACAATTTTGTCTCACAAAGGGTAATTCAACCGATGTTTCGACAAATAAAATATTTCTTGAAGATGTCGAAAAGGAACTTTAAATCCAAATGAAGTCCATTACCAAGGAAACCAGTGAAATGCTCCTTCAACGCCAGATTTTATCTTTTGCACTTATCAAGAGGTCATATTTTCTCATGAGCCTCATTTTTTCATTATGCCGTTCCCCATTTTAAAATCTAGCGGGATAGTTTTTAAAAAGAGCTCTTATCTTCAGGCCCTTTTTGATGCGGAAGCTTTTAGAAATATTCACGTGTCCCTCCCATTAAAATACCTCTGTAAAATAAACACATGCTTAATTATAGCATACAGAGCCCGTGAAATTTCAAAAAAGATAAAGAAAGGAATGGGGTCATTTCACGGGTAGTGAAAGAGTTTCTATTGAATATTTACTCCTTCTCAAAAACATTGAATATTTTTAGTTTAAATATTGTATTCGAAGAAAAGCCTTAACATTTTGAATTTGTTGCACTGCTGAAGTGCATATATATGACTGATGTTTTTTACGATGATTTAACATAGCATGAAATTATTTATACCCATTTAAAATTAAGAGCATGTTTTCTGATCTTATTGCATAGATGTTTGTTGGAAACTAAAGTAAGTAATTTCAGCAGTAATAATGATAAAACATAAATTTTGAGTAAAATATATCAATACAAAAACCCTTAAAAGGTTAAAAGTTTGAGATGCCGAACTTAATCTTTTGCTCTAAGAATTTAGAATTTGGAACTAAAAAATAATGATATCAAATTTTGAGTGACGCTATGCTATTTCTTAAAAATATATATTTGTATTATTTATTTCATCATTTTATTTTTGTTCTATTTATAATCGCATGTGCAAAAGTATGTTCAACATGAAAAGCTGTATAAAACTTCATTCGTTGTTGCTTTATCATCTACATCTTTCATAAATTAAAAATATGAGTTTTAAAAGATATGATATAAAATTTAAGTGACGCATTCATGTGGCTATAAAGGGTTTGTTTTAAAATTCAATTTAAATTATTTTTGATTTGGATAAAATATATTTTCACATCTAAACAATACCTTAAATTTTCCAATTTACATTTAAATATAACACTTTCATTGAATCTATACTATGCATTGAAATCAATTTATTTCAATAAATTGATTTATCTTTTATTGTGTCACGCTATTCAAAATTGTAACTAAGATTTATGTAAATGGTTTCTTTGCGTCAAACTATCCATTTGCACACATTACACTTAGTTTGGATACAATAGCGCAAAGAAACCAGGGCAGTTATGGCATGAATGATTTAACTGAAGAAGCTTACACAATATTTGAATTAATTCTTCTTTTCTCTTTAGCTTTTAACAATTCATTAGCCTGAAGTCTTTATAATATACACATAAATAGCTTTATCGATTGTCTATCTATAGTTGCGAACATATTTAATGTTCATAATATTTCATTTTTAATAAACAGCAATAGCAAATACATTAAAACTTCGTATTCCAAGAAAATGCAAACATGTTTCTATAACTAGTTTGTTAAAAGAGTAATGTGTTTCAATTCCGTGAATTCTCTTTTTCTGTTGTATATTTTAAAATCTTTCTTCATAATGTAAGTGCCCTATATACTCGCGTATAAGCCGAAATATTTTGACATAAAATTGTCTTTGAAAAAGGAGGTGTCAGCTTATACGCGGATCACATTTTGTGACTAAAGTTATAAGCCAAAAAGCTTTCTGACTGGAGTAGGAAAATTGATGTTTAATCAACAAATCATTTAAAGAAAGACGGCGAAAAATCTGGATTAAGTAAATGTGTTTGCCAGATGTGCTGAAAACAAATGGCGGTAATTTGAAGAGAATGGCAATCGATGTTATCGTCTCTTTGGTCCAAGTTGCGTGAACGTCAATTCTAATATAAATGAATGGAAATCATTTTACAAACGAGGTATTAGCAATAATATGTATGGCACTTGGGCGATTTTATTTACGAAAGTGATGACGAAAATTCATCATATGCTGAGTCCGATTTTTATGACGAGGAAGCAGCGGAACGGGACTTCATAGACCTTTTAAAATATTCAGATAGTGATTCCAAATTTAAAAGGTTCGTTTAATATTTTTTAATGTTTTACATAATTACTTTTTCTTGATTAGTATTCCATTAAAAATATTATTTTTGTCTGAAAAGATATTGGAATTTTTTTCGGGTCGGATTATACGCGGGGCAAGAATTTTACCAATATTTTGTCATTCAAAATAGGGGGTTCGGTTTATACGCGAACGGGCTTATATGCGATTATATACGGTAGCTTTATTTTTGACATTTTATAACAGTTTCCCCAATTGCTATTTCTTAGAACTTTTTAAAATATACCTGTATCTTTCGAATATTTCAAATGGTGCTATATACAACACCTTTACATTTTACCATTCTCCTCACAAAGAATCATTAAATCAATGTTTCACGAAATAAAATATTCTTGAAAACTTCAAAAGAGATCTTTAAAACCAAACGAAGTCCATTACCAAGGAAATCAATGAAATGTCTCATCAGTAGTATATTTTACCTATTTAACTTATCAAGATGTCATATTTTCCCTTTTATAAACTGGCGTCCAGTTTTGAAATAAAGCACAAAACCTCTTATCTTATGGCCATTTTCGACTTGAAAGCTTTTAGAAGCATGCACGTCTCTCTCCATTAATATGCGCCTTGAAAATACGTATATTCTTAATTATAGTGCAGAACGTCTGTGAATTTTCAAAAACGATACAACAGGGAATGGGGGATTTCAATGGCAGTGATTTTATAGTAAGATTTGTTCACTCGATCAAATATTAAATATTTTTAGTGTAAATGAATGTGTTTTAGTGTTGAATGAAAGTCCGAAAAGTTTGAATTTTGATGTGTAGCTGATTACACATCATTGACGGATATTTATTTCAGTTACGAGATCAGGAATCACATTATTATCTTTAAAGATTTCTGTTTTATTGGATTAATGTTTCTCAAATATTAAATATTTATTTTTTTAATTTACAATAAATATTTCTAAAATATTTAATAAAAGAAAAGTTAAATATATTCTCGCAGTGACTCTTACAGTTCTGTTGAATGTTTTTACTTACTATTTGAAATGTTTCTTTTATTATTAAATCTTCTGATATTTTAATATTTTAATAACAAATTGCACAAAAAATATTCTTTTTAAATAATTCTTCAGATAACGTAACATTTTTAGGACAAATTCCATAAATATTTGTCTTATTTTCACAAACTCAATGTTATTATACACGTTCTGTATTTCTAAATGAAACCTGACAAGTATCAACTCTTTTTATACCTCTTTTTCATGAGACGCTATAAAACCGAATCATTTGAAAAATATTAAAAATCGACTTCCGAATTTTTTTAAAACATATTAAGAAATTCAAAATAACTCATATTGTCTATTCATCTCACCTATATTTTTTGTTCTGGTTAATTAATTAAATAAATATTAATATTTTTTTTTCTCTTTCTAATCAACAAGATAAATAAGTCTTGTGATTAAAAAAAATAATAGTAGTTTTTGTATTATTTATGTATATAAACACGAAATAATAACAATGAGGTTTCTTTTTATTTATCAGAAAGCGATAATTGCTAATTAAAATACATGTAAAAGCACAAATAATTGTACCAAAACGACTTTCAGTTGCATATGTATAATATAAAGATATTTAAAATATAAATTAAAAATATCCTAAAATACATTAAAAAAAAACACAGAACGTTTTCAAACATTACAAGGCCGTCATCAGTAGGATTTAAACGTTGTTATTATTTTCTTTGCAATTGTTCGAGCATTGTTCATAAGAGAGCATTGAGGTTTAAAGGTTGTACGTCAGATGAGATGCAAGATAAAGTTATTCCAATTTGCAACAAAATGAGGTACTGGGAAATTCTCTATAGTAAAGTGGGGACAGATGCCGCAGTTTTTCTTTTCTTCTTGTAAAATTTATATTTGCTCCTTGATAAGACTCCAGCCACCAAACATATGCAGAGCCATCAAATTCCAATCCAGTTCTGCCATCAGAATCCATAAGAGGAACAATTTACCCATTGTCGGAAGCTGACTCATATCTAAGTTTTTTCTTCAAATAAGGCGTTTTCACGCTGATCTTACCCTTCCTTTTTTTACACATTTTACTTCCGCCAAGTTGTAGTTCTTTGACGCTTTCTAGTTTCTTTTGTTTTTTCAGTTCCTTCTTCTTTTTATTGTTTATAAACTCTATTCTTGTAATATTTGCATTCTCTTAATTTCTCGTACTTGGCTGTATAGGTCTTTTGACCATTGGGGTAGCAGATATTTTGTTTAACAGTTTATATGGTGAGAATTGTAAACCGCCTACGTTTTCCTTATTCACACATGGTGAACCAACATTGTTGCTGAGAATATTTTGATAAGTAGCAGAATGCGCTAATATACATTTATTTAAATGTAAGTTCTACTTAAATCGCAGTGATGAATTTATTGAAAAGAAAAACAAAAATATATTTTGCGGCATCTGTCCCTCAACCTCGGTGCGGCATCTGTCTCATAGTGGCGAGTAAGATGCCGCGTCGCCATTTTGTGTATGTGAGCGACGCGAGAGAAAGGCAAGGACATGTCTGTATTCTACGAGGATCTAGTCTATAGTTACAATACACTTTGGGATGAAATATCTGTTTATTTTTCTTAAAATATGTAATAAAACTTCATTAGAATAATTTTAGCAACTTACCACGCAGGTTCGATCCATAAAAACAGGCATAAATATGTAAATACTGACAATTAAGCGGTGGAAACGCATACAACACATCACACAGCACAGAGGAGCACTACGAACATCTAAAATTGGTCTAGGGAACGCTAGTGTCGCCTACACAATCTCTGCGGCATCTGTCCCACCGCGGCGTCTGTCCCCACTTTACTATAATAAGCGCAAAGAAAATTATAACAACATTTAAATCCTATTGATGACAGACTTCTAATGGTTGAAAACGTTTTGGGATTTTTCAAATGTATTTTAAGATATTTTTAATTTGTATTTTAAATACCTTTAGGGTAAGGTGCCCTATTATCGTCCTCCAGTCACTTTTAGACCCTTGGAAGTTGTAATTTTCAGGGAAAATCTACCAAATTTGGATTTTACATAGACTAACTACCCACGTACATAGAAACATAGGCAAATGTCATACAAAAATATTTAACAATGTGAAATATTGTTTTTTCAAAAGTATCTAAAATATGTAAAAGAAAAAAAATGGTCCCAATTTCGTCTCCACAAAAAATGCAATACGCCGAGGCTTAACGTATAACTAAACCAAAATTTATTTCTAAATGAGTAAGTAATTTAATTTACATTAAAGTAATGCACAAAGGAATGTACTAATTATCAGTGGACGAATAACATGACAAAACATTAGCGATCCAAACATAAGGAAAACATTTAAAAAAAATGTCATGAAAAAGCATTCCTAATTTCATCCCTGGGACAAAAATAAGAACTGCAAGGGGGGCGAAATTGGGACAACGCTACTTCCCAATATGACGGAGCTTAAGTTCCCGCAAGATGAGCTGAGTGTCCTAAAACTCACTGTATGCTACTGCCAGCATCATACCAACGTAAAATACATGTAATTAATAAGAAATAAATACTTACAGTACAATAAATAGCGTTCTACAAACGACGAAATAAGAACTCGGGTCTTCTAAAAATAGGAACTTCGCCGTCTTTAATTTATGTATGCTTCTTGGCGAACAAAGCTTTCGACACTGACACCTTTTACCTTCCATCCCCTGTGCCTTGCACCATAAGTGGCGCCACTTTCGCAGAAGCGGATAAGTTAAGGTGGGCGAAATTAGGAGAGGGCACAAAATATGGGCACTTTACCCTATATTATATGTATGCGCCTGATAGAATTATGTGAGCTTTTATATGTATTTTAATGATTTAACTCAAGGCGAATATAGCACTAGTATTTTAACTTTAAATACAGATAATTACTGTTTTAAAATCAATTTACTTAAAGATTAATTTAATAAAAATATGTTAGATGCATTCAAATAGTTGAAATTCTATAAACACCTTTAAGCTGTGCAATATTTTGCATTATATATTTTTATGAGGTAAACTGATTATTGCATGTCGATAAACATTAACTCTTATTATTTTTTTTTACGTTGAATAATTTATGTTTTCAAAATTTTCTTTTTATAATAAATGTAACAAAAATCCCTTTTATATCAAACGAATTATCTGCGATTTTGCTTTCTAGTAAATTATTTTAATAAGGCACCTGTACCCAATATGGACACCCTAAGGAAAATTGTTTTTTCCACCCCCGTGTACACGTCATAGGACTCCAAAAATATATGACCACTATCCTGGACTGTTGACTATCATTATTAAAATTAGCAACCTTGTAAGTATACTGGTTTAATTTTAATGATAAAAACAAAAATTGTTTACAAGTTTTCATATAAGGAACCGCCTGTCCCTATTATGGACATGCATGTCCATATTTAGGACAGGTGACTCCTTATTGACCTACTACACAGGGTGTATGGAAGAGCCACTCTTTCAAGTTGATTTTAGAGGAGAGGGAGGTATTGCGGGGAAGGGGGGGGGGGCAGAGTAAATATCTTCAGAACATGCACTTTAGAAAGGGGGGGGGGTCATTTTCGGTTGTGGCTCTTCGAAGACCCATGCAAAGCACCTCAGTTACTACAAAATATTATGAAATAATATATATATATATATATATATATATATATATATATATATATATATATATATATATTAGCTAAGCAAAACCAACAGTAGTTGGTTTTGCTATCTGCCGCATGTGAAGTATAGCCACATGTCTGCAACAGCATCAATACTGCATAAGAAGCAGTACCAGCTCTCCTTTGTTGAGGAAGTCATACCGCTGGTACCTGCGATTTCGCCAACAGATACCCTACTGAGGGAGGCTTCTTTTGATTTTTCTGCAAGGGCTTTTTGGGGGATTTTTTTTTTCTTGGAGGAGGATTCTTGGAGGATTGGAGGATACAGCAAGTGAATTTGAAGATTCACTTGCTGTATTTCCAATGTGGACATAAGGTGTCCATATAGGGAATCGGGCATAGTTTTACAAATTCTTGTAATAAATAGACAAAGAAAACATTTTGAAGCAATATATGCAATAGCAATCGAAAATATGTTTTATCGTCTTTCTAAAACACTCCACTTTTCAATATTTAAAGTAATTTTACCATACATAATGAGAATTTAAACTTATCTGTAATTACGATCAGCACTCCACGAAACAACAAGTTTCCTCCCAAATGGCGAACAGCGCGCTTTTTTGCACTTTCCAGGCTTAATTATCTTTTCAAATGATTTTCTTCACAGACATGTAGCGCATCTCTCGATCAAAATTGTTACTTTTAACGATATTAGGGGTGTCCATATTGAGAGCACTGTCCATATTGGGTTCAAGTACCTTATGTATAATTTTAAAATACTATTTTGCCTAATTTATTTTATAGGATTTGATTGTTAAGATAAGAAATCATAAATTAGCTTGCGGATAATGATTTCTATACTAGATAAATCCTTTATGCAACTTATAGTTTATATTTATCTTTTTTACATTTTTTATGACTATACTACTAAAAAAAATCTTTCTCTGCGCGTGTGCTTATGTCTGCGATGACCACCAAAATCTACTGACCTAAAATTCCTTTGAGGATAGTCCAAGGCAGGCGCTGGAGAATCCGTTTCAGAATTTTAATTTTTTCGATAATTGTCCGCGATATTAAAGATTAACCACAACAAACTGTTATCAAAATTCATCTTTTTCACCCCGAGCCGCCAAAAGTGCTCATGCGTACCCTGATCCTGATTTACACAGCGGGAAGCAATGATTATGATTGAATCATCATTTATTTTGAAACCTGCATAGGCCAAACCGTTTAATATAGTTCAAAACCATATATATATTCTCCAAGACATCTTAAGCACCGTACATCTTAACCATACATCTCACCATAAATTTTTTTACATCTTAAACACCGTAATCAGTTTTAAAAACGTCGTTATTTAGTATTATTTTTTTTTATTCAACATGTGTCGTTTTCGCAGTCTCTTTTCTCGCATACGGCACCGCTTCTATAGGGCGCGATTCGAAAGTATCGATTACCAAAAAATACGTCTGTAAAGCTAAGTGGTTCTTTTCTTTGACGGAGTAATTGGTTTTATAAAATATGAATTTTCACCCTCTATGAAAATTCTAGTGCGCAGGTCACTTTGCGCCTTACGGAGACGATCTTTTTCCTTCGGTAAAAGTACCCAAACGTTCATATTTCGACACAAACTTTTTCTATCCGCTATGTAGTTTGAATTTACACGATTAAAAAAAATCTCTAAACGTTAGAACGAGCAGAAGTATTTTTTAAAAATAAATTGTGTGGAATTTTTGACAAAAACGGTAGTTTGGGTCAAGTTTCAGACGGGTTTTGCTGACCTTCGACTCAAGTTGTCACTGTTAAATATGAATATTTTTTCACGAAAATTTCCAGAAGGCTTGGATACAGTTAAAGGGACACAGTACCTTTTAAACTACTTTTTCAATTTTGAATAATACTGTAAAATACTAAAATATAATGTCACTACAGATATTAAATTCAATAAAGCAAAGATAATTTCATAAAATTTCAAAAAAAAAATCTTGTAGAACAGCCTATTTATCTAAAATTTAAATTAAAAAAAATTAAATTTCTATTATTTTTTAAGTATGAATATTTTTCCATAATCCTAAAAACATACTACATAAAATTGTGCATGGATTTAACATTCAAGGTTATAGTTACTTTTTTTTAAGAATTTCAATTATTTTTCTTTGATTTTTTACAATACAAAAGAGAAAAAGATTGATAATAAATGTAATATCACATACATCTAAAAATCCATTCACAGTTTTGTGTAGTATAATCTAAGGAATATGGGGGAAAAATTGAAGCAAAAATATTCATATTTAAAAAAGTTGTAGGAATTAAAAAAAAAAAAAAAATATTTTTTTTAATTTAAATTTTAGTTAAATAGGCTGTTCTACCATTTTTTTTAAATTATATAAAATTATATTTTCTTTATAGTACCTAATATCTGTAGTGACATTATATTTAAGTATATTACAGTACTATTCAAAATCGAAAAAGTAGTTTAGAAGGTACTGTGCCCCTTAAATTTATAACCTATAAACATTTCAAAGAATTTGGATGATAATAACTATTTTCATTTTGTTATGCGAACGGAACCGATCCAAGAACAAGAAAAATTCGAGAAGAAATTATATTTCTTCTCGCTTTTCGACAAAATATAGACATCTGATTTTCATCTAGATATCTATATTTTGACATGAATTTTTGTCATGAGATGGAAAGCATTGTATTTTTAATTCTTAAAAAATTCGAAGTGTTTCAATAATAACGAAGTTTCTTTTTTTTTTAATTTAAAATACCAGACAACCACAAGCCCTCCATACTTTTTTATGGCAAATCATACAAATTTGAGATTTAAAGGTTAATACTAGTGATCAGGGCAACGCCAGACGGTCAGCTGATCTAGAAATACATCTTAAATATTTTCTATAAAAAGAATGTATACGAGAAAGTCAAGAAATTAATAGATTTTTATCTAATTAAATTACATATCGTCGATAATGCTTCATGTTTTCCTACAAAAGACTGTATGACTAAAAACCTTTTCGGAAAAAACACAATCAAATCGCCGATTCCAAAAATAAAATATTTTTTCAAGGCCTCGAAAGAGATCTTTAAAGCCAAATATGGTCCATTACCTAGGCAAGCAGTGAAATGCTCCATCAACAACAGATTTTATCTTTTGCACTTATCAAGAGGTCATATTTTCCTGTCAGCATCGCATTATAACGTTCTCCCCTTTTAAAATTTGGCGTGAGAGTTTTGAAATAGACCTCTTATCTTCTGTCCATTTTTGATGTGATAGCTTTTTAGAAATATTCACGAGTCACTTCACATTAAAATTCATCTTTAAAATAAGCATATTCTTAATTACAGTACAGAAAGTATGTTAATTTTGAAAACAATATATTATAGAAATATGGTGATTTCACGAGTAGTGAAAATATTTCTGTGCAATGTTTGCTCCTTCTGACAAACATTAAATTTTTTAGTTAAATATTCGATTCGAAGAAAAGCTTCAAAAATCTGAATTTTGTTATACTGCTGATTTTCAAATCTTTGTCTGGTGTTTGCGATGATTTACTGAACCATAAAACAATGTATTTCCCTTAAATTAAAAACCACACTTTTTGCTTTAATTATAAGGATGTGTTTTACAAACTAAAGTGATTTTAGCAGTAATAATGATAAAACATCGAATTTGTGTTAAATAAATGTTTATTTTCCATAGATATTTAAACCTGAAGATGCCTGTTTAATACTGGAATTTCAGTTTTTCTTTTTCTATTTCTTTATCACTAAATTTATCAATTAATTAGTTACAAATGGTAATAAAATATTTTAAATTATTTATTTTAAATTTTAAAATTTAAAATGTAAAATTAAAAATTTAGAAAAATTAAAAATTATATAATTTAATAATTTAACAACTCATTAGTTACAAATGGTTATAAAATATAGATAAATAGATGTATTGAATGTTTATAACGATGATAAAATTATTGTTGTGAACAGTTTTTAAGGTACATGATACTTCATTTTTAATAAACTGCAATTTTAAACACATTATAAAACTTCATTTTTAAAGAAAAATACAAATATTTCTCCAATATTCTCCAATATTAGTTTATTAAAATGTAAATAACCATGTATAGATTATTGGAATTTCCGTGTTATATCGTTTATTTAAAACATTTTTAACAATGCCAACAACTCAATTTCTAAAACTTTGTAGTATTTTCAGGCCACATGCGAAATCATTGATATTTCATATGACTCTGTGTACAACACCTTAAGCAGTCATTATTTCCCCCACAAAGAACCATTAAATCGATGGTTCGCCAAACAAAATATCTCTTGAAAAGAGATCTTTAAAACCAAGTGAAGTCCATTACCAAGGCAACAAATTAAATGCTCCATCAGCGCCAGTTTCTATCTTTTGCTCTTATCAAGACGTCATATTATTCTGATAGCATCGCGTTATGGCCCTCCCCTTTTAAAATCTGGCGACCAGTTTTTAAATGAAGAACAAAACCTCTTATCTTCCGGCTATTTCGACTTGAAAGCTTTTAGAAACATGCACGTGTCCCTGCCCATTAAAATACATCTTTAACGTAAGGATATCCTTAATTATAGCACACAACATCTGTGAATTTTCAAAAACGATATAATAAGAAATGGGAGGATTTCGCTGGAAGTGAAAATATTTCACACTGATATTTGTTCCATCTATCAAATATTAAATACATTTATTGTAAATACATTCTAGGAAGGAAATTCCTAAAAGTTTGAATATTAATGTGTAGCTGATTAGTCATGACTGTCCCATGTTTATTTCACTTATAAGATCCAGAAAGAATGCATTATCAATTACATTTAAAATAATCTTTCTTTTTATTAAATTGATGTTTACTAAAAAGTAAAGAATTTTTTAAAAATAATAATAATAAATATTTCTAAAACAAATTAAAAAAAAAGTTAAATACATTCCGGCATTAACTTTTTTTGCTATGTTAAGTATGCTTACTTAATATACCTTTTTTTCCCTTTCTTATTACGTTTTAATCTTCTGATAACTTAAAATTTTTGTAATAAATTATATAAATTATATAAGAGATATATATCTTTTATTTGTACGAAGTTAATATTATTATTAATGATCGATCGAAACAGAAAACTGAAAGAAGACCGAACAGAAGATCGAAACAGAACGTAAGGTCGAAAAAGAATTTTGGTAATCTTCTTATTTTCCGACGAAAACGAAAATGTCCAAAATTTTTTTAGTAATTAATACACACATAAATGAAATATACAGGGACCTCGCTAATGGGGGAACAGCGAGGAGCCTCCCAACCCAAAAACCTTCTCGAATGCTGTTACTCTTGGCAAAATTAAAAACTTATTTGGCAAATTTGTTTAATTCTTTAATAAAAACTATAATACACTTTCTATTTCTGATAGACTTGGCAAAAGTTACAAATATATTTCGGAATATTATTCAGCTTTTTACAAGTAAGAACCATATTATATTTTTTAATTGTGATAACTTTGCATAACTAAAAAAACAAGATGGCAAACGCCGAGAAGTATTTATTTTTGCTTCTCAATGAGTAGGCAAATACTAAAATTTGACTTGATAATTTAAAGTCCTCTCCCCCCCCCCCACCGGCCTATAAAAAGGCTTAGCAATGGCCTTGAAAATATGCATATGTATTAATTAATTATATTTCTAAATTATTATAACTGTATCCCAAGAACAATATGGACCTCTGTGTCTCTAACCAAAAATTTTTATTATCATATAAAATGAAATGCAATTACTTCATGAACGACATAAAATTATTTTCTAAAAATACGAATTTTATCTAATTAAAAAATGTTTTAGGTATACCTATCTCGATATATATTTTATAATGATTTTTTTAAGTGATCATCTGTTACACAAGACCTTTCTCAGAGATTCGAAATAATTCTGGGGTTTCAAACTAAACATTTTCTACTGCTGTTAAGTCTACAACTGTTAATGAACACATGAAAAGCTTCTTCAAAGTTTAGTCAAGTATACATTCCTTCCTTTATAATTTGAACACACGTCTTGAGTCAGTCAGGACTGCTAATTATAAACAGTGAAGTTCTTAGCAATAAACAGAATGTCTCAGAGCTTGATACCGAGCCGATACAGCTCTAATCAAGCAGTCATGTTAGAAATTTTCGAACGAAAAACGAGATTTTTGAAAATACAGATAGTTTCGGTCGAGTTTCGGTCAGTTCCTAGGCCAGACTAGTTTATCCTAACGCCCATAGGATAAACTAGTTTTTCTTAGGCCAAACTAGTTTTTCCTAACGCCCATAGGATAAACTAGTTTTTCATAGGACCAAAAAGTTTGGCCTAACGCTCACAGAATAAACTAGTTTAGCCTGCTATTCATTGGTCCAAACTACTTTATCCTAGGCCGATATAGTTTATCCTAGGCCAATTCAATTTGGCGTGATTTTATTCATCCCAAAGACCGCCGCAGCGCCAACGTTCTAGTTATCCTAGGCTGATGTTGTTTATCCTAGGTCAATGCAATTTGACGTGCTTCTACTGATCAAAACTACCACTCCTGTGCCAATCTTGTGCAAAGTAGTATTGTCGTCACACCTGTATAAAATATTTTATTCGATGGGGAGTGGGATACTGTCCCCTATCTTCCCCCCTTTCACCGCCGCCGGTAGTCAGAAAATATGTCCCATTTGACAAATTGTGTGCTGGAGGATCGAACAGTTGGATTAGAGGTTATATTAAAATTTAGGAGAAGAAGAATTTAGAGGATTGATTATGTACAGTATAACTTCGAAAATCCATCATCGTCGGGACCGGGTCTTCACGGGAATTTTGAAAATTCCAGAATTCTGAAAAAAATATCAAATTTACTTCTGATATTCATAATGGTGCATTTATTCATAACTAATTCAAAGCCAAGTGATATTTATGTGAGAAAAAAATAAATATAAAAAAAAACATCCATTTTCTTTTCTGACATAAATATCACTTGGCTGTAAATTAATTATGAATAAAAGTACCATTAAGGATATCAGAAGTACATTTGGTATTCCTTCAGAAATCTGGAATTTTCAAAAATCCGGCGAAGTCCCTATCCCAGTTTTGCCCAAAACACATATATTTTTAAGCTAAAATTATTCCACAATTAAAATTCTTTTTATAGAATAGTACATATACATTTATACGGATGGAGATACAGAACTCTAAAACCTGTTAATGAATCTGTGTTTGACGAAATCGTGTTTTAAGTGGAATTTTCTTTTTAATCGGTGCAAATTGGACATAATAATCCGTCTGAAAAAAAAAAAAAAAAAAAAAACATAATACATTTGCTAGAGACGACGGACCTGCTAAAAAAGGAACTTAACTATAACGAAGTTTTTTTTTCTCTCCAATGTGATTCCGTCTTAGAAGGTTTTTCTACTTAAAAGTTTTCATATTTTCAAGTTTCCAAGCCGTGTAAAAAGTTAATGGTACTAGTAATTATTCAGATATTTACATACAGACAGAGATTCATTAAAAAATCAATATAGTTTACAATATAATCATTAATATCGTTAATTCACATTCTATGGCTTGGAGATTAATTTTTTTTTTCAATTCTATACAATAAAATCTTCTAAGACGGGATTGCATAGAAAAGAAGAAAAATCCGTTATAGGCAGGTTCCCTTATTAGAAGGTTCATCTCTGTCGTAAATGCATTATATTCTTTTTACAAGTACTAATATCCCCATTTTACATACATCAACATATTTCTTTTTGTTAAACACGGGATTCCGTCATAGGCAGGTTACAATTCAGGGCCCCACCAGTTGCTGAGAGGTTCTGCTCTCGAAGATGGTAGACGGGAGATGTTGCGTTCCATCCCAATCGCACCCGTCGGCCTAATCGTTCGGAGTTTTCGTGGTTTTCTGCGAGCCATGGATTTCCATGCAAAAATACGGGTTAGGTTCCCTTAGAAAGAGCCTCACGAAGGGCACCCCCTCCTCATACTATATTCATAGTGTAGATAATCGGCCATCAAAAATCAACCAACTATTTCTCAGGTTTTACCGTACATTAATTTTATTACCTACAAATGCATGTAATCATCTTTAAAAAATTAATAAAAATAACTAGAAAACAGGAATTCTACTTTTTTAGAATTTAGTGCCGTCCCCGATGAAAAAAAATATAGATAGTACAAAATATATTTTAGTTTTAAGACTTTAAAACACACGCTTGTTATATAAAATGACATCATTCACATCCCGCTGAATAATTCCTCATTTACGATCCAGTCTTAAACAGGATCTACAATAAAGTATTCATAGAACGTCACTATCGCTGAATAATACAGAAATCCAAAAAAAGAGATGTCGTCATTCAAGAAACTCAACAAAACAAAAATTGGCTATCTAATGATTCATATGCCTTCATTTATTTGTAATATTAAAATAGATACTTAAAATCAAATATATTTTATAATAGCTCCATGTTTTATCAGAAATTATTCATTTATATATTTTTTTTCAAAATATCACGCATTTTAATTACATTTTTTTCGGTTGTTATGGAAAAATGGCAACAAAAAATATAATTACTATTTTCCAACTATTTATCTTTTACTTTCTACAAAAATGCAGACTTGAGTTGCCAACATTAAACAAATGGCGCTAAATACTTAAAAAAAAAAAAAAAAAAAAAAAAAAAAAAAAAAAAAAAATCTCAAAAATAAATTGAGAAGAAGTTTTTAAACAAATTGCAGTTAAAAGTACTTTTCCCCCCTAATATGACGCTATAAAAAATGAAAATGTGCGATGCTTAGAAGTTAAAATAATTGCAGTAGAGTATTTAGCCGTGCACTGATACATCTGCTGTTATTACGGCTGGCTTATACAACGGAACGTTGTTTTTTAGAGACGACACTTTTATTGCTCGACGAAAGAAATAGCATATCGAGGCTAGTAAATATATAAATTTTAATTGTGGAATAATAGCGATTTAAAAATACTTGCATTAAAAAAAAAAAAAAAAAATGTGCCTGCCCAAATTTAGTTTATTCTAGGTAAATTCAAGTTGACGTGCTTTAATTGATGCCATCCAGTGTTTTGCAAATGTTACTGATATTTTTACTGAACAAACCAGAGATCCTGCCGGTTCAAATGATATTCACATGAGCTGGGTTGGCAATTGGAGTGAAAATTTCTGCCTGTGGACACCTCAAGAAGAATACAGTCCAGTCCCGACTTAAGCCGAAAAAAAAAATTGAGTCCCAGTCCTTCTCGGTCCGAACCTCTCGAAAAAAGTAATCCCCACACCAAGTCCGGACCGAGTGTTGGGAAGGAAAATTGGGCGGTCCCGTAAAGACCCTTACATTGAATAACCAAAATACTAGCTTCCAAAATTTTGTAAATTTGGACGCTAAACTTCTATTATATTTAAAAAATAAAAAATTTAAAAAGAGTTTTTAGTGAACTTCGCTCAATTCCATAGATGTGTTTGAGTTGAGCGGATTTGTCTGAAAATTTTTGGATTTCAGCGTGAACTTGACTCATTTTTCAGAAACTGAATTAGAGTTTGATTTAAATCTTTTGTTTCATTCCGTGCACAACACTGGATGACATCAATTAAGGTACGTCAACTTGAATTTACCTAGGATAAACTAGATTGGCCTAGGATAAACTAGAAGGTTGGCTCCGAAACGATCTTTTGGATAATAAATGCACGCCAATTTGAATTGGCCTAGGATAAACTAGTTCAGACCAATGAATAGCAGGCTAAACAAGTTTATCCTATGAGATTCAAGCTAAACTAGTTTGACCCGGGAAAACTAGTTTATCCTATGGGCGTTAGGATAAACTAGTTTGGCCTAGGAAAAACTAGTTTATCCGATGCGCGTTAGGATAAACTAGTTTGGCGTAAATCGATTTTGGCCGGTAACATATATATATATATATATATATATATATATATATATATATATATATATATATATATATATATATATACCTGGACTGTGTTTCTTAGTATTCATTTTTCCATTATAAAGGCAATCAAAAGTTACAGGAGCATATGGAGTTAAATAATATAATATTAATGAGGCTTTTTTAATTCCAAATAATTGCAACATAATTGAAGCAGATAATTGCTCTTTTTCGTTTTAAATATGAATTTTACATAGATATTTTAGGTGTAATTACATTAAAACATTTCGAATTCTATAAAACTTTTATATTATTTGAAATTACACATTTTATGTGCTAAACTGATGTATACTGTGATGATGAAACTGTGATATGTCAGTAACTTTAATTCAGATTTTTTTTTTTTTTTTTTTTTTTTTTTTTTTGTATTAAACAATGTATATTTTTTTCATAAATTTAATTTTATAATAAATGTAGAAAAATTCATTTCAGATAAAATAAATTATTATGGACTTTTACTTGTTCTATACAAGCTTATTTTAACTATAAGGGGAGATCAAATTTTCCGTTTGAGGTCGCTGCTGCAGCGTATATGCAAATTAGCGTGTCGCCGAAGCGGGTATATAAGCACCGATATCGCGGCAAGGGATTATTGTGGCGTTACTTTATTTTGTGTGTGTAAATATGTGTGTGAAATGCTGAAGCGTGAACATTTTTGACGTTAGTACCAAATGCGTCCAAACAGTACCAACGTGCTGTTAATCTTTTTTAGCGTCGAAGGAGAATAACTGGTAGACATTCTTCGGAGAATAAGGAATGTGTTTGAACAAGCATATCTGTCGTAAGGCAACGCGATGGAATGATGGTAAAAGTTCAGAGCTGGTAGCTGTTCTACTCAAGATGCAATTTGATCTCGGATGTGATAAGCATCGACTACCGACAACAATAAGTGGACAGTTGATGATGCGATTAGGGCGGAAAGTCGATATCGATTCGTTCACTTTCATATGATCCAAAGTCAGTTCATACAAAAATCCATGTATTTGTAATGTGAACTTTTTAAAGTTCATATTATACACATTTTACAAAAGTCCTTGAAAGGTCGACGGTTCCTGTAGGACAGAGAATTGCAACAGGTTGTTTTGGACTTCTTCAAGCGGCAGAAAGTTGAATTTTACAAAAGAATTGACCTGGTGAAGCAGTGGGATTCTTGAGTAAATGCCGAAAGCGATTTCGAATGACATATACCCAATCTGAACTGTACAGTCTTCTAACGGCAATTTTTTAATCCCCCATAATTTTCTGCCCTATTTATTTTACAGGAATTGGTTATTAAGAAAAGACATATTGAATTAACTTGTGGAATAATATTTCCGTTACCAATAACTTACGTATGAAATTTGTAGGTTTTATCCTTCTTTATTACATTTTGTTATTGTGAAATAGATTTTAACTTAAAATCTATCTGTCTCAGATTCTTTTTCAAATTTTTAATCTGAAAAATTAAAAATGCATTCAAGATTACTTTCATTGGAAAAGAAATGTTACATAATTAATTTACATAACATGTTTCCCAAGCTACTTATATATTTTTTAATTTCAATCAGCAGATTTTTTTTATTATAACAGTACCTAAATCACTAGAAAATTTTCATAATAACATATATGCACTATTCATGGTTGGTTCACTTTTATTTGCTAAAAATATTATTTAATAAGTATGGTACGTTTCATTTTGTTCGATTAAATATTTTCATCTCAGTGTAAGCTACATAGATCTGTGTTCCGAAGAAAACATGATATTAATGTGAGTTGTAAATTTCAAACAGGACGAAAAATTCCTAGCCCAGGATTCGAACCAGGGATCTGTTGGCTGAAGACGCAAATTCTCTACAACTGAGACATCCCGTACGAATCTGGAGGATCTAAATCACCCAGATAACCTTAATAATCATGACATATGGTCTTATATATGAATAAGCTCTACAGAATAAATCGCAAGGTATTGGAACTCCAGAAAACGGTGGATACGTAATTACACGTAATATCGTTATACGCAATTACGTTAAAACTAACTTCGTGATATTCCTGGTCAAAGAACTGATCCAATTGTTTTTTAAGTCTTCCAAGAAAGTGAATGTTTTGCTCTCTGTACAGTGCCGAAATGAAATAAATATTAATCGAAGAGCACAATATCGAACGAATGCGAAGCATGGATCTAACCATTTCAAGCAAGTTCAAATAGTATGTGTTTGGTGAACAAAAACAGAATAGGTCAAAGATTGACATTTTGATTCCCTTTGTTATCTAATTCAAGGTATTTCTAGTTAAATGCTTGATTTAATTCATATAGCTTCATCACCACTTTTCTCCAAGCAAATTGTCTGATTTTAATTTACCGCCCTCACATTAAACGATTCTGTTTCAGTGTCACTAAATGCGTGGAAAAATTGTCTTCGAATATAAACTGACTTTTTCAGATGCATTTTCAGGCTTAGACCTTGATATCATATACTTAGCATTATTCAACGCAATCTACGTTTTCACTCCTTTAACAATTTGCTTCGAAAATAAATTAATTCAAAACGGAATTGCAAGCATAACCTCGGTTCATAAATTTTTTTGAGTTATTCATAGGCATCCATACATCGATCTTGCTAACCACATTATGTTGATGTAAATGCGCTGATATTGCCGAGATTTTTATTTCGAGATTTCATTTAGAAAATTTTGATTATTCTATGCTGATCATGTTCAGTTATCGCAAATATACCGTTGCTATCAATGTCAATCATTTGTGAAGAACGTGATGAATTGCAAAAATTTAAATTCTTTGCAGTACTTTCTGATCCATTTCTGGTTCAAGAAATTGCCCTTAACTTCAATCTGGAGAATATCCCCTAATCTCATTTCATAACATATATGAAGGAAGACACAATTTCTAGTCGAGTGGCTTTTTTCGTTTATTTTAGAGGCAATGTTTTTAATAAAACGTACGGTGTGATACATTACGACTTAGTCTAGATCATGAAAAAAACTACATTGTTGTAGTTATACTTGTGTTGTGGTTGCGAATCTATTACTCACTATTAAATCCATATTTTACAATACTTCCTATTATATCCACTAAATGCATTTAAACATATAATAACAAGTTAATTGCTGCAGGTATGTTTTTATTTTAAACAATGTTTCTTTAATATTATGTTTTAATTTAAATAAAACTACTGTTGATATACACTATTACATTCTAAATAATTTGCTGGATAAGCCGAAAACTTAAGGCTTAAAACATAACGATTAATAAGTAGATAAATGGCCCACTATTTTACATAAAGTTGAAACTTTACTATGGCCCACTACTTTACATAAAGTTGAAAATTTACTATGGCCCACTACTTTACATAAAGTTGAAAATCTACTATGGCCCACTACTTTACATAAAGTTGAAAAGTTTTAAAAAGGCAAACTTTCTTATCTACAATATCAAATATAAATAACATACAGGATGTATCAGTACAGTGGTTAAAAACTTTGAGGACAGATAGAGGACACGTAAACGATGGAAAATCACATAGCAATGCATGGTCAGAAATGCTTTCCTCACGCGATATTGACGACACAAGGAACAAGAAAGGAATGACACGAACAGGGAGGGCAAACATGTTTAATATTCTTAGTGCTACAGAAATGCCGGGATAATTCTGAAAAGCGCTGAGGAACTTGTGGCAAGCATCGTGGAAGCTGGTGGGAAAGTCCGGAATACTTCCGGTGTTTTCGATAACATTTTATCTTCCATGCGCCGGAGATGCGCTTCCATGCATCACTGCCCGGGGTCGTAATTTCGAACACCTTTTTTTATGACAATCGTGGTCTCTTTAATATTCTTTTTTCTTGGGGTTTTTTTTGTACTAAGGATAATAAACATGTTTTCTCCTCTTACTCGTGTCCTGTCTTGCCTGTATTTTGTTCCGTCACTATCTCGCCAGGAAAGGGTTTCCGGTTATGCATTTCTATGTTACTACCCATCGTCTAGATGTACTTTATCTGGCCTGAAAATTTGAAACTACTATACCGATGCACCCTGTATAAGTATAATGAAGACACATTTACCATACATATTATGTTTTTAATTTGTTAATTAAAACAATACTATTGTTCCTATTTTAATATTTACTTAACACGTCAAGAAAAACCTCTGTTTACTTAAAAGATTGTATTTAAATATTTGAGTATTATTTTTTTTGTGTAACACTGAAATTGATTTTTATTTATATTTCAGTTCTGAATGTGATTATTAAGAAAATTAAAAGACACTTAAAAAAATACCGTTAATTAGGCTTCAATATATTTATCTGAAACAGATAATTTTTGCTTACAAATAAACCTATTTAAAAATTAAAAACACTTAGGAATTCACGGAAAACACATTAGGTGTAATTTCATTTAAAAAAAGGAAGACTTCTATAATCAGTTCTAAGCTACTTGGAATCTTGTATTTTATTTTATTTTTATTTATTCGAGTTTATTTTTTTCCGTTAATCTGAAAATTAGCTGTCATTCGAAATTTAATTAAGATTCGTTTTTATTTCTTCGTAAAACAATAAATATAATTTTCGCCAGTTTGTTTTTCATAATGAATGTAACAATAATTGATTTCAGATCTGATGAAGTATTTGCGACTTTTTTTCATAGTAAATAACTTGAAATATTTAGAATTCTTAAATTTCTTTTCCTGCTTTATTTATGTTTGTCGGGCTCATTTGTTTATACAAAAATAATTTAAAAAAAAATTTAATGTTTCGTTTAATCAAATTTTTTGTATAAAATGCAGAATTTAGTCTCTGTATTCAAAGATATTTAGGGAACTTTTTGTGCATCTGTTGTGAAGGTGGTGGGAAGGGTAGGGGAGGTTTTTACTTTTACTTCAACAACATAAGATTGTTTCTTTTTTTCAACATAGAAAAAAAAATAGTTATGTAACAATTACTAAGCCATTTTCAGAAGAAAGGAGACATAGTTCATGCTACCGATCATTTTATTGCTTACAATCAACGGAAAAAGTCATGTTGATTGATATAAAAGGAGTACCTAGCATGAAAGAAATGTTTTGACGATTGGTGTATCGCAAATCGCAATTATGAAAGACTGTCTTTTACGCAGTTATATTTTCTTTTATTTAAAGAATGATTATATGTATTAAATGAAGTTAAATTTGTTGTATACAGGATATCTTAAATGGGTAGTTACGAATTTTCATTTTAAACTATTGGCTATAAGTTCGAAATGTACAATGTATAAGTGTAATAAAGCAAGAAAATATATTATTTTACTTAAAAAACGCACACATAATCTTTATAATCATTAACACTTTTTTTTTCCTTTTTATGCTATCCCGCTAAACAAAGTTAGCCAATAGAAAATATTTTATTTCGTTTCAACAAGATCATTTTTAAAATTTTTATAAAGTTACATATTCGAATAGTTTCTAATCGATCTTGTGGTTAACTTGTGGGAGTTAGTAACGTGTGGCAGCTTATGACCTTTGTTTTGCTTTTGTCGTTATTTATTCCTATTAATGAATTATGTATTTTTAAAGTTCAAATAATATACAACCAGAGGTGTAGAGGAGGGTACACGGGGGTATACTCCGTGTACATTCTGGATTTTTTAAAGGAGCTCCGTATAGCTTCTGTTTTTCAAATAAAGCATTAGCGTAGACACTTATGCATATAGTCAAAAAGTGTAAATTCTTGATAAATTGCAAAAAAAATATATATATATATATATTTTATATCGTCATTGCTGATAAAATAAGAAACTAAATAAGATACCATACATATATATAAATATAGATATTGCGTCATTTAATTTTCTCAGATTATTTATATACATTTTAACTAACCAATATTTTACATAGAAAGTATGTAGCTTAATCCCATAGATTTTCATTATTTTCAATGTTAAATTAAATATATTACAAGCTTAAATATTCTCAAATATCATACGTACAAGTAAATGAGTTTTGATCAAATGAAAAAAAACACATTTTCATAAATTAAAAGAATTATCTATGTTTAATAACATTAAAGTTATTATTTAATCCTACCATTGAACCAAATATAAATGTTTGATATAAAAGAAATTAAAAAAAAAATTACTTGAAAATACAATATTAATGAAATATGCTACATTCTTAATATTTAGCACCCTTTAAGCGTCCTAACCATATTTTTCTGTCACATAACCTTTGGATATAAGGGATGATTTAACACAAAAATCATATTAATGTTATTCTCATACAGTGAAATAAGTTAAATAAAAAAGTAATGTATAAACAGATCCTCCTTCAAATACTTTTCATAGCTATTTTTTACGGATCATTAAACATGCATGAAAAATTCTACAGGACGCTTAAAGTGTTAAAATGGAACAGTGACATGTGAATTAAACTAAAATGCAAAAATTTGTTTGCTTTATATTTCTATTTCTAAAAATGAAATATGTAAGATTATATATATATATATATATTCTTTTTTTCTTGGAAAATAATGTTGGAAAAAAATCCAAATCTTATTATGTTGTTTGACTTTGTGTAAATGTCCAATCTAAACATGTAATTAAAGCTACAACTGAATGTAATAATATTTGTTTTAAAAATATCATGTATGTCTTAATATCAGTTTTTTTTTATAAGCAAATATAATTTTAAAGTACTATATTGTGATATAAAATGTTTTAGAAGCAAATAGTATAATCAAAAAAACTTTCTTCGATAAAGAGTTGTGTACATTATTAAAATGCTACATTATAAACAATGTTTCATAAAAGCATTTCACATCCTTTGTCGTAATACGACTTTTAAGTAATCTTTGTAGCTTTTTTGTTTTACAAATGTATATTTAAAAATAATAACTATTAATTATGCATATATGTACACTAAATAGCCATATGCTCTTAAATAATGGCCTTTTAAAGAATTTAATGAACCAGTATCGTATTTAAAACTAAAATTTTAGAAAAATCCAAACGACAATTATCTTTATGGGGTTCATTTTTTTTTATTCAATATTTTTTAACAAAACTTACGATAAATCAGGTGTTATAAAACGAGATTTTCAAACGTCTGTAATAAACGTCTTTTTAGAAAATTTCAACTATTTTCAAACTGAGCTTTTTCTAAATGACGCAATAAAAATCGAATCTGTATCATTATATGCACAACAAAGGTATAGAATGAAATTAAGAATTTAATAGAGTTAAAATATTTAAACGTCGTTATTAATGCTTCATCATTAAATGTAATTGCGCTTCAACTCGTTTAAGTTTATCAACTTACGAGGGTGGTTCAATAATTATTGTCCCGAGTGTATATAAAATATTTGTGCTGCAATGGTTGACGTGGAATATTGAAGCAAAATTTCTTAGAAGCATATATGCTCAATTTCAGAAACGTAGTTGCTATATTAACATATTTGTTTTCTGTTTTAGAAGTGAGAGGTGGCACTTAGCTTTAAAGGGGGGAGGAGGGGGCGAGAATGGCTGGTTTGGAGCTTATGGGGCAAATTTGTGACAGTGGATGAGACGTGGCTACTTTCGCTTGCACTCGGGATCATAGTGATGTAGCGGCGTCTTATCCTCTGTAACAAATCTAGCCCCAGAAGCTCCAAAACAGCCTTATTCCCCCTTCCCCCCCCCTTTCAAGCTAGGTGCCAACTCTTACACCTAAAACGGAAAAAAAATATGTGTTAATATAGCAGCTACGGATCAAAAATTGAGCATATAGGCACACCCTAAGACATTAGGCTTCAATATTCCACATAAACCATCGCAGTAGAACTATTTTATACACACTCAGGACAATAAATATTGAACCACCTTCGTATTTTCATGAACAATAGCAGCAATAAAGTTTAATAAAATCCTTTTTAATTTTATCATGTTATTATTTCTTCAATATTCTTCCATTTTATTTCGAACATATTCACAATAAAAAAAAAAAAAAGTTACATGCAAAACATATGTCTGAATATTTGAAATAATATAAAGAGAAGTCATTCACAGAAACTTAAGCTGCCCTCCTAAAAATTTCCTTCACAAAGGACAACTGAAACGTTGTCAAATGCAAAACAAAATACTTCTTTAAGACGTCAAAAAATCTCTTTCAAATCAAATGTAGTCCATTATCAATGCAACAGATGGAATGTTCCATCAACGCCAGATTTTATCTTTTGCACATTTCAAGACGCCATATTTTCCACATAGCATAGCATTATGTTATCACCCGTTTTTAAATCTGGCGGCCAGTTTTGAAATAAACCTCTTATCTTCAGGCCATTTTCGACTTGAAAGCTTTTAGAAATATACATGTGTCCCTCCCCATTAAAACACGCCTTTAAAATAAGTATATTCTTAATTATAGCTCAGAAACTGCGTGATATTTCAAGAACGATGCCGTAGGGAATAAAATACTTTTACTGGTAGTGAAAGTACATCAGTATAATATTTGTTGATTCTTACAAACATAAAATATTTCTAGACAAAATATTATATTTGAAGAAAAACCTTAAAAGGTTGATTTTTTTTCAACCGCTAAATTACACATCATTTTCTGATGTTTACCATGATTTAGGATTCCATAAAATAATGTATTTCCATTTAAATTTAGGAACATATATTTAGTTTTATTATATTGATGCTTTTTTGAAACGAAATTAATTTAAATTTTAGTAATAATAAAACATAAAATTCCAGTACAACGTCAGGTGCGAAAAAAAACCAATTTAATTCCAGATGGTTTTGAACTAATAATTGTTTTTTTTTTTCTCGCTTTAACCACTTTGGGAACGAGCGTTACGTATATGTGCCGCATAAGGTTCTCAGAATTCTTCATTATTCCCACCAGTTGTTTTTTATTGTAAATTTTGCCTTATTTAATCAGGGTCTTTTCCCTATTAGATTAGGCAAAAATTTCTGTTAAAAAAATAATGATAAAAGATTAAAAAATCTTCAAAAGACGCTCGACGCAAAGGAGGTAAACATTTTCTTAATTGAAATAGCTTATAAGAATATATAGAAAATATTTTACTTTTTCATTGGTAGAAAGACTATAATTAATTCAAAGCTAAATAATGCTACCTTTAAGGAAAAACTGGATTAGTAATCATACTATAAATTCATTTTTAAAAAATATACAAATATGTTCAGTTTTATATTTTTTTTTACAATCACAATTTTTTGTATTCTACGAATTTCGTAATTTTATTTTTTATTATAATATCTTTCTAAAAATGCGATAAATTATATTTTAAACTCAAATATCATTCTTAACCAACATGCAAAATCTTTGAATTTTTCAAAATATATCTCCGAATATTTCAAATGGCAGTATGTACAATGTCTTAGGTAATGCTCTTCATTATTTCCCGCACAAAGAACCATTCGATCGATGTTTCGGTAAATTAAATATTTCGTGAAAGCGTCACAAGATATCTTTGAAACCAAACGAAATCCATTACCAATATAACCAGTGAAATGCTTCATCAACGCCAGATTTTATTTTTTGTACTTATCAAGACATCATATTTTCCTAAGAGCATCGCATTATGTCGCTCATCCCTTTTGAAATCTGGCGTCCATTTTTGAAATCAAGTACAAAACATCTTATCTTCAGGCCATTTTAGACTTGAAAGCTTTTAGAAACATGCACATGTCTCTCATCATTAAAATAAATATATTCTTAATTATATCACAGAACATCCATGATTTTTCTAAATTGATACAGTAGGGAATGATAGAATTTCTCTGGTAGTGAAATTATTTAAGTCATATTTATTCCCTCTCACAGTTATTAAAAATGTTTGTGCGAACGCACAATTCGAACGAAATCTCTAAAAGTTTGAATGTTGTTGCGAGACTGATTACGCATCAATGTCTAATGTTTGTTATAACTAACGATATCAAGAAAGAAAACATTACCACTTAAATTTCAGAGAACATTTTTTTTATTAAATTGATGTCTATTAAAAATTAAAGTGTTATAGAGTTAAAAATTAAAAAAAAAAAAAAACGGGTAATAAAATATAAGCTAATACACTCCCGCAGTGGCTGTTGAATTCAATAGATTAGCTCATTATTTCAATGTTTTTGTTTGTTTGTTTGTTTGTTTTTAATTGTTCTGATAATTTATTTTTTTATAGAAAAATACAGAACATTTTTTGCATGGTTTACAAATCAATTAAATAATAAAATATATATGTATATGCATATGAATTTATATATGTATAGGTGTGTGTGCAGTCTGTATGCTCAGGCTAAAACTGCGAGTACAATCTTAATACAAATTACTTACTATAATACTATATTTTAATATAATTCTATAAATAGACTTGCGTTTGATCATATAACAAACTGAAAATAATTCCTTGCGGTAATGTTATTTCATGTATATTTTTCTAAGCGTTAATTGAATGAATGCTTTATATCTTTTTTTATTTTATATCCAATAAACAATATAAATTATTCTTGCAATTATAAATACTTAAATAGTTAGATATTATTTATATATGCAAACCTTGAATTTCATCCTTATGTATTTGTTTTCTTTCTAAAGATGATCGCATTTAAAACAAACATATAAAATAAAAATAAATAATGTTAGTCTTTATTTTATTTTTTTAAACAGATAATTGATGTTTTGAAATCAACATACCTACGGGTTTAAAATGTTAGGAATTCAAGGAAAAATCTATGTAATTCGATTAAAAACATTTGTAATTCTGTAAAAAGCTTTCGGCTGTTTGAAATCAGTATTTTAGTTTTTGTATGATAATCTGTTTGAAAAAACGCTTTTTTCATTAAACAATATGTACTGTTTGCGTCAGTTTTTTTTTTAGTAATGAATGTAACAAGAATTCATTTTATATAAAAAGAAATATTTGTGATTTTCTTATAGCAAATTATTTCACTTATTTAGAATTCTTGTGTAGACTATCCTATGTATATATATATTATGAGTATTTTGTTAATAAAAGACATTTTAAATGACATTCACTATTTCAACTATTGATATCGAATCGTACCATTTGATTCCACTCGAACAATCTCAATTTCTTTCTTTTAATAGGCTTTCTTTTATTTTTTACAGTTTTTTAAATCGGAAAAAAGTTTAAGAAGAAAAAATTTAAATATGCATTTAAAATTACGTGCTTTGTAGATAGAATATCATATTATTAAAGTACTTTACAGGATTCTCAAGCAGCAAACTATCATAATTTATTGTTTTCAATCAACGGTCAAATTGTGTTCTTTAAGATAAATCAACCTGCATTACGAAAAAATAAACATATTATAATTTATCCAATATTGGGTTGGTGCAAAACTTCGTGCTGATTTAAAAAAAAAATTGAACCATGAATTTATATACTAAAAATCTTTGTTTAGTCAGTTAGCAGGTTTTATTTTATTCCCATCATTTCTAAGTCTTGACCTCAATATCGTTAATTTTCTGCACAATCCCGCGTTCATACAAACAGGGCTGTCATAAGCGACTATTTTTGTATTCTCTTCGTACCAGTATTTTTCTAATATAAATTTTGAAGTATATTTCTATTGCAAATATTGTCAATATTGTCGGTGTAAAATATGAACTTGCTGGTGAAAGAACAGATCGACGTGATTTTTCCTGTCCTCCAAGCGTTTTAGAACTCTTAAAAGTGGAAAAAATGAAAAAAAAAAAGACCATTTTCAACATTTAATATATTAAAATGTATTCGATTTTAAGACACAATTTTAATTGGGATGAAAAATATAAGTATGTCCGTTCATTTTATGTATTTTAAAAATTTCAAGATGCAGAATTAGCATTTACAGGAGGCTGAGAACTGTCATACATTTGTCGACATAACAGATTAAGACCAGGATTACAATATAAATTTTGTAACTAGAATAAAAATTTTGGTACCTTCTTATACTTTAGACTATAATAGTTTACTGAATCAAAATAAATTTGTATTTAAAGCATTTTTATATTTTTAATATAAAATTGTATTTAGCTAATGCAAAATTTAGAAAATTTAAACGGTATAATCAGCTGTAAAAATATATATATATTTTTTTTTGAGCAATAAAAAGAAAATTTTATGTTTAGTTTATACAGACTAACATGAAACATACGTTTCGAAAATTTCATGAAAAAATATTCAGACGCTTTTGCGATATCGCGCGCGTTATGCCCAAAAACATTATTTGGAGAAAAATGACTTCAAAATTTAGGAAACGCTGCTTCAGCTAGCGAACGGGTATAATTCTAAAACCTAACTTCTGTTCTAAATGGAATTTCAAGGAAACAATTATATCGAAATGGTCAGAACAGATAGGAGTTTAACATCTTAAAAATATAAAATTTTGAAGCTTTATGAGACCTAAGACAACTTAAAGAATTCACTCTTTAAACTGGTTTGAAATAATTTAAATAAAAGGTAATATAAGAGCGTAACGTGGGGGAGAATACGGTATATAAATCAAAAAATATCAGAAACATTGTAAAAGATGGTGTCTGTGTGCCAAAATTCTAAGAGGTCTTGATTTGTCTTGTTGAAATACAATACCATGCCTTTTAAGTTTGATAACTCCAACTCTTCTACTCAGTTGCTTGCTTTAACTCAAATAGTTGAGCAGCACATCTTCAAATTAAGGGTATTTTTTCAGGTAGCGACATCACAAACATAGGATTCTTTTTCACTCTCATCAAACACAAAGAAAAACCTTCTTCGGATGTGAGCCTTTTCGCAGACATTTCCGGTGTTTACTACATTTAAGATTATTTACAACAATTCAACTTTTCATCACAGGTAACCAGTAGTTTTTAAAAATTAGAAAATCAGAAGAGAAACGTTCGCTTAAATTCGATCTATAAAATTTTTCATCAATAAGTCATGAGACATCCATAAATTTATCTTTCTGTCCATTCTAAGTTGATGCAATCGCCTTGATATTGTTGAGCTGTTAATTCCAAGAATAAGATTTTATACTTCTCGATTGTGTATGATGATCATGTTCAGTTGCACATATATTTCGTTGACTTTAGTATAAATTATTTTTCTAGAACGTAGTGCATAGCTAAGAGTAAATCTATCTGCATAAAACATTCTGAACCAACTACTTTCGTCTCAACAAACTGAAAATTCAACGAACAGATAAACAGATAACATATGATTTTTTAAGTAAATTTTGTAAAAAATACAGAAATACTACATATTACCTTCTCAATATATTGAAATTTCTGAAAAATGTTTCCAGATCTACGTCGATCATTACACGTAGAAACCAAAACCACACCCAATTCAAAGAGGTATATATATATATATATATATATATATATATCTCACTTTTTATATATATATCACTTTTTTATGGGCCCGATAACTTCCATAATTCTTCACAAATCTCTTCTAAACTGATGAGTAAAATCAAAGCCAGAAAATCTCCTTCAAGTTCGTTAATGTATAAAAGCGGACCAATTGGGTGAAAATGGGGAGAGATTTTCTAAAAACAGAAAAAAAACCCAATAACTTTTTAATTATGATACATATCTAATCAGTTTAAAGTTATTATTGTTTCTAGTAAAACCTCAAAAAGATTGTGTATGATATATATTTGATATAATTAATAATAGCCTTAAAGGACGAAAACAATAGGGGTTTAAGAAGAAAAATATTATAACTTAGTCAATTCAAAAGATATGAAATCCGCTTAGATTAATTATAAATATTCTTAATGTTATTTAAAATTTTAATATTGACAAGTTTTTGATAAAACGAACTCTTAAAGAAAAAAAAATATGGGTTGAAGAAGATAAAAAAAATCACATATTCATTAATCCGCCACTAAGCGGATTACAAAGTATCATTGGCGTGATTGAAAACGTTGGCAACAATCAGAGATGCTGCATATATTGTTGAGTTACAAGACGCGCGCGTGTATTGATAAAAAGAATGTCTGAATATAGTGTGTGGTTCATTTAATGAAACAATCACCACACGGTTTAAATTTATTATGTAAAACTTCTTAATATTATCTATAAAATTTGTAGTAACAAGTTTTTATGTACTATCAACTCTTACAGTAAAAAAAAAAAAATGAGTGGGGTGAATTTATAAAAAACTTTAAAACTACCGTAACGTTTTATTTATGAAATAAATCGATTCCTTTTCACGATGTCATTAATTCTCAGAATAGGGCAAACAATTATCTAGATTTCTCTAATTTTTATTTAGTTTTTGTTGGTGAACTTAGTACTTAACTTCTAAATCTTCTTGTTGCGTGTAAGCCCAGCCTCCATGGAATTTTTACACTACAAAGTAGTTGACATTGAGGAAATTTTTAATATAAACCTAATTTGTCGAAACTTCTACTTATTTTATATTAGCATGAGTTAGAAAATATTAAAAATAAATCCAAATAATTTTTTTTTTGTCACGTAAGTATTCAAAAGACACCAGAACATGAGAAGGACATCAGACGCGAAGGGATAAAATTTCGACTTGGAGTAAATTGAGTTCAAAGATAATTGACGTTAAATTTGAACATCAATAATAGTTGACTGAATTGAAATAGGAAACTGCTGCTTGTTTCCAAGTGGTCTTTGAACTCTTTTTTCAATAAATGTGAAAACAATAGAGTGCAATTTTCTTTAAATTTATAATTAATCAATATTGATCACTATTCGCCAAAAGTGGTTGATCTCTAAAACACAACACATAATTAGAAAATCACTTATATTTCTTTACCTGAAAAGAAAAAAAGCATATTTCCAGGTCGTCTGTGCACTTAGTTCAATATTTTCAATTTTGTCACTTATACCCCTTGACTTCTGGAGTTCTCATATATATTGTTTTTATCAGTTTGTTTATTATAATAAATGTGATAAAAATCATTTCAATCAAATGAAATATTTGCCTCATTTAATATATTAAATTATATTTCAAATATTTAGAATTCTTAAATGCTACTGTGCCCTATATATTTTTTAGAGCACGTTTATTAAAAAAAAAAGAAATTTTACTCACTAAAACGCTCATTAAATGTTAAATTCTCATGAAATGTTTTATTTTTCTTTCATATGGCATCGAATCTTTTTGTTTACTGTAGATGACGCTTCAGTTTCTCAATTCTTTGACACCTATTGTCAAACATTGTCAAAGTATTGCACCAACCAAGTATTTTAACCTATACAAATATTGGTTGTTATCATTCTTATAAAAATTGGGATTAGTGGTTATAAATATCACATTTATTAAATAATTTCTGTTCAAATTTTGACCGAAGGTTCACATCCGACTACATTTCGTCCAGACGATCTAGCTCCTTGAAGATGCCAGTAAATACTTTTTAATAGTCGTTTAAATGCGAAAATACTTCATCACTTAGTGTAATTTCACTTTCAATGTAAGAACACGAAGAAATTAAACAATTTACAAAAACTTAAGGCGATATTCTCTTTACTTGTTTATATTCGATGATTTTTTTTCCATTTTTCACATGCGTTATACATCCTGATATCGACTCAGTAAAAGAGTTGAAACATGTAAATATAGATTTTAATTTACTTTTAATGTGTTTTTATAGCGTCTTTTAAGCAAATAAATATTTTAATATTGCGATATGGATATTCTCTCTTTATTTTATAACTTAATCTTTTTACTGCCTCAGTAATTTTTTAAATATTGAAGTAGGTAGAATATAATAACATTATAATCAATCTTATGAAACATTATTACAGCTACTGTATTTGAAAGTGAGTTGAAAAACAGTTGCAAAATATAGAAAAACTGTTGTAATATTAGCTACAGAGTACTATTTATTTAAGATATTTTAATATATTTGCTCAACCATATAACAAATATAATCATGAAAATTGTATACATCAATTATTTTAAAAAAGATTAAATGGCGCAAATTAGTTAAAATGGAAATACTTTTTCAATATTTTTCAACAGTTTTTCAACTCACTTTCAAAAACAGTAAATGTAATAGCGCTTCAGAACATCTCTTTTTAACCTTATTATATTGTGCTCACTTCAATATTAATCTGTTTTATTTCAAACTCATTTTAAGAATGCTATTGACTCAATTTCCGTCGATTTTTTTCCATTTTCAATCAACGTAAAAAAGCTGCATGCAAAACATATCTCTCGATACATTAAATATTTAAAAAGACAATATATACAACAGCTTAAATGAGCTTCCTTATGATTTCTCGCACAATGTGTAACTATATCGATGGAAAATGACAAATAAAGTATCTCATTAAGAGGATGAAAGGGATCTTTAAACCCAAATGAAGTCCATTACCAAGGCAACAAATGAAGTGTTCCATCAAGACCAGTCTTCATCTTTTGAACTTTTGAAGACGTCATATTTTCCTCATGGCATCGCATTATGTCATTACCCCTTTTAAAATCTAGCAGCGGTTTTGACTTAGACCTCTTATCTTCAAGCCCTTTTCGACGCGAAAGCTTTTAAAACTATTCACGTGTCCCTTAAAATACATCTCTAAAATAAGTATATTAGTAATTATAGTCAGAAATTTTGCGAAATTTTAAGAACGGCACCGTAGGGAATATGAAGAATTTCACTGGTAGCGAAAACATTTCAGTGTAATATTTGTTCATTCTCAAGAACACTAAGTATGTTTAGTTCAAATAATACCTTTCAAGAAAAACTCTAAATGTCTGTTTTTATTTTTTTTTTTTTTTTAACCATTTGGAAAAATGGTTATTGTCCTCGTCAGGGTTGGAAAGCAAAACCATATCTGAAGCTTTTTATTGGTTTAATCCGCATTTTATTCGTTTTAGGATTGGTCTATACAGTAATCTGTATTTCCCTTTACATTCAACAGAGATGGGTACTTCTGTTGCCACTATGTCAAAAAAGTAATAAAAACTAAAAAAAAAAATTAATAACTCAAAAACAAATTGAGATACAGCTTTCAAACAAATTGCATTTAAAAGTACATTTTTTCTCTATACAACGGTGTAAAAAGTAATATTGTCGGATGTTTAGAAATTTAAGAATGAAATTTCATTTAAAATTGGTCGTCAGATTTCTTGGAAATAAAACGTAAGTTTCAGGTGGATAATACGTAAGTTTTAAGAAATCTGACGGGTCGCAGGCGATTTTTTTCGCTTGCAATTTGTATATGTAATAACACTATTAATGTATAATTCATGGCGTACGTAATGTATGATCAACTTCGTGCGATTTTTTATCTCTTAAATTTTAGTCTTTGAAAAGATCATTTTCGAGATGGTCGTTGTAATTTGTTAAATTGCTTTTTTTTTGTAAATATATACTGCAGAATTACACATATTTTTGTGATGTTTATCATGATTTTTGGTACGATGAAATAATGCGATTCAACTTAAATTTAGGAACAAATTTTTACCTTTAACATACTTATGTTTCTTTGAAACGAAAGTAATTTAAGCCGTAATAATAATACGACATAAAATTTCAGTACAATATATGTAGGTTACGACATATCCCTTTAATACCTGACCTACACAATTGTGTATGTTATCATAAAGAAACAGAAAAAACATCTTCCTCATTTTTGTGGCATTTAAAGTTGAACCTGTACCCACAGAATTCCATGGATCCTCGGTTTGCATAACCTGACATCGGCTATTTTTAAAATAATTTTTCACTCAAATATTTTCCTATTCAGTGGGTTAAAACACCAAAACCTTTCATTTCTATCAAAAATCTCCCGGTATTAAAGGGATATAGAATTTTCAGATCATTAAACAACATCGGAATTCCAGTTTCTCTATTTTTTTTCTAGCTTTAAATCATTTGTTAAGTTAAACAGCTTTTAAGAATATACACAAATAATTTTGCTCTAAAAACTATAGTTTTACTATTTTTTACTAGGTTTATACTATTTTTTTAAATACTGCATTAGTAAACGCATTAATAAATTCGTTTTTTTATACAATATTTCTGACATTTCCTTAAAACCAAATTTTATCTTTTTTTATTTCATATATTTCATGAATTACATCACGTTATTGTTTATTTTAAAATCTTTCTAACTAAGAAATTAACTATATTTTTTACCTCTATTTCAACCCACATGCAAAATCTTTTATCAAACCATATTCTTTAGAGATTTCAAATATTTCAAATGACTATATGTACAACACCTTAGAAAGTCCTCTGAATTATTTTCCCGCACAACCAACCATTAAATCGATGTTTCGTCAAAGAAAATATTTCTTGAAAACGTCAAAAGAGATTTTTAAAACCAAACGAAATGCACTACAAAGACAACCAGTGAAATGTTCCATGAACGCCACATTTTATCTTTTGCACTTATCAAAACGTCATATTTTCCTAAGAGCATCTCATTATGTCACCCTCCACCTCCCTTTTAAAATGTGACGCCCAGTTTTGAAATACTGTACAAAACCTCTTATCTTCAGGCCATTTTCAACTTGAAAGCTTTTAGAAACGTGTATGTGTCCCTTCCCATTAAAATACGCCGTCAAAATAAGTATATTCTTAATTATACCTCAGAACTTCCGTGAATTCGTAGGGAATGGGAGAATATCGCTTGCAGTAAAAATATTCTTAAGTCCTTTTTGTTCCCTTTGAAATATATTAAATATTTTTAGCGAAAATATATTACTAGAAGCAAAGGAATTTGAATGTTGTGGTGCATATCATTACACATCAGTACCCGATATATATTAGCGTTTATTATTATATAAATAAATGTATTACTTCTAACATTGAAGATTTTTTCAATTGATGTATATTAAAAATGAAAGTTTCTTTTGTATTAGTTATAAAAATTCTAAAATGTGTGATAAAATATAAGTTAATGCATAATCGTAAGGCCTTTTGTTTTCAATAAATTTACTCAATATTTCAAAATTTGTTTCATTTTTAAACTTTTACCGTTCTGATACTTCACAAATTTTATAGAAGCATACAGAACTTTTTTCGAACATTAAAAATTACATAACATGTGAGGTATTTTTAAGCTAAAAAACAAAGCAAACTGTTCAAACTTTTTTAAAACTTTGTTTCATAACATAATACTTGACTTAATATTATACTTTATTTTAATACTAAAAATAGAATTTGTTTTAATCACATAATGTTTTGTAAATAACTCCTTCTTGAGATTAGGGGCTGGATTATTTATCAATATATCGGCAGATATTGATATTTCTTAACTATCGAGATAACAATATCGAAATTTTGACTGTGTTGATATATCCCAATAAAATACTAGTATTTAGAAAACACTGCGATTACGAACACGAACCTCGAAAAAAATATCTCAAAACGCAATAAAATAATAATGTTTTGCGCTTACCGCCAGAACCCCGAAAAAAATTTCTATTCCAATGTATTCCACCTCCTGCCTCATCCAAAACAGAAAATCTACCTCAATAATCTCTCTTTCCACTTATTATCTCCGTTAGAAATTATCCCAATCATTGCGATAATTTCTTTCACTGTAAACCTGGATTTCTTTCGACTGTCTGCGTAAAATACTGACTAACACTTGTCCGTTCTTCTATAGTTGGCCTACACGTATTGCAAAAACTCCAGATATTGATACAATATGAATATTCACATGAGCACTGATTATTCGTTATCGCGTTTGATACAGTAGATAGCTGGTTATTATCGATTCTGTACCTGAGCAGCTGAAATGCTCGGCTTGGAAGCAACCATTCAGGGTCTGCTAATGGGAAGGTTTCGTCTTTTGTTACAAACAAGTTGGTAAAAAGCTCAGTTCAAAGCAGTCATTCACTCTGATGAATGGTTGCTTTTAAGAAATGCTTCCCAGTCAGTAATACTTATTCATATTGTAACCCAATCATTCTTCTTTGTCGTTTTAGAGCAAAGTTTTCGCGAGTGAATTTAATATATATATTGTCGTGATATTTCTCAGCTATGAATATTTATCAAAAAAAAAAAAATTAAATTAATATAAAACTATTCCCAAATGTGATTTGAGTATTTATATATGTATTTTTTTAATATTTCAATGTTGTTTTCTCATAGTAAATAGGTAGGAAGATATAACGACGGTGATATTTTTCTATTAAGAAGGAATTGATTCCTTAGAGAAAGACCGAAAAGCAACATTTCTGTTGCGTCTATCATCCGCTGAAACCTATTTAATAACAAGTATATTAGCCTGACATGTGGAATTATATTAGTTTTAGTTTTTCCCGAGCTTCCTCTTTTCCTGTGCTAAATAAAAGAAAATCGTCAACGTCCTAAATTTGAGAATATTTGATTTTAGTTTGTATTTTAAAATTTTCTCAGTTATTCGCGATGTAATTAAATAGTTAAAATGTTACTGATAAATAATGCATAGGGTAGGAAGAATAGGAAACATACTATTTTTGAAAGAAAATACTTTGAAACAAATGGTATAAGGGTAAAGAGATATCAAACATTGTTTTCTTTTCTAAAATAATTTTTGAAGACATGTTTATAATAAGTATACATATTATATATACTTATATATATATATATATATATATATATTATAAGTATAGAAATATATATGCTTATTTTAATGATGCTGTGTGAACATATCGGTATGAGACATTGTTTCGTTGCTCTCTATATCTGTTTTTACTTAAATAGCTGCTACACTGGGTTTCATAATGATATGAATACCTAGTAATTGTGTGATATTTTGTCAAAAATTGATAAATAATTATTATAAATCCCCATTCTCGAGACAAATACAGTAATTTTACATAATACATAGCTGTAAAAGAAATATCAAACTTTAAATTCATTGAATGACTTATCTAAAAAAGGGTGCTGCAAAATGATATGAACATTGATCGAAATCATCACTAAACGAGCATGGAATCAGTACAGGAATATGGGATGCCACTCCGAGAAGAAGAAACCGAAATATGCAAATTAGTTTAGCATATAAAAATAATTTGATGGCTAGGAAATTTCCAAACCGGGTCGCAAAGTGAGTTCTAGAAGCATTGGTCGTAAAAGCGCTTTAACCCTTTATCTACTGACGGTACTTATAAGTACCATTAAAATAACTTGTTATAAAATTCATTTAATACATCAAATAGCTGTAATACAGTTTAAAAAGAGTTATAGATACATTACTTTATCTTGTTCCAAAAGCATTATTGGTTACACAAAACAAAAATATTTTTAAAACAATGATTTATTTTTCCTTTGAATCTTTTCAGCTTTCTTGGCATTGGGAGGAGGGAGGGTGGATTTTTCAATTCGGAAATACTTCTATATTTCCATTCTCATGACATTATATTTGTACATTTCCTAATTCTACAAAATACTAAGAAAAATATTTAAAATAAAAGATTTGAGTGGGGTTATAAATATTGCACAAAATCCTTATAAATTCAAATTTAATTAAACCTTCTAAATCCTTCTAAAATCCTTCTAAAATGTGTTAAATGATTATGTAATTCTTCTAATTTAATTTAAACAATTCACTAAAAATGCTTTAGAAGATAAAATTTTCATGAATTTATAATTCAGTAGATAAAGGGTTAAATGGTTTTGAGAAAAGCAAAATTGTGGATTTTAAGGATCAAGGACTTTAGGCCAGAGCTATCGCAAAAAACTGAAAAGATCCCCAGGTATAACATTAAAGTTTCTCCGATTAAAAGAGAATTATGGAGCAAATAAGTCTCCCGGACGTGCACCAAAGCAGTCCAATAGGGAAAAAGAGCCATTATAAAAAGAATGAGCAATGAAAAAACAACTTAGCCGAATTTTTAAGAGATTCACTGATAGCAGTGTCATAAAGTACCTTGTCTGGAATAGTCAAGAGCTCTAAGATGATGAGGTACAAGAAAAGAAAGCCCCAATCACGTATGACTAATATACATCAGCAGAATCGCCTGGATTGGGCAAAATATCGTATGTCCTGGAAGTTAGAATATGAAAGAGTAATATTTTCCGATTAAAAAAAATTCAATTTGGATGGTCCAGACGGTTTTTCTTACTATTGGAACGATCTACGCAAGAAACCAGAAATGTTTTCAAAACGGCAGCAGGTTGCAGGTTCACTCATGATTTGGGCTACCTTTGGATTTCATGGTAAGATCAATATTGCGTTTTCCTCTGGCAGAATGAATGCATTAACCTACAAAGATCAACTTGAAGTAAACTTGCTGCCATTTGCTGAGGAAATTGGCGGACCTTTCAGGGTGTTCCAACAAGATAATGTATACATCCACAAGGCAAACTGCACTTGGAAATGGTTTCTCAATAATGGTGTACATGTAATTTCATGGTCATCTGCTTCTCTTTATTTAATTCCAATGGAAAATGTATGGAGCCTACTGGTTAGAGAGTTAGCTGTTTACGAAAATGGAAAACAATATGCCACAATTTCAGAATTAAAAGCTGCTATCATCTTCCACTGCAATTAAATCGATCAAAATATATTAAAAAGCTTGATACACTCAATGCCTGATCGTGTTTTTACATTAATTAAAAGATCCGGTACATACATTGGCTATTAATATATATTTTTGGCCAATGTTCATATCATTAGGAAACACCTCAAAATGGAAAAATGCAGTTTATTTTATGTATAAATTGCTGTTTCAATTATATTTTCTTATAAATTAAATCTATCTGTTCTATTTCTAACATTGATTAGCCTTTAATTTGTTTTGTAACATTTTCTTCTTTTTTATGCTTGAAAAACTGGGTGTTCATATCACTATGAAACACAGTGTACACTGGCCTCCAAAAGTTAAGGTACAGGAACTGGATGCTTTCGGTTGCACATGTTTTGTCGAATATCTACAAAAATTATTGGCGAATTGTTCTTGAGCTTCTGGGATGAAAGGAAGATGTTTGATTTTATATTTCCCGGTGAAGATTTAGTCGGTGGTACAATTAGGGGTCTAATAATAAATTTAATAATAAAATAATATTTGAGATCCCCTATGTAACAGGAAAGGTTCGAAATGGTTTGTCACTGTGGTAAATGACTATTTGGGTCCTGTTCAACGTTTGTATGCATTTGTGTAAGCATAGCACTCATATTCGTGAAGATGTTAACGTTTTTGTGAAAAATTCAAAAGGTTTTTGTTTATAGCATACAGAGTTTTCAACCAAATTTTACACAACTTTCAAAAACCCTGACAAAGAGTAGTAGAAACATTATACTGCAATTAAAACATGAATATATTGAATATTTGATGAGATATGGGCATTTTTATGAGATAATTTTTAACTGCGCATGCGCGGAAGATTTCAAAACTTTTATTTCATAATTTGGTAGTCAGTATTTTGGGGCAACAAAAAAAAAGTTCAATCAAATATTGTGAAAACCTAGAAAAATATAGCGAGCTGATTGAAAAGTTGTGGAAAATCCCTTATAATAAAGCTATTTTTAGGAAGCAACTCACTATATCGACCCTATCTTTGTGAATTTTCGCGATATTTGACTGGACTTTTTATATAAGTTGACCTAAATAGTTTACTACCAAATTAGGAAATAAAAATTTTGAAATCTTCCGCGCATGCGCAGTTAAAAATTATCTCATAAAAATGCCCATATCTCATCAAATATTCAATACATTCATGTTTTAATTGCAGTATTATGTTTCTACTACTCTTTGTCAGGTTTTTGGAAAGTTGCGTTAAGTTTGGTTGAAAACTCTGTATGCTATAATCAAAAAACCTTTTGAATTTTTCACAAAAACGTTAACATATTCACGAATATGAGTGCTATGCTTACACAAATGCATAAAAACATTGAACAGGACCCAATTAGTCCTTTACCACAGTAACAAACCATTTCCAGCCTTTCCTGTTACATAGGTGATCGTAAATATTATTTTATTATTAAATTTATTATTAGCCCCCTAATTGTACCCCCGACTAAATCTTCACCGATAAATATAAAATCAAAAATGTTCTTTTCATCCCAGAAGTTCAAGAACAATTCGCCAATACTTTTTGTAGATATTCGACAAAACGTGTGTAATCGAAAGCATCCAGTCCCTGTACCTTAACTTTTGGAGGCCGGTGTATTATACCTTTAAGTTTCGAAATTAGCAATATTTCAATTTTTGCAAAAATTAATGTACTTATCGCGATATATCACCAATATAAATATTACCTCGTTGACATGTTGCGATATTAAATTTCTAATATCGTCCAGCCCTACTTGAGATATAATTTCACCTACATTTTTCACTTCACACTGTTAAAAATTTGCAGCATTCTGTCCAGTCATTTGACCGTTTTTGTCGAAAACGGTTACACAACCGTAATTTAACACTATTCTGACCATTTTATTGGCCATTTTATGGTCAGAATAATGTTAAATTACGCTTATGAAACCGTTTTTTTTTTCAAAAAACTGTCGACTGACTGGACAGATTGCTGCAAATTTTTAACAGTGCACATTCATTATTAAATGACTTTTATCATTTTTATTTTATTCCCAATGAGCGAGATAATTATATAAATTAAAATCACTGAAACAACATATTTAAATGTATGCACCTTCAATCTGATACTTTTTTATGTTTCCATTCTAAATATGATCATATTTAAAACAAAAATATAGAATTAAGAGGAATGATGTTAATGATGCTTTATTTTATATATCTCAAACATATAATTGATATTTTGAAATAGACATTCTTCAGAGTTAAAAAAGTTAGGAATTCGGTGAAGAATCCTTAAGTGTAATTCCATTAAAAACATTCGGAGTTCTATAAAATAATTTCGTCTGCTTTAAATCCCGTATGTGTTTTTTGTATGCAAATTTGTTTGGATAAATTATTTAAATTAAACAATATATACTGTTTGCGTCAGTTTGTTTTCGATAATGAATTCAACAAAGATTTATTTCGTATTAAAAGAAATATTTTCTATTGTTTTATGGCAAATTATTTCATTTATTTATAATTATTATTTGTGCTGTATTATACATATTTTTAGGAGTATTTTTTGCAAGAGGATAAACATACAATTATATTTTCTGTTTCAGCCAATGTACCTATCGAATCAACTCAAAGGATCTCGATTTCTTTGGCTATGAAATAATCTGTGCATTTCATAGATTTTCTGTTATTAATTTACAGTTCATTAATTCAGAATAAATTTTAACATAAAAAAATAAACATGCATTTAATATTACGTACTTTGTAAATGTAATATCATTTAATTACTGTACTTGACATATTTCTCGGGTATTTGTATTAGTTCTCGTTAGTATTTTATTAATTTACTGCCTTTAGTCAATGAAAAATAGTGTTTTTTATATATAAAAAAAACTTGTATTGTAAAAAAAAAAAAAAAAAAAAAAAAAAAAAAAAAAAAAAGCACATTTTTATTTATGCGATATTATTGGGATTGCTGGAAAATTCTCCTCGTTGCCAAAAATTAATTCACAAATTTATTCTAAAAAAATAATTATTTAATCACTATAGGAACTTTCAATTTGTTGGATTTTGTTTTGTTCATTTTGTCGTCCATGTTGTATCTCTGTAACCTGCACAGTCCGGAATTCAAAGAAAATCTCAAGTTTCTGTTTAAAGATCATATTGAAATATAGTATAAATATTTTTTTTTTACTGTTCCATGCAAGTATCTAGTATCATGTTTTTATATTTTCTGAAGCGATCTAAAGAAATGCAAGCAAAGAGTGCAATTTCGAGAGAATACGGCATATGAATAAGAACATCCCAGCCAGTTTGCAAAAATCGGTATCTGTTATAGAAAAACACAAGAGTTAGAATTGTCTTGATGAAACATTGCCTGCCGGTTTGTTCGTTAGCCCAAACAGTTACTAGTCAATTAAGGGTCTACTTCAATCACGCGAAAAGACACTCGCGCTATTGCTAATCCTATGTGAGAAATTTTTAAAGATATCTTGTTCGCATTTCAATATTGTTAAATGATTTTTTTGCATTGGATAGCTGAGGTCGGACTGTACAAAGGTCGTTTTCTATTTTTTCTATTTTTATTTGCAGATTTTTTTATGAAGATACTTTCACTTTCGTAACCGGTTCCAAAAGTAAAAGTGGCCTAATTAAAAATACCTGTAAACAAAATAGAAAAGTAAATAAACGCCAGATGTAGAGATAGATCTCAGCAATCTAATATAAAAGAAATCATTTTAAAGTACCGAAAAGCGAACGAGATATCTTTAAAAAAATTATCCCATTCGATTAACATTAGCGAACGGGTGTTTTCGACTAACTGAAGTAGCCTCTTAATATCAAATTAATAAAATCAAATCTTTAAAATAAAAAGTTGCGAACAGTATATCAGCAAATTATTGGTCTTGTTTTTAATCAGAGTAGTTTTTAATCACAATAAACCATTATCTTTCATTCCCATCAAATGCAAAGTAAGATCTTCTTCGAGTGCAAACTGACTTTTTCAGACGAAGTACACATAAATCCTATAAACAAGGAAAGGTGGGAATATCTATATTAATAATTAGTATCTATACATATAATAAAGGACAAACGTGTTCTTCTGTAACGTTGACGTTATTTTGAGGTAATTTTGGCAACAACAGACGATTAAATTTCGCTTTTACTACTTTTTTTTTTTTACCTTTAATCGCACATTTTGAATTTTTGCATCTTTAAGTTGAAAAAATATGTACTTACAAATGAAATTTATTTGAAAACCATATCTCAATTTGTTTCAAAACTTTATCGTAATTTGTTTGAAAACTCTGACGCAATTTACTTTTTTTAAAAATTTTCAAGGATTTTTTTAAAAATCTATCTCTATCGCTTTTAATCGAAATATAAATTGGTTTGGGTTCAAATTAATATAAACAGTTCGGTATTTTTTTCCGCCTTACATTCCAGCTTTAATTTAAATTTCACCAATAAATAAATAAAATAATAATAAATAAAACACAAATGTAAGACATGTAATTGAACTATGTGCTGAAAACAATGAAAACAATTAAAATTGTTTCTGTAAATAGCGATGCTTGGCGATTTCTGTGTCTATACTACTGGCACGAGGTCAATAACAATATATCACTTTTCGTAAATTTCGAAACTTTGTTTGGATAGCTTATTGATATTTTTCAAATGATTTTATGGAGTTGTTAGCGAGCAGAAAAGAAGTAAAATATACATTAAAATGATCAATAATTAAAAAAAATGGGTTTCACCTATATTCTGTAACTTAGGGAGACCAGGTCGGATCCCCTACACTGCAAAATAAAAATCTGTAGTTCTCCAGATGTAAAGCTACACGCTTACTGAATTTTCATCTGTAACTGTACAAAAAAGGCTGTAAATCTGCAAAACTAGTTTTTGTAAAGCTACAGAAATCTGTAACTTTACAAATGAATCTACTAAAATTACAGTAATCTTACAAAAGTTAAAGTTTTATCTGTAACCCTGGTTGCAGTTACAGGAAAAGTTCTAGGCATCCCATTTTCCTAAAAAATCCTTAGTAACCTTACAGATATTTTTTTTATTTTCGGTGCAATAGTACATCTGTTACATGAATTTTTAGGAATCCCAGTTTCCTAGAAAAACTTTAGTAACTTTACAGTTTTTTTTTTTTTTTTTTACAGTGTAGCAATGATAATGCTCTAAATACGAAACATAAAAGTAGTTAAAAAATAGTGATTATTTAAAATACCTAATCAAGTTGTCTGGGGACAATAAATTTCCAATAAATTTCTGCTTCTAATTTTTAAATTAAATCAATCAGTGTTTTGTAAACAGCTATTTTTATTTTTTAATGAAAAAGGGATACTCAAATAAATGTGTTTATTTGTAGGCTTAATCTTCAATTTTCTTCTTTATTTATTTTTCAGTTGCAGCAGTAATTTAAAAAAAAGTAACCTATCAAATAAAATAAAACTATTTTTAATGAGGCTTCAATTTATTTATCAGAAAAAGATTAATTCTATTTAGAAATAAACTTATTTGATAATTAAAAATACGTAAGAATTCAGCGAAATAACACTGGGTTTTATATCATTAAATAATTAACAGGAATTCTATAATATGCTTTAGGCTATTTGAAATCTTACATTTTTTTAAAATGCTGATCTGATTATTCACTGTCATTAACAGTATAATTAAGGATTTTTTTTTTATAATAAACAACTGATTTCATTTCACAATTAATGAAAAATTATTTAATTGAAATAGAAAATAATTATTTAAGTTCTTTTTTCATATCAAATGAATCGAAATATTTAGAATTCCTAAATACATATTTTACAGTAAGTGTACTTATAGTAGTCGAACTCATTTAATAACGAGAGAAATTTGAATAAAAAAATATTATATTCCATCAAATGAGAATGACTTGAAGAACAATCATTTATTATATAACAATAAAATTATTTTAGCCATTCGTATGCTTATTTTTAGTTTTGTAATGTTAATAAATTTTAACCTGAAAAAGTATGAAATCTTGTATTCAATACCACGTCCTTTTCAGAAGATATGAAATTTTATTGATGTATTCAACATATTTCAGAATTTACAGATGATTTCATTTTATTTAATCAATTGAAAACACCGTGTTATTTTTTATGTAGAATAAGCAAAAAGAACACCTTGTGCATTTTAACTATCAAATTGTCACCATTAGTCATTCGACTGAATGTCGTCATCCTCTTTCACGTTAAACAAATTAAAATAATAATAATAATAAGTCAATTCCTACTTATGCCATCAAAGAAAAATGCAATATAACCCCTTAAGCTAATATTAGTTTTTTTTTTGCATTAAAATATCTGAATTTGTTGATTTTATGTAAGCAAGTAAACTCTATTGGTTTACAATAGAAGTCTATGGTAATTTGGCGAAATATTAGAAATATCGCCAAGTTGGCGTCACTTTTGGTGACCCATTTTCGTCGCCAAACTTGGCGGTATTTGACGACAGAACAGGGTGCTCCCTATGGTAAACCCCTTATAGGTATGAAGATGCATTAAATGCTGTTCAATAACCAATGGCCGCCATTTTTTCTCCCACATGAAACTAATATTAATTAAAAAATTATTAATGGATTAATATTTGAAAAAACTGTATTAACATCAAGTGTCATTCACTACAAGTTAAAAAAAAATATATATATTTGAACTACATAGGATGAATAATAAGTATTTTATTAACGACTGAAAATTTGAACAAGATATATATAGGGAGAGTGTGAACTAATAGTAGGAATTGAAAAACAACAGACCGACTACAAATTCGGTTTTGTTTTCGTCTTCGGCCCAGAATCTGAATTTCGGCAAAAATGCTGCTGAAAAATCGGCCGGAGCGAAACAATCTGTATTCCAAAAATATCGATCCTATTTCGGAAATTTTCAACATTACTCTTTGATTTGATCTGTATCGGCATAAATGAGACACTCTTTATTTATTTCTATTAAGCTCTCTGCTTACAATTTTCAGCCATCACTGACTCAAGACGTGAATTCAAATTATAAAGGAAGCAATTAAAATATTACAAAACTTTGAAGACGTATTTTTCTCGCGCAAATTAAAAGGTGCATACTTATCAGCAATAGAAGATTTTTAGTTTGAAACCATAGACGTTTTGCACTGAAGTTTCCTGTATATAAATAAGCGTGTGGAAAAAGTTAATGCAGTTTCCTTTTTTTCTTATATCTAATTAAACAAATACTTCCTCTCGAAGATTTTTTATTCATTTTTAAAAAATGTATATTTCAATAAATTGAAATATTTATAAAAATATATAGAGATATTGTATATAAAACTCCTAAAGTTACTAATCTTGCAGAGGCTAGTTAAATTTTGCATCATGTTAATGTAATAAATAAATTGTTAAAATCACGTTATGCTGTTGTTTGTAAACGCAAATCATTTTTAAAATACTAAAAAAAAGACAAAATTGCGATTTGTCGTAGCTTACATAAATGATGACGATATATTTCCGATATTTATACATATATGTATAAATATATTCTTTAATTTTAACAGCAATAATAATTTTACACAAGCGGGGATGACCAAGCTATGCTCGGACAAAATTAGCTTTATGCTCAACTCCATAGAATATTCTGACTATATCATTCTCTCTGTATTATTGCTTTAAAACATGTTATATTACAGCAGTATTACTTACAAAAACAATCAATATGAAAAGTACGTGCTACATGCTTCTAAATTTTACACTATTTAAACATTTACAACGAAAGGAGATCAATCCAGATTACATTTTTTGCTCAACTCTGTTTGGTTTAACCATGTTCCTCGAGTCCTATAAAAAATTTGTACAAAATTCTTTCTCCTTCTGAATGCTTATTTTTTCGACAAAAATAGCCACCAATTCTTCCATTTGGCACTGAGTATGTATTTCGGCGTTAGTAACGTTTAAAGTCGATTTTTTGGCCAAATGTTTCCAATATTTCGCCAACTTCGCGGTTTTATGACGCAGACCCTTAGTGAGGCAAAATGACGCACTAATCAAATCTGCTCGAACATGTGACTCAGCTCAATGGCCAGGTAATCAAAAAGGGTACGATACAAAATTTAGTCAAAATCATTTAAGCCGTTTGATAGAAATTAGCTTGACCCGCAGTGATTCCAAAATGATCCACTAATCTAACTTTCTCGAACATGTGTCACAGCTTCTCGAGCCCGAAAATGATAAAATACAAACTTTATAATCAAAATCGTTAGAGCCGTTTTCTAGATAAAATTAGCTTAGTAGTGATTAATCTAGTAGTGACCCCAGAAAGACCCATTAATCGAAATTTCTCAAACATATGACCTAGTTCAATGGTCTTGTACTCGGAAACGGCGTAATACAAATTTTTGTCAAAATTGTTTGAGACGTTTTTTAGGTACAATTAGCTTGATCTTGACCCACTGTGAGCCAAAATCACCCTCCATTGGACTAACTTCTTGAACATGCGACCTAACCCAATGCGCTTCTTGAGCCCAAAAACGATAGAACACAAAATTTAGTCAAAATTGTTAGAGTCGTTTTTTAAATAAAATTAACTTGACGCCAAAATGACCAACTAATCTAATTTTTTTGAACATGTGACCCACCCAGTGGTCTTCTCAAGACTAAAAGCGATCTAATATAAAATTCAGTCAAAATCGTTTGAGCGTTTTTTATATAAAATTAGCTTGAATCGTAGTGAACCAAATATGACACACTAATCGAAATATTTCGACCATGTGACCCAGCCCAATAGCTTTTTGTGCCCAAAGACTGTTGGGCATAAAATTTAGTTAAAATGATTTCAGCCGTTTTTTAGATATAATTAACTTGACCCTGACCCATTATGACCCCAAAAGACCCACTTATCAAATTTTCTCGATAATGCGACATAATCTAATGGTCTTCCCTATCCCGAAAACGATAGAATACAAAATTTAAAGCTTTAGAGACGTTTTCTAGACAAAATTAGCTTAACTCGTAGTGACCCAAAAAGACCCACTAATCGAAATTTCTCGAACATGTGACCTAACCCAATGATCTTCTCGTTCTGTGTACCGGTAGAATTAAAATATTTGTTAAAATCGTTTGTGCCTATTTTTAGATACAATTATCTTGACCCTGACCTATAGTGACAAAAAAAGACCCGATAATCGAATTTTCTTGAATGTGCGACCCAGCCCAATCGTATTCTTGTGCCCGAAAATGGTAAAATTCAAAAGTTCGTCAAAATCGTTAGAGCGGTTTTCTTGATAAAATAAGCTTGCCCCACTAATCGAATTTTCACGAATACGTGACTTAGCCCAATGGTCATCTCGTAATCTAAATCGATAGTATACGAAGTCAAAATCGTTAGAGCCGTTTTTTAGATAAAATGGGCTTGACCCATAGTGACCCGAATATGACCCAGAGATCGAAATATTTCGAACATGTGATCTAGCTCAATAGTTTACTTGTGCTCAAAGACGGTTAAATATAAATTTTAGTTAAAATCGTTAAAGCCGTTTTTAGATGTAATTAACATGACTCTGACCCATTATGACCCAAAGTGACCCACTAATAAAATTTTCTCGATTATGCGACATAACTTAATGGTCTTCCCGATCCCGAGAACGATAGAATACAAAATTTAATCTAAATCTTTAGAGCCACTTTCTAGGCAAAATTAGCTTGACCCGTAGTGACCTAAAAACGACCCACTAATCGAAATTTCTCGAACATGTGACGTAGCTCAATAATCTACTCATTTTCTGTAACGGTAGAATAAAAAATTTTGTTAAAATAGTTTGTACCGTATTTTAGATAATTTGCTTGACCCTGACCTATTGTAATCCAAAAATGACCCGATAATCGAATGTTTCTGAATATGCGACCTAGCCGAATCGTGTTTTTGTGCCCGAAAATTGTAAAATTCAAAAGTTCGTTAAAATTGCTACAGCCGTTTTCTTGATAAAATTAGCTTGACCCACAGTAACCCAAAAATGAGCCACTAATCTAACATTCTCGAACATGTAACTTAGCCCATTGGTCTTCTGGTAATCTCAAACGATAGAATACGAAATTTAGTCAAAATCGTTAGAGCCGTTTTTTAGATAATCTGGGTTTGACCCATAGTGACCCCAATATGGCCCACTAATCGAAATTTTTCGAACATGTGACGTAGCTTAAAAATCTTCTCATTCTCTGTAACGGTAAAATACAAAATTTTGTTAAAATAGTTTGTGCCGTATTTTAGATGTAATTTGCTTGATCCTAACCCATTGTGACTTAAAATGACCTACTAAACGAATTTTGTTAAACATGCGACCTCGCCTCATTTTTTTCTCGTGCCCAAAAATGCTAAAATGCAAAATTTAGTCCAAATTGTTAGAGCCGTTTTTAAGATAAAATTATCTTGGCCCACAGTGACCCAAAACTGACCCACTAATCAAATTTTCTCGAACATGTGACTTAGCCCAATAGGCTTCTCGCGCTCAAAATAGGTCGGATAAGAAATTTAGTCAAAATCGTTAGAGCCGTTTTTTAGATAAAATGGGCTTCATCCATTGTGACCCAAATGTGGCCCACTAATCGAAATTTCTCGAACATGTGACCTAGTCCATTAGGCTTCTCGTGCCACAAAACGATTGGATATAAAAATTAATTAAACTCGTTTGAGCCCTTTTTTAGATATAATTAGCTTGACCCTGACCCATTATGGCCCAAAATGACAGACTAAATGAATTTTCTCAAAACGTGACCTAGCTCAATGGTTTTCTCATGCCCGAAAATGGTACAATACAAAATTCAGTCAAAATTGTTCCAGCCGTTTTAAGATAAAATTTACACACACACACACACAATTTTTGCTCGCCTTATTGTATAAAATTAAACGAAAATGATTCATCCTTTTTTATATATATTTCAAAATGAGATTTAAAAAAATGTTTATTAAATAACGACAGTGACATTATTTTATATGTAACTGTAGAGTTTGATATTTATTCATTTTTCAGTTCTGAAGATGATTATAACAAAACGTAAAACATAATTTAAGAAGAAATACCGTTAATGAGGATTCAATTTACGTATCTGAAATAGACAATTTTCGTTTTTTGAATAAATCCACTTAAAAATAAAATCACTTATGAATTCATCGTAAACACATTAGGTGTAATTTGATTTTAAAAAATGAAAAATTCTCTAATAAGTTTTAGGCTGTTTGAAACCCTTATTTTATATTTTATGTGATAATCTCTTTAGCCCATATAATTAGTACTTTAATTAAGAGTTGTTTGTCTTTTTAAGTCAATAAATAAATAATATTTCCTCGAGATTTTTTTTATAATGAATATAAGGCTAATTGATTTCATGTCTTTTTAATTATTTAATTATTTTCCGCGCTTTTTTTTTTTAAGCAAATAAACTGATATATTTACAAGTCTTAAATTACTTTTACTTCCTTGTTTACGTTTATATTACCTTTAATAGAATATGATTAAAATTTCATTTTCTCATACACGGAAATAAAATAACTAAATAAACAAAAAAAAAAAAAAAAAAAAAAAAAAAAAAAAAAAAAAAAAAAAAAGTCAGTTAAAATCAGGCAATTTCAGCAATTGCTGCCCGGTGCTACCAGCGCAGCAATGCGAGCGAATACTGTCGGGCGGTAATATATGATGTAAGCGAGTATAATATTCAAGCTACAGTGTCGGCGGTGGCTAACCGCTGTATTTCTTAACCGCTAGTATTAGGCATATAGTTCCAATTACAAGAAAAAAAATTAAAATGAGATAAGGGAGTTTTAGGTAGCTTTCATTACAAAAAGCTACCTATTGCAGCCGTTCGGAGTCTGAGGAAAGCGACTTCAAAAAATTTTGGTATATTTTCATCGATCATGACCCCCAGATCCCGCAACCACCCTCCTTTCAAAATTGATATATATATATATATATCTGACCTATGTAACACTCTAACTCTGGTAATTATGAACCGATTTCGATGTAATTCGGTGTGTACATAGTACGTACCAATGTCTCGACCGAGTTCGTTGGCCAGCTTCATCGTCGTTTTGTTTCAAAATGGCGGCCATTTAAAAAAAAAATTGAAATGTGGTACCAAAAAAATAAAAATGGAAAAATATTTTTTTCTTGTGTATTTGACCTTTATACAAAGATTCCGGAGCAGTTTTTGTTTCGTCTATAACTTAAAAAATGGCTGAGTTATAGCATTTTGAATTTCTAGCGTGGCTGACATTTTGAAACGTGCTGAATTTTGTCACGCGATAAAAGGCGTATTTATGAACCGATTTCGATGTAATTCGGTGCGTACATAGACATATCAATGTCTCGACCGAGTTCGTTGGCCAGCTTCATCCACCATTTTGTTTCAAAATGGCGGCCATTTAATTTTTTTTAATTAAAATTTGAAATGTGGTACCAAAAAATTGAAAATGTAAAAATATATTTTTCTTATGTATTTGACCTTTATACAAAGATTTCGGAGAAGTTTTTGTTTCGTCTATATCTTAAAAAATGGCTGAGTTGCAGCATTTTGAATTTCTAGCGTAGCTGACATTTTTTTGTTTAAAAATGGCGGCCATTTAAATTTTTTTAATTAAAATTTGAAATGTGGAACAAAAAAATTGAAAATTGATAAAATATTTTCTTCTTATGTATTTGACCTTGATAAAAAGATTCGGGAGCAGTTTTTGTTTCGTCTGTATCTTAAGAAATGGCTGAGTTACAGCAATTTGAATTTCTAGCGTGGCTGACATTTTGAAACATCCTGATTTTTGTCACGTAATAACAGGCGTATTTATGAACCGATTTGGATGTACTTTGGTGTGTACATAGTACATACAAATATCTCGACCGAGTTCGTTGGCCAGCTTCATCCGCCATCTTGTTTCAAAATGGCGGCCATTTAAAAAAATTAAAAAAATAAAAAAAGTAAAATGAGATACCAAAAAATTGGAAAATGAAAAAGACTTTTTTTTTGTATGTGTTTGACCTTAATACAAAGATTCCGGAACAATTTTTGTTTCGTCTATATCTAAAAAAATGGCTGAGTAATAGCATTTTGAATTTCTATTGTGGCTGACATTTTAAAACGACCTGATTTTTGTCACGCGATAACAGGCGTATTTATGAACCGATTTGGATGTAACTTGGTCTGTACATAGTACATACCAATGTCTCGACCGAGTTCGTTGGCCGGCTTCATTCGCCATCTTGTTTCAAAAGGGTTGCCATTTAAAAATAAATTAAATTTAAAATTTAAAATGAGGTATTAAAAAATTGGAAAATGAAAAAGATTTTTTTTTATGTGTTTGTCCTTGATACAAAGATTCCTGAGCAGTTTTCGTTTCTGAAAATTTGTTCTTTTGTTTATATCTTTAAAAATGTTTGAATTATAGCACTTTGAATTTCTAGCATGGCTAACATTTTGAAACGATCTTGTATTTGTCACGCGATAACACACGTATTCGCCTATTTCGAGGTAAGAAGGCATGTGGCTAGTATACATCAATACATCGACCAAGTTCGCTGGCCAGATTCATCAGCCATCTTGTTTCAAAATGGCGGCCATTAAATTAAATAAATATATATATATATTTAAAGTGAGGTGCAAAAAAATTAGAAATTGAAAAAGGTTTCTTTCTTAAGTATTTGACCTTGATATAAGGATTCAGGAGCATTTTTAGTTTGTCTTTACCTTAAAAAATGGCTCAGATATAGCAGTTTCAATTTCTATTGTGGGTGACATTTTGAAAAATCTGATTTTTTGCATGCGACAGCACTCGTATATATCAACAAATTCCGATGTGAGTGAGTATGTGCACAGCAATTACTAAGGTCTCGACCAAGTTCACTGGTTAGCCTCATCCACCATGTTGTCTTAAAATGGCAGGCACTTTAAGAAATCGCCGAATTTGGCAGCCAAATATAAGTTACTTTAAAGAAAAGCAGCTTGAATAAAGCTAATTTCGCAAAATTCTCATTCATTATATTGATAAAAATTAGTATTGAATCTCCTATATTCGGTTTCCACTAAATTGAGCTTCGTGTGTTTGAATGATATAAGTTGGCTTTTTTAAAATAAGGAATATGAAAGCTACCTCTTCCTCCCGGCACTGGCCGGAAGGACTTTTTTAAAGTGATTTGGTACAATAAAAACATTTCTTGATAAATTATGAAATTTACATTTTTATACGGTACTCTGGTCTTATACGTCATATTTAGTAAAAAATATTCTATTACTCTAAAAAGTACGACAAAAAAGGTCCCATTTCTCAATCATTAAAACTGATCGAGTAACAGCTGTTTAAAGTTGAAAAGTTTTATTTGCTGCAAAATCGGGGTTAATCACAAATTTAATTCAAGTGAATTCAATGAAAAGAGTATTTATTAAATGAAATGGTGAATAGCAACAGTCTCAGTTCATTAGAAAATGAAGCATATGTTTAAATATAACTATTTTAACCAATTTCAAACTTAATTAATAAAAAATAACATTATCGTAATACTTGTACGATGTGACTAGGTGCATGTGAGTGCAGGTACATGCAGATACCAGTTCAGATACAACCGAATTCAATTCTTCTAATACTTTAAGAATTCTGTGTATGATTCCAAATCATCTGTGTTCAGATGCAGAAAATTTCTGTAAGTCATGCAATTCAAATTTCATAATTCGGTAGTTTTTTTTGTTAGATGAAGGGGTATTTTTTGTCTTACTTATTAGTGTAATAGGAATTTTTTTTTACTAAATATCACATTTCGAACTTGGGGGGAGGGGGTGCATAAAAAATAAATTTCGTCATATTTTAGAAATGTTTTTATTGATACAAGCAACTTTTTAAATATTTTTTTATCTTATTTAAAACATTTTTGTAATTGAAACTATAGGTCTATGACTAACGGTTTAGGAATTAGCCATTGGATTGTATACAGAATGGAAATCCTGTATACATACTGCATATCTCACTAAAAATGATATTAGTTTAAATATGCATACCACATCGTATTGTACAGTAACAGCAATTCATACTTATTCGTGTAACTGAATTATTGTGCTCATATCTGTAAATAAAGATAAAATACACGTACTCCAAAATCTGTAAAAAGCAGTTCATTTTTAATACCATTATGTTTGAGGCGTTATATCATCATTAAAATGCGCTGCAACCGATCTTTCAACAAATATCATAATATAATATATTTCACTGGGCGTCCCTGTAGACCAAGTATAAATGTTACTCATTTTATGCTCATGAGAAGACCTGTTGTCGTAAACATCAGTAATCCGTATCAATATCGTTATGTTTCAAGAATCGTAAAATCAATAAAATGCAACATGAACGTTTTTTTCTCAAGTACCATAATGTCACTGAAATCTTTTATGTTTCCCTGTAAATGAACTGTTAATGCTAGATGGTTAATTTTCAATTCCCGAACATGCTATGGAAAACCGGAATAGCATATAAGATTTAAATAGCGATCAAAGTATATTTATTTGGTGAGATAGATCACAGACAAATAGGCCGACCGTAAACAGAAAAAGCGATGTTAATAAACATTTTTCAGCAATGATGCAAAGTGTGAAATATTTTTTTCATTCAAATTAAAGAAAAAAATTACTTTTCTATAATATCATCATTTTTTAAGATAATTAAAACAAAGTTTTAGACACTAAAATAACACTATAAATGCTGACTTGTTTAAAAAACGTACTGGCTATCACAGTCAATGTTAGTTTGATTATTATTCCATTAGTCTATAGTGCGCTGTTGAAAGAAGACAAAAAATTGTTTCTTGTATTTAAAATGCAGTTTTAATTACCATTGTATCTTGAACCAAGCAAATACACTCGTTATAATTTATATATTTATTATGTGTATATTTTATTGATGAATAGGTATATTTTCCTTCATCATTTGTGTTTTATTTCAAGTATTGACAATCTTACTGTTTGCTCTTTATAGTAGCCCTAATATCCGTAAAAAGGAACTATTTTATGAAAGTTAAAAGCAAAGTGCAACATATACACACGAATATATATATATTAGGGTGGAGCGAAAAAAATGAATTTTTTAAAATCAAAACCGGGTAGGTGCCAAAAGTTGCCTTTATACAAGTACATCATCTGCGTGCAATATTACCGCTGAAAAAAAAATGGCTTGAGTCTGCGCTTTTGGTCCAAAAATCGAAATTTGGGGTAAAATTTGACATTTTTTCAAAAAAATTAAAAAATTCCTATAGAGCTGGCTATTATTTAAAAGTGTTATATAAACCTTTATTATTAATGACTTAACATATTTAAACGATAAAACGATATCTTTGTTATGTATAACGGGAGCAAAACTGACAACCTTTGGTAAAAAAAGGCGTTTCCACTCTGTTGTGTCTTACAACTAATTGTTCTTTGGAATACGTAGTCGCTTTCAAATCTACCCAGGATGTATCTCGTGGATGTGGCTGCATTTCATAGCACAACAGTGCATAGCTCGACCACAATTCCATCTGAGCACAATGTTTTATTTATATATAGAATTGTGATGACTGGCATGAGTTTTCTATGTATAAACCTAGTCCATCTCTTCTCTGTAGCCACAGACGTTGGGTGATGCTGCTGTGACACTCCTTCACGTATATTTCTACTGCTTGTGTATGATAAGTTAATGCAGAATAATGCAGTGTAATTAATGGAATCTATTCAGCCCTTTAGTATCTTCTCCAAAATTGCATCCAGTTATAGTGATTGGGAGTTCTGTTCCGACAACATTTTACAACATTAAAGTATTTCATCTTTGAATATGCCATCATTTATTCTACCTCTTGCATTTTTTATATGCTGATAAGCTTGTTCTTTAATGTGATGGCGATCGTCATCAAAATTGCAATAAGAATTTGCTCTCGATGTTAAAAGCTATTATTGTCCTAAATATTATGTTTTAGTATTTGTTTTTTGCCGTTTTTTGTTATAGTAGCTGAGTAATTTTCCATAAGTTTTTAGATCAATTTATTAGATGTGGATTTTATTTGGTGTAAACCATCCTGCGGCATAAACTTGAATTACATACTTTGTGAGTGAACCAGACTCTGATGATCAATCAGTGCTTATATGAAGGCGTATAATTTTATGCGCTTTTGTGAGCCATCTTGCGCAGGACAAGTTTCTTGGGTTCGTATTCGCTAGTTCTTCTGATCAATATCTTGATGAAATAGCTTTGCAAATGTCTAGAAGGTATTTCTGGTATATGCTGAGTATCCCTTTTCTCGAATTCAGGAAATAATGTTTGAAAATTATTGTCTATGGCTTCAAAAATTGAAATAAGAAGGGAATAAGCATGTGGACAAAGATTTTCCTATTGGTCCGGCGAATCCCTGTGGGTTAGAATCTAATTTTTGCCAACGATCTTGTCTAATAAATGATGCTGAGGAAATTCACTGGACTTGGAGGTGGCATATGATCAATTGTAATGGTTCATTTTAAACATGTCCCTCGCAGAAAGGATGACAACGACTAACAGACTTATTCACCTTCTATGGGCACTCATCGCCCATCAGAGTCTCTATGTTCACTCAAAATGTACTATGTTATCCAAGTTTGGTCCCAGGATGCTTTACAATCAAATGTAATCTACAGCTAAAGAAGGGATCTAAAAACTCTGAAATTACTTGGCTACTAAACAACACACAAAACGGAATAAAACAAATACTAAAAAAAGGTTATTTAGGACAATGGTCGCTTAGCATACGCAAAGGAAATTCTTATTCCAATGCTCTCTGACGATTGCCATCATATTAAACACCTAGCTGCTCAGCAAATAATAGTTGAAAATGGGAGAAAATGATGGCATACGCAAATCTGAAATATCGACAATCAACTTTGAAGCGGATAATTACATAAATATAATTCATTGGAAAAGTGTTGTGGTAACAGGACATCTAATCAATATTGGCGATGATAATAAACGGCTGAATAGATTCAGAGGACTGAATAGATTCATTAATATCATCCGCACTGTATTACACTGTTTGACTTCTCTTACAAAAACAGTAGAAAAATACGTAAAGGAGATCACAGCAGCAGCATCCAAAGTATGTGGATCCAAAGAAGAGATGTACTAGGTTGATACATATAAAACTCATGCCATTCTTTTATAAAAAATCACAATTCAATGTATAAATAAAACATTAAGATCAGATGGTAGGGTGGTCGAGCTATGCACTGTTGTGACATGAAATGCAGTCACCTCCACGTGGTACCTCCTGGGTAGTTTTGAAAGCAACTAGGTAAGAGCTGTATTCTAAACAACAATTATTTGTATGACACAACAGAGTGGCTACGCCTTTTTTTCACCAAAAGTTGTCAGTTTTGCTCCAGTTATACAGAAAAAATATATCGTTTTATCGTTTAAATATATTAAGTCATTAATAATAAAGGTTTAAGCAACACTTTTAACTAATAATTATCTCGATAGAATATTTTTTAATTTTTTGAAAAAATGTCAAATTTTACCCAAAATTTCGACATTTGGACTAAAAGCGCAGACTCAAGCCATTTTTTTTCAGCGGTAATATTGCACGCAGATAATGTATTAGTATAAAGGCAACTTTTGGCACCTACCCGTTTTTGATTTTAAGAAATTAATTTTTTTCGCTCCACCCTAATATAAAACTTTTGCAAAAAAATTCAAACGCCTATAATTTAGTAATGTGAAATTTTAATTGCTGAATTTGTATTTAACTTGACTTACAGGCGTAAAATAACAGAGTGAAAAAATGCCCAAGTCTGGAATCGATTCAGGGTTATTATCATTACACGCCAATGCTTTAAAACTGTGCTACACTGGACGATACCTGCTTAGCACTTCTCACTCTTACCTATTGGGTTGGGTTTTTTTTTCACTCTACTGGCTTAAACCTCTAAGCCAAGTTGAATTAAATTCCAGCAATTTAAATTTCAAATTACTAAATTATAGGAATGTGTAATTTAATGCAAAAATTAAAAAAAATTATAGGTACGTATAAGCAATTTCATCGATACTGTATTTTATTTCGTTTCGTGTTTGCCTCAGAGTTGGTGGCTCATGAAAAAATACTCTATCATCTGCTGCGGTTGCTTCTTTGCAAACAGGTATGAATGAGAAATGTGAAGCAAGTTTCATGGAGGTAGCTCATTGGTAGAGCATTCCCGTATAGCATTTTTAGTTTACAGAAAATTTACAGAAGTCTTGCTTTGAAAACCAGCATAGTTGCAGCAAGCTCAGCATGATAAGGCTGAAAGTTCATAAGTCTGAGGCAAGATAATGCAAACGCCGAATTCACCATACTTTGAACTTGTAGCTAACTTATCAAGCAAGTTAAATTCTTGCTGTATCATATTTATTGCAAATTAATAGCAAACAAGTAATTAAAAATGCTGCATTACAGCAAAATAGTGATCTTTCCATGCCACATTAACTATTTACAACAGTTGCACTATAACTTTAACACCTTCGAAGGGGGCCATAGACCTAATCAGATCTATTGATACATACGCACCGCTAATGCGAATGCATCGTTTTTACCACCATAAACAAGTTAAGGTAATATTTATACTTTTCATTTAGAGCCTTTTTGGTATTTGAGAAGTCTAGCGTTTAAAAAAAGCGGTGCCAACCGAATAAAATGGCTGCAATTTCTGTGTATGTGCTGATTGTGTATTCTCTCAACAGAGGGATTTTTTGCTTTCGTCACTTTTGTGAATTAAAGACAATCTTGCCATCAGTTTTACAATAAACTACTCAAGCAACTGGGTGATGGTATATCTTGCGGGAGATTTGCTTCGAATTTCTCAATTCAAATTTGATACGGCAAAATAATATTAGAAAAAAATCAAACTTGCTGCAAATTGTTCATGCTAACAGGGTTGCCGCGTGATGTCAGTGACCCTGGGTCGATCCCATACCAGGACATTTTTTCACTCTGTTGGTTTTACGCCTCTAAGCCATATTGAATAAAAATTCATGAATTAAAATATGAAATTATTAAATTATAGGCATGTAAAATTTGCTGCGAAAATTTCGAAAAATATATATATGTCGTAGGCTAATTGAGAAATCCGGCTCTTTGCAAACAGCCTAGGCTCTTTGCAAAGAGCCGGGCTAATTGGAGAATCCATCTCCCTTTTTCTAATTAGCCTGATATTTTTCAGGCTTATTGCAAAGAGCCTGGGAAGCGTTAGGCTAATTCAAAAATGACCACTTATTATCCGATCAGGGTGATATTTATAGCTCACAGGCTATCAAAGCCTGAGAGCTTATGTGCCCGCCGATTCTGTATGTACGTGTGTATGTACGTAACACGATAACTCTTGATAGAAATATCCGATTTGCTTCAAATATTTTTTTCTAGGTTCATTCTGATAAGTTGCTTCCTTCATTAGTTTTCGGGGTTCATTTGTTAAGGATAAAAAGGGAAAAGGGGGCTAGTAACCCCCCCCCCCCTTAATTTATATAAATTAGTTTTTCATGCAGAAATATTCGACTTGCTCCAAATTTGGTATACCGGTTTATTGTGTAAAGGAGCATCCCTGATTAGATTTGGAAGCTCATTATTTAAGTATAAAGGGGGGGAAAGGGGGCTACCCCTCTTAATTTAGATAAATCAGTTTTTCATGATGAATTATTCGATTTGGTTCAAATTTGGTATACCGGTTTATTAAGTTAAGGAGCTGCCTTGATTAGATTTGGAGGTTCATTAGTTACATATAAAGGGAGGAAAGGGGGGGCTATCCCCCCCCGTAATTTAGATAAATGGGTTTTTCATGCAGAAATATGCGATTTGCAATAAATTTGGTATACCGGTTAATTATGTTGAGCAGCTTCCCTGATTAGATTTGGAAGATCATTATTATGTATAAAGGGAGGAAAGGGGGGCAATTGCATCTTCCCTTAATTTAGATAAATGCGTTTTTCATGTAGAATTATTCGATTAGCCCAAATTTGGTATACTGGTTTATTATGTTAAGGAGATGGCTTGATTAGATTTGGAGGTTCATTAGTTAAATATCAAGGGAGGAAAGGGGGGAGGCTAGCCCCCCCCCTTAATTTAGGGAAATGGGTTTTTAATGCAAAATTATTCGATTTGCTCCAAATTTGGTATACTGGTTTATTATGTTAAGGAGCTTCCCTGATTAGATTTGGATGTTCATTAGTTAAGTATAAAGGGGGGAAAGGGGGGCTAGACCCCCCCACCCTTAATTTAGATAAATGGGTTTTTCATGCAGATTTATTCGATTTGCTCCAAATTTCGTATACCGGTTTATTATGTTAAGGAGCTTCCCTGATTAGATTTGGAGGTTCATTAGTTAAGTATAAAGGGAGGAAAGGGGGTTAGACCCCCCCCCCCCTTAATTTAGAAAATGGGTTTTTCATGCAGAGTTATTTGATTTGCTCCAAATTTCGTATACCGGTTTATTATGTTAAGGAGCTACCCTGATTAGATTTGGAGATTTATTGGTTAAGTATAAAATAAGGGACAGGGGCTAGTGTCCCCTTAATAAATGGGTTTTTCATACAGAATTATTCGATTTGCTTCAAATTTGATATACGAGTTTATTACGATATGGCTTCCTTCATTTGATTTGGAGGTTCATTGGTTAAGTATAAAAGGTTGGAAAGGGGGCAATTGCCCCTCCCCTTAATTTAAATAAATGTGTTTTTATGCAGAATTATCTGATTTAGTTTATTTTTTTTTAGCCGGTTCCGAACTTGAAGGTTCCATATGAAGTTAACCCGAAAACCGACCACAACAAGGTTTCAGATAGAGTTCAATTAGAGCTTTCAGTTTCGGATCGGGTTGCCGGTGGACGGAGATTATTTTGTCTGGGTTGCATCGGGTTATAGTTCTTTGGAATATTTTTGTCGGCTAAGATTTGGTTCGGGACGGGTTTCAGGTTGACTTCGAATGGAATTTTTATGTTCTGGTAGCGTTGCGTGTCCACGGAAACTAATTTGTCTTGTTCAGATCCGGTTATGGATCTTTGGAATATTTTTGTCGGTTATCAGATTTGGTTCGGGATTTCGGGTTTTTTCAAATGGAACTCTGAGTTTCGGGTCGGGTTGCATGTAGACTGAAATTATTTTATCTTGCTCGGATCGGGGTACTCTCTTGTAATTTATTTTTCGGTTTGGGTAGGATTATGCGTTTATAAACCTAATAAAAAGAAAATTGCCCAGTTAAACTGATGGCGTTGAGCTCACAGGCTATTCACACTAATTGTATATTATACTCTTATTTCAAAGAATAATGCCCCTCGAAAAATAAATGAAGGTATTAGTCCCCGTTGCGCCCCTTTCTACTTAACCAAACAACCTCCAAATCTAATGAGGGAAGCTACATAACATAATAAACTGGTATACCAAATTTGAAGCAAAGCAGATAATTCTGCATGAAAAAACCATTTCATTAAATTATAGGGGGGGGATTAGCTCCCCCATTTCTCCCTTTATGCTGAACCAATGAACTTTCAAATCTAATCAAAAAAGCTCCTTATTAGAATGAGCCTAGAAAAAAAAATTAACTAAATTAGATAATTCTGCATGAAAACACATTTTTCTAAATTAAGGGGAGGGGCAATTGCCCCCTTTTCCCCCCTTTTATACTTAACCAAGGAACCTCCAAATCAAATGAAGGAAGCCATATCGTAATAAACTGGTATATCCAATTTGAAGCAAATTGAATAATTCTGTATGAAAAACCCATTTATGTAAATTAACACTAGCCCCTGTCCCTCCTTTATACTTTACCAATAAATCTCCAAATCTAATCAAGGCAGCTCCTTAACATAATAAAACGGTATACGAAATTTAGAGCAAATTGAATAACTCTGCATGAAAAACGGGGAGTCTAGCCCCCCTTTCCTCCCTTTATACTTAACTAATGAACCTCCAAATCTAATCAGGGAAGCTCCTTAGCATAATAAACCGGTATACGAAATTTGGAGCGAATCGAATAACTCTGCATGAAAAACCCATTTATCTAAATTAAGTGCAAAGTAGCCCCCCTTTCCTCCCTTTATACTTAACTAAAGAACCTTCAAATCTAATCAGGGAAGCTTCTTAACATAATAAACCAGTATACCAAATTTGAGGTAATCGAATAATTCTACATGAAAAACGCATTTATCTAAATTAAGGGGAGAGGCAATTCCCCCCCTTTCCCCCCTTTATACATAATAATGATCTTCCAAATGTAATCTGGGAAGCTGCTTAGCATAATTAACCGGTATACCAAATTTATAGCAAATCGCATATTTCTGAATGAAAAACCCATTTATCTAAATTACGGGGGTGGGGGATAGCCCCCCTTTCCTCCATTTATATGTAACTAATGAACCTCCAAATCTTATCAAGGCAGCTCCTTAACTTAATAAACCGGTATACCAAATTTGAAGCAAATCAAATAATTCATCATGAAAAACCGATATATCTAAATTAAGGGGGTAGCCTCCCTTTCCCCCCTTTATACTTAAATAATGAGCTTCCAAATCTAATCAGGGAAGCTCCTTAACACAATAAACCGGTATATCAAATTTGGAGCAAATCGAATATTTCTGCATGAAATCCCATTTATATAAATTAAGGTTGGGGGACTAGCCCCCCTTTTCCCCCTTTATCCGTAACCAATGAACTCCAAAAAATAATCAGGGAAGCACCTTATCAGAATGAACCTAGAAAAAAAAATTGAAGCAAATCGGATATTTCTATCAAGAGTTATCGCGTTACGTACATAAGTACGTACGTACGTACACACGTACATACAGAATCGGCGGGCACATAAGCTCTCAGGCTTTGATAGCCTGTGAGCTAAGAATATCACCCTGATCGGATAATAAGTGGTCATTTTTCAATTAGCCTAACGCTTTCTAGGACCTTTGCAATAAGCCTGAAAAATATCAGTCTAATTGGGGAAAGGTAGATGGATTCTCCAATTAGCCCGGATCTTTGCAAAGAGCCTATGCTGTTTGCAAAGAGCCGGATTTCTCAATTAGCCAATGACATATATATTCAATTTCATAGAGCCTGGATTCAATTTCGTTTCGTGATTGCTACAGAGTTGGTGGCTCATGAAAAATTAGTCTATCATCTGCTGTGGTTGCAACTTTGCTAACAGATAAGAATGAGAAATACTAAGCAAGTATCGTGCAGGTAGCTCAGTGGTAAATCATTGACGCACGATGTCAAAGACACCGGGTCGATCCCAGATTTCGGTACTTTTTCACTCTGCTGGTTTTACTCCTCTAAGCTATGTTAAATAAAAATTCAGCAATTAAAATATCAAATTACTAAATTATGGGCATGTGAAATTTACTGCAAAAATTTTGAAAAAATATATATACTGGATGTTTCAAAAGTTCGGTGCGAAAGTAAAACAAGATAAAAAAAAAAAAAAAAGATCTATGGGTCGGAGAGATATGCGGTTTGCTGATAACTATTCAGCGTGGTATGGGATTTCGAATGATACAAACAAAAAATTAGTTCAAAATATCGACAATAGAGGCTGCTATTGCAGATAATTCCATGGAATAATTCGATATTGCTCACACAACGAAAGATTTGGATACAAAAAAGTGTTCATGCAGTGTTCTCTACTGTTTCTGTATCCTAATCTTGGGTTGTTTGAGCAATATGTAATTATACCATGGAATTATCTGCAGTAGAACCCCCCTGTTGTCGAGATTTTGAACTATTTTTTGTTGGTGTCATACAAATTCCAATACCACGCTGAATATTTGTGCGCTTTACTTTCGCACTGAACTATTGAAACACCCGGTATGTATATTCAATTTCATCGAGCCTGGATTCTATATCATTTCGTGCTTGGCCAATAGTTGGGGGCATATAGCAAATTCTTCCATCGTCTGCTGCAGTTGCAGCGTTGCCAACAGATAAGCATGAGAAGAGTTAAGCTGGTATCGTCCAAGTAGCTCAGTGGTATAGCATTGACGCGTAATGTCAATGACCGTGGGTCGATCTCAGACTTGAACACTTTTTCACTTTGTTGTTTTATGTCTCTAAGCCAAGTTCGATAAAAATTCAGCAATTAAAATGTAAAAACAAAGTGCATCGTTATGAAAATAATCGTTGCATCTTCCATAACATTTTAAACATATGCTCAAAATATATTATCATCAGTTTTCTAAATAATATGTGAACTTCTACGAAATTTTAACGCATATTTAGATTATATTATAATTTATTTACGAATCAGTCTTACAAATCAGTTATCCTCTCATATTTTATCCCTCACAATTTATTAAAAAGGATACATGGAAGCTTCAACTGTATTTCTATATAAAATTTTTAGTGCTTCAGTATTACACATATCCCTGTTAATCCTGTATTATACACAGTAAATCTCTCCTACAACGAACCCATGACTTAATTTGAAAAAAATATATATTAGTCCCGGGTGAAATTGATCAATTATACCTGATAAGACGAAATTTCTCTAAAACGATTTTATTTTAATTTTCATAGTTTTTTAGATTCTTTACACATCTATCACTGCAGAATAATAATTTAAGGTTTATCATGCTGTTAAAAAAATAATAATTCGCGACTTTATTCTACATTTAGTGCAGTTAATAAATACCTTTTGATGTCACATTGTAGTTTAAAAACAAAAACATGTGCAAAGTATAATTTTTTTCTGAAACAAAATTTGTTTGCGAACAAATTATTTCAAAATTCATTAATTGTATAATTTAAAAATCCATAGGTGCGTTTCACGTTTATTATTTCACACTCAGTTTCAGAAATCATAATAAAAGCTCTTTGTTAACAGTTGCAACATAAAAAAAAAGGTATTTCAACTTCTATTAAATAAAAACTTATTACTTATAATCTAAAATCATGAGACATAAAAATGTCTGTTTTCGTAATTTTCGTTATGAAAATTTCGCTTTTAGTTGTTTTATTTTTGAAAATGTGTAATATTAAAATGAAATAAATTAATGTAAATACAACGCAATTCAGATTCCAAGATTAACTTTTATTATTTATTATTTGTAATAAATAATATATGTTTTAATATCATTTTTCGGATTGTTGGTAGAAAGGTATTTCTTTTATATAATGCAATATTTTCATTAAAAGATATCAATTTCTTATTAGTTTTTTTTTTTATTATTATTCTTATAGTAGAAAAAATATGTATATTTTAGTTAAATTACGATGTATATGTGAAATAAAAGATATTATATTCATATGTTAATATACAATATTGTAAATAACTATAAATATATATATATATATGTGTGTGTGTGTATGTATTTATAATTGTATATGTGTATACATAATTTTGCACTTTTGATTTTAGTATGATTTAAGAAATTTGAAAATACAATATGCGTCTGATATAAAATGCGGATTATGTAATCTATGATATTTTTGAAACATTTTATTAAATATGTAATTGTGTATATAGATATATGTGTGTGTGTATATGAAAAGAGATTTTATCTTATAATTATATGTTGGAACAACGTCAGATATATTAAACTAGCACGGATTACGAACTCAGCTCGGTCAAAATTAGCCTTGTGTTCAATCCGATATATTATTCTTACTGCATCATTCTTGCTATTTAGATACAATTGGCATAATCCTGAGGCATAGTGATCCAAAATGTCCCACTACCGAATTTTTTCGAACGTGCTACCAAACCTAATACTCTTCTCGAACCCGAAAACGATAGAATTCAAAATTTAGTCAAAATTGTTAAAGTCGTTTTATAGATAGAATTAACTTGACCCATGGTAACCCAGAAATGACTCACTAATCGAATTTTGTGAAACATGGAACCTAACCCAATGGTCTTTTCATGCCCTGAAATGGTATAATACAAAATTTTGCCAAAATCGTTTGAGTCGTTTTAGATACTATCTTGACCCACAGTGACCCAAAAATGACCCACTAATCGAATTTTCTCTAACATGTGACTTAGCCCATTGGTCTTCTCGTAATCCAAATCCGTAGATTACAAAATTTAGTCAAAATCGTTAGAGCCTTTTTTTACTTAAAATTAGCTTGACCCGCAGTAACCCAAAAATGACCCACTAATCAAAATTTCTCGAACATATGACCTGGCCCAATAGTTTTCTTGTGCCCAAAAATGGTTGGATATGAAATTTACTCAAAATCGATAAAGCCGTTTTTTAGACATAATTAGCTTGACCCTGACTCATTATGACCCAAAATGACTCACTATTCGATTTTTCTCGAACATGTGACTTTGCCCAATGGTCATCTCATGCCCAGAAGCGGTACATTACAAAATTTTGGTAAAATGTTTTGAGCCTTTTTTAGATTCAGTTAGATTGACACCTGACCCATTGTGACCCAAAATGACGCACTAATATAATTTTCATGAACATAGGGCCTAGCTCAATGGTATTATCGTGCACGAAACGATAGAAGGCATAATTTCGTCAATATTATTGGAGCAGTTTTCTAGATAAAGTTATCTTGACCCACAGTGACCCCAAAATGATCCACTAATCGAATTTTCTTAAACATGTGACTTAGCCCATTGGTCTTTTCGTAATCCAAATCAGTAGATTACAAAATTTAGTCAAAATCGTCAGAGCCTTTTTTAGATAAAATTAGCTTGACCCGTGCTGACCCAAAAATGACACACTAATCGAAATTTTTCGAACATGTGACCTAGCCAAATAGTTTTCTCGAGCCCGAAAACGGTTAAATATAAAATTTAGTCAAAATCGATTAAACCGCTTTTTAGATATAATTAGCTTGACCCTGACCAATTATGACCCAAAATGACCCACTAATCGAATTTTTTCGAACATGTGACCTAGCCCAATGGTCTTATCGGACACGAAAATGGTAAAATACAAAATTTAGTCAAAATCGTTAGAGCCGTTTTTAAGATCAAATTTACACACACATACACACACAAACAATTTTTGCTTGTAAAAGATTTAATCGAGTGGGGTCCGACTCAATCATCGAAGAAAAAAAATAACCAAGCAAAAAAGTAACATAGTACTGAATATAAAAAATATTTTTTTAATAACAGACTTTAAATACGCAAATAAATAAATAAATAAAGTATTCTCTTTATCAAGATCTTCATGGAAAGCAAAAAAAGGGGAAAATAAAATACTGAAGTAATACACTATATGGCCCATGATTAGTGGTCACTTGTGATTTTCGACGTTTTGTTAAATATCTAAAAAGATACATGAGGAATTATCCTGCAATTCAAGATAAGATTTAACCCATTTTTGTTGCGATATTAACTTCTCTCCCCCCCCCCCCCCGCTTTACCGCTTTTTTCAAAGGTTGAATTTCTGGATCATCCTTGATGTTTTTTTACAAATTTCATCTGGACTTTTAACAAATTACTAGCAGGAATGACCGAGCTAAGCTCAGTTAAAATTAGCTTTGTGTTTATCTCGATATATTATTCCCACTGAATCATTCTTGAAGTTTTAGATGCAATTAGCTTGACCCTGAGACATAGTGACACAAAATGACCCACTAATCGAAATGTTTCGAACATGCGACCTAACACAATGCTTTTCTCGAGCCTGAAAACGATGGAATACAAAATTTAGTGAAAATCGTTAGTCGTTTTCTAGATAAAATAACCTTGCCCCACGTTGATTCAAAAAACCACTTACCGAAATTTATCGAACATGTGAGCTATTTCAATGGTCTTTTTCTACTGTAAAACGGTATAACAAAAAAAAAATTGTCAAAATTACTTGAACTTTTTTGAGATGCCGTTAGCTTGACCCCAACCCATTATCACCCACTAATAGAATTTTCTTGGTCATGCGGCCCAGCCCAATGGTCATCTTATGACCAACACCAGTATATTGAAAAATTTTGTGAAAATGTCTTGTGCCGTTCTTTAGATATAATTAGCTTGACCCTGACCAATAATGACCCAGTAATCGAATTTTCTCGAACGCGTGACCCATCCCAATTGTCTTTTCGTGTCCGAAAAAGATAGATTACAGAATTTCGTCAATATCGTTGGAGCCGTTTTTTAGATGAAAATAGCTGGACCCACGGTGACCCAAAAATGACCCACTAATCGAATTTTCTCGAACACGTGAACCATCCCACGGGTCTTTTCGTGCCCGAAAATGGTTAGATAAAAATTTAGTCAAAATCTATTGAGCCATTCATTAGGTATAATTAGCTTGAACCAGACCCATTATGACCCAAAATGACCCACTAATCAAATTTTCTCGAACACGAGACCCATCCCAATGCTCTTTTCGTGCCCGAAAACGGAAGGGTGCAAAATTTAATCAAAACCGTTAGAGCCGTTTTCAAGATAAAATTTACATAGACACACACATAATTTTTGCTCGCATTATAGTATAAGATTCAGCATTATACAGCAATAAGCATTTTATTAAATCAAAGTGCCATTCCTAAAGTATTGAAAATTTAAACAAACTGCTGCAGATAGCTGCAGATCAGTAAGTTTTTATTAATAAACAAAGATTATATTAATTTCCAGTGCATGTATGTATGTTTAGTTCAAGACTTGCAAGTCAAATTTAAATCACTTTTAATTATTCTGTTGAGCCGAAACTATGAATACATGTGTAATTTGGATGACAATGCAATATTATTATGATTTAAAGAGCGTACAAGTTTGTTTAGAATACTGTTTCTACAGGGCTTCACAGAAATTTAGATTAAAACTTTCAAGTTAATTTTAAACCAATTTCAATAATCTGATAGAGCTAAAACATTGCTCATAATATTTAGTTCTGATATAACAATGCAATAATATTATAATTTATGGAACGTAGCAGTCAAGCTTTTTTTACAGGACCACATAAAAGATAAGTTCAAATCTTGCAAGACAATCTTAAACCACTTTCAATTATTTGATTGAGCTGAAACTTTGCCTAAAACTTTGTTGTATTTCTTTTACAAGGACACATAAAAAAATCGAATACATTACCGTCTATATAAGGAAATTTTATTTCAAAGCGAATAAAATTTGTTTAGGTTATTTTTTCACACAACACCATTTTTTCAACCAAAATAGTTTTGGTAGCATTTATATGTTTTACAGGGTGTCACAAAACATTAATTTTTTTTTTTTTAAATATGACTTTATTTTAAAAAAATATTATTTTTTCCCGATGACTAAACAAATTTATCGAGAAATTCTGAGTATACAAAAGTACAAAAAGAAATGATTTTTAACTTACGTGTGTGCATAATTTTTTTTTTTTTACTTAATTGTAAAATAAGTATATTTAACGCATTATTTGTAATGCATTATATAGGGTGTCCACTAAAGTCTTCCCAACGCTGTTAGTTACCGAACGATTGCAGCAATACTCATGAAAGTGTTGCCTAGGTATAGTAAAGGGGCTATGCTGTACCAGATGAAACCGCTTCCAGCGTCACCTGGTGCAAAACAGCTGAGTTAGTATTCCTATCCCGAAAACGAGATTCATGCTCAGAAAGAAATTTATTTTGCATTCATGATTACATGGTGTCCTTTCGAACTAAATCGGTGATGCTGTACAAATTTGTCATTCACTTTTTTATCTCATATTTTGAACCGTTTTCGCGATAGGACCACTAATGCCGCCATTTTTTAGGAGGTGGCGCTGTATACGGTCTCATCTGTAATGCGTAGTCTCTTTACTATACTTAGACACCATGTTTGTGAATATAGATGCATTCGTTCAGCAGTTAAGAGGGTGCGAACTGAGTTTAGTGGGCACCCTGTATTTTTATTTTAAGGCATTGTTGTTAAATAATCAAATATATATCACTGTTTGAGTATTTTATTAGTGATGCATTAAAAAAAAAACAAAAATGAATTAAACTTCAACGAAATAATTTTGTCCACATAGATCGTCAAAACGTCCCACTGTGCGCCTTCATCGCCGGCGGCGGCGGGTGCTACGGTGAAATGATGTACATTTTTATTATAAATTTTCAACAATAAGTAGTTGAACACCGTAATTGCATACAATCGTATTTAACATAACATGTTCTGAATGTTTATTAAATCTTAAATTCTTAGAAATGTGCATTTAATCACACATTATTTAACTGCGGATTTCAGGATATTAGATCCCGTGTGGAATGTTGCTGAAAATGAAAATTTCTTGCAAAATGGGCAGAAAATTTAGAGTTTTTAAGTGCTATAATTCATGATTTCATTCAGTTTTATTAACATGTGTAGGTTGCATCTGAACGTTTGGGAAGGAATTCAGTACAAAATACTATATAAAATATAACATTCTCAGAAATTATTTGTAATCGGAAACAGCAACCGCTTTTAAATATGACAGAAAACTGTATTGTGTATAATAAGAAAGTTGTTATTTATGTTTTTATATAGAACAATTCCTTTTGATATTCATATAAATATATAGTCTGCTTTTTTTTATTAATAAGAAACAAATTGTAACTTTTGCGAGACTTGTGATCCATTTTTAATTATTACTTTAACCAGTTAAATAATAAATCTATTAGTAACAAATTGTTTCAACTTAGAAACTCAATTATAACCTAATTAGGCTTTATGTAAAAAACAAGTATTTTATTTTCTTATTGTTTAAACTTACTCTCTGAACATAAAAAAACTACTTTTCGGTGATCGTTTTTATGCTGTCTTAATTATGCTTTTTCAATATTTTTTGCCTAAAAAATTCCCTTTCCGTAATTTAATGAAAAAGGTATTAATCAAATACTTCAGCGAAGGAAATTATCAAAATTAGGTTGCTTTTCGCATTAACACAGAAAGTTTCAATCAGAAGAAGGGAATGAAATCTTACGGCTTAATTTAATTTGTCGTTCATTAATTTTCTGACATGTAATAATTAATATTTGCACCTAGTAAGGTATGCCATTTTCGGTAATGATTTTTCTCTTTCTTTTTTTAACAATCGTACTCTCTTTTTATGTAGCGCTTTATTTCAACTTTCAAAAACACATAAAAAAACTGTTAATGATTTACACATAGAACATTTTAATTTGTTTTATTGAAATGTGTGCTAGGCAGAAGGTAGTCTTTAATAGTTTGTTGCATGCATTGTTTAACGTTTTGTTTATTTCACTCATTGTGACACTCAAGAAACATTACAGATAATAATTTCATTTCTTCGATTTAAGCATTTAACAAAGTGAAAGATCGCTGGAATTTATTTATTTTTTTTTTTTAATTGGGGAATTAAGTACGATATTTCTATAAAAACGGATTTCTTTTTTTAAAGATAACTTGAAAGAAGGCTTCATACCCAAACGAATAGCCTTTTCCTTTCTTTTAGCGTTAGTTTGGTGATAAAATGTTTGCCTCTCTTTTTACAATCACAGAAATACTTTCTTCGAATCACGGAAAATGTATAGGCATCAGCATTAGAGAGATATTTCCGTTATTTGAAGAATACCCGTTTCTATTTTCTCGTTGTAGGAAGTAAAATACAAGTCAATTGATGGAAGTGGGGATTAAATAAAAAGAGCGCTGATCTTGCAGTCGAACCAGGTATTTTGCAGTTTTGAGACATGTATTGTAACCGTTCGGCTACAGTTGTTCGGTTAAGTAAAAGTTTGAAGTAAACATATTATGTTTCCATAACATATGTATGGCTTCATTAATTTCTTTCGAAATCTGGGAATTTCGAAGTTAATTTCAGGAAAATTTCGTCATTAATGGGATTGTGGCTGGGTTTTTAACACATTAGCATTAATATATGATAAAAATATCAAATATAAATATTTTTAAATAGATTTTTAGATGTAAAATAAGATTTTTTTTTTTTATTGAAGAAAAACGATGATTTTAGTTAAGTGATTTTTTTTTTCGTTTAATATTTTCATTTTAATTAATATATCTATTTTAATTGTATTCATTTCGAATATAACTTAAATACGAATATTTTCTTTGTAAATTAATAAAAAATGCGTGTACTTTAAAATTAGTGAATAAAATAATTGTTATTTATTTTTTAATTTGAATTTTTTTAAAGTAAATTAGACATTTTAATTAATAGACTTTTTGGTTTTTCATTTAAAAAATAAATTCGAATTTTAGCATAAATAGAGGCTCCTGAGTGCTAGGAATAAGCGGAATTTCTCATCTTTTTCAGACTTTCAGGACTAATTCACTGATAAAACATATTTTCTAGGAGTATGAAAACATTTGTTAAAAAAGGAAAATAATTTAGTGTATAAAACCAGGTTTTCAGACATTCCAGAAGAGGACATGTACATGGTGTTTATCATGTAAAATCATTTTCCAAACTTTTAACTATGTCATGTATAATGAGGAAATAACTACTTTATTTTTCTTCTAAAGAAATCACTTTCCTGAAACATAACAAATTTACTTTTTCATAAATGTTATTTAGAAATATTCTTTTTTCGATTACTGTATATTAGATGTGGATTTCAAATTATTTTTAACTTTTGTTTTATAAAATATTATCTATAAACGATATAAGCAGTAAATACCTGGAAAATGGAACTAGAGACAGGAAGAAAATTTCCATTACAGTCTGTCTTTGCACTTAGATTTCTACACTATTCCTTCCTTCGGGACCACCACATTTTTTCTATTTAAGACAGAATTTCTATATAGAGAAGTTCCATTTTCACCAGTTTTACTGCACTTGTTTATCGACTATGTGTACATGTATTGTATAATTCAAATAGGAATTTCGTTCTGGCCAATTATAACTTTAATTTTTCTGAATGGATTCTGATGAGACTTGCGCTGTAAGTTAGATAATGTTTCAGCATGTTGCATCAGCATTTTGTACGTTCTTTATTTACAGCATTATGATTGAAAGTTCTATATTCTGCTTAACTAGATTACAAAAGATTATTCTTTTAAGAATTACTGGACGGATTTTGATGAGACTTCTAATGTTAAATCATTTTTTAGGAATGGATTTTGCACATTTCCTGTCGTTCTATCGTTCTTTTGCAAATAGCACTGTAAATTACCAACTAAAAGATTTGGTCCTTAACAGCACAAATTTTTTTCAGGGACATTAGAAAGTTTCATAGCAAAATGGCATTCATATGGATTTCAGCAACGCGTTCCATATAAAGGTCCATATTGCATTAAATTACAGGGTAAAATTCATCGTTTTATTGAAGGTTCGTTTGGTGAAACCGTCTAGTTTAGCGGACGAAACCTGCTAATTTATAACTAATTATATATATATATATATATTTTTTTTTTTTTTTTCTTCCAAAATATTTTTTCAAAATGTTTATGTTTAGATGGACGAGTAAATTTATTATTTTCCAGGCGACAGGCTGCATACGGTCCTTATTTAAGGATATCACTATTTTGAATATAAATACTTATCTTATTTTGTTTTATTTGCAATAGATTTATCCGGTTATATAAAGTAAAGGCACTTTTGCAAGTAATAAAGTGTAAGAACCTAACGTACCCTGTCACAGAAGAATAATATACAGCAATTTTTAATTATATAGAACAAATAATGCAAACTCGTGTTTGCATTAACCTAATCCCCACACCCCCCAACCCCTAAAAAATCACTTCTCAAAATGATGCAAATGCATAATCTTGCAAAATAAAGAATAATTGTTTAATTAAACAAATCTGTGTAAATTTGCTCCAGCGTAGTGAGTATGGGAATTAGCGTAAATAAAGATGTAGAACATGCATAATCATATTATATATAATCATATTATATTTATCGCTTATTTTTATTTTCTGTTCTTTTATTTATTCTTATAGAATATATTTTTCTTTCAGTGGTAAAGCAACCCTATAAAATCCAAGTCTTTGATGAATATACGGTGACTGGAAACACAGCAGTATTAAGGTGCAGCATTCCTAGTTTTATGAAAGATTATGTGATAGTAACTTCGTGGATTAGAGATGATTCCAGGACCATAGTCGCTTCTCCAGATAGAGGTAAGTATCTTTTATAATGCACAAAATTACCCATATTAATAATATCATCTTTACGCAAAATTTGTAAATGAATTTAAGTGAAAGGATGCTGGCTTAATGCTCGTTTAGTTAAGAACATTTTTTAACGTTTTAGAGGGAAGAAATAAAATTTCATTTTAAAGGGAAATTACACTTAATTAAAAAATATTTAGAAAACAATTTCATTAAAAATAAAATTACTCTGAACATCGGGAACCTTGCAACAAGAGAATTATTCATAGTGCTCCCTCTCATGAAACCCGCAAGTAGAGTTGAGACCTGGTGCCGTTTTTCCACTTCAGTCCTGAAGGTGAGTTAACTCTACGAGTACACATTCACGAATTTTGCACAAAAAAATTACACCATAGATGATAGCCTTTTTCCGAAATTAATACTTTATGATGCTGGTAATTTAGGTTCACATATGCGGATCTAAACTTACTAACAGCCTTAAAATATCAATTTAACTATCAATAACCTAAATTCATGCAGTGACAAATTTAAGGCCTTTAATTAACTGAATGATCAACAAATCCTCAACATTTTTTATTGTAAACCATTTAAGTTAAATAATTATGAAAACCTCTTACTTTCTTAAAGACACTGTTTGGAATGCATTTTGCAAGCTCACATAAAAATAATACTTATTTTGTATGGAAAGAAGCACCATTTACTGGTTTTGATCCAAAGCCAAAAACATTCAGCTATATAGAAGTAAGATAAAAATGTAAAAAAAACAATTAGTTCAGTTTAAATCCTACACGTTTCGGATGTATCAAATGTGATACTTTCAAACGGAGGAGATTATAGTATTATAAACCGAAGGTAGAGAACGGTTTAAATTTGTCTGATTAAAATTACATTTATTGACTTTACAGCAGCATACGTTCCTGAAAATACAATTTTTGATATTCCTTATATGATATGGTAAAGGTCGCTTAACATTTAACATAGAAGTTTTTTAAGATCCTAAAATACAAAGAAGTTAATAATAAGAATAAAATCTAGAAAAAAGTTCCAAAACTCTTCAAGAACCTGCTAATATCATTTTGAAAACTGCAACATTATAATTGCATTTTCTGCAGAGGGAGATTGGATTTATTCTGTACTTTAGCGTTTTCCCGGCCACCCTCAACTAGTCGCATGTTCCAATCCCAAACGCTTGGCCAATCTATCTCATACACGTTAATTCTTTAAAATTCGCTAGCAGCCAGTATTAAATGGCAATCCAGGCCCATCATGTGGATTCTAAATATACGAAATTCTGTACGTTTGTTCTCGAGATAGAACTATATTTAAAATATTATAAATCATGCAAAATGCAGCATAGCAGCAACACGTTTTGATGATTTACACGAAACTCTAATAAGCAGTAACTTATGCCATCACCTAACTGAATCTGAAATTTGATGAAAATTCGTGCATTAGTTCTTGAGCCAGAGCAATATTGGAAATCGTAAAAAATGCAGCATAGCAGCGCCACCTGATCGACAATTTACACCAAAACATAATCGGCAGAAATATTTCTCAAGATATAGCGGAATATGAAGTTTGATGAAAATCCGTGCATTAGTCCTTGAGATATTGCTATTGCGGAAATCGTGAAAAATGCAGCATAGCAGCACCATCTGTTAGTCAATTTCAACTAAAGCGTAATCAGCACAAACTCATATCAAGGTTTAACTGAATCTAAAGTTTTGTGAAATTCCGCGCATTAGTACTTAAGATAAAACACTCACCAAAGTCTTGTCACATACAGACATGCTCTCAGAGAGATATTTTCAAAAAACCATCAAATCATGTTCAAGACCAGCTAAAACTTATAAATACATCGAAAAGCGGAAGTCGAAATTCATGAATCCAACACTTTCTTCTTGTAAAGATAGAAGAAAGTGAAAAAAAAAAAGAAAAAAAAAAAAAGTAACATCATTTATTTCTAACAAAAGTAATATGCACTTACGCTCAGTGCAGAATGAAGCGGGGGAGGGGGGGGGGGAATCGTACCACCAGATTTGACGACTTAACTAGCTTTTGGCGTGCCATTAAAAATTAAAAATTCATTAATTTAAAATTAAATGCATACAAAATATATATATAATACGAATTTTGCAGCACAGATTTATTGGTTCTCCAACTTTGGTCTTTTAGGTTGTAAAATATATCATGTCTCACTGAAAGGTGCGGGTTTCAATAAAATTGGTTTCCTTGTGATTAGAGGGCACCGTTTCTTGGTAAAGGTGGTTTTTACTAAATCAATGGTTTTAAAATTTTACTCGAATATAAAAATTCAGCAAACCATTTAGCTTCATCGAAAAAAATATTGAAATACCTTATGACTTACTAATTTATTCTGAGCATTAAATTTTATTTACTATATAATAACTTCGCTTATAAATGTACAAAACAAAATAAAATTTATTTCAGAAATAGAAGGAGTAAGCATGATAAAAGTCTATTAAGTTGGAAAAACATAAACATATTTTCACTTCTTTCACTTGCAGCATCTTCAGTTATGCTGATAGTAAACGATTATTTCAAGTTTCCTTGCATCACGGATTGCAAATCAGGAAGTATTTCCATCGGTTATTAATTGTCAAATGTAACAATCAAAAATATGAAATAAATATATTGTTTTATTCTCATTATTATTCTTTTTTATGCATTCCTAACTATTCGTCCAGGGGAAATGTACAGTCGTGGAAAAAAAAAAGTAAACACCCCCTACTAACTCCTCAACAAATTATCGTAGAAGAAAGTTACTGGTACCGAACGATGGGAAATAAAGCTTACTTTTAAATGATGTATATAAAATTTGCTTAGGGGGCCACCTACATGTTAAAACGAACCATAACTTTGTTTTTTTTAATAGCAGTACCCAATTCTGACTGCATAAATGAACTCTACACCCTTCAATTAGCCTAAAAACGAATTTTTATGCAATTCGTACAATAAGTTTCCGAGAAATTAATTATTTTAAAACGAGCGTATTTTAAGGGCTGTATCCAAATTGAAGTTCCGTACTGGATTGTTAACCGTGAGAGCCGCTTCCTTGATCAAAGCACCTTAAGCGCCACTCAAGGAGCCAATGAAGCGTGTTAGATTACAGTACGGCAGAATAAATTTCAAAATGTCTACGCACTTCCATCATAGACGGCCACTTAAACCATCATTTTGCCGTTTTTTAAGCATAATTTGAAAACTACTTGGAAGAAAAATGTGAAATTTTTGAATTTCCATAAAGCAGGACTTAATAAATCTAAATCCATCAAAAAAATTGTAGGTTGCAATTCATAATTTTTTCGAATATTAATTTCATAATTCATAATTCATATCATAAAATTATAAAAATTACAAATTCAGCTTATTTATGTTTGGGTATATTAGTATTATTACCACAAATAAAATAAGCACATTAGGAGCAAATTAATTTCGGGAGATAAAAATAAAAATATGAAAATATAATTTAACATTAGAAGCACTAAATTTTGAATGTTTATAATTCAAAAACTTATCATTCAAATGACTTGAAATTTGGTGTCTAGGCATAGTTTGAACCGAAGATTTGAAATATCTCGTTAAAATTGGGTATTGCCATTGAAAAAAATGAAGTTAGGATTCGTTTTAATATGTAGATGACCCCCTAAGAAAATTTTATATACATCATTTAAAAGTAGACTTTATTTCCAATCGTTCGGTACCAGTAACTTTCTTCTATGATGATTTGTTGAGGAGTTAGTAGGCGGTGTTTACTTTTTTTTTTCCACGACTGTACATTTTACCTTGCAAAAGGTCGGATAAAAGATTTTTTTCTAAATTGTTTATAATGATGCCAACATGGAAAAACAAAGTTTTCTAACAAAATTTCTTAAGGTTAAATTTTATGTGGCCGAAAAACGACAAAATTTTGAGACATTTTTTGATTTTTTGGAAATATCTCGAGACTCGTTGCCGTATCATATTATTTGTCATTTACAATATTAAAGAAGATAAAATTCTATACAACTTTCATACTTACAACTTTCATACTTACAACTTTTTTATACACTCAATAGCAAGCGCAGATTCAAAAATGGGACAATTTTTTTTTTTTTTAATTTTCTTAAAAACCGTGAAAAACGTAGTTTTGCCGCGATTATTCTAATGTTCCCAGCAGATTTAATTGTGTATGTCGACTTTTAAAAATTGGTAGCAGCAAGTTATCTATTATTTGCACACTCACGTCATTATTTTCATCACAACAGCCATTTTATATGCAATAAACTTATATAATTTTAAAAGTAGGCCAGAGTGTAGATGAATGAGACAATTTTCATATTTAGACAGTAACTTTAAGTGTATACAATGTTAACTTCAAAGCATTGTTTAAAAGAATGTTTCAATCTATAGTAACTTATTGGCACGATAGTTTCAATTAAAAAAAGTTTTCTGCTTAATTTGAATAAATTTGAATAATTTTTATAATGCATACATATTTTTCCAGGTATCAATAGAATAGGTGGGTCATTTTCAAAATCTGTCCATGTTTTGGAATAACAAAATCAAATTTTTAGAAATAATCAGAAAGTTTTAATTGTTTGTAAATAAATGCCTTTAACATTAATATACAAGCATCAGCAGAGACCAAATTACTAATTTAGCACTTTAAAACAATTTTTTAAATTTCAATGCACTTGGTATAATGACATAAGTGAGCACGGTAATGACAAATTAAGCAAAATATTTTAATTTTTCCCCAGGCATAAATGGCAGCCATTATACCTTCTGGCCCTTACAATGATTTTCTATTTCTAATATAATGAAAGCAGATTAAGAAATAAAAGTTATAATTATCAATTAGAATTTGGTACGGTTATGACTTACAAAAGAATACTCACCAAAATATTCAAAGTCTTTGCTTCTTTTATTGAAACTATAAAACTGTTTACTCTATTCACCTAAACCTGATAACAAGCGACTTTTAAGGAGTACTTTTGCCTTGATAAAAAGGCATGAGCTGTCCTCTAAAAAAATCCGGAGGAACTTTTTTTCAGAAGCATGGCAATGACACTCTTTCTTGGGACACGGTTAAAAAAAATTATTAAGAATTATAGATAAGTTTAATTAATGAAAATAAATATTTTTTTTAATTAGTAGCATCTTAATAAATAAAAATGTATAAAAAAATTATAACTATCTGTTTTAAATAGAACTTTGTCAAATCTTTACCTAATAAATTGCTTCTTGGGACAACCTACGGTAATGATATTTTGACTACAAAAAAAATATATTTCTTATTTTTATTTTTTTATAAATAATAATATATCTGTAAATTATCATTAAAGAACATGACAGTTAAAATGCAATAATTAAAATTATGATATTTATCTATTTTTCTGTGCAAATGTGCAAGGACAGTAAAACATGAGACTTTTTTTGAAAATCACCCAGGTTTGCGAAAAACATATTTTATTCCCCACTACAATGGTATATTTTATTTACCAATTATTGATAACATATGTTTTAATGTTTTACTGTTTTAAAGATAGCAAACATTGAATTGTAGTTCCATATAAAAGGGAGAAAGGACTCAAAAGATAAATATCTTTTTATGAAAGAAATACTTTTACCTTATAAAATAGCTACAATAAAAATGACACCAGGTTATTTCACTAACTAATGTTATGCATTTATATCTTGTAAAATTTATAAATTCTGTTAATAAAATATTTGAGATCACTAGTTTTATAAAAAATATTTAAAATATTAGTTTTAAAATATATTGTCAATTTTTTCCCACTTATATCAATAATTATAACAAGAGATTATATCATTTTAGCATGCAAAAATATGTAAAACTTTAAGATTATCTAATAATTGCTTTAAAGCTCAAACAGGATACTTTAAATTTCAGAACGGGTTCCAAACAGTTTTCCAAAAATGAAAGTGTCCGAATATATTAAAAAAAAAGCAACCAAACCCGAAAAATTACAAAAGCATAACATTATATATTGATCTCAGGTATCCCATGGAAAAAAAATATATTTAAAAGTAACAAAATGCGAGCAAGATATTTGTCAAGAACGCTCCCATAGGTTTAATGTTACCTTGCGAATGTCTTCGTGTGACTAATTCAGTCCTATAATTCATATAACTGTGACTTTAAAGGCCTCAATACGACAACTATACCCTAAAATCTTTGAAAATGAAATCTGTATATACGGAATTCGGTCTTTAAAGAAAAGTATATATTTTCACAAGAGAAAGAATATGAACAGTTGTACCTGCTAAGATGGAAACCTGTTTAAATCGGAATATATTTCGGTTCCTTTCGGTGTGGTAATATTTGGCAAAGCTGATTACGTAGTTCAGCATTACGTATTTAATGCTTACACACTTAAAATTTTCAAAATCCGGCTATTAGAGGTTTATTAAAATTCCCGTGGTAAATTTCCTTTTTAAAAAGAGCGGGAGGGGGCGCCAAAATCCATGTTTGGCACGGGTGCAAAAAAGGCTAGTTTTAGCCCTGAAACACATAATTTACTGCTACTAATATATAGAAGTTTACATGCACGATTAAATCCGTGGGAAACATTTGAATAATCGGGGCAGAACTGCGTTTTTCACGGTTTTTAAGAAAATTGAAAAAATTGTCCTATTTTGGAAATTGGGTACTGAGCTTGCTATTGAGTATATAAAAAAGTTGTAAGTATGAAAGTTGTAGAGAATTTTATCGTCTTTAATATTGTAACCGACAAATAACATTTACGGCAACGGGTCTCGAGATATTTAAAAACAAAACAAAAAAGTTCCCAAAATTTTCTTGTTTTTTGGCCACAGAAAATTTAGCCTTAAAAAATTTTGTTAGAAAACTTGGTTTTTCCATGTCGGCATTATTATAAACTATTTAGAAAACGAAAATCTTTTACCCGACCTATTGCAAGGTAACCCCCTGTTTTTGGTACATTTCCCCTGGACTATATTCCTTTTTATAAATTCGAAAGTAAAAAAGTTAAAAACATAAGTCTCGTCTTAACAGTGGCGACGGCGCGAAATGAGGCAAACATCTATCACTAATTTTAATAAATCTTTTTTTAAATTAATCTCAGTAACTAAATAGGACAAAAATTTTCTTTAAATCATCGCCTCTCTTCCTATATCGGCCCGATGAAATAGGCGACTATGGTTCAAAAGGTATCTTGAGGAACCACTTTTGTAAAATATTTAGACACTATAAAGACAATTTCATTGGTTCACCAAATAAGTACATGTCTCATTACATTTTCACAATATTGGAAACCTATAACTTTTTTTTTTCCGAAATCCACCAATTTAGAGAAAAAAAAAAAAAAACGATTTTTTTTAAACATGTTTGAAGATGTGTTTGTTAGAGTAATAGTATAGTTTTAACTGGGTGTTGTGCAAGACGTTTGTACTTTTATATAAGTCGACAGCAGAGCGCCAAATATTATTCCGATCGCCATCATTCGTATTGTATTCATTTGAATTAGATAAAAACCTTTAACTCATTTTATTTAATATACATAACTGACATTTGTAATAGATAAAACTAAAATGCATATGTAACATACATTTAAAAGTCGTGAATTTCACTCATTTAATTTGAAATTCAAATAAATTAGTAAACATGATATAAGAAGTAATAACATAAACTAAACATTTTATTTTGTGTGACCATCAGAAAACTTTTTTCTATATAAATCACATTTAAATGATTTAATAAGTACAAGCTATCAAATTCTTATACGTAGAACTTTATAAGTTGACTTTCGATGAATAAATATCATCTGCTGAATTATTTATTTATTTTCATCCCACTCTTTATCACCTTTCACGATATAATTGAATCATCCCCACAATAAAGTTAAGATTGAAGCATTACAGAGTCAATTGTTGTGCGATATTCACCCTAACCTAATCAACACTTTTTTATGCCATGATGTAACTTAATTGAAAGCTTCATTTAATTTTATTTTTAAAATATGTGGGTGTATTTCCCCTCCTTAGTTCATCGGTTGCAGCGCGCGTTCAGACATTCTGCGTCTCATATAGATAGACAGACACAGACACTTACAGACAGACAAATTGTGTTAAGAACCTTCTAAAATCCTAAAAGTCCGTCAGAAACCTGAAGTCGAAATTTTTTAAAACTACAATATTTTCTTCTTGCATATGGAAGAATGTAAAACAATAGATATTTCATTAACTATATATTTTAAAGGACTAATAGCATCAAAGCTGCGCTATATGTTAAAAAATAGTCGTAGTCATAATGAAAATCGCATGTGGAGCGCTCGTCACAAAAATTTAAATGTAAAAGTAGGGAAAAACAAAGTTCTTTCTCAGTAAAAACTGATATCTAATGAGAGACGGGGGCTAACGGAACAAGTGGATATTCTCGTACAACAAATCAGTTAAATATTCAGTTTATTGCCGATAGAGAGAAGCACCAGCCTTATACAAGTACATATACTGAACATTTTTTTTCCATTAGCTCGTTTGAAATAAAAAAGTAAAATAAAATAAAAATCCTAACCATAACTGTAAAGGGTTTTTAACGTTTGATAAATACTTCTTTTGTAAAGTTCTAACTTTATTTTAAGGAATATTAAATACATGATTATGATGTTTTTAATCAATGTTGTTTATTCGCAATCTTTCGTTCGTTTTAGTGAAAAATAGTTATTTTATAGTAAGCCGGAATGCCGTGCAAAATGGTATGGGACTAACGGGAAATGTTGATTTGGTGACGCCCCAGCCCACCCAGACTGATTGTATGTAAACAATGCTTCTAAAAATTTATGATAAATGATACATTTCGTGTATGAAATCTAAATTTTCCTTATTTTTTTACATAATATATTAAATTAAATAAGATTTTATTAAATTTTCTTTCAATAAAAGTATGCAAGGTAATAAATATGTCAGTCAATGTTCCTTTAGTAATATTTTAAAGAAAATTTAATTTAAAATGTAACATTTCGGGCAGTAAATTTAAGAAACTTTTATGTTTAATTAATATGTTCCATTAGGAGCATTACATATTAATACACATTAAAACCATTGACCAGTCGCCTGGAGTCGGAGCTTTATCCAATCATGTTTCATGTCACAAATCAATGCTATTTTAATTTCACTAATTAAGCTGTTTAAAAAAAATTTCTGTCAATAAAATAAAAATCTGAAGAATTCGTAAATTGCACTTTCTGCGCTATAAAATGTAATACCTCTCCATTTTGTCCCCACTTTCTCGTATGTTTAAAAAAGAATTCAGTATAGTGAAAGTTTTAGTATACTCTTAAAGGGAGAAAAGGGTTTTTATCTATGAAATACGAATTTTAGTTCATGCCTTAAGAATTCTCTGTCGTATTTTATCAGGTGGAAGATATAGCATATTTCCGACTGGGGAGCTGCATATAAGAGGAGCAAGTTTAGAAGATGGATTTAAAAGCTACCGATGTGTCACAAGGAATCGCTTAACAGGAGAAGTGGCTCCTAGTGCAGCAGCTGGAAAATTATTTGTAACAGGTATATTTAAGCATTATGCTTTCATAATAAGCATACTTTTACTAAACTCATTTTTTGCAGTTTTTACTATCCTTTTTAAAATAATTGAAACATCTTAATGTACATAAAAATAAAATATATATATATATATTCGTTTACAATATTAAGATGAAAATGTATTTTTCAATCTTTCAAAATGTGTGTATTGAGATGAATAGTAAATGAAAGTTGTTCATAAATGATAACCTAAAAAATAATTTATTTTCCGTGAAATAAAATGTCTAAGATAAGATTTTTTTTATGTAGGAATAATTAATATCAAAAGCACCTCTTTAAAAGATGTTACATATTTTGAAAATTTTAAATATATATTGTGTTCTAAATTTGTTCAACTCATGACGTTAAAAAATGTCCGCATTTAAATTAATGTTACTCTTTTATCTTTACATAATTTGAAATGATAACTTGATAATTTATTACATCTGGATTCAAAATAGAAGCAATCTTCTGGTGCAACAGATTTCTTTGTATTAAACAGTATAAAAATGAGATAACTAGAATTAGCAATTATTGAAAGTAATCCTGTTCCATTTTAAACAGTACTATTATCATATGTTTAATCATTATGGGTAAAACCTGATTAGGCTAGAAAAGAAAGGATGAAAATAGCTTATCAAATGACTATTTGCTTGTATGAAGAAAAGGTTGAGGTTGAATTTTAGTAAATGCTTCTTTCGTTCAAGGTTCTACGTGCATTTTAATACAAAACTCAAATCTGAAGATTTTTCAACCAACTGAATTTTTTAACATAGTAGTGTCTGTCGCATAATATGTGCTGTATTTACATAAGAAAAAGAAAAGAGGAAATTTCTAGTGCATTATATAAAGTTATTACTGATATCCATGTGCATAGGACGTGTAGACGTTAAATGAGACAGACCACGATGAACAAGGGATCACGGCTGCTTTCTAACCTGCACTCATATTCAAAAAAAAAAAAAAAAAAAAAAAAAAAAAAAAAAAAAAAAAAACTAAGATTTGGTAGAATATCTCTAGAACTACTGGACATATTTTAATGAAATTAGGTAAGTAAGTAAGTAAGTAAGCACCCACCCTGGGAACCCGCTTTTGGCTTATGGTTAGGTGTAACCCCCAAGCCCAGGGCAGGGAAAAGTTTTACTACCTGCGGAAACAAGCCCAGAACCCCAGTCTCCGGGAAAGAAGACTTCAGAACGACCCGCCTGACACGCCGAAGAGAGCACAAGAGGCAAGTGCCGTGTCCCCGGACCGCCTGTGAAAATTTATGATTATTTAAGATGGCGATTCTTTACCAATCACAATTGGCTACCCTATTGTTTCAGGGCGAGCCTAGAAATATATTACGATTATGATTTATATGTTTTGGAATTTACGTACTATTTGAAAAAAATTTAAGTATTTACATTCATCTTTTCATTTGATAAGAAATATTTTTTCCCCTTTTTTTCACCCTTTTAAACAAAAATATTTATACATATTTAGAATATTTCTAGTGGTATTTAAGTTCTTAAAAATAAAACAATCTCAAAAACACCCTTCCATACACCACGTGGACCCATGACATGTCCACCACAGGCAATCAGAAGAGGTAATTATTGAATGTATTTATATTGAATAAAAGAATAATGGCTATTGAGAATATCGTAGTTAGCATAAAGTTTTTTAAGTTGTGCCGGGTCATTAATTATTTTTAGGATGTCCTGAAGGATTGTCGTTTCTGTTCTGTGAAATTTAAACTTCATGAATTTGCAGTTGCCGAAAATGTAATGCATCGGGTCTCCTCGACCACCACATTTACAAAGGTCGTCATCTTTTTTGCCGATATTATAAAGGAAAGACGGGAAGCTGCCGCGGCCTGTTAAAAAGTAAATAGATACTTTATCTTTTGAAATTATTTGGTTCTGATCTTTTGGTACCAGCCCGTGCGTATATCTGCCACCCCCTGAGTGATCCCAGTTGTACTGCCACCTGTCCAGTAATTGGGTTCGAATACATTTTATAAGATAGGACTGAGGCAATTTAACTCCTCGATCCACTGGTAGGTCGCAGTACTGGGCGGCATCATTCGCCAGCTCATCCGCCAGTTCATTACCCGCTATGCCAATGTGGCCTTTTATCCAAGTAATGTAAAAAATTTTATTTTGATTTTGTTTAATTAAATTATGGATGTAATAAATTGAGGGGTTAGTTGGAAATAAATTGTCTAAGGCTTTAATAGTAGATTGACTGTCACTTAATATTTGGAATTTTGTATAAGGGGAGTTAATGGCCCAATTAATTGCCGAAATTATTGCGTGCAGCTCCGCCTGAAAGATTGAATTTTCTGCTCTCAGTTTGACTGTTTTTTCATAAATTTTAATGTTATGATTGTAGGCTACCATTGCATATGCTGTGCCAGAGTCCACCTTAGAACCATCTGTGTAAATCGAAATAAGATTAGTTTTTGTGATAATTTTGTCTGTAACTATTAAGTTATTTAAATGAATTTCCGGATTTATTTCATATTTTAGGATTTTATTTTCTATATCATCTTTACATATTGGTTTGGGTTCTTTAAGTAATAAGTTTTTATTGTGTAAAATATTGTATTTTAGATTTTTATATTCCAGTGTTATTAAAATTGGTGGTATTCCTAATAGGACCTGTAACGTATGTGTTGCAACATTTTTATATGTTTTGGTTATTGACGTGAGACAAGTTCTTTGGATGGATTGGAGAGCGCGTTTATCTTTTATCCTGAGGTCTCCAAACCACACCTCCGAACCATAATCTATAATTTTTTCTAGTACTGCTATGTACCAGGTTCTAAGATAGCCTCTGTCCACCCCCCAAGTAGCCGAGAAGACCCGTTTAATGGATGAGGTTAGCTGTAAAATTTTGTTTTTTATGCTAGTTATGTGCTTGTCCCATTTTAAAGTACTCTGGAAAATTATCCCTAAAATTTTTATTTCCTTTAATGGCTTGATGGTATAGTTACCCAATTTAAAGGTTGGTGGACGTTTATCCAAAGTGTTTTTCCCCAACATAATAACAGTCGTTTTTTCCTTTGAAATCTGTAAATTTAAGTTATTGCAAATATTATAAAAAAGTTTTATTTTTTGGTTGGTTTCGGTCTCTAAGATGAGTCTGCTCCTCGCTTTGACAACCATATTGAAGTCATCGCAAAAAACATACAGGTCTTCGAATTTACTGTAAAAGTTTATTAAGATTATATTTGCTATGATTAGCCACAGAAGCGGCCCAAGGCACGACCCCTGTGGACAGCCTTGATAAGTTGGTCTTTTAATGTTATTTGATAAATAATTTGTTATTAGTTCTCGTTCGGATAAGAAGCTAAGAAGGATACATTTTAAATATTGCGGAATTGGTAATTCGTTAATTTGTTGACCCAAAGTGACCCAATCGATATTGTCAAACGCCCCTACAATGTCGAATGAGATAATGCTGCAGTATTTATATTTTTCAAGATACGTTTTTGCTTTATGTTTTAATTTGTTTATCAGTTGAATTGTGCTTCTGTTCTCACGGAAGCCATACTGGGCCCCGTGAAGAACATTTAATTTTTCTAAGTAGTGATTAATTCTTCGTTTTAGGATCCTCTCATAGATTTTTCCCAGCATGGGAAGGAGACAAATGGGTCTATAGGAGGAAGGTTGGCGTGGATTTTTATTACGTTTTGCGAAGAAGATCACATTTGCTATTTTCCATGATTTAGGAAAGTAGTTAAGAGTAAGACATTTGTTATATAAGTCACGTATTAGATGTTTAAAATTATTGTATATGTTTTTAATAATAAATGCATCAATTTTATCAAATCCAGGGGCTTTTAAATTATTTTGCTCATTAAGTGCTGATTTTATTTCTTTAAAAGATATTAGGGGGGGAGGGGGGGGAAGATCTTCCTCTGCCGCTGGGTCCATGAGAGGTGGATGCGGGTTTTGATGTATTGGGAAATGGTGGTTAAGTAATATGTTGAAAGTGTCTAATTTTGTAGTATATGGGGTTGAACCCTGTAGTGTTGTGTGTATGAAATGATTATTTTTGAGTCTTTTATTCATTGCTATTTTAAAGGCTTGGCCAAATTTGTCTTTTGTTTTAGAGCAGAAACTCTGCCATGATTTAGTTTTTTGTTGTTTTATACGTTTTTTGTATACTGCTCTTTCTCTTTGTAGGAGGGTTCTCCACTTTGGGTCATTTGTTGATTTAAATCTTTTCCGTAATGCTGAGATTTTATTTCGCTGGGCCTTCAGCTCTGCTGTCCACCAGTCAAATGTTGGATATAATTTGAAACTTTTTGTTTTTAGTGAGGATTTACAGGTGTCTAGAATTACTTGGTTAAAACCATCAAGCCATTCATTCAGTTCTAGTCGAGTTTTAGTATCAGATAAGGATTTAAGTAAATTATTAATTTTCGGTTTCAAGATGTAATTAAATTTTTTAAAATTTGAGTATCTTGTTTTAAATCTTTTAAGGTCTAGAATAACTGGTTTAAGATTTAATGAGAATCTGATATACCTGTGGTCCGACGTGCTCTCTACTGTGTCATCTACATACCATGAGTCCACGCAGTCCACCAGGTCTTGTGTACAAAGGGTTACATCTGGATTCCCCTTCATGGGACGATTCGGCTGTCCTATAAATGAATGAGGTGCCTCTATATCATTGATCAGAGTTAAGTTATTAGATAATAGTAAGTATGTCAAAATTTTTCCCCGTTCATCTTCTTTCTGATATCCTAAAAGTGACAAGTGGACATTGAGGTCTCCTCCCATTATGATGTGATTCAATGGTTCGAAGAAGTCCAGCCACTTCATATCACCTCTGAAATCACCTTTTGGTCTGGCATACACAGAGCCTATTGTGATCTTGCCGGATTCAGTAGTAAGATTGACGAATACTGCATTATCGTCTTTATATGTCTCTATCACTTCCACGTCCTTTCGAGTTACCACAACTGCCGCTGTTTTATTTTTTGAGATAAATGCTTGCCAATTTGACGGAATTGACCATATGGCTTCGTTATAGTAGTAAAAGTCCTGTAATAGAAGAACTAGTATTTTATGCTGATTTGCAAATCCCATTAGGGTTGATGTTGCAGAACTTGATGCCTGTAGATTAATTTGAATAAAGGTTAGTTCATTTGGAATATATATTTTCTGTGGTTTTGCAGGGTTATTCAGAATTTCTGTTATTATTTGTTCTTGGTTTACTGTTAAATTTCCATTTCGAGTATTGGAGTTGTTTGAGTTTGTTGAGTTATTAGAATTATTTATTTCTTCATTTATCGGATTGAACTTTCTTGATTAATTTGTATATTTTTATTTCTCTGTGACAGGTAGTACTGTAGTGTTGGACAGTCTGATGAACTCGATCTATGCGGGAAGTCGCTATTTGTTCCAGCACAGTTTCTGCCTATATCGAATTTATTTTATTTATTTGTGCTAGATTGCTTCGCTGTAGTATTAAATATTGTAAAGTCGGACATTCACTAGAACTAGCTGCATGCGGGAAGTCACTCGCACTCCCCATGCAGTTTCTGCATCTGTGTTGTTGTGGTTTATTTCTGTAATAACAATATTTTTGATCATGGCGTCCTGCACAGTATTCACACGTTGGAGATTGTCGGCAATTCTGATCCACGTGTCCGAAAGATTGACAGTTCTTACATCTTAATATAGGTTGGTAAGGTGCAATCCTGACCGATGTAAATCCCATGACGATCTTTCGTTGTCTCAGTAGATGAATCGCAACTGGAGCTTCTGCTTCAAAAATTAGTTGGTATGTTGAAGCTTTTTCTCTTTGTTTTCTATTAATGTAGTTTATTGGAATATCTGAATCATAAAGATTTTTTAGATTGGTTATTATTTCTTGTGGATCCATATATGTCGGGATCCCTAAAAGAATCAGTTTTCGGAGATCCGCAGCCTTATATTCTATATCCACAATGTCTTTTAGGGTTTCTATCTTCTCAATCGTCTCAAGCAGCTTATTCGTGTTTTCATCACTAAACGTTTTAATTATTAGTGTATTTTTGTTTTTGGCAAGTTCACAATATATTTGTTTATATTAAATTGTGTTTCTAGTTTCTCTTGTTAGCATGATTTTTATGTCATTGAGCGACATATTCGTGTTTTTCTGCCGAGTTATCAGGATAGCTGCTTTTGAATACTGTGCATGTACCGTTGGAATTGTTGTCTTCTTAGGTATTGCAGCCACCTCCGAATATAGTGAATTATCTGTATTTGCCTGTATGTTTTCTTCTATATTATTGCATTCTATGATTGGTTGTTGTTCCTCTACTGTTTCTATTTTTTCTCTTATCTTTTTAAGTTCTTCCAAGATGATTCTATTATAAGGTATCGTTTCTTCTGTATTTTGCTGTTGAATTAAGTCTTCTATTACTTTATTTTTGTTTCTTATTTCTTTTAATTGTTTTTCTATTTCTTCTTTGTATTTTAATTCTTTTTCTAGTAGTTCATTCAATTCTTTATTGCATTTTTCCAATTCATTTGTTAGAGTGGGCTGTTCTTGCAACTTCTTAATCGTTTCTAATTGATCTTTTATGATTTGTTCGTGTTCAAGGATTTTTTGACGTTGATCTAACGTCACCTTATTGACGATGTTGAGATTCGCCGTTATTCTATTATTTTCTTCTCTTTGTATTTCAAGGTCTTTCACCATTTCACTTGCTTTAAAGATAATTTTGTCTAGGTATTTTTTAGCTTCTTCACAATCACCTCTTCTTCTACTTCTTGTAAGTGATTTATAAATCTCTATCATTTGAGTCATTGTCATCTTCTTTATAGCAAGTTCACCATACCTCGGCGTGGCTACTTCCTCCGGAGAATCTTGAGTCGACATTGAGGAATTTTGTGTGTTGTCTTCTTGTATAGATATTTGAGTTGCTCTTTCTTCTGTAGTTTTTAAGTCATGTCTGCCCGATTTTCCTGTCCCCGTTCTTCTACTCTTCTCCTTTAATTCTCTAATCATCTTTTCCTGCTGTTCCGCTCTTTTTTCCAGATTATTTTTGTTGTCATCTAATTCTCTTATTTTTTGTTTTATTTTGATGAGATATTTTTCTGCCATACTAGACGCTCCTTTAGCATGAGTGCTCTTCGTCTTGCTGTAGCTATCTATCAATTGTTCCAGCGACATTAATTTTGCCATGGGTTCTGAATATGTTGTCAGATTTTTTGGAAGGTCTTTAGTATTTAATCTTGGTGTTGAGTGTATTGATATACTGGAATCAAATGATCCTTCAGTTTCATGCTCCACAAGATCCTTTACTCTCTGTGGCTTTGGAGTCGCCTGGGCAGTTATTAACTGATTTTCTAATTCTTGGATTGTCTGATCCAGTTGTATCATCATTCTCTCTTTTTCCTCTACGATTTCTTTCAACTCCATTATTTCATGTTCTTTTTCCTTCAAGTTTTGCTCAATTTCGTCACTTTTCATCAGAGCACATTCTAATTTTTCTTTGTACTCTGCTATTTTAAGTTCGTTTTGTTCTTTATTTAATTTATTCTTCTTTTTATTTTTTAATTTCTGACTGTATTCGTGAAATATTTGTAGGAGCGTCGGTTCCGAGCTACTTATTTCATATGAATGTTCGCCTATTAAAGAGCTTTCTTCTTGTATTTGTGACTTATTCATTATTCCACTTTTATTTTGGACTTTTTATAATCTATTATTTCGTGAGAATTATTTATTTAGTATATTTATATCTGAAAGTTATATTGTAACTGGATCGGGGAGCCACTAGGCCCCTGCCACACATCTTTGAAGGAAAGGGAAATAGATAGTTAAAAGCAAAAACCAGTGGTCGTAACCACCGAAGATGACTTAGAATAAAATTAAATTGCAAATGGGGGGTAATTTTGAATTAAAGAAAAAAAAAAAAAAAAAAAAAAGATAGTGATAGTAAAACCATTACTAATGGGAGAAAAGAGGGAAGTATGTGCTATTGCTCCCGTGCCACCAAGACCATACACTTAAATTATTAATTATCAGTTACTACTCTTTTACCAATAACATTGTTCCCCTGTGAAAAATGCATTACTGCATGTATACATTATCTCACTATTTTTCACAGGAGTTGTAGCGTTAAATTTTGATGAGGAATTCGTAATTATGTACAATATAAAGAATTATATAATATAGTATGTAATATAAAATGTAATTTAAATCAATTTTAAATAATAGACAAATTTACATATGTACATTTTTGATATTGATAATTTGTTATAAATCATTGAAAGTAATTTATTAGTACACAAATTTGCATTTAATCACTCTTAATGTTGATCTGTTATGTACAACTTCAGCAATATTGTTCTAGTATGAGTATTGCACGTCGAGTCTCGATTTCCCATAAACGAACCAAAAAAGGAGTAAAAAAGGAGTAAAGGGAGTAATGGTAGATTGGGTGGACCTGTCAGATGGAAAACATTTGGAAAATATTTCTTAATGTACTGCAGTAGGAAAGCAAACAATACTCATCCAACACTACAAGGGTCCCGCCGACTTGCCTGTAAGATAATGTAAAAGACAATATAACAGATTTAAACTTTAAAATTTAAATGTAAGTGCGCCAAAATCAGTGCAGGGACCTCCCAAGGACCAAGGAGGGTAAAATGAGACAGAGAGGATAATGCCAACAGCAATGTAGTGCTAAATGTAAAATAGTAAATGGGAACAAGAATGTAGGACATGGTATGACTCAAATTTAATAATCGTTTACATTAAACCCAGTAATCAAAAAAGTTGCTAATAATAAGGAAATGAGTGCTAATTGTAGTAGTGATTAGTGGGAAAGAATATATGACGTATGGGAAATCCCAATGAAAAAACAGAAGAATAACTCAAATAATAATAATAATAATAATAATAATAATAAAAAAAAAAAGTAGTCAATGCTAAGCCAAGAAATGTGTGCAAGGTCAAATAATTAAAATGAGAATAAAACTGTTGGCAACCTCCAGTACATTCAAGAAAAAACCAGAATAGTAATCCAGTAACAACAGAATGTATGTCATATGAGTAATCCCAATGATCAGTAGAATAACTCAAATAATAAAAAAGTAGTCAATGATAGGCAAAGAAATGTTTGTATGGTCAATTAATTATAATGGGAACAAAATTGTTGGCAACCTCCAGTACATTCCAGAAAGAACCAGAGAAATAACCCAATAAAGAAAAAAGTTGCTATTGTTAAGGATAAAAAATATTAAATGTAAAAATGTATATTTGGATCAAGAAAATATGCCATATGAGTTATCCTAGTGAAAAAATCAGAAGAATAACTCAAATAATAAAAAAGTAGTCAATGTTAAGCTTAGAAATGAGTGCAAGGTCAAATAATTTTAGTGGGATCAATACTGTGTGCAACCCCTAGTACAATCAAGAAAAAACCAGAAAAATATCTTAATAATTGTAAAAGTTGCCAATGTTAAGGAAAAACCTTAACAATTTATAAAAAGTGTAAAATGTGACTTGGGACTGTTATAACAGTCGAAAATGAATGTAAATTAGAAAAAAACATGTCTCTAGCCCAATTAGGAAAAAAGTAGCAACTGTTATAGATAAGGGAGGTAGGCAAAAAATGGTGCAAAAGATGGTGACAGTAGAAATAATAATGTAGTATATAAAAAAAGTGTCAAATATATGACAATAACAAAAATAAAAGCTATTATAATGAAGAGCCACATTTGACCCCTCCCCGGCAGGCCCCTAATTGTACTAGAGGTAAACGGAATAGTGGAAAAGACGGGGGGAAAAGTTCACTTAGGCGGCAAGCAGCTGATTTTGGTGCAGCAGAATACCCCTACGACCAATACTTTTCGAGTTATTTAGCTTTTTATGCAATAATTCAAGTGTAAAATACATCCATCAGAAACAAAATGGCGTGTTTTAGTGATTAGATGGCAAACCTAGTAGTTAATTATTGTGCTAAAAGTTGGAGAAGACCTTCCTATACATGTTGCCATTGAAAAAAATAGTTAAGTGTTCATTATTAGTTTTTTATTATAATTAATTTATGTATTATTTTAAAGCGTTGAGAAATTTTTTGAGAAGGCAACCTACTTGAGTTTTCAATTATTTTAAAGCATTAATATTGACTTGCCCTTACAGAACACGAATTGTGTGAGAGCAACCAGTGTCCACCCAACCGCTCCAAATCAAAAATTACCAATTTTAAAATTAAAATTAAAAATACTTCTAGGTATTCAGTATTAAAACAAATAGTACCGCTAAAAAGAGTAAAGATTCAACTTTCAGAATATTTAAATATGTAAAAGATCGGTACATAAATAGTAGTTAAAAAATTAAATTAAAAAAGTAAACAACCTAATACATTCCTAAGGGAAATCGGAAAGTTTCTTAAAAAAATGACACTTTTTCAAAAATCAATTAAAAAATATCAAATTGACCTAGAGAGACACGGGTGGAGGCGGAGAAAAGCTAAAAGTTCAAAATATCGAGATCTGGCGTTAGTTTTTCAAAATAATAAAGAGATCGTAAAAATTAAGCTATGTTAAAAGTATAGAATATGCCTCCAAAAACCCATGTTTCTCTATGGGAATGAGGGTTACTTCAGATATCAAAAATCACAAAAAAGAACACTTTTTAAAATAATCATTTGGCATAGTAAATATCAATATTTTTGGACATAATAGGTATCAAATTAAAGCTTATAGCCTTATCTAAGTGCAAAATACAATATATTATCATTTTGAAGAGTTTTAGGTAGTTTTTAGGACAATAGAATTCCATTGTTTAACCCATGTTAAGTCTATGGGGAAAATGTTCAAAAAATGCAGTTTTTGATGTAAAGTTTAAAGGGTTAAAACTAACCGTTAACTTAAAACCAATGGTACTAAAATAAACTACGTACTTTAGTTAAGGTGAATGAAACAATAGATTTTAGTTATCTGAAAGATTTAGTTGTTTTTGAAGGAACTAAAAAATGTCATTTTTGAAAATGGCTCCAAAATTTTGAAAGTAATTTATAGAATTTATGATAAAGTTAATAGAAAGAATGACTTAGAGATACAAGATAGGACTTAGAAGAGAGCTAAGAAGATGGTGAAGGGCAAATGAGCCATGAAAAAAAAAAAAAAAAAAAAACAATAGGTAGCTTAACATGGTCAAAATTTCAATGGAATTCTATTGTTTTTTCCCATGTTATCTCTATGGGAGAAAAACATGAAAACTTCACTTTTTAAATTGGATATTTAAGGCTTAAAACTTCATGAAAACTCAATGAAAATAGTACCAAAATAATCTACAGAGTTTAATTGACACAAAATGTGCCATTATATTGAGTTATCAAATAGTTATGTGTAACTTGTAAGCATATTTAAAACACTTTAATTTGAAAATGGCTCGAAGTAAACATAAAGTGCATGGTCTTTAATGGGTTAATTTTATGTAAAAAACTGTGCCCGGAAGGACAAACTAGGTATTAAAAAGATCACAAGAGTATGTAGAATCTAAATTTATCAAGTTTCAGTAGTTTTGATATAGATAAGGGGGCACGAGAAGCATTTGAATAGGACATAGATAGATATAACGCAAAATATTAAGCATTCAAGAGTTATACTCACGCATGATCGTGGATAAGACTCATCAGCATCGCAAGGAATAAAATAGAGCTTAAAATATCGAACAAAAAATGTGTTAAATGTGTTAAATGTAGGTATGACTGTAGGAGCCTTCCACTTACAGTTATACAACTCTCACTACGTAAATGCATACTAGAAATCATGGAGATTATGAGTACCTGTGGCTGTTAGTCTCACTTCTCCAGCAGCGTATTTAGTCCTTGGGCTGTTCTGGGAGTAGGAAAGTGAGTTACATTTGGCCTCCCCTAAGCAGACCAGACATGCCCTATAGTGTGTAGGTCTGGAGATATGGCTTGACAATCATTCAAACAAATATCTTCATTTTCCAGAAATTTGGCGTCCAGATGAGCTTTGTATGAGTGTGCATTATAATCCATTAAAAGGAAATCATGGCCAACTGTATTCCTGAAAATGCAATCAAAGTGTACTAAGATATCATCCCTACAATTCAGACCGGTCACAGAGCCTCTGTCAAACACATGGAGTGGTGTGCTCCCATCCAACATGATGCCTGTCCATACCGTCAAAACTCCGCTGTCAAAGTGGTCTCTTTTTTGGACGTTGGGAGGCAGGTAGCGGATCCCTTGTTTTTTCCATATAAAACTTTGCCCAGAATTAGTGTTTAGGCTGAACCAAGACTCATCAGTGAATATAATGGTCCCTATTGATCCCTGGTCCAAAGTCGGTGATCGCTGTACCATGCTAAATGGATTCTCAAGTGTGCAGAAGTGAGCGGGATGCAAGTAATAGGGCTTTTTGCAAACAGCTCCTGGGACCTCATAAAAGTCACAAGTGAACTGGGAAGCTGTTGCACCCCTATTACACCTCACTGTAATGGACAAATGGGGATCTTAGTTGGCCGACGTGGCTCTTTGAGTAGCTTGCATAGACTTTCTGCCTATGGATCCAGTATCCTTAAACTGTTTCCATAAGATGGAAACGACGCTGGACGTTACGTTGAAGTTTCTAGGGTTCAGCACTTGAGACTGACATGTTTCCAGTCTGCCGCGAATCACCTTTTCATTCCATCATCTAAACTTTGGTGATCACTTATATTTACTGTTTGTTTTTGCATTAAACCGAATGTTTAAAAAAACTCTAATATATTCGGCAAAGTATGCGATCAAACTAAACGTGAAAATTGTCACGCTGACTAATAAAACCTGTTTCTGTACTCATTCTACACATACACATGTGTACGATTACATATACGACACTAAATATTTGCATCTGTATTTTGATGCATTATGCTTACCTTTCGTTCAGTACTTTTCATGAATTCGACAAAATATGCAAACTCTCTTAATTTTGATCATGCGTGTACTTTGATCATTTAGCAATTTAACAATTCTTAAAAACCAGCCCATCTTCATCACATGACTAGCCATAAATATTGGGAAGTACTGCGGCTTATCTCTTTCGATGGCTGCGATGCGTGGGAATCCGAAAAATTTCATATATTATATCCAGGGTTTCATTATAACTGCGAATGCTACAGGTTTTCTTTTTTTTATTCCTTAATGTATTTTGCACACTTTAGTGACAAATAATAAGAATTTCTATGGATGAGTATTATCTATCTGCTGGAATGATATATACTTGTTAAAATATATCCATAGCTTAATTGCTTTACAATACAGGAAATGAGTTTGCTTAATATTAATTTGGCTGAGGAGATTAATTTTTAAGAGTCTTAATATTCGTACATTGATGATAGCACCAATGACTCTAGGTAAGCGATATAATTAAAATTTCCCTTCAGGGAAATCCAAAGAAAATTTAATATATTAAATATTAAAATTAAAATTATAATTAATCAATGCGCTGTGTTACTTTTTTCGGAGATCGCCTACCTTCTAAGCCTGTAATTTCTTTTATATTTTATTTTTTTTTTTAGTAAATCATATAGATAAATAGATTATTTCTTTACATCCCCACATCTATAAGAGAAAAATATTAATTAAGAATTAAAACAAAGAAAATATTACTCATATTCAATCTTGATTTACATTTTATTATATGAGAAATTTTACAATAAAAAAAAATGCTATTTACAAATTGTGGGATATAAATTTTAATAGTAATGCTGATGCATATCTATATTTTTTACCTATTTTTTAATTAATTATTTAATTAATTTTATAACATGTGAAAATCACCATAGTCTGTGACTTTTTATATGTAATTACTATAACTGATTCACAATGGAAATAATCATAATTTTCTCTACCTGGATTACTGCCCCGGAAAATTGCAGTAAGCGGGTGGAACCCAATCATCATCACAAATAAAATAATCCAGTGGTTGAAGCACTATTTAATCATACAGGATAACCTTTTTTTAAGCCCTCATTAGGCTAAATTTCTTTTTTATATATATTTTTTTATGTTATACGATGCAAAAGCAAAGTGTTAATACATTATAAGGACTACAGCAACATCTTATTTTTTTTGCTGCCAACTGCATCGAGGACAAATCTGCAAGTGAAGTCTGTCTCTTACATACACATAAAGCAAGATCTCACAATGTCCTGTTTTCATTACATATGCAAACATACAATTATACCATATACCTATAAAATTTGCATAGAGAGTTACCGCCCATCTTTACAGGCCAATATCATTAGACGAAACTGAATTTACGTGTTGCAATCGTATAGGTTGAGTTTTGCTGATCCCAGTTATATTTGTTTAACTTTATTCCATCTGTGTGGTCCTTTCTGGTCAAGGGTTAGTTGTAAATTTTCGTTGTTATCCCTTCGTGTTGTCCTACACAACTATAAATCGTAATTTCGATGACTTTTATAGATTTATTAGTATCGTAAATTTTATCTGTACGATATTTTACCAAGACATGCACTTAACCTAGTTCGGGTTATATTATAGTCATACGAATATTTCTTTTCATATGCTGCTCTTTCCATCACTACCTTATGTATTTATTTTTATTATTTTATTATTTAGTTATTATTTATTTATTCATTTATTTATATAATTTGCAGGCACACGTTCATAACTTTTCATAATGATTCAATAATTATGCGATTGTAGATCTAAATTTATAAAAAATAAATGCTCGTGTAATATGTCGAGAACCATATACAATACTCAATGATGGCCGTATCAGACGGAGAACGATAAACAAAATTTCCCCCAATATTTTACGAAACATATTCATTCAGCTTGTTGTAAGTTTGGTAAACAGGTTATTTAAACGTTTTGCAGGGTTATAGCGTTAACGTCTATTATGTGTTCATCTGGAAGGATTAACTGATACGTTTGCATATGTCCCTGCTATCCATTCATATAAATCCTGTCTTCTTAGTTTCGTTCCTATTGACTCAGTTGATCCACCGCTGAGTGAATATCCAACTTTTCCCGTGCGAAGTCGGAAAAGTTCGGCGAGCAAGAATAGCCAGAAAAATCCACTCTTTCCTCAAGGTCAAGCAACTATTTCTGACTGAAATGTTCTGTTGAGTGAAATGTTCGACGAACGACTGTCGTGTGATGCAGCTATATGGTTACATGGGGTAACTGGGCCATGATTTTATAATGTGACTCGGAAGATTGTGGCAGTTCAGCTTCAAAAGGATAATATTCATTTGAATTAAACACTGAATTTTTGTAAATGTGTTCAGTACGATTCCCTCTATCAGACAGAAATGTTCAAAATTACACTTTAATAGCTAAAAAGTCCTTCCGGCCAGTGCCGGGAGGAAGAGGTAGCTTTCATATTCCTTATTTTTTAAAAGCCAGCTTATATTATTCAAACTCACGGAGCTCAAATTAGTGGAACCCGATTATAGAAGATTAAATACTAATTTTGTTTTTCAATATTGAATATGAATGAGAATTTCGCGAAATTAGTCATCATTATCAAAGCTGATTTTATTAAAGTGATTTATATTTCGTCGCCAAATTCGGTGATATCGCGAATTATATTAATAATTATATTAACCCGAATTATCGGTGGTAGCCAGCCATTTTAATACAATATAATTGGTGCAACAAAGCTCAATGAACTTTGTCGAGACCTTAGTAATTCCTGTCCATATGCTCACTCATATCTAAATTGGTTGATATATACGAGTGCTGTTGTAGGCGAAAAATCAGATTTTTTAAAATATCACAGACATTCGAAATTCAAACTGCTATTATCTAGGCTTTTCTTTTAGATAAAGGCAAAACAAAAAATAAACGGGGATCTTTGTAACAAGCTGAAACACATATGAAAAAAAAATCTTTTTCAATTTCTAATTTTTTTGTACCTCATTTTAATTTTTTTTTTAATTTTTAAATGGCTGCCATTTTGAAACAAGATGGCGTATGAAGTTAGCAAACGAACTCGGCCGATAGAATGCTATGTACTATGCACCTGCCTTGTCACATCCTAATCGGTTCATAAATACGCGTGTTATCGCGTGACAAAAATCAGATCGTTTCAAAATTTCAAAATGTCTGTCATATTAGATATTCAAAGTGCTATAACTCAGCCATTTTTTAAGATATAGACGAAACGAAAAATGCTCCGAAATCTTTGTATCAAGGTTAAGCACATAAGAAAAAAACGTTTTCAATTTCTAATTTTTTTGTATCTCATTTTAAATAATAAAAAAAAATAATGGCCGCCATTTTCAAACATGATGGCGGAAGATGTTGGCCAACGTACTCGGTCGAGACATTGGTATTTAATATGTACACACCAAGTTATATCCAAATCCGTTCATAAATACGCGTGTTATCGCGTGACAAAAATCAGATAATTTCAAAATGTCAGCCAAACTAGTAATTCAAAGAGCTATAACTCAACTGTTTTTTTAAGATATAGACGAAACAAAAAATGCTCCGGAATCTTCGTATCAAGCTCAAACACATAAGAAAAAAAAATTTTCTATTTATAATCTTTTTGTACTTCATTTTTAATTTAATTTTTTTTTTCATTTTAAATGGCCGACATTTTGAAACAATCTGGCGTGTGGAGTAGGACAACGAACTCGGTCGAGGCATTGCTGTGTACTATGCACATGCCTTGTCTCATACAAATCGGTTCATAAAAATGCATATTATCGCGTGACAAATATCAGATCGTTTTAAAATGTCAGCCATGCTAGAAATTCAAAGTGCTATATCTCAGCCATTTTTTAAGACATAGACGAAACAAAAAATGCTCCGGAATCTTTGCATCAAGCTCAAACACATAAGGAAAAAAACTTTTTCAATTTCTAATTATTTTGTACCTCACTTTTAAATTTAATTTTTTTTTTAATTTTTAAATGGCCGCCATTTTGAAACAAGATGGCGGATGAGGCTGGCCAACGAACTCGGTCGAGACATTGGTATTTAATATGTACACACCAAGTTATATCCAAATCCGTTCATAAATACGCGTGTTATCGCGTGACAAAAATCAGATAATTTCAAAATGTCAGCCAAACTAGTAATTCAAAGAGCTATAACTCAACTGTTTTTTTAAGATATAGACGAAACAAAAAATGCTCCGGAATCTTCGTATCAAGCTCAAACACATAAGAAAAAAAAATTTTCTATTTATAATCTTTTTGTACTTCATTTTTAATTTAATTTTTTTTTTCATTTTAAATGGCCGACATTTTGAAACAATCTGGCGTGTGGAGTAGGACAACGAACTCGGTCGAGGCATTGCTGTGTACTATGCACATGCCTTGTCTCATACAAATCGGTTCATAAAAATGCATATTATCGCGTGACAAATATCAGATCGTTTTAAAATGTCAGCCATGCTAGAAATTCAAAGTGCTATATCTCAGCCATTTTTTAAGACATAGACGAAACAAAAAATGCTCCGGAATCTTTGCATCAAGCTCAAACACATAAGGAAAAAAACTTTTTCAATTTCTAATTATTTTGTACCTCACTTTTAAATTTAATTTTTTTTTTAATTTTTAAATGGCCGCCATTTTGAAACAAGATGGCGGATGAGGCTGGCCAACGAACTCGGTCGAGACATTGCTGTGTACTATGCACATTCCTTGTCACATCTTAATAGGTTCATAAATACGTGTATTATGGCGTGACAAAAATCAGATCGTTTCAAAATGTCAGCCATGCTAGAAATTCAAATTGCTATAACTGTGCTATTTGTTAAGATAGAGACGAAACTAAAAATGCTCCAGAATCTTTGTATCAAGCACAATCACATAAAAAAAAATATTTTTCAATGTTTAATTTTTTTGTGCCTCATTTTAAATTTTAAATTTTTTTAAAAATTTTAAATGGCCGCCTTTTTTAAACAATATGGCGGATAAGGTTGGCCAACGAACTCGGTCGAGGCATTGCTATGTACTATGCACATTCCTTGTCACATCCAAATCGGTTCATAAATATGTGTATTATCGCGTGACAAAAATCAGATCGTTTCAAAATGTCAGCCATGCTAGAAATTCAAAGTGCTATAACTCAGCCATTTTTTAAGATATCGACAAAACTAAAAATGCTCCATAATCTTTATATCAATCCCAAACACATAAGAAAAAAATCTTTTTCAATGTCTAATTTTTTTGTGCCTAATTTTAAATTTAATTTTTTTTTTAATGGCCACCAAGATGGCGGATCCACAAGATGGCGGATGAAGCTGGCCAACGAACTCGGTCGAGACATTTGTATGTACAATGTACACACGAAATGTTATCCAAATCGGTTCATAAATACCAGAGTTACAGTATGACAAAGACCAGATATATATATATATATACTAGTGTAAATGCCCGTCCTAGGACGGTGCGTAAAAATTGTGTTTTTCACTTAAAATTTGAAAAAAAAACGGATAAAAATAATTGACAATATGGAAGCGTTTAGATGGGCAAAGTTCGGCTAGTTTGTGTTCAAATAAACACACTATTAGCATTTACAATACTTCTGGGTAAACCAGGCTTTCCGGATATTATACCATAACAAAATTAAGATTCCTTAATAAAACAAAAAAAAAAATTAACAAATATGTAATAAAACTGTGAATTTAAAAAAGTCTCCTGTGCTGCAACTATTGAAATAATACTAATAATAATTAAAATATATTTTTTAAATAACACTTTTAAACTGTATTTTTATCCCCCCCCCCCCCCCGTCCCTTCCAAAAAAATTAAATTTTAAGGAAATAAAAGTCTCAGTGTGTTTTAAATCTGCCAATAAAACTTGTAAGCAAAAGACGAAAGCTATTTTTATTCAAGGATAAGTTTTATAAATGCCTTTTAGTGTTTCGTAACCTTATTTTTTTTATATATCTATGTAGTTCTTAAATTTTTGTAATACAAAGAAGAATCAAACATGGTTAATGCCTATTTTTAATAACTGTACAAAATGTTTTTTACTCGAAAAAGATGCTACATTAAAAACTATTCAGACTAAAATTAGCTGGTCCCTTTTCAACTTATTTAAATGAATTTGATTAAATGTCTTTAAATATATACCTTTTCAAACTTTTGTTTTATCAGTCATATAAATGTTTCTTTAATGCAATATATAAATAAATAATTTTTTATGCTAAAATAAATATTTAAAATAATATTCAAGGTTATTTATTTAAATTTCATGCTTTCACATTAAGTTATTTTTAAATGCATGTAAGACATTCTGCTGATATTGTAAACTCCCCCCCCCCGCCCCCCTCGTTTGTTTTGCTATCAGAAATCGATGAAATCTTATTATTTTTGTTTACACTCTTCTGACTGACTATCAATTATTCTTAAGTATAACACAACTATTTTTTTTAAGTAAATAAATAAATAACGAACAATTCTCGGAATATTGAGCTAAACTTCAGTCAGACATATATTAAAGTCACTACAATTAAAAACAGGCATTAACAATTTTTCTTCTTTGTATTACAACTCTTAAAAACTACATAAATATCTGAAAAATTAAGATTTTTAGGAAAGGGTGAAAAGCATTCATAAAACTTACCTGTGAATAAAAATAGCAATGGGTATCCTTATTTTTTCCTTTCAAGCTTTTTGCCATTTTCAGTTTGAAAACGACCGCCAAACAACCGAAGTTTTTCAGCCGTTTTGACCTTGAGAACGTGTTTCTCTACTGCGGGGGGGAGCATAGCGTGGATCTGTTCTTCTCCCAGATCGGGCGAACATAGTTAACACAGAGGACATTGTTTACAGAAGTTGTTTGCGCCGAGAGAAGTATACCTCCATGGTTTAATTGTTTTTCATGAATCAAGTGAATGACTCTCTACCGTTTGTTGACGTTTTGCGTATCGTTTGTTGACGTTTGGCGCTAATGTATGCTTTTAACTCGAGTTCTGAAATTGTTTTTGAACTGCGCAAATAATTCAAATATTGTTAGTTTTCAATAAATTATATTGAACAGAAAGGATTTGAGGTAAAAAGATTTGTATTTAGGCAGATAAGTTTTCTCTCACACATCTCAAATCGTAATTAAGCCTAACGTGGCTCCGTCTTATCGGAGACTGGTAAGATCGATGGGTACAAACCCGGATGCGTTACACTGATCTTTATATATATATATATATACCAATTTTGAACGGAGGGTGGTTTCGGGGTCTAGGGGTCATTTCTCAATTTTTCGGAATCGTTTTCCTCCGAACGGCTGCAATAGGTAGATTTTTGTAATGAAAGCTACCTAAAATAATATATATATATATATATATATGTATACATTTCATCTTTCTTTCCTCATGGGTCCAGTTGGCCCATAAAATGGGGCAAGTGGACCAGGGGTGTTTATGTTCCTAACGCGTTTTATTATTCATATTTTTTTGATATTGTGTATCAGGTCCGGTTTGAAAAAGTGTAAATAACTAAAATAATTTAGACCATGCAGATCATGTAAACTATATATCGACTAAAGAGCGTTATAAGGAAAACATTTAATACCAGTGTGTCTAAAAAACACTAAAAGTGAAATATTAGATTTATTTATAAAAAAAAAAAAAAAAAAAAAAAAAAAAAAACATAAAAATTAAGTAAGTACTTATGTACTTTAGTATAGGTAATACGTATAAATGTTGCATGGACATTTAAAAAACTAACAATATAAATCTATGAACAAACGGCTACGTAAGTACTTAAGTATCTCATTATCTTTTTTATTTATCACAATGGTAGTTCGATATGTCCAATAAACCTGTAGATAATGTAACCATATTTTTATATCGAACAGAAATATTTTTTTATTTGTTTCGATATTTTTCTAACAAAATCACTTTGCCTTATGTGCGCCTCTCTATCTGTATCGTCAAATTTCGAGCTATAGCTATCACACTTAAGAAATTTGATTTTATACCCCCAACATGTTTTTTTTTTTTTAAAGGTTCATGTAATTCTAATAAGATAATATGCAAAAAAACAATGGATAAATTAATTTCCTGCAGTAAGAAGAACTCTAAAAGATATTTATAACTGTTGGGTTAACTAAATCTCATATGGTCCAATTACCCCTGATACATGTCCTAGTTAACATCCTTCTTGAAATATTTATGGGGTAACTGGAACACCGGCCTTACATTTGAAACATGAAATGAATATGTATGATAGCTAATATTGTTAAGGTATTTATGTGTCTAATCTTAAAAACAAAAAAAAAGGTTTGTTTAGTAGAGGTACTTACCGTATTTTGATAAAAAGCCGATAAATTTAACCAAATTGACATTGTTTTTAAAAATGAAACCTAAATTTTCGACAACTTATCACATCAAAGGTAGAGTTATGATTGAGTTTACACACGTTGTTTTCAGAACTAGAGATGGGGGTGCAATATTGACAAATCACCCAGTTACCCCAGCTTACCTTAATATTTTATATTTGATGCTATTTTTAATGTGGCACAAACTTTTTTTTTTTTTTTGTCTGTTTAAGTTATACTTTGAAAAAAGGGAATTTAAATAACTTAATAGGATATAACGTAGTTTTTTTTTTTTTTTTTTTTTAAATATTCCAGTAAAAATGTGTTAATTTATTTTATTGAACTACTTGAGAAAATTTACCGTTTTCTGTATTGTTTAATTTCACATATCTGCAAATAAATAACAAGAAAACTTATAATATAAACATCTTCTATTAAACATATTAAAATATTCATTTGACACTTTTGCATTTAATATTACCTTCAAATACTTTTATATATAAATACTTCATATATTGTAAAAAAATAAAAAGTACTATTTGTGTCTGTTTTTCAAACTATATATAACTATATATTAATGTTCTATTAAAATAAATAATTGTGGCACGAGTATTTAATCAATCAAATACTTTTAATGCTTTTCCTGACAATTAAAAAATAAATGTGTTACTTATTCCATGTTTTTTAAATAATAATTGCATGCCTAAAGATAACACTTATAGCAGACAAAAGTTGAAACAATTTAAACGCATGTTTCAAATATTACGGGTGATAAAGCTGATTAATAAAGTGAATTAATAATAAAAATATATTTATAATTCGAAAGCGTTTTAGCTTTGATAACAAAGCTTATGAAACATACACCTATTAAACGTATAATATATCTAATGATAGGGTACAATAATATGACACATAAGAAGAAGCAGCTTCCAAATTGAATCAGTAGACTACTTATTTTATGAATTGATACATGTAACATTGGGGAGTAGTCTGTTAGGTATTAAAAAATATTTTCTGAAATTAAGTATCCTTTGAATTTCCCTTTCCCTTTTTACTGATTCAGATATTTTTTTTATCCGTATAAAATTTGCGTATTTTCTTTCAAATAGGCAATGGAATAAGATGCGTTATTCATTATTAATCTGTTCTATTAGATATTGTCCTAAATTATAATTGTTGTGCAAGGTCGGAACCTTGTAGCGAAGCAAAGTGGTTTATATTGGAGTGTAGCATTTTCCCAGAATTTTTTCGTAAGAAATATGTCTCATGCTGTACCAATACTGGGTAAATATTGCTTTGTATTCAAAATACTACCAAAGAAATAACACTATTAGAGAATCATTAACTTTTCATTGAGATATATGGGTTGCATCCCTTGCATTGCAAAAATATTCACTTTGCAATGGAAGAATTTTGAATTAATTAGGAAAAAAACTGATTGACAATTTTGTTACAATATTCACAAAATGTAAACAACCATATATTGAGATATACTTTTTGTAAATAATTCTATTAATTATCAAGACATAGACAATAGAAATTAAATAGGTCAATATTATTTTCCTATTAGATTATTATGGAATAAATAAATAAGAAATTATGTATAAGAATTAGTTTTAATAAAAGAAACGAGAGTCGCATTTATTTTATTTTATAAATTCTATTAGAGATACCCACGTAAAATACCTTTTCTTGTTTTTGCGTGTTAAATGTTGTTCAATGTATTTTTTTTCCATATGAAATTCTCATTAAATCAATTTAGAAATTTTATCAACTACTTAATCATTTAACAGTTTTAATCAGTTAATTTCTAGCATTCCCCGTCATCTGTTTAAGAAATATTAGATACCACGTTAAAGAAACCGAAAGAAACACGCTTATATATAAAAACTCGAAAGCAATATTAATTAGGATTACATCTAAAATATGAAATAGAATTAAATACTAGAACCCTACATTTTTTTTAAGCATTTGATAAAATATGTGCTTTGCATTCTCTTTGAAATAAATAAATACTTACTGAAACAAATAATATTTTTCAGTATTTTCAGCATAAATATGTCAATATATATATTTTTTTTTTCAGATGCTCGAAGCAGTGTTTCTCCCCGAATTACCCATAGCCAACCAAAAATAGAAACCGAAGTGGGGCAATCTGTGGAGCTGCCATGCGCCGCTCAGGGATATCCCCTGCCTGGTTATTTGTAAGTAGGCTCAATTTTTCGACATAACTTCTTATTTTATCACTTTTATCCAGTGAATTATTGAACAGATCTCCCGAAACTCGGAAACATAAAATTGCAGTGGACGATTGAAGAGAGCGAGATATGAAATTGCATTGGAAATGTCTTCGGCTTCAAAATCAGTATATACTCTGGATTTATAAACTCTTTTTTCATAACTTAAAGGAAAACCTTTTGCATTAGAAAATTTCTGTTAAAATATGATTGGTATTTTTGTCTTTTATTTTTCGTATATATTTTTATTTCTTATTTAAAAAACTGCATTTCTGTTTACAAATGCAGGGATTTTCTGTTTGGTTATGATTGAATGTTCTTGTCAACACGGGTTCAAATTTATGCTGTTTTTTTATGAATTTAGAGATTTTGCATTAGAAGTAATATTGATTTTTTTTAGCTTTAAAATAAATTCTTATGGTGTTTTTCATTTTCTTATTAAAGAACACGAAGACAGCTGAACTGTTTTCAATTTTCAGGATATTATGTAACATGATGATTGACTATATAAGTCAGAATTCGTGATTGCCTAGACATTACAATATTTAAAATGTCAGAGAAAAACTTTTGCATTAGAAAACAATACTGGTATATATTCTATACATTTTAATATCTTTCTTAAGTAACATTTCTTGCATTCTTTTTCTTGTTGATTCATTTCTTGTTGATTAACCAATGTCTTAAGGCCCCACCAGTAGCTGAGAGGTTCTGCTCTCGAAGCTGGTAGACGGGGGGGGGGGTGCTGCGTTCGATCCCAAACTCGCCCGTTGGCCTAATCGTTCGGAGTTTTCGTGGTTTTCGTCGAGCCATGGATTTCCATGCGTAAATACGGGTTAGGTTCCCTTAGAAAGACCCCCACGAAGGGCACTCCTCCATCGGGCCTATATCCCTAGTGTGGATAATCGGCCGTCAAAAAATCAACCAACCAATGTCTTAGATTATTTTTAATGAATTTGAATGAATGTGTCTGTTAAATAATAGTTATGAGTGATTAATAAAACAAATGTTTGATTTGTAATGTAAAAATTAAAATGTAAACGGATGCTTTAAAAGCTAAATAAAACATTTGTCATGTAATTATGCAACCATAAAGATAAAATAATATATTTGATGTCATTTTACTATAACTTATTAAAATAAAAACTACAATTTCATGTAACAAAGTATTAATAATCTGTAACTGTTTCAATTTTGAAACCTAAATTATATTGTTTTAACTTAAATTACGCTAATGCTCTAGAATATACCGAACTTACTACGCTGGCAATACCAATCTATTACTTTTTAAAGGTAAATATAAGCGAATTTATAACAAAAAAAAAAATAAATATATAAATATTACTAATAGAAATGAATGAAAACATTCCAAATATTTAAAAATGTAAATGCCGATAAGTTTATAATCGAGTTACAGTCATAAAAAAAACTAATTTAAAACCAATTTGCATAATCATAAAAATCAATAGCTCGTAATTTTAAATTTATCAACGGTAAATTTCAACGGTAAATAGGCTTCTCAAAGTTTCAGCTTAAGAATTTAGCTAACATCATATCGATGAAGCAGAAATTGTTTTATTTACAGAAAATCTAGGTTCTAGCAGTTGATAGTTCTAGTTGCCACCATAATCTACAATATATATATATGTGTGTGTATGTGTGTGTGTGTAATGGTTGTATTTGAAATGCTTCAACAAACTTAGGGGGATGATAATACTCATCAAGCCGAACAAAAAATGCAAAGGAACATAGGGTCGCAAATGACGTTTAAAAGATGAAAATCTCAAAATTAATAAAAATATCGAAATCCCGCATGCTGCATTTCTGCAGAACTGGTTAACAGCACGAAGCTGGTTTTCTTTTCACTTTGTGCACATCCGGTCAGAAAGATATAAGGAAAACTTGGAAGAAAGCCAAACAAATCTATGAGCAGGAATCCACGTATGAAAATTTGAGCGTGTCCACCAGTCGTTCCTCCATAGATTTACTCAGTGTAATAATGTCCGCAGTCGACACTTTGAACAATTGTTGTGAAATATCTGATTTCTTTGGACATCACGAGCTGTGTTATACCTATTCTGTGCAATAAATAATTTTTTGGAGTGTTTCTTTCTTGTCTCAGTTTGTCCAGACGCATTTTCTCTATTTTCATCCTTTAAACGTCATTTGCGACCCCATGTTCCATTGGATTTTTTGGTAGTCTTCATGAGTACTGTCATCCCTCTAAGTTTGTTGAAGTTGTAAACTGAACTGTTTTCAGTAGGGGGGTTCAAATTTCAACACATGAAATCAGTTCAGTTTGCGCTACTTAACCACTCCCAACGATTCAGATTTTGAGCTCAAAATTAAAGTCTAAGCTTTTGAAAGCATGTAATGAGATACAAAAAATAACGGTAAAAATAGTTATTCGTTACTCCAAAGTCTAAAGCACCCTCTATCGGTATTTTTCTAACTTTATCTTTAAAATTTATTTTGAAGACAATACTGACATAAAGAATAGTTTTAGTGAAAACCTCACACGAATCGACCAATTTTTCCGTTTTTCATAATCATTTGAAATTTTTATTCCTGAACACAGTCCAGTTTATGCTACTTAACCACTCCCAACGATTCAGATTTTGAGCTCAAAATTTAAGTTTAAGTCTAAGCTTTTGAGAGCAAGTAATGAGATACAAAAAATAACAGCAAAAAATAGTTGTTGGTTACTCCAAAGTCTAAAGCGCCCTCTATAGGTATTTTTTTAACTGTATCTTTAAAATTTATTTTCAAAAAAAAATACTGACATAAAGAATAGTTTTAGAGAAAACCGCAAACGAATCGACCATTTTTTTTCGTTTTTTACAATCATTTGAAATTTTGGACCCTAAACTTTAAAGGCGCCAATCTCCTTCGGAAGACGTTTGGGACCCTTAGTTTCCTGTTTAATATTGTTTGTCTTGATGTTTACTATCACCCCTTAAAGTTTTGCCCAAGAGTTTAGATACACCTTGTATATATATATATATATATATATATATATATACAGGGTGTCCGGTCTCAACGGTGTCCAATGGCTAATTCCTAAACCGTAAGTCATATTCATATAGTTCCAATTAGAAAAATGCTTTAAATCAGATAAAAAAAAATATTTTAAAAGCGATTTGGATCAATAAAAACATTTCTTAAAAAATTACGAAATTTAAATTTTTATACGGTCCCCCGGTCCTATAAGTTATATTTAGTAAAATTTTCTTATTACACTGACAAGTAAGACAAAAAAAGTCCCATTCATATAACACTAAAATTGTGCGAGTTATGAAACTTTAAAAATGCATGACTTATGCCACTTTTCTGCTCTGAAAACAAATGAATTCGTCTTGTCTTTGAGGGCTCATATTCCAAGTGCTTAAAGTATTCGAAGATCTCATTTCATGTGTATTTGCGCTTTGAAAAAACGCGTACAAGTATTACGATTAAGGTAACATTTATTAAGTTTCAGATTGGCTGAAATAACATGTTTTATTTTGGCAGGATTTGAGACTGTTCTTTTATGATCCCTTTTAATAAAATTATGTTATTTTTATAAGTTTTTATGTTACTTCAACGATCTTATGTATGTTTTTCCAGTTCAAAATTTGTATTCAAACTTTAACCCATTTTCAAATATCCGAACGAGATTACATTTTACATACTGGCGCAAATCCGGTAACAATCTAATATTATTATGGTTTTCGGTGATCACCATTTATACTTATTTTATAGGATAACACAAAAGATTTTGGATAGATTACCGCCAAGAAGTTTATGAAAAAGTTTTATATTAGATAATACAAGACGGATATTGTTGGGTTTTTTAACTTTTATGTATTTTTTAGCACTATATCCGAAAATTGCCTTAATTTTTAACCATCATGTCAGGATATTTCGCAAATCATATTTTGTCGAATTTAAAGAAACAAAAATCGGATACTATTAAGTAGAGGAGATGGTTGTATTTTTTAACTTTTGATAATTGATTTTTACGTACTTTTAGCACTAAATCTGAAAATGTCTTTCATTTTTAACCATCACGTTAGAATTTTATTGCAAATGTGTAAGTTAAAATATAGCGAAAATCCCATACTATAAAACATATGTAAAACATTTTTATTTTATTTTATTCAATATTTTATTCGATTTTTTTGCTTATCTTGGGATTCTTACAGCTGGGTGGTGTGATGAGATGGGGGAGGAGATTAAATTTTAACTTTGAACTTTTTAACTTTGAAATTTACAATTTGCGAAAAATCTTGATGTGATGGCTAATAATAAAGGTCAATTCCGGATGCTCAGCAGTACAGAATACATAAGAATCAATTATCAAAAGCTAAAAAACATGAAATAACCCAACTTTAGCAGACTAGTGTAATCTAATAATATTTTAAAATACGTATCATTTTGTAAAGAATTCAGGCTGTGAATTTAGCATCATTTTATTTAACAAAAATTCTGTCTTTTTCTTTCTTCTTAAATGTGCATTACAAATTGTATATTTTGCATTAATATGTCAGAAGGACTAAAGATTTCAAATTTATATTGCAATGTTAATTTTACTCTCAACCATTTTTTAATATATCTGACGAAATGATATTTCGACTAAATTTGTGAATGACCCCCAATTTGCAGCAAAAAATATATTCCAACGTTAAACAGGTATTACTCGGTCAATTTTAATCGTAGAACAACGGGACTTTTTTTGTATTACTTGCCAGTGTAAAAGGAAAATTTTACTAAATATAACTTATAGGACGGGGGGGACCGTATAAAAATTTAAATTTCGTAATTTTTTAAGAAATGTTTTTATTGACCCAAATCGCTTTTAAAATATTTCTTTACCTGATTTAAAACATTTTTGTAATTTGAACTATATGTCTCTGACTAACGGTTTAGGAATTATTCATTGGACACCGTTGAGACCGGACACCCTGTATATATATTCAAAATGTACATATCTCACAATAAAACTTATTGAGATCAAATGATATGCTTTCGGTGATGGGCCAACTTTGGTTTTTTTATTCTTTTCTTACATTTTTTTTTTAAAGCAATCTGTGTTATACAAACATAAAATAGATTATTTTTAAGTGAAATCTCCCACAAAGAATTTTTTGTTGTAAATTGTGGTTCGTTTTAATATAAAAATAATTGTCCGTCCACTAACGTTAATCAAAACGTTAATTAAGAAATTTTCAATTAGGTATTTATCTGTACATTTCCCTATTTTCGATAATTCACACTATGCAAATTATTACAAAATACCACTTTTAGTGTAACCAACTATTAGAAAGTTGTGACGTTTAAAAAGTTGAATTTTATCTTTAAATTCTTTTAATTACAACACAATTAAATATTTTCATTTAAATATTGCAAGTGTATTGAGAAAATTTGCATGCTTAATATTTGTAATAATGCTTTTTCTCATAAAACAATATGGAAAATTTATGTAGAAAATAATTGAATAATGTTGCCTAAATTTTTAATATATTCAAAATGATATATTTTCATATGACTACATCTGACCTAAAGAACGACCTCTTTAACGTATTAAAATTCATTATTTATAATTATCATTCGTCTAATTAAATTTTCTTTCTGCATCCTTCGAAAAGCATCATTTGTCAAACTTCACATTTGCGAGCGTTAACATGAAATAACAGTAGCTGAATTCTAAGCCACCCAGAGATTGATTATGGCAGCGTGACTGGAAAATAACATCATACATTTATTTAAATTGGAAGTCTGGTTCACATATTTTATTATCATCAGTATTCTGTTCACTGCTGCCCACTTTAACAATGCGTGGAAGTTTAAATTACAAAGTGAACTTTAGGAATACGATTGATGTCTTTTTAAAAGGCAGGACTCTGTTTTCCTGTTGTCTTAATTCAAGATCAGGGTACTGTAGCGTGCATCACATTTTATTAGTATCCGTGCACAGTGTGTCCACTTTGATTTCAATGCGAAGGGAGAATAGGTCATTGCTTATATGTGAGACTATATTTGAAATGTTCATTCTAAGAATGATTCATATCCTGAAATATAAATATCATAATAAATTCATAATAAATATCACGATTACGGATATTCTCATAGGATGAAATGTATAAAATATTATTATTGTCGCTTTAAATGAATATTATTTTTATTCATTTATAACTTATTTTAAGGAATATGTCATTACACGAATAAGAATTTTTATTTTACAAAAGTATTTCCATAATATTTACAAAAAAAAAAAAAAAAAAAAAAATATTCCGTACTGAGCAACATAATTTCAGCACGCATAAGATTTTATTAGTATCCGTGCACAGTGTGTCCACTTTGATTCGCAATGCGTAAGGGAGATTAATTTAATGCTTTTATGTTAGACTAAATTTGAAATGTCCATTCTGAGAATGATTCATATTCGGAAATAAAGATTTTATATTGAATATCATGATTACGCATATTCTAATATAATAAAATGTGTAAAATATTATTATTGTCTTTTTAAATGAATATCACTTATACTCATTGATTACGTTATTTATGAATTTGTCTTTAAACGAATAAGGATTGTCATTTTACGAAAGTCCGTGTCAGGATTCGAACTAGGGATACCTTGGCTGAAGCCGCCAATGTTCACCCAACTAACTTTTAACGATCACAGCATCTAGTCTGATATCTGACTCAGCTCAACAAAATAAAACGAAGGTTACATTTTTTTTGGAACTGCGGTAAACGCTGCATGCGTATTTATATTAAGTTATTTATTTAACACAATTATTCAATTGGTAAATAAAACATAAATGTTGTAAATTTCCAAGTGTGTGAAAAAAGTCCACCCACTTGGAAATTTACAACTGCTATGAATTATTTACCAATTAAAAAATTGTGTTAACAATAAATCTAATATATTTGCATAGTATTAAAAAAAAATCTTCTGTACTGAGTAACATAATCTCAGAGCGTTATAATAACAAAATTTCAAAATTATACATCTGAATAGTAAATATTTCCTACAAATGAACTTAGAAATGAGTGTAATAATATTTTTTGACAAAAAATATATTTTAAAAAATGTAGAAATAATCAAAAGTACTTAATAATTATTCGAAGCAGGCTTAAACAACTGGATACAGCTATATACATTTGAATTCAACTTTTCTTTACAGTGCCAGAATTAAAAAATAATATTCGTAAAACTAACCACATTTTTGTCATAGTTTCTCTTGTAGTGGAAGTAATTTAAAATACCAGTGCCTGACTGATTGCGCTTGCGTAACTGGAAAATACAATCCTGAAATCATTAACGTTGTATGTGTGTATTACGTATTTCAGGATCTTCAGCATTCCGTTCGCTGCTGTCCGCCTCTTGAAAGCGTTTCAGTTTAAAGTATTTACATATGTTAAGAGCCCTTTAAAATAAATGTTCAGTACTGAATAAATACACATATTTTTAGTTCAATTGTAATACAAGTAATACAGAACGATGAAAAAACAAAAAAAGTAAAATCCTAGCAATATCTTTATAACATTTTTTTTTTAATTGGGATTTTTTCCATTTTTTAAACAAAATTTCATGCTTACGTCGGACAGTGTACACTCAGTATTTCAATTTCCTTTGTGCTGCATACTACTATTACACATATGTGTGCGCTGAACTATTAGTTTTACAATATCTTCAAAATTAACTGAAATATTTCAAAATATGCCAAAAAATATATTTTGTTTTATTAAAATTTACCATTTTTTTAGTATGGATTACCTATAGACTAATTACAGTATCGCATAGACCATAGATTCTAGTTGAGAACATGGTGAGTAGTAGAGAGAGCTCTCTGACAAAATGTATCTGACATATATTTAATCATTTCATGCGATTAATTTTTATTGAACATGGATATACTGAATAAATTATTTTCAATAAATCGAACTTAAAGATTTTGTTTATGCAACTAGGGGGCTCAGGCCCCTACGAGCTACGCTCGCCAACCCCAGTCCAGACACTGCAGACTCTAAATGCACGTTAATTTGATCGGCTTTAAAAAGATTTCGAAAGATTGAATTATAATTTAAAAAACAGTGGCGATCTCCCTATAAACGGATTTCTATTCATTTCTCTTTGATTGGGGAATTTTAGCGCAAAATCCGCAGCGGTACTACTTGATTATTTCGTCAACCAATTTTGCCAAATTATATAAATCGCCAAACCACTCGCCAAATTATACAAATTGACATAATTTTTATTTTAAATAACGAAATAACAAATAAATTACTACAACATTAATAAAAATGCAAGTATAAAGTTGAAATAAAAATAACTTGATGACGTAGACACGTGTAACAACATTTCAAAATAAGCTAATATAAAAGGAATTAAGTAAACGGTCTTTGTCTCCCGGTATTTTTGAACAAAGCAAAAAGAAAGTTCTTTTAAATGAGACATTTTAAATTAATCGTTTTTCATATATATAATAACGTAATTTTTACCAAGCTATTCTTTCTCTTTTAAATATTATTTGCGCTCCTAACAAAAATAGTTGAAAAGACCCTCTAAAAATATTAAATAAATGTCTAGCGCAATTTCTAAATTTAAACTGTTTTACAATATTTTGTGTACATTTTATGTAATAACTGTAATGTGACGTAAATATGGCGTAATTTTTCCTATTTAAGACTTCTAACGCATGATAATGAATTTATTATTTTACAATACCCTTTCCCTTTTTAAATTCACATGTATACTTTTTATGACGTAATTTTTAATAAGTTCCTGCTTTTTGTACATAATTATTTAATTCTAATTCCAAATGATTTTTTCTGTTTATGATAGTCACGTGTAAATAAATTTTTAATTTGAAGCAAACATTGTTGTTTGCGCTGTTTATACATTTGGCAACAGTATAAATTAGTACCATTTTCTAAAATAATGTAAAAAATATCTCTAGAAATGCTCAAAAGTTTAATTTAAAATAGGAATAAATCCTCAAAAAATGAGTCAAATTAAAAGAAGAAATACAGTCTGCACACCGGGAACTTCAAACGTATAAAATGATCTAAAAATGATTAAATTCCCATGAATAGTTTTTGCTCCTATAAAACTTTTTTAGTGGAACGATTTTGTCCAACTTTAGCATTAAATATCTCTTAAAATAATTCTTCGATTTGAAAACTGTCTGCATCAGCATATTTATCAAACATTTCTGTATAAAGCCACCGATTTGCATATTTTTGTATGCATTATTTTTCTTAATATTAACGAAGAAAGACCTCCGGTCACAAAAAATTCAAAACCGGCGGCGGCGGCGGCGGCGGCGGCGGTGACAGCGGTAGTTACTTTTTTTTAGAATATAGAGATTTTAAGGTTACTAAAGTGATCTACAAGTGTCAATTAAGGTTTATTATTGTTTTTATTTTTAAAAATTTAAGGAAATCGTGGATAGAAACATTTTTTTTATTTCTCCTGTTCTTTCTATACCCAATTCCGGTATTTTACGCATTACTTCCTGTTTTTTAAATTGGTTATTACAACAGATTTGGAAGCGTAAAAGATTGGCTCTTTCAAATATATCAATAAAAATAATTTGGAAATATTTCCCCAAAACGGCCATTTTGATCTTCGAAGATTCATTAAACTAAAAAGAGCTACTTATGAGTGCCATTAAAATAACTTGTTATTAAATTAATTTAATGCATCGATTAGAAGTAATACAGTTTAGAATGAGTTATAGATGCATTACATTATATTGTTCCAAAAGCATTATTGGTTGCACAAAACAAAAAAAGTTTTTAAAAGGATGATCTTTTTCCTTTGCATCTTTTCACCTTTCTTGGCGATGGGGGAAGGGATAATTTATCTATTCGGAAATATTTCTATATTTCTATTGAAAGAACATTGTATTTTTACATTTCCTAATTCTACAAAATACCAAGAAAAATATTTTATATAAAAGATTTGAGTGAGATTATAAATTATTCACAAAATCCCTATAAATTAAAATTTAATAAATCCTTCAAAAAATCCTTCAAATCCTTCAAATCCTTCCCTTTCATTCTAAAATACTTCTAAAATTTATTAAATGATTATTTAAATCTACTAATGTAGTTTCAAAAATTCACGAAAAATGCTTTAAAAGATAAACTTTTTGTGAATTCATAATTCAGTACATAAAGGGTAAAAAAGGCAGGAATATGTTCTGTTGTAATTAGTGTCCGCATATTGAAATTTGTATCACATTTCATTAGTATTTATGTAAAGCACATTGACATATATTTCAATGCACAAGTAATGATTGTATTGCTTTTTATTAAGAATAAGTTTAAAGTGTTCTTTTTAGGTAGCTTTCATTACAAAAAGCTACCTATTGCAGCCGTTCGGAGGAAAGCGATTTCAAAAAATTTTGGTATATTTTCATCGATCATGACCCCCAGACCCCGAAACCACCCTCCGTTCAAAATTGATATATATATATATATATATATATATATATATATATGGATATATATATATATATATATATATATATATATATATATCTGACCTATGTCACACTGTAACTCTCGTATTTATGAACCGATTTGGATGTAATTCGGTGTGTACATAGTACATACCAATGTCTCGACCGAGTTCGTTGGCCAGCTTCATCCGCCATTTTGTTTCAAAATGGCGGCCATTTAAAATTTTAAAAAAAAAATTAAAATTTGAAATGTGGTACCAAAAAATTGAAAATGAAAAATATTTTTTTCTTATGTATTTGACCTTTATACAAAGACTCCGGAGCAGTTTTTGTTTCGTCTATATCTTAAAAAATGGCTGAGTTATAGCATTTTGAATTTCTAGCGTTGCTGACATTTTGAAACGTCCTGAATTTTGTCACACGATAAAAGGCGTATTTATGAACCGATTTGGATGTAACTTCGTTTATACATGGTACATACCAATGTCTCGACCGAGTTCGTTGGCCAGCTTCATCCGCCATCTTGTTTAAAAATGGCGGTCATTTAAATTTTTAAGAAAAACTTAAATTTTAAATGTGGTACCAAAAAATTGAAAATTGAAAAAATATTTTTTTCTTATGTGTTTGACCTTGATAAAAAGATTCGGGAGCAGTTTTTGTTTCGTCTATATCTTAAAATATGGCTGAGTTATAGCATTTTGAATTTCTAGCATGTCTGACAATTTGAAACGTCCTGATTTTTGTCACGTGATAACAGACGTATTTATGAACCGATTTGGATGTACCTTGGTGTTTACATAGTACATACAAATATCTCGACCGAGTTCGTTGGCCAGCTTCATCCGCCATCTTGTTTCAAAATGGCGGCCATTTAAAAAATTTTTAAAAATTTAAAATTTAAAATGAGATACCAAAAAATTGGAAAATGAAAAAGATTTTTTTTTTGTATGTGTTTGACCTTAATACAAAGATTCCGGAACAGGTTTTGTTTCGTCTATATCTAAAAAAATGGCTGAGTTATAGCATTTTGAATTTCTATTGTGCCTGACATTTTAAAACGACCTGATTTTTGTCACGCGATAAAAGGCGTATTTATGAACCGATTTGGATGTAACTTGGTCTGTACATAGTACATACCAATGTCTCGACCGAGTTCGTTGGCCAGCTTCATTCGCCATCTTCTTTCAAAAGGGTTGCCATTTAAAAAAATGTAATTTAAAATTTAAAATGAAGTAATAAAAACTTGGAAAATGAAAAAGATTTTTTTTTATTGTCCTTGATACAAAGATTCCGGAGCAGTTTTTGTTTCTGAAAATTTGTTCTTTTGTTTATATCTTTAAAAATTGTTGAATTATAGCACTTTGAATTTCTAGCATGGCTAACACTTTGAAACGATCTTGTATTTGCCACGCGATAACACACGTATTCGCCTATTTCGATGGAAGAAGGCATGTGCATAGTATACATCAATATCTCGACCAAGTTCGCCAGCCAGCTTCATCAGCCATCTTACTTCAAAATGGCGGCCAATTAAAAAAAAAAAAATTATATTTAAAGTGAGGTGCAAAAAAATTAGAAATTGAAAAAGGTTTCTTTCTTAAGTACTTGACCTTGATATAACGATTCGGGAGCATTTTTTGTTTGTCTTTATCTTAAAAAATGGCTCAGATATAGCAGTTTCAATTTCTAATGTGGGTGACATTTTGAAAAATCCGATTTTTTGCCTGCGACAGCACTCGTATATATCAACCGATTCCGATGTGAGTTAGCATGTGCGCAGCAATTACTAAGGTCTCGACCAAGTTCACTGGTTAGCCTCATCCACCATGTTGTCTTAAAATGGCAGGCACTTTAAGAAATCGCCGAATTTGGCAGCCAAATATAAGTTACTTTAAATAAAAGCAACTTGGATAAAGTTAATTTCGCGAATCATTCATAATGATTTAGTATTGATAAAAATTAGTATTGAATTTCCTATATATTCGGTTTCCACTAAATTGAGCTTCGTGTGTTTGAATAATATAAGTTGGCTTTTTTAAAATAAGGAATATGAAAGCTACCTCTTCCTCCCGGCACTGGCCGGAAGGACTTTTTATAATTATATCCAGATATGTGGATTACGTTTCATAATAAAGATCATGAAAACCAATAAAATCGTAGTATATAAACAATTAATACGTATTATTGTAACTTTCTATAAGCATGATTTTGATTCCTTTATTTCGTTACTTTTAGGAAATATACTTCATATTCTTTGTGATAATTTAGAAAGGTATTATATATTAATTTAATAAAGAATTTTAAGATATTTACTTCAAGATTAAATAATAGAATTGCCGCATTTTATACAAAATACATGTAATATACTAATTCTTTACAATTAAATATTGTATGTAATTTTAAATTAATTTATGTTTATTTTATATTTAATTTAATTTAGTTGTCTTTGTTGTAAATTATTATTATATAATTTTTAAATGCCTCCGTCATAGAAAAACTCTTCTTTATCAAAAAATGTTTCAAATATTTTACTCTTTTTAGAAATGTAACCAGAAATTTCCTTTAATATTTTAAACACCATTATTCAAAATTACAATTGTTATATCTAAATATCTATTATGTAATGCTTTAACATGCGACATTGGTCAAAGTATCACATTTATAGGCATTAATTGGAAATAACATCCCCCGAATCTTAAGTCACCCAGAGATTGATTATGACTGCGTGACTGGAAAATAGCATTCTGCATTTATTTAAATTGAAAGTGTGGACCACGTACTGCATGATCATCAGCATTCCGGCTACTATTGTCCGCTTCAACAAAGCGTTGCAGTTGAAATCACAAAGTGCACTTTAGAAACGCGTTTGATGTATCTTTAAAAGGCAGGAATCTGTTTTGCTGCATTCTTAATTAAAGCTCTTCTTAGTAGCGTATTCATCCCGTTTGATTAGTGTCCAGGCAGAGTTTGTTCACTTATATTTCGATATGCACAACTGAAAATAGATTAAAACTTCTGGTTTAGACTAAATTTAAAATGCTCTTTCTGAGAATAATTCATATTCAGTAATATAGACACTAGTTTAAATTAAGGGTTTTGAATTATTGAAAGTTTAAAGAATAAAATAAATAATATATGTATTTTTATTGCTCTAAAGAAAACCTTTTTTAATTATTTGTTATTTTTTTTAATTTTTTTTATTTTAATTTTAATTTTTATTTTTATTTTTTTTTTATCAAATTCTCTGAAAATTTATTTATACTAGTTTGAACTTGCAATAAATGAAAAAGTTTTTTTTATACTTTAAGAACACTGGACACATATAGGAGAATTTCGCAATTTTATATTAATTAAGTTGAAACATGATTTTAAAACGCAATCGGTCTACCAAGTCAAAACTTAATGGAAAACACCAAAATACTCGTTTTTAGTGGTTTAACACAGTTGGTAGGTTTACTGCTGTATTTTCTGCCCCCAGTCCTCCACGTTTTCATACTTTTGGATGCAACAAAACATAATGGTAAGCCTACGAGTCAACCGCTAAAATCGGATTTTCGGGTGTTTAACGCCAAGAGTGACTTGGCAGACCGACTGCGTTTTAAGATGCGAATCGAGTTTTAACTAATGCTGGAATGTCAGCTGTCAACTCGATAAGGTGATTGCTGTGCTGCCACCTACCGGTCTATATCGCATTTAATATTCAATAGAAATATTTTGTTTTTCGCAGATCTCAGAATCGATATTATTATGCAAATTGAATATGAGATAAATAATTTTTATTTAAAAAAAAATATATGCATGTCAAGACCCTACTATAGTGAAAGTGTTGAGGAATTTTTAAATTTTATAACGTATTTAATTACTAAACTGAACTTATCATTTTGGTGCGTGAGTGATACTGATCCAATTGCTGAAACTATCTGTTTAAAGAGTAATAATCATTTTTAGGTTTTCAAAAAAAAAAAAAAAAAAAAAAATACACTCTCACTGTAATAATTATTTAATATTCATGACGTACTTAAAAAAAAAAACTGATGAATCTACACACATTTGATATATACCTTCAATATTTTAAACATCACTATTTAAAATTACTATTCGGATACATAAATTTACGTTATGCAATGATGCGCGACATTAGTTAAAACTTCACTATTATCTGCATTAATTTAAAATAACAGTTCCTGACTCTTAAGTCACCCAGAGATTGATTACGCCTGCGTGACTGGAAAACAGCATCATGCATTCATTTTAAATTGAAAGTGTGGATCACGTATTTTATTATCATCAGCATTCCGTCCGCTGATGTCCGCTTCAACAAAGCGTTGCAGTTTAAATTACAAAGTGCACTTTAGGAATTCGATTGATGTATCTTTAAAAGGCAGGAATCTGTTTTGCTGTAATCTTAATTAAAGCTCTGCATACTAAAGTGTACATTCCATTTGATTAGTGTTCGTGTATAGTAAGTTCACTTACATTTCGATACACAAGTGAGTTGGAATTATTGCTTCTGTAACATACTAAATTTAAAGTCATATTTCTGAAAATATAAAAATTTTCAGATATATATATATATAAATAGTCTGTTTTCAAATAATATAAGGTCTGTTTTACAGCGAGAATAATGAATATTCATCAGTTCATAAAATAAAGCAGATAAATAAATTTTACATTGTTGCTATGATTTTTTGTTGTTGTTGTTGTTGGAAAAACATTTTCCATTTAAGTTCTTTTTAACATATATATTTTAGATTTTATTGAGGAAAGATAATTAATTTCAATATAATGTCATATAATATAAGGTCTGTTTTCATATAAAATAAGGTATGTTTTCATAAAATATAAAGTCTGTTTTACAATAAGAATAATGGATTTCCATCTGTCCATAGAATAAAGTAGTTGAAATAAATTTACGTTATTGCTTTAAATATTTATATATGCTTTTTTCTGTTATTTTACTTTCACTAATAAGCTAAACTTGAAATTTTCCATATATATTTTTAATCTATATATTTACAGATTTTTTGAGGAAAGATAATTAGTTTTGGTATAAAGTCATATAATATAAGGTCTGTTTTCATACAATATAAAATCTGTTCTTCAATGAGAATAATGAATATCTATGAATTCATAGAATAAAGTAGATAAAATAAATTTACATTATTACTTTATGTAAACATATTTATATATGTTTTTTTTTCTTTTGTTATTTCACTTTAATAAATAATCTAAAATTCAAATTATCCATGTAAGTTATTTCTAATGCACATATTTTTTTTTTAAGGAAAGATAATTAGTCTTGGTTTTTACTTTATTAAAAATGTTTGTGCCTAGAAGAATTATTATAAAAAAATGTACTTCAGTTTATAATAATGGCCATGACTATCCATTGCTTCATAGAATTTTAAACATAGAATAAACTATATTTTTAGAAATATATCTTGAAATATAAGGTCTGTTTTATAATGAGAATTATGAATATTCATCAGTTCACAGAATAATGAATATAAAAATAATTTTACGTGTTTTCTTCATATAAACATACTTATACATGCTTTTTTTCTTTTGTTATTTTAATTTAACAAATAAGCTAAAATTCAAATTTTGAACGCAAGATATTTTTAATGTACATATTTTTTAAAAAATTAAGAAAAGATATTTAGATTTGAATTTTACTTTACTAAAAATGTTTTTTCCCAGAAGAATTATTATAAAAAAAATGTCCTTCAGTTTATAATAAAGACCATGACTATCCATTGCTTCATAGAATTTTAAACGTAGAATAAACTATATTTTTACATTACGTATCATTTATTTGCTATTTAGTTTCGGCATCTATTCTAATATAGAAAATACTAAGTAAGGCATTAGTAAGAATAAGCATCGTCAAGATATATCTTCGAATTTTTAAGGAGTATTTATATTTTGAAATTTTTTTTTTTTAATTTTTAATAAAAGAAATTAACATATTTCATTTATTAAAACTGAAACATAAAATAAGCATTTTGATTGCTTTATGTATTCAATTTTGTTCATAAATAACGAGAAAATCGGATATTTTTTCTACTACAATAGATTTATTTAAAGTTTTGTATTAAATATAAAATGCTGTTTCAGAGACATATAATTGCAGAAATATAGCATCTATTATAACATAAAAATAATCTTTAATACAGTAAAGCTCTAAGAATGAAATATATAAATCAAACCTTGTTATTTTAAAAGAAGAATTGAGTTAACGCTTTTTTTGTTTATATATATATATTTCAGAGGCTGCATAATGCTAAAATTATTCTGTTAAACATTTTTGAAATATTGTTTATTCTCTTTTGAGGATACTTTACAGTTACTTTTTTAGATTAAATTACAAATTTTCTCTCTAAAAAAGATTCATATTGAAAAATATCGTTAATATGAACACATCTCTCCTCACAGAAAAAGAAGATAAAATAAGTATTGTAATTGTTTTATCTGAATAGGTTTTGTTTCATTTATTTTGCTTCATCAAATATGCTGCATAAAGCTAAATTTAAGAGCTATTCTTTAAATAATTAATAATAACTAGAATGTTTCGTTTAATATGACCTATTGATATCGGATATAATGAAATATTACATTTTTTGTTATTTTTTTAATTAATATAACACTATTTGAAAGTGATTTCCTGAACTAATTTACACAGTATCATTTTTAAAGAAATGTTTTTAATATGCATAATAATAAATTTTGAAATATAAAGCGCATTTTAGGAATTTCAAGTGCTGTATCTTTAAACTTTAGGAATGTTAAGTTCCACATACTTAAGCGTGTAGTTTGTTTGATTAGTGTCCCTACGCAATGTAAAGTTCTACGTTCAGACGCATAATTTAGAATCTAGCATAAATTTCAAATGCTCGTTCACAGAAAGAGCGATATTTCGAAATTTAGATATGACTGATATTCATAACATGCAAGAGAACGCTGTTAACAAATTTAAAATCATAAGATAACATTTATTACTAAAATTGCTTCACTTTTATGTCATGGTTGCTTACGTATTATGTTTGTTTAGTAATGGTATTTAGTTCAGCAAATGGTGGAAATGGTTAAGAAAATTATAATAATATTATTAATGCAAGGGAATATACACGGTTTTCTCTGGTAACAGAATATAGATGAAAATCATTTATTTTATTTATAACTATACTAGATTTTTTACATTTCATATTTTTTAGACGTCGCACTAACAATTCCAAAATCATATTTATATGAAAAATAGTAATTAGTATAAATAAAATTTTGAAATTTATTAAAAGCTGTAAATTAGTATTGGCATCGCGTCAAAAATTAACGGCCAAAGAATTTGCAAAGATCACTATTAAGAATCAGTTTTAGTTTATTCTGATCATTTTGGTGGTTTAACTGCATACTTTGATCACTTGTTTTAAGGTGTCTGAGGACTTTTAAAATTGGAAAAAAAAGAAAAAAAAATTTAATCATTTAATATCTTAAAATGTATATGATTTAAAAAGATAATTTTCATTCGGATGAAAGATATAAGTATTTTCATTCATTTCATATATTTAAAAAAATGGCACCATGCTGAATTAACATTTATACGGCGCTCCAAACTGTCAGACATTTGTCGAGCAATAAATTGGTAAATAACAAATTACGCGCAGGATTACAAAATAAATTTTGCAACTAAAATGAAATTTTTTTGTCTCTAATTATACTCCAGACTATAGCAATTAACCTGAACATATTTTTTTTTTTTTTTTTTTTTTTTTTTATTTAAAGCATTTTTATATTTTTATTACAATGTTGTATTAAGGTAATACAAATTTTTTTAAATTTCAACAGTATAATCTCCTAAAAATTATGTATTTTTTAACAATGGAAATGAAATTTTAGGTTCAGCTTATACAGGCTAACATGAAATGTACGTTTTGAAAATTTAAGGGAAAAATATTTAGAAGTTTTTGAGATATCCTGCGCGTTATGTCGAAAACACGTCATTTGGAGAAAAATGACATCAAGATTTCTGAAACGCTGCTTCAGCTATTGAGCGGGTATAATTCTAAGATACATAACATATGAAAAGCAGCAAACAGCTGTTTTGAATCTACTAGCGAGATTCTCCAGCCTTTGCTCAACATTGCTAATTCTAACACGCTGTTCTTGTAGATTCGGAACAGCTGTTTGCTGCTTTTCATATATTTTTTGTGCATTTTTAAAAGTTGTTTATTCTGCTTTTTAATATTGTTGCACAAAGGCTTTATTTGCTAATTTTACATAACTTATGTTTTAATAGCAATTTCAAGAAAACGATTATACCAAAATGTTCAGAAAATATAGGAGTTTAACATCTAAAAAAATTCTAATTTCAAAAAATTTGAAGCTTAAGAGTCATGAGAGCCCTTAAATTTGTATTTCATTTATATTTTATTGTTTTATTTTTTAAAGCTGCAAAATGCAAATCTATTAATATTAATTTAACCACAAATGCTAGAAGATTCGAAACTTATTTTAAATTCTTTCCTGAAAATTATTTTTAAAACAATAAAAATTTAGAAAATAGTGATATATTTTCTAAATAAATTTTTCAAAATCAATAAATTTTTCAAATTTTTCAATTTTTCTAAATAAAGATTTCAAACAAACTTCATCTTATAGTACATTTTCTCCCCTAATCGACGACGTAAAAATTTAAAATGTGCCATGTATAGGGGAAAAAATTGCATTACAAGAAGAAAAATATCGTTTATTGTTGCCACCTTCGGCTTAAGCACGGACACGTTTGTCTTTTATAATATAGAGAGAAGAAATTGCTGAAAATCTTTCTTTTTTATTAGTGTTCTCTTTCTTTGAAAGTTTTTAATCACACGCCTTTGGTTTTAGGTAGCTTTCTTTACAAAAAGCTACCTATTGCAGCCGTTCGGAGGAAAGCGATTTCAAAAAATTTTGGTATATTTTCATCGATCATGACCCCCAGACCCCGAAACCACCCTCCGTTCAAAATTGATATATATATATATATATATATATATATATATATCTGACCTATGTCACACTGTAACTCTCGTATTTATGAACCGATTTGGATGTAATTCGGTGTGTACATAGTACATACCAATGTCTCGACCGAGTTCGTTGGCCAGCTTCATCCGCCATTTTGTTTCAAAATGGCGGCCATTTAAAAATTTAAAAAAATTTAAAAATTTGAAATGTGGTACCAAAAAATTGAAAATGGAAAAATATTTTTTTCTTATGTATTTGACCTTTATACAAAGACTCCGTAGCAGTTTTTGTTTCGTCTATATCTTAAAAAATGGCTGAGTTATAGCATTTTGAATTTCTACGGAAGCTGACATTTTGAAACGTCCTGAAATTTGTCACGCGATAAAAGGCGTATTTATGAACCGATTTGGATGTAACTTCGTTTATACATAGTACAGACCAATGTCTCGAACGAGTTCGTTGGCCAGCTTCATCCGCCATCTTGTTTAAAAATGGCGGCCATTTAAAATTTTAAGAAAAATTTAAATTTGAAATGTGGTACCAAAACATTGAAAATTGAAAAAAATATTTTTTTTATGTGTTTGACCTTGATAAAAAGATTCGGGAGCAGTTTTTGTTTCGTCTACATCTTAAAAAATGGCTGAGTTATAGCATTTTGAATTTCTAGCGTGGCTGACATTTTGAAACGTCCTGATTTTTGCAACGTGATAACAGACGTATTTATGAACCGATTTGGATGTACCTTGGTGTGTATATAGTACATACAAATAACTCAACCGAGTTCGGTGACCAGCTTCATTCGCCATCTTGTTTGAAAATGGTGGCAATTTAAAAAAATTAAAAAAAAATTAAATTTAAAATGAGATACCAAAAAATTGGAAAATGAAAAAGATTTTTTTTCGTATGTGTTACCTACGAAACCTTAATACAAAGATTCCGGAACAGGTTTTGTTTCGTCTACATCTAAAGAAATGGGTGAGTTATAACATTTTGAATTTCTATTGTGGCTGACATTTTAAAACGACCTGATTTTTGTCACGCGATAACAGGCGTATTTATGAACCGATTTGAATGTAACTTGGTCTGTACATAGTACATACCAATGTCTCGACCGAGTTCGTTGGCCAGCTTCATTCGCCATCTTGTTTCAAAAGGGTTGCCTTTTTTTTTAAAAAAATGTAATTTAAAATTTAAAATGAGGTATTAAAAAATTGGAAAATGAAAAAGATTTTTTTTTTATGTGTTTGGCCTTGATACAAAGATTCTGGAGCAGTTTTTGTTTCTGAAAATATGTTTTTTTGTTTATATCTTAAAAAGTGGTTGAATTATAGCACTTTGAATTTCTATCATGGCTAACACTTTGAAACGATCTTGTATTTGTCACGCGATACCACACGCATTCGCCTATTTCGATGGAAGAAGGCATGTGGATAGTATACATCAATATCTCGACCAAGTTCGCTGGCCAGCTTCATCAGCCATCTTGTTTCAAAATGGCGGCCATTAAATTAAAAAAATATATATATTTAAAGTGAGGTTCAAAAAAATTAGAAATTGAAAAAGGTTTCTTTCTTAAGTATTTGACCTTGATATAAGGATTCAGGAGCATTTTTTGTTTGTCTTTATCTTAAAAAATGGCTCAGATATAGCAGTTTCAATTTCTAAAGTGGGTGACATTTTGAAAAATCTGATTTTTTGCCTGCGACAGCACTCGTATATATCAACCGATTCCGATATGAGTGAGCATGTGCACAGCAATTACTAAGGTCTCGACCAAGTTCACTGGTTAGCCTCATCTACCATGTTGTCTTAAAATGGCAGGCACTTTAAAAAATTGCCGAATTTGGCAGCCAAATATAAGTGACTTTAAATAAAAGCAGCTAGGATAAAGCTGACTAATTTCGCGAAATTCTCATTCATAATGATTTAGTATTGATAAAAATTAGTATTGAATCTCCTACATTCGGTTTCCACTTAATTGAGCTTCGTGTGTTTGAATAATATAAGTTGGCTTTTTAAAAATAAGGAATATGAAAGCTACCTCTTCCTCCCGGCACTGGCCGGAAGGACTTTTTGTCTTTGATATTCTGACTGATATCCTATTTTGATGTCTTCTCTTCTATTTTTATTCCCTGTTATCTATAGCAATGGTTTCCCTATGTCCATGCTTATTGCTTCTATCCGTATTTCTGTTTTCTTTGTTAACAACAATATGCTCGCACATTTACTAATTCCATTTCATTTAATTTTATTTACCCTGAGTAAGTTCGGGTTAATTTTTTTTCTCAAAACTCAGCTTAAAATTTTAAGATATTTCTCATAAAAAAAGCAACTTTACATATCAATTACTAAGATTAAAAAAATATAAAAGCACGGAGTGAACTGAATTGTATTTTTGATGTTCAAATACTATATAGTGCATTTTTCCTGTGGTAAAACTAAAAGGCGTTCTTTTTTTTTTCTATAAAAATATGAAATCTAAAACATATGTAAGATCTTAAAAATGTATTTAAGTATGAGGAATTTCTTATTAATAATAATTCAGCAAATAAAAGCGAATGTATTTTAGACAATGTAAGTACATAGTTGTTTATTTTATTATGGATGTTATCAAAGACAGAAACTAACGGAATAATTTACACATTGTTTACAGGTAGTTTTAGTAAAAATGAGCACTAAATTTTTGCTTGCAAATGTTACAAAATGTAAAACCTGTTTACAACCAATTACAAGAACAGGTGATGTTTCGATGGGATTCCTAGTTGCAGACAACTTAACTTCCTGTTGATAAGTAATTGTGTAACACATATTATAGGAGCCATAATAAATATTCTAGCTATAATATTATATGTTCTATAATAAAAATTTAAGATGATAGAGCTGAAAACGAAAAGGAATGTCTTTATCCGACAAAGATAAAGACGAAACTATAAAGAGTATAAGAAAAGTTGATAAATAAACTAAAAATTAAAGTAAAGCGATATAATAAAGACTAGAAATAATAAAATGAGAAAGCTAAAGATAAAATAAAAGGTTTATACTGTTCAAAACTTTTGAAAAATTCGTTATAGTCGGACAAAGCAAAAAAAGCAAGATGTTAAGTAAAACTGCATACTTATTTCTAAAAGAAAGGACAGTTTTCACTGCCATACATTTAAATATATAAGAGATTGAATATAGTAAAATGGGGACAGATGCCGCAGTTCTTCTTTTCTTCTTGTAAAACTTACAATAAAGTAAAAAACAACAAACTAAGTACCAGAAATCATTGATCAAACCCTTTAGAATCTAATTTCTATGTTAAACAAGTTAAAAACCTCTTAATAAAGTAGGAATAATTATTTTCCCACAGGTTCTTTTTTAACATCATTTTTTATGTGCTGGATAAGATGCCGCATGAGGTGCGGGACAGATGCCGCGAGGAGAAATATGCTAGGATGTTTATTTTTTTTTTTTTTTTTTCAAGCAAATCACATTTTTATTTTTTCAAACTACTTAAAACGAAAATAAATAACAGTAAACTTACAAAAATTATATGTATCACTAAATTGTGAAAGTTTAACGAAAATGCGAAAGTGTAATCTCTATAAACAAAACTTAAGACTATAAGTGAAAATGTAAAGAAAATCACTTGAATTTACATGAATGGATAGCATAATTACTGGAAACAATAGACAGCATAATTCCAAAAAAGATATAAATCACTGGTTTACATCCAGGCGAACACTGCAGTTTGCTCTTAATGTAAGTATTAGTTCTGTTCAATTTAGGCCCTAGTCTCTTTATTTTTGGCCTTTCTTCTCATTCTTTGATTTTGTATTTCCATTCGCCCACAATCACAGTACACTACCCGTTGCAAAAGTAAAGTAAACGTTTTTCATGCAGCTATCGATTGAATTTGATGCACTAAATCCTGCTGCTTTAGACTTTGCTCCCTGATAAGGCTCCAGCTACCCAACATATGCAGAGCCATCAAATTCCAATCCAGTTCTGCCATCAGAATCAATAAGAGAAACAATTTACCCATTGTGGGAAGATGACTCATATCTAAGTTTTTTCCTCAAATAAGGCGTTTTCACGCTGATCTTACCCTTCCTTTTTTTACACATTTTACTTCCACCAAGTTGTAGTTCTTTGACGCTTTCTAGTTTCTTTTGTTTTTCAGTGTTTCTTTTGTTTTTCAGTTCCTTCTTCTTTTTATTGTTTCTAAACTCTGTGCTTGTAATATTTGCATTATTTTACTTTCTCTTACACGGCTGTATAGGTCTTTTGACCATTGGGGGAGGAGATATTTTGTTTAACAGTTTAGATGGTGAGAATTGTAAACGGTCTACGTTTTCCTTATTAACACATGGTGAAACAACATTGTTGCTGAGAATATTTTGATAAGTAGCAGAAGGCGCTAATATACATTTATTTAAATGTAAGTTCTACTTAAATCACAGTGATGAATTTATTGAAACGAAAAACAAAAATATATTTTGCAGCATCTGTCCCTCAACCTCGGTGCTGCATCTGTCTCATAGTGGCGGGTAAGAACCGCGCCGCCATTTTGTGTATGTGAGCGACTCGAGAGAAAGTCAAGCACATGTCTGTATTCTACGAGGATCTAGTCTATAGTTGCAATCGACTTTGGGATGAAATCTCTGTTTATTTTTCAAAAAATATGTAATAAAACTTCATTAGAATAATTTTAGCAACTTACCACGCAGGTTCGAGCCATAAAAACAGGCATAAATATGTAAATACTGACAATTAAGCGGTGGGAACGCATACAACACATCACACAGCACAGAGGAACACTGCGAACTTCTAAAATTGGTCTAGGGAACGCTAGTGTCGCCTACACAATCTCTGCGGCATCTGTCCCACGGCGGCATCTGTCCCCACTTTACTATATAGAAAAGATTATAAAAGTAATGTAAAATAGTCTATTTTTTGTTAAATAAGGAGAAAGAAAAGAAAAAGTAAGTATTAGCCGAAGAGCTCACTAGTCTACTTACGTTTTGATTATGCCTTACATTTTCTTCTATACAAAATTTCTGGTACGATCAGTAACTTTTACCACCAATCTATAAAAATGTAAACGCTTAAGGGGACAAGGGACCTTTAAAAAAAATTTCTGTTTAAGTACTATTCAAGGTCACACTTTATGCATAAGTTTATCACAAGAAAAATGAAAAAGAAAATTATATAAAAATGAGGAATTTTTCTGAATAACTTAAGCATTAAGAAGAACTTTACAAAATGCCTGATGTGCATTCCATATAAATTAATATCCCCAATATTTGTTATGCCAGTTTGATTTGTACATACAAATAAAACTATGCACTGCTTTTTTAAACAAAATATAATTGGAAAAGTTAAAGGTAGTTAATTGCAGAAATATTATGCAAAAATGCTAAAAATTGCATAAAATTTATTAAACATTTTTTTCCTTGCATTTATATTAAAATATATATAATTCGATGCACAGTATTATTTGTATATATAAATCAAACTTGAATAAAAATGTTTTTTAATTTTAATTTATATGGAGTGCTCACGGGGCATTTAAAAAAGTTCTTCGTAACACAAAAAATATTCAGGAAAACTCCTTAGTTTTATTCTTTTTTTTATTTCTTCTGCAATAAATATATGTCATAATGCATATAGTGTGCCTTTGAATATTATGTAATGTGAAATAATAATAAAACAAGCTGGAAATTACACGTCAAACGTTGCAAATGCGTTCGTACTATAACTAGTTTTATAAATATTTTTTGCATTGCATATTGTACTGAATATATATTTTAGTGCACTTATTAAGTACATATCAATTTCATTCAGTTCGAAAGGCAGTAACATCATTAAAATGCACTTGAAATATTTTTTTTCCATTGGCCTTAATATAACTCAAAAGCTTTAACTGTCCCGTAATTAAACTATACATCCGATATTCATAAAATTTGAAATAACTCTACAGAATTATGAAACAATCATATATTTTAAATTTCAAACGATTTTGTTGGGTAGTTTTTGCACTGTTATATGCGGACAGGCAGACGGACTGAACGAGGACTATAGGTACTACGTATTTATATAATTACGAACGCATCTAAAAAAGATAGTTTAAATATCCTTGTCTTCTTAAGATGTGTAAATAACACGGTGTAAAAAAATATAACAGTAATAGGTATGAAAAATAATTTTATTTATTTTATGCGAAGATTAATGATTCATCTCTCTCAAAATTCATTATTATATTATTTTATAACACGAAACTTGTAAAAATGTACTTCACTTACATTCTTAAATTGACTACCCCAGTGCATATTTCTTTTATATTTTAAGTAAAAGAGAAAAATGAAAAAAAGTATGATGGAACGTATCATTAAGTTCTCAAAAGTACTTTTTTATAATGTCACAGAATGATTTATTGATGCTTGGATAAGATTTAGGAAAATTAATGACAGCAGATAGAATAATTTAACAATGCATCATATTAGAATACATTTTGGCTCTTCTGCTAGAAATTCATTCCCGTCAAGTTACGTCTATTTAATTTGTAGTAAAATGTATTTAATTTTTATGGAGAATTTTTTTTCATTATTTTTCTAGAAGGATGATGTCATTAACATTCCAATGATCCTTTAAAAATTAATGAATTTCAGAAATATGAATAAGTAAAATGATTGAAGCACTTGAATAAATAAATCAAGCAGAAAAGTTTATTATTTCATTGTTTCTTTAATGAGTATTTGCGTAAATTCCTCGGATTTAAATATTTTCAGACCATATAAAATTCTTCTACATGTAATTTTTTTGTTAAGTTTTGTTTTATAATTAAGGAAATGAAGTTCAAATTTTCAAATTTAATGCTGTTGATTTTATGATTTTCCAGTTAAAAAATTATTAGTTTCATTTTTGTTTCTTTCAGAAAAAAAAAAAAAAAAAGTAATGCTCTTTTTTTGAGAATGTCAATCAAAAATTTCTTTTTCAATAAAGCCTGAATGTTTTTGCAAATGATGTACAGGTAGATGACTATAAAATATTGTATTTTACTTGAAAATTGTACAGAAGAAAGTAATAAAAATAAATTACAATTATAACAGATATAAAAATAACTTCATCCTTCGTAAGCGAAATTAATTTATACTTCTCTCTCATAATTCGTTGTTCATATTGTTTTATAACACTAAATTTGTAAAAATATACTTTCCTTACATTCGTAAACTGGCAACCTTGGTGCGTTTCTGTTCTATATTTTATTAAAAAGTGAAAAATGGTAAATGAAAAAATATTAAGGAAAGTCTCATTAAAGTAATACCTTTATTTTCCTCTTTTTTTCAAAAAAGGAGAAATTCAATAAAAAAATTTCTTAAAAAATTTCAATAAATACTGAATGCTTTTACAAATAGTGTACAGATACAGAACTATCAAAATTGCGTTTCACTTGGAAATTTTACAAAAACATGTAATAAGAAAAAAATTACAACAATAATAGATATAAAAAATAATTTCATCGTATACAAGATAAATTAATCTACACTTCTCTCCCATAATTCATTTCTCGTATTATTTTATAATACGAAGTTTGTAAAAATATACCTTTCTTACATTCGTAATCCGACTACCCCGTTGCATTTCTATTCTATATTTTTTGAAAAAGTGATAAATGATAAAGGAAAAAAAGTATTCATCGTCTCATTAAGTTCTCAAATGTACTTTTTATAATGTCAAAGTGTGATTTATTGATACTTGGATAAGATTTCAGAAAAGAATTAATGATACTAGATATAATAATTTAACAATGTATCTTATTAGAATACATTTTGATATTATAAATTATGTCCGTCAAGAAAGGAATAGTTACTTTCTTGTAAGGAGTGTTTGATTTTTATGGTAGTTTTTGAGAGCCTGAGAAGATAATGCAATTTCTATTCCATTTCTGCTTTTCGAAATAATAAATTTCAATACATATTAAAACTACAAATATTAGTTGCTGTATAATGTTTGTAAGTAATATTCGTGAAATCTATTCACCAAATAAAAATATTTGCCAGTAATAAAACATTCATCAAAGTGGAATTATTTCCTGTTTTACATTTCAGAAAATCAAATTAGAAATTATTTGATGTCAATATAACTAATTAAAACACAACATATACAGTACATCATCCAATTAATATATTTATTTATAAAAATAAAAGTTTTTCATTTTCGTTTCTTCACGGAAATATATGAATTCTTTTTCTTTACTTAAAAATTATAAAACTAATTAAAACATTAATTTAAAAAAAAACATTGAAAAATATATACACAGTTAAAGGGGTTTTTTTCACTTAGAAAATTTGTAATAATTTAATAAAATATATTAAAATAGTAAAAGATCTGAGACAAAATTCATTTTTGCATTATTTTGTAAAGCACAAATTCAAAAATATATTTTTCTAGAGCCCCAAAAATCAGAGTATCGGAAAGAATTAAATATAAAAGATTGAAAGATATACTATGTTATCAAAAAGACTTCATTATAATGTCACAGGATGACTTAATATATATTTATAATGTCTTATAAAATAGATTATAAAAATAAGAGATCTAAGAAATTATTTTATCTATTGCAAACGAATCAAATTGGTCTCCTCTCACATAATTCATTTTGAATTATTTTGTAAAGCACATATTGTAAAAATATACTTTCCTAGAATTCGAAAAATGAGAAAATCGGAAAGATTTAAAAATAAAACATTGAAATATATACAATGTTATCAAAAGAACTTCTTTATAACGTCACAGGGTGATTTATTGACTCTGGGATAAGATTTCGGAAAAGGATTGATGACACTAGATATAATAATTTAACATTGCATGATATTAAAGTGCATTTCGATGCTTTTATTAATTATATAATTTATATACTTGAAGGAATTGCAAACTTTATTTTAATAAAAATACTTGATTTTTATATGGTTTTTTTTTTTCAGAAATTATACTTCATGGGGAATATTTTATAATACAGGACCCACAACTGTTGATTGATTTATTTATTCCTGAAGTAGAAACGGACATAACGATTCAGATTGAAAGATTTGAAATGGTAATAGATTCCAAAATGTAGTAAATATTGTATGAAAAAAGATAAAAGAAACATCAATAACACAACGGTCTTTCGGTAGCTCGACTTTTGATATTTTACTGGTTCATACAAAATAACGGAATGAGCAAGGAACTCAAAAAACTTGACAAAAAAAAATAAAGACTGAAAAATCATTCGTCAAGCATAGGTTATGAAACACTTTCCAACACATTTAGAATTTTGAAACAAAACTTTGCAGTTTATAAAGGTGAAAGGTGATGCATAAATAAAGAATTTGAAAATTTCGTAACACATTTGAAAACTCAATTTCAGCAATTAACATCTTTATTCAGAAAAGTAGTTTTCTTCTGAAGTTCTTTATATGATATGATATATTTGAATATATACTACATAGTATGCTAAAAGTTTCTTCAGTTAAACGAACAGCAAAGATGAAAATTTCCATTGAGCAATTTCCGTGAATAAACGGAAAGTTATTTGAGAACTTTTGTGCAGCTCTGTATATGATGTATAGAACCTTGTAATATAACACAAGTTATACATACCTTGTAATATAAAAAACGCACTTCCAGCAGTTATTGTTTACAAGTTTCAAATTTTTCAATTATTGTTCAATTTCTTCAGTAGCCAAATTATTTATTCTGACATTGTAAATAAACGATACATACTATACACATTATATTCTACAGAATGAGTCATTTAGTATATCTATGTGATATATATAAATTTTATCAGTATATTTAAAATAGTGTGATATCATTAAAATATACAGCAAACGATCTTTTTTTTTTCATAGACCGTAATGTAACGGAATTTTCTTGAGTATCCCTCTAAATGAACATTAAAAGCGACTCATTTCATTTTAAAACCCAAACATGCCATAGTGATATCCATGATGTGTACTTTCCAATTATTATTATTATTTTATAATGCAACTTAACATTCTATCTTACTCAAATCACTTATGTTGCACTAATGCTATCTTTTCTGTTTTTTGTTATTCGATTACTATTGTTATTTTATTTTCCTTAGCAAATTAAGTAAAAAAATAGATTTTATTTCATAAAGGAAACAAAAATGACAGTTACCTTAAAATATTACAACGGTTAATTTTGTCACTCCAAAAACTCAACATGTACTCTTTTAATATCATATAATGAAACTGACAGCACCTTCATATGATGGTTATGTATAGTCATTAATATATAAGGAGGGAACATATTTCTTATCCCAGCTTATATATTAATAATTATGCCCAACAATCATAAGAACGTGATGTTAGCTTCATTATTTTATGTTAAAAGAGTACATATCATATTTTTGGACTGACACAACTAATCGGTGTCATATTTCAAGGTAACAATTTCTCATTTGTATTTCTTTTTTGAAGTAAAATTACTTTTTTACTTATTTTACTCTGGGAAAGAAGTTAAAAATAATAATTTTCGAAGAAAAGTTATTGTATTTAAGGAGGATATTTGAAGGCTTGAATTTTAGCTTTAATGTTATCGTTTCATTTCGTATATTATTTAAGTTATAATAATAAAAAACACATAAAACAGATTTACAATAAATAGTTTTATTTATTTTAAATGAAAATAATTAATTTACCCTTCCCATGATTCATCTTTGTATTATTTTATAATGCGTAAATTGTAAAGATGCATGTTTCTTGCATTCTTAAAATGATCACTTCTATACACTTCTCTTCTATATTTAAAGAAAAAATTAAAAATGATAAGAGAAAAAAATGATGAAACGTCCTATTAACGTCTCGACTTTTTCTAGTACGAAGAATGAATTATTAATTTTTGGATAAGATTTCAGGAACGAAGAATGACACTAGATAAAATAATTAACAATGCATCATGTTAGAATGCAGTTTGCTGTATCTATGAGTAAAGCGTTTCTACGAGTAAAAAATTTAAACGAAAGTGTAAAAGTTCGCCGTGAATTATATTTTGATATTCAAATAGTATATGTGGCTTTCTCACAATCGTTTGACTTTATATCCCTGAATAATAATTTTTATTTTAGTACATGTTCTTGTGGTTTTTTTTTAATTTCATATGCTGGGGAACATCCCATTGCATGATTGCATAACAATAATAAACAGATAAATAAGTTTTGGACGATGTTGGGGGTCCAAATACCAGGAAAACTCCTATACCGTCCCGTGTCCCTGATGCTGATTTTCAAGTTAGGATCTGTCTGAATAAAATTGTTTCAATAAAAATAATTCGATGTAATTTTTGTTTCCGAAACTGGAACTATTGTTTTATATAAATATGTAGCAAAACATTAACCTGCATACATTTTTAGGGTTGTTATTATTTTTTAAACTCTGTCCCTTGGTTTTAGATTCCTTAACGTCCCTCTTGTTAAATTATACAGAAAATCACTTAAGATGCAACCACAGAATTTTTTTCAAGTTTTTTTCTCATGCAGAAGTATGCTAAAGAAATAATGTCTAAAATTCCTTGACAGTAAATTTACTGCAGATTTTAAATGAGAATTTAAATATCAATTTCAAGCATCGTGGCTTTATTGCTAGTCGTAACGTCCCCAAAACGTGTAATCCTGCACTTTTCGAGATAAATTATTATTATTTTTTAAAATCCAATGTAAATAACTGTTTCTAAAAATCAATGAACATTGTGGCTACAACTTAGTCTTAACATGATTTGCCTTAAGTAGGTGGTAGTTTACCTTACCGTCCCTTTTTTTCTCATACCATCCCTTTTCTCCTATACCGTCCTCTTTTTTTACCTTATCGTCCCTTCTTGAGCACCCCTTTAAGACAATGTTGTATGAAAATTTTGTACTAAAAATACTACATTGTTATTATTTCTTTTTTGAATGTCCTGTTGGTACTATGTAAATTCATTATAAGTAAAACTTTAGAAGAAAATAAAAAGTTTTAGTGGTAAAATGGTAACGAAAATTAAACTCGCAAGTTTAACATTAACTTCAGTTAGATAAAAATATTTTCGCTGCTGACCATTTTTTCTTTATTTTGAATCATTAAGGCATTCGCCTATCAGATTAAAATGTTATTTTAGCAAGTTTATTTTCACCAAATTTTTATTCCTGAAAGTCAATAGATTGCGAGAATGTCCCATATACACCACTTTTCCAGAGTTAAAATTAGCAGTTTTTCACTTTTATTTGTTAAAAATTGTAAGTTTAAATTTAAGAAAGGGGAAAAGTTAATCAATATTAATTTCACTGTAGAAAAAAAAAAAACTGTAATTCTACAGATCTCTCTTTTAGAAATCTTAGATTCTTACAGAAATCTGTATGCTTACTAAAATTTTATCTGTACACTGTACAAAAAATATGTAAATCTACAAAACAAGTGTTTGTAAAGCTACAGATTTCTGTAGCTTTACAAAATAATCTACTAAAATTACAGTGATTTTACTAAAATTTGATCTATAACCCTGGTTGCAGTTACATAAAAAGTTGTAGGCATTCCAGTTTCCTAAAAGTCCTTAGTAACCTTACAGATTTTTTGATTTACGGTTCAAAAGTATAACTGTTACATGGATTTTTGTTGTTGTTACATAAAAAGTTATAGGAATCCCAGTTTCCAAGAAAAATCTTAGGAACTTTACAGATTTTTTTTTTTCGCAGTGTAAGTAAATAACAATCTAATTCTAGAGAATGGGAGGATTTGTTTAAAGACAGCTTTAAGGATTTAATTTTTCTATTGGAAATTATCAAAATATGTAAGCCAATGGAACACCGGAAGTTAATGCTAAAAAATAACAATACAACAATAATAGATATGAAAAATAATTGTATGTACTTCAAGCGAAAATTAAAAAAGTCATCTCCCTCACAAATCATTTCTGTATTATTTTGTGACACAAAACTTACATTGTTAAAAATATGTTTTACTTATATTGTTAAACTGTCTACCCCGGTGCATATTTCTTCTATATTTTAAGAAAAAAACTAAAAATGATAAAAGAAAAACATGATGAAACAACTTAAACCGGGAACAGGCAATCCCCTCATCGAGTTCACGGATGAAATTCTACGATTATTTAAATCTGTATTCGCATATTAAAACGCAATCAGTCTGACAAGTCATATCTTGGTGGAAAACACCTGAAAACCCGATTTTATAGTAATATACTTTGTGGAAAACACCTGAAAACCCAATTTTATAGTCATATCTTGGTGAAAAAGACCTGAAAACCCAATTGTGTAGTCATATCTTGGTGAAAAACACCTGAAAACCCGATTTTAGCGGCTGACTCGTAGGTTTTGCATTGTGTTTTCCTTATCCCAGTCCTCCATGTTTTCATAACTTTTGGTGCAGAAAAACACAATGGTAAATCTATGAGTCAGCGTCTAATATCGGGTTTTCAGGTGTTTTCCACAAAGATATGACTTGACAGATCGATTGCGTTTTAATATGCGAATCAAGATTTCACTAATCCTAGCATTTCACCCGTGAACTCGATGAGGCGATTGTCTGTACTGCCGGCTCAAGGTCTAACTCATTAATTTCTGCTAAAAGCTATTTTTATAACATCGCAGAATGATTTATTGATTCTTGGATGACATTTCCAAAAACATTAGAATACATATTGTTAATTCTATTAGAAATAGATGATCGTCTTGAATATCTATTTTTGGGCTATGCGATAGAGATACTTCATATGTAGAGAAATCTATTTTAGTTTTATGAGATTTTTTAGAAATTCTGAAAGTGTTATTGAATAGCTATTTCACACCTTATTATGAAAGAGAAAATATTCCTTTAAAACAAAAAAATGAATATTTATGGAATTAATTTTTCATCAATTAGAATCAATGAAACTTTAGTGCTGCTATTTTGGTGGAACTATTTGCTTTGATATAACTTACGTCAAAATAGAATTTGTCGCGCTGAGAAATATTTAAAAATTTATAAATTGTATCTGGTATTTTAGAAAATGATTACTGCTAAATGTTTACTGTTGGAAAAATTAATTTCCGTTAATAATTTCGTAAAATAAAGTAAGCGATCATTATTACTCAGTTGAAAAAATTACTACTCGTAATAAATTGAAATACAAAGTCCGTACACTCAATGGCACTCCTAATTATAAAACCCTTTCTATTATTTTGCTGATTTCGTAAGAAATACTACCTATTATTACGTTCTATTTATGTTGGAATTTCTGTAAAAAAAATTCAAATCTATGCCGATCATGACCCTTACATCCCCAAACCACTCCCAGTTCAATAATTTATATATATATATATCACTTTTTTATGGGCGCGATAGCTTCCACAATTTTACACAAATCTGTACAAAACTGATACATAAAATCAGGGTTCAGAAAATCTCTGTCAAGTTCGTTAATTGGCAAAATCGGACCAAGGTAGTGGAAATAAGGAGAATTTTTGTGAAACAAGAAAAAAATCACATAATGTCTTAATTATAATACATAGCAAATCAGTTTAAAGTTATTATTACATCTAGAATAAGGGACAATAATTTAAGTGTAACGGATTTTTTAAAGCATTAAAAATGGGCTCAAGGGGCGAGACAAATATGGATTTAAGAAGAAAAAATTCTTAACTTTGTTAGTTCATAAGATATGAAACCCACTTAAATTCATTATAAATCTTCTCAATCTTATCTACAACTTTTATATTGAACAGCTTTTGAAAGGAGCAACTCTTACATCACAAAAAAATAATAACAAGAAATAGGGGGTGAAGAAAAAAAATAGCATAACTTCGTCGATTCACACGATGGGAAATCCGATTAGATTTATTTTAAATTTTCTTAATATTATCTACAACTTTTATATTTAAAAGTTTTTGATAGGAACAATTCTTACAGAAAAAAATAGGTGTTGAAGAAAAAATTATTGTATTAACATGATTTTGCTAAAACCATCTCTTACAGAATAATGAAATTAAAAATTCGTCAAAAGTGCCCAGATAAAATTGTTAATCTGAGTGCATCTCTAATTAGTACTTAACTTCAAATTCTACCTGTGCATGTAGGCCGAGCAGAGGGATTTTTTTTTTACTCAGATTAAAGATCTTTCTGCGTTTTATCTTAAAATTTGTTATATTTTCTGAGATTAAATAAGTTGAAACATTCTATTCGAATTTTTTTGTAAAACTCTAACACGTTGGAAATATCAACAAATTTTCTCAAACGAAAGTAAAAAAAAAGGGAAAATTAATTAAAAAAAAGATTTAATGTTGAAGCACTTAAAATTTCAATCTATGTTCCCTGATTGTTGGTATTACTATAAGAATATCATTCCCATGACGTTTGGATAAAATATTAATTCAAATTTACATGTTATTCTGAATCAAAACTTAATTATGAAACAATTATTTGTAAGTTAAATAGATTAAAAATTGTCAAAAAAGAAAACCTTTGGGATTTAAAACAACACATAATTATATTATTCTAAACAGTCAAATTTTACTTTTCAGCTTAAACTTATGTAATAAATCAGTATGTGCATATAAATAAGCTAAATTAAAACACAATAAAACTAACAAATGCCGTAAAAGTTTAATGGCTTTAATGTAATATTTTTATCGTAAGGAATTATAAATGTAAACTTAGAATCAGGATGGAAATTTTTGAACTATATTTTCGACAATCGAAAATATTAGTTTTAAACTCATATACATATATATATATATATATATATATAACATTCTTTCTAAATGCGTAAAATAATGAGAAGTGTGACAAATAAAACTTATTTATATTCACCAAACAAATGATAAAAACATTAAATTAAGCAAAATGAAACTTCATTAATAATGGAAGCAAATTAATATTGAAAAATATATATATCAATTCTTTTCTGGTATTAGCTGTCTATTTTTATCTAAAATCAAAAGCCATAATCCTTTGATACGAAAAGTTTAATTTATATTTTACTAACGAATGCATCCTGTTTTCTCATTGTCTGCACAATCTTCAAATTTCGGATGCTCAGTTGAAACGACAAAAGACAGACTTCTGTTTATCTTTTATGCGAAATTTGAAATACACATTTTAAAAATTATTTATATTCCCAGATATTTATTGTGATTTAGAACAATTTACAACGATATACGTATTTATTTTATGAAAAGTAGAAAGGTGATCGTTTTTAGTTTGTTATACGAGGGGTGTTTAAATGAAAGTGTTTCGAGGTGTTTATACATGAGATGCGTAGGGACACAAATGAGACAGATAAATTGATAGAAACAACAATATTTAATGAGTGAAATGCATGGAAATTTGTTAAAAAAATAAAATCGCCTATGGCGTTTAGGCAGGCGTCTCTTTGCTCAGGAAGGTTACGAATTCCGTCCGCAAAGAACGATGTCGGTTGATAATGGAACCAGATCAGAATGCTGGTGACAATATTGTGAACAGTACCGATAGAAAAGTTGAACTCAGTTGCGACGTCACGAATGTTTCGACGTCGATTTCCCTTGATTATAATGTCAATGTCCGTAATCAGCTTCTCTGTCAAAACTTTGTGCGCCTGACCGGGCCGCGGCAAATTCGTAGTCTCCTCTCGACCGTCGCTAAACATTCTCGCCTCTCTCTCATCTCTCTGAAGAATATCCACCGTCTTACACCCTTTCAGTGTTAAAATTTTAATTTTAGTTCGCTGATCCGCTTTGGACGCAGTTGCATCCACACCAGCCATTTTTAACTCAATGCTACGTCCTTACGAATGAAGTTATCATAAATCTGCTTGCGATTGTGATAATATATCTTCACTATCGCGTTTGTTTCACGAAAATACATTGAAAACTGTTCGCATGCTACTCTTCGAATCACTTTCATTTGAACAAGTCTTATATTTATATGAAAATGAGAATTTAAATACCATTTTTCACCCTTATAGCCCAATTTTTACAGGCTCAGTGTATAGCATTGAAAATTAATTAAGCTCTTGAACACATCCACATATAATATATACATGGTTGAAAGTACGTTGAGTTTGACGGCAGTACTCGAAATGAGTTATCGAAGTTCGGCATAAATATTTTAGACGCGGGTGAAATTAACAGAAGAAGTTTCGTCGAAGATTATTAAGAGGAAAAATTCTATTATTTCGAAAAAGTTTTGAGCGTTTGTTTAAAAATGCAAGTAAATTATAATTAGATTTTTTTAATATAAATTTTTGCCTATAAAAAATCTCTAAAACTACTCATTCAAATAATACACAATTATACCACTTCACATAAAATTTTTATTGTATTTTTAAGGAATTTCTCATGGGAAAAGTTTAGATTTCGACATAATTTCATTTCTTTAAAATGCTTTTCTGCTGTATGAGTTTTGTTTTTTATTGATAAATACCATACGTCAAAATAAAATATTTATTTTTATCTTTATAAGTATACTTATACATTACAAAAACTGCACTAAAAAACTGCATGCATGCAAACTGGATTCAAAACTCGTAATTCAATTGAATATTAAACTCTAAAGCCTAATTAATAGAGTAAAATTCGCTTAAAAAGTTTAAATTGGAAATATCTGGTTCTTTTTTTTTTTTTTTCGTTTTTAAATATTTAAATACGGTCCAACACTGGTGATTACTTTTATTTTTAATCGTACAATACTTTGCAAATAATTTTCTTTTTGGTAGATATCCCTTGAAAATAAATTTGTATAAGTGTATGGAAAAGACAATTTTACATAAAGTTATTCAAATAGAATATCAAAAATACTGACTGGGATGTACCGGTGTCCCAATCCCGTAATCAAAAGTTCCAGCTGTTAAATTTATGATGCAACTATTATTTATCTTGTATTCTTCATGTTTTATGGTAACCTTCATTTTGCGAAAAATGACGAAAATATTAATTTGGCAATTTTTTAAATTCATTTTACTCATTTTTTCCATTTATCAGTATGTTCTAAATGACAAGTTCTCGATTTTTTTATGAGTTATCGATGATCCAACATGCATTAATATTAATATATATATATATATATATAATAAATAAGTTAATTACAGTATCTTTGTACAACATGACACAACATTTTATTTATTTTTTCATAGATTAATTTACTATTTAGAAATCCGATCCTTACATTTATAGAGTATACTTTTATAGAAAAAAGTATGCAACAAAATCTAATTCAAGATTTTCAAAAATTGCAGGTAAATAGTAGTTTTAAACTTTTCTTAATTTTTAATTAAATTTTTCATAATTTAATAAATGATTAGATCATTTTTCCTCCATAAAACTACTTAACACTGGGACAGCGGTGACGAAACATTTTGACACATATCAAATGAAGAGATGTCGATTCGAATCAGAAAACTCTTTATAAAATAAGTTAAATGTAACATACACAAAAATAATTTAATTAAATGAGTTAAATAGATTTAAATAAAAATTCTGACGGAAATATTTTTATCAAACTTGAGAAAAATTTCTAGCAGTTCTAGTGTTAATAATATGTGAATAAAATATTAAAATTTGCTCAAATAAAAAATTCTGCATAAGGTAAAAAATCCGAAATTAGTGACAAAATAATTTACTCGTTATTACTATTGAAAGTATTTTAATTTTCAAGAACACATAGTGTGAAAAATTGTTGCCATTTGACTATTAATTTACTTTTTTTTTCTTTTATACTGCACAAATTTATTAAACATTAAATCAGAAAAACAAAATTATCAAAAAATATGTATATATAAACAATTAAAAGCAATTATTTTTTTTATGATTCCAGATTCTCCAATGCTTAAAAAAGTTTTTTTACAGTCCATTTTCTTTTAACGCTTGGAATTATTTTCATTAAGATTTCAGCGTGAAAACACGATTTATGACCTGAAGATAACGACTTTTAAAGCCATTAAATATAAGGGGTTAATTTTTACTCTCTAAATATCTTTTAGAACACCACAAACTGCTTACAATATTAATAAAGAGTACCATAAATAAATTAGATTACTCAACACAAGTGCAAAAGGCATTAGGATAATTGAAATATGCATCTCTAACATTATATCTTAGAACAAACGAAAATGTGCAAATGAAATCTTCTACACGCTCATTTTAACAAGTATAGACATTTTATGCTTTGTTAGGCAAATCTTTTCCAGTGGAATGTGTTTTTGAATTCCCGCTTCATTATACGCCATTATGTTTTTATTTACGCTTTCCCGCACGACAGAGATTAGAAAACTTTATTGTCCGCTATTTTTCTTCTGGAACAGTTAGAATTACAGCCAAGACTTTAAATGAGTATTTTCTCTCAAATTTTTAAAATTATGCCGCTTCATATATTTTTTTATTATGTTCTTTTAAATCTCGAAAATGAAGCTAATGGTTGTTGAAATAAATGTATCTTTGCGAAAACATTTACATGTTTCTTTGCGTGTTTCCCCCTCGAATTTCTTTCCAATGTGCCAAGATAATTAATTCATAATTCATGAGTTTTATTCAAAAGCTATAGAATGAACTATTTTGCGATTAATCACAATTTGTTTTTTAATTGTTTAGTATTATATATACAGGATGTCCATAATTAAACGACCCTACTTCAAAGTTGTCTACAGATTGGTCAGACATAATGAAGGAAGGGGAATGTGTTTCAACGAAAAAAAAATGTTCAAAATTTCGTCACCAGAGGGCGTTTTTTAAATAATTGCACTTTTTAAAAGTTTTTTCGCTTTATTTTTTTTTTCAGATGAAATAAGACAAATATACTGACCTCTCACTGTAAAAAAATTTAAAAACTTAAAAAAATTATTGGTGTTCGAATTGAACGGACGGTACAAACTCCGTAAAAAAAAACCTCCTACAATATCACCCATTTTTTCTCAGAGCTCAGGCCTAGTATTCAGTGGGCGGTGTCTAAATGCGTAATTTATTAAAAATGCAAATTTTGAACTATTTTTTTTTTCGCTGAAACAAATTCCTATTCTTCACTTGTCCGTCACAAAATTTCACAGCTTTCTGAGCAATAGTTTCGTATGTAGAAGATTTTAATCTAGGGTAATTTAATTATGGACACCCTGTATTATAAATAGACATTTGATTATATTACAAATATGTAGTAAATCCACTAGACTTTCTCGGCTGGTACACATGTATACATAAATACCTAAATGTATATATTTTTGACATAGTGCAGCCTGCTAGATTTCAATGCTGGTCCTTTCGTTTTGAAACTGGGGACGTTAACTTTGTGCTACTAATTCTTAACTGAATTTCAGCAATACTTATCACATATACTCAGTCGCATTTTGTATTTTCCCTCTATATTCGGTTCCAAAATGGTTTAAAAATTGATTAAATACCTATTCCGTCGGCTGATTTGTACTTAAATTTATACAATTGTTTCTTCTGAGGTTCATAATATATTAACATCTTTCTCTCTGTATATATAAATACCTAAGTGTATATATATTTCTGACATAGAGCAACCTGCTAGATTTCAACGCTGGTCCTTTCGTTTTGAAACTGGCGACGTTAACTCTGTGCTACTAATGCTCAACTGAATCTCAGCAATACTTATCACATATACTCAGTCACATTTTGTATTTTCCCTCTATATTCGGTTCCAAAATGGTTTAAAAATTGATTAAATACCTATTCCGTCGGCTGATTTGTACTTAAATATATACAATTGTTTCGTCTGAGGTTCATAATATATTAACCTCTTGCTCTCTGTATATATAAATACCTAAGTGTATATATATTTCTGACATAGATCAACCTGCTAGATTTCAACGCTGGTCCTTTCGTTTTGAAACTGGCGACGTTAACTCTGTGCTACTAATGCTTAACTGAATCTCAGCAATACTTATCACATATACTCAGTCACATTTTGTATTTTCCCTCTATATTCGGTTCCAAAATAGTTTAAAAATTGATTAAATACCCATTCCGTCGGCTGATTTGTACTTAAATGTATACAATTGTTTCGGCTGAGGTTCATAATATATTAACCTCTTGCTCGTTGTATATATAAATACCTAAGTGTATATATATTTCTGACATAGAGCAACCTGCTAGATTTCAACGCTGGTCCTTTCGTTTTGCAACTGGGGACGTTAACTCTGTGCTACTAATGCTTAACTGAATCTCAGCAATACTTATCACATATACTCAGTCACATTTTGTATTTTCCCTCTATATTCGGTTCCAAAATAGTTTAAAAATTGATTAAATACCTATTCCGTCGGCTGATTTGTACTTAAATGTATACAATTGTTTCGTCTGAGGTTCATAATATATTAACCTCTTGCTCTCTGTATATATAAATACCTAAGTGTATATATATTTCTGACATAGAGCAACCTGCTAGATTTCAACGCTGGTCCTTTCGTTTTGCAACTGGGGACGTTAACTCTGTGCTACTAATGCTTAACTGAATCTCAGCAATACTTATCACATATACTCAGTCACATTTTGTATTTTCCCTCTATATTCGGTTCAAAAATAGTTTAAAAATTGATTAAATACCCATTCCGTCGGCTGATTTGTACTTAAATGTATACAATTGTTTCGTCTGAGGTTCATAATATATTAACCTCTTGCTCGCTGTATATATAAATACCTAAGTGTATATATATTTCTGACATAGAGCAACCTGCTAGATTTCAACGCTGGTCCTTTCGTTTTGCAACTGGGGACGTTAACTCTGTGCTACTAATGCTTAACTGAATTTCAGCAATACTTATCACATATACTCAGTCGCATTTTGTATTTTCCCACTATATTCGGTTCCAAAATGGTTTAAAAATTGATTAAATACATATTCCGTCGGCTGATTTGTACTTAAATTCATACAATTGTTTCTTCTGAGGTTCATAATATATTAACCTCTTGCTCTCTGTATATATAAATACCTAAGTGTATATATATTTCTGACATAGAGCAACCTGCTAGATTTCAACGCTGGTCCTTTCGTTTTGAAACTGGGGACGTTAACTCTGTGCTACTAATGCTTAACTGAATCTCAGCAATACTTATCACATATACTCAGTCGCATTTTGTATTTTCCCACTATATTCGGTTCCAAAATGGTTTAAAAATTGATTAAATACATATTCCGTCGGCTGATTTGTACTTAAATTTATACAATTGTTTCTTCTGAGGTTCATAATATATTAACCTCTTGCTCTCTGTATATATAAATACCTAAGTGTATATATATTTCTGACATAGAGCAACCTGCTAGATTTCAATGCTGGTCCTTTCGTTTTGAAACTGGGGACGTTAACTTTGTGCTACTAATGCTTAACTGAATTTCAGCAATACTTATCACATATACTCAGTCCCATGTTGTATTTTCCCTCTATATTCGGTTCCAAAATGGTTTAAAAATTGATTAAATACCTATTCCGTCGGCTGATTTGTACTTAAATTTATACAATTGTTTCTTCTGAGGTTCATAATATATTAACCTCTTGCTCTCAGTATATATAAATACCTAAGTGTATATATATTTCTGACATAGAGCAACTTGCTAGATTTCAACGCTGGTCCTTTCGTTTTGAAACTGGGGACGTTAACTCTGTGCTACTAATGCTTAACTGAATCTCAGCAATACTTATCACATATACTCAGTCACATTCTGTATTTTCCCTCTATATTCGGTTCCAAAATGGTTTAAAAATTGATTAAATACCTATTCCGTCGTCTGATTTGTACTTAAATGTATACAATTGTTTCGTCTGAGGTTCATAATATATTAACCTCTTACTCTCTACACCAAAATCTCCATCACCGACCAGCAACTTCACGCCATTCTTACATATTTGAAATAATATGTGGAGAACTCCCTAAAGGTATGTTTATTTGTTGTATGTCCATTTGTTGTTTAGCGTATGGGTGTCAGTGGATTTAAAGTTAAACTTAGTATGTCAACGTATAGCTATGAGTGGATTTGTGGTTAAACTTAGTATGTCACAGTACAGGTTTCAGTGGAGTGCAAAAGATTAAACAAATGGCAGCTCAATCGAAAGTACAATTTCATACTTTTTCGTTTCACTCATACTCACAGATTATAGTTGCAATATTTGCGTGGCACTATGTTTTCCGGAAGTACAAAAAATATGTACTAGTCGTTATTTGAGAAGTACTCACTGATATTTAAAATTTCACGCCCGTGTTTTTAGCTTTTGTATCTACCTTGAAAAATCCATCTCTAGATCACTTCTGAGCAAACATAGCCGTAAAGACACACGACTAAAAAAAATATTTTAACGTTCTCAGAAGCGCGAATGGATAATGGAGTTATGAATAACGAGTCGGAGACATATAGTGTACTGTCTACCAGTTGCGAGTGAAGTAACTGAGGTCGTTGTCACAAGATGGCGGCTGCTTTTTTAAAATTGGATCTTCCGCTTCTGATTATCACCAGGGCAAACTTCCCGACAGTAAAATTGAATGGAAAATTTCGTCTTATTTAACACGTTCACGCAGGCGCGATGTGTCACACTGGACTGTCTCAGAGTTGTCAAGTCTCCGACTTTTCGCACACAACTGTTATTTTAGCGAAATTGTTGTTCCTTTAAATCGCCCAATTGCTCTAATTAAATAAAACATCATTTTCTGTATTAAAATCCTGGTATCCAAAAGGCCGGAGACTTGCCAGCTCTGAGACAGTCGAGTGTGACCCACCGCAACGGCGTGAACGTGTTAAGAGTCTTATTCATGAAATGTTTTCTCAAAAATGACGTAAAAATTTCTATTTGTTTTTACTGTTGTTAGTATGCCTTGTAAAACCGTCAGTTTGTTTCCCTGGTTGTCACAATACCGCGAAAACGCAGGGATTAACTATCGCGAAATGAAACTCCTACCAGTAAGAAGGAAAATCTTTTTCTACCATTATTTATGACTGAAATTTTGCAATAATAAGACGTTTAAATAAGTTGAAAATTTATATATAAATCTACCCGCGGAAGTTTCCACCGGCGTTAAGCAACGCCTGCGATAGCGGTTACAGTTGAAGCTTCACTATTTTAAGGATATGTCAGTCCCTCTTTATTAATAGTTCCATGGAATGGATATATATATATTCACTAAACTGTAGATTTGACTGCGATAGAAGCAATATTTAAATTATTATAATTTTACAGCTATAATGCAATTTTAAAATATTATGATTGATACTCTGAAGGAGAATATCCATTAGTTGAATTTTTTTGTATCCTGTTGGAAAAATCATCCCTTTTTAGCATTTAAAAAAATTAAGATAAAACAACATTTATAATTTTGCCCTTTTGCTGGGCAGTGAGGGGAATAAACTCTGAGATACAAGCATAAAAATTCGGAAATTTTCGAAAGTATACATAATTACATGCAACATTTCGAAAAACACTTTTTTAAGGGAGCTTTGACCATTTGATCAACTCTCCCTTACATTGAAGGGGTCCATATAGGCACATATTAAAGTATAGAAAATGGTTATTTTTAGCTTAATTTACCGTACAATCTTTATGCTTGGAATGAAAGCTGAATCTCCATTATTTAAAACCTACTTTCTTAAATTTATATGGCATATTTTATCTTAAAAAATGTTACAAAATGTTTCTAAAATATACACTTTTTAAGCTGAAAAATCTTCACAATTTATTTTTCCACACCTGTTTAAATTATCTGATTGAAACAAAGACTATTGTTTCATCATTTCAGTAGCTTTGATTGCCACCTACTTGAAACACTCTGAAGTTCTTTTAAATATTTAAACTAAAGGATGGGTCTATTCTCCCCTATGGTCAACCCTCACTAGTCTCCCCTATATACATATAATAATATATTTTAATTTTTTTATTATGGGTAAGAAATTATACAGTGTTTCCTAAATTCCGATAAATAATTGCGTAATAGACTTAGCTACAGCCATAAACATGGTTCCATAATTCTTTTTCTAAAACTTAAAAGCTTTTATTAAATTGTAATATTTAATCAAAAAATTACCACTTTGAATAAGTAAATATCAAGTTGTGCAATGAATGTAATATATTTTTTAAATAAAAATAAGAACGTCGTAAGAATCAAAAACAAAATTTATATTTTGAATTTAAAAATAAATCTGTATGAAATGCTTTTAAAAGAAGGTAATATTTTCAAACTGTCTCATGTGATATCCTTGTGAACGGAACAAATGAAAATCCTCTTTCAGTAAGAAGATTACATTTTGGTTTTCTCTCCCGACACATTTTATCATATTTTATCATGTAACGTTCACTATAAGTACAGTGCATATTTCTGTTCTGACAGAAATGAAAATCTCTTTAAAAGCTTTTCCCCTGCCTGTAAATGAAATATATACATAAAAATGTGTTAAAGACTTAAGTAAATATTCAAAAGTAAACAATACAGTCTCAAACTCTAATATTATTTAATGTAAAAATACAGGGCTGTTCGGAACTATATCTCAAAAATGTAAAGGTAGGTAGAGGGACCTTAGCAAGCAGATTTCGTATAGTCGTAGAATGTGGGTGCGGAAATGTAGAGTGCGTTGTTGAGTTAGGCGGATGAAAGAACTTCGCTGACTTGAATCGTCATTTCCTGCACAGATTTTGAGAAATATGCATCGTTGCACCAACGTGAAGCTTGCTGATATACATATATGAATAAAGCTGCGCAAGGAAATGGTTCAAACCCAACGCACGTTCAAAAGTTCTCGAGCTTGTCGAAGGACTATCCTCTACTGTCCGTAATGCTGCTTCTTCCACTGCATGGATTCTCCGATATCTTTCAGTGCCCGTATCCCGCCTCAAAACATAAAATGATTCACTCGCACATAACGCCAAATGAAGACGCTCAAATATTTGGAGATCCAGCAGATTCTTACCCTGCAATCGTTATTGTACATCCTTTGAGCAACCGCTCCATATCCGTCTACAGCCCCATACAGGAAATGAATGTTTCGAGGCGAGATACGGGCACTGAATGAGATCGGTGAAACGCTGTGGAAGAAGCAGTATTACGCACAGTAGAGGATAGTCCTTAGGCAAGCTCAAGAGCTTTTGGACGTTCGTTGGGTGTGAGCCATTTCCTTGCGCAGCTCCATACATGAAATGCATATCAGCAAGCTTTAAATTGGTAACTACGCATGTTGCTCAAATCCCGAGCGGAGAAGGACGATTCAAGTCAGTGAAGCGCTTTCATCCGCCTAACAATTCAACAGTGCCCTCTACTGCCTCAACTCTGCATTTCCACACCCAATTTCTATACGAAATCTGCTTGTTTAGATCCTCTCTACACGCCTTTACAATTTTGACATATAGTTGTGAACCACCCTGTATAGAGATTCATGAAAAATGTTTGACAATATATTTACATGCACTTAATTTGTTTGATTTTTAAAATAAAGTATTATAAAATGAATAGCTTTTTTTTACGTACTTCTCTCCTTACGGTACTTTTTTCATATTTCATTTTGAAATGTTCGCTATTTTTTCTATATTAGGTAATAAAGATTCATTGTAATCTAAAATACAGCAAGCTGTTATAGCTATTTTACAGGGGTTGAGCACGAAATTAGAAATTTCTACGAATGTTTTAGTGAACTTGAAAAAAAAACTCTGTATTGTTTAACATGCAGTTATTATTTAAATTAAACGGAAATAAGTAAATTAAATGTTTAGATATTGTACTTATAACATTTACAGTTACAAACGATATAAGACATAAAAAAAATACAAATATACAAAATACAATGAAGCATAATTTCTACTTCAACTAAATCTCTATGTTTGGTTTATAAGAAACCATAAGGCTGCTCTCAAATCCAAAAAAGCAACTTTATAATTTTTTAATTCATTTTTGTTCGTCAATGCATAAAACTAGCAGGTGTTGTTGTTCATAAACTATGTAACTGAACTTTGTCTTTTTTTTATTTTATTTTATTTTTCTCCCGCAAACACAATATTTTTTTTCAGATAATATTTTCAAACTGGGCGTTTTGAACGAAATTTCCGCGCGGAAGAAGAATAATCATTCAAGGAAAGGCGAAAAACGTCGTTGTCACGTGATTAAAATACCTTATAACTCAATAGGTAATGTATTTATTAAAAAATGGAAAATACAGTTCGATTTCAAATCGCTTCCATAGTCAGGCCTTCCAATTTTATATCTTTCCGTTAAAAAATGAATTTGTAAATGTGTCAAAACATTTTGCGCTTCTTGAGTAGAGCAGTTGTGAACAGCCTTAACCCTTTCAGGGACAAGGTACTTCTATTCGTAAAATGTTGAAATCAGTGAATGGCACCAGAATTTACAAACAAATTTATTTCTAAATACGAAAATGCATTTTTTTCCCACTTACTTATTAAAAGGAAAGTTTTCATTCAATATTATGGTGCCAATCTGGCATTTAAGAATAAAAATTAAGTGGTCTAAAAATTAACCACCGCCCTTGAAGGGGTTAAGCGAAAATCAAAATAAAACAACATATAAAAAAGTGTTACTGGATATGATTCAATTTTAGTGATAATGTACATATTTTACATTCTTTATTTATGTAAGAAATGCATTTCATTATTATTTAAAATATATAAGCAAGTTATCTGAAAAATCACACCATCTTCATTTAAAATATCTAAAATTAACACAACTCCTTACATGTGGGATGGTGTTTTTTTACTGATGTCTCATGTTTATTTAACACATACTCCGAAATTCATCAAAGACCCTAAGTGAAGAATTTTATAATTCCACCAGCTTTATAGCAAAAACTAGATTCAAACATAAGAGCTCTGTTACAATACAAAATTGATTTTTCAAAAGCTTTTAAGCTGCTTTGTAAGAAAAAAGTGAAACACATTAAGAGAATAAAAAAGCTAATGCAATAATTCTTTTTTCTTTTGTGTCCATATTTAAACTTTTTAAAATCAATGGTGCATTATTTATGTAGAAGAGTTTCATATAATTTTAATGACTAAAGCTGATAACTTCATTCTCTCTCTTATATTTTCATTCAGTTTATAGTTACCTCGATTTCGGCATTTTTTACAATACAGAACTAAATACATAAAGTCGTAGACTGAGTAGAAATTTTTAAAAATTTATAAATTAATGTCGAATTGAATGTGACTTACTATGAGTTTTATAAACGAATATCCCCCTTTGTATTTCTTTGTGGTCTGACTATTTTAAAATAACAAAAATATACATTTTATCTGAAAACGAGCTGATTTCAGTTATGTCATTTTAAATGTCATAAAATATATTTCATTTTTTCTATATTTCTCTTTTTTACCTCCTTATCTTCAAACAGAAGGTGTTTTTACGGATATTTGACGTATGTTCAGAAATGTACTTAGAAATTCGTCAAATTATTAAAATGGAGATTTGTACTTTTCCACCAGATTTCTAGCAAATAACAGATTCAAAATGTATAACTAGAGCTGTTACAATCCAAGATGTCTTTTCAAAAGGTTTTGAGCTCTTTTAAAAGAAGTAAATGAAATGCATTAAAAGAGAGAAATATGATAAAAAATCGTATATTTATTTTGTATTTAGCTTTCAACTCTTCGAAAATTATGGCGCATTTTAGATATCAGAGGATTTCAACGTTTGGTATAAATCCAATGGCTGAAACAGTTAACGACATACAAATTTCTTCTATTAAACACAATTTACGTCCTGTTGATTCATTTTCTTTTAAATACTGCAGGTATAATTAATAAATAGTGATGAATAGGTATGTTTTATTAAATATTGAATACATTTTCTCCGAATAATGCGAATTCTTTAGAAATACCATAATTAATTATAACACACCAGCTGAAATGCCTGGCGTTCCAGGGGTTTTAAATATGTTTTAGTAGAAAAATCAATTAAAAATTAAACACTGTACGTACTATAAATCTCTCACAAATGTGCTCCGTTTTTAAATATATTGAAAGCCTTGAGATTTTTTTTTATACCAGTATTTAGAAAAATATTTGCTAAGCCTAAATAAATATAGTCTTGGTTCTTGAAAAAAATGTAAAAAACAAATTTAAATTCATGAAAAGCCCTTCATGACATCGTTTTCTCTTGCAAAAGCCATGCTTTAACCATATATCCGTTTTAAATATGAGATCGTAAGCGAATTCACCTGTATTATTCCCAACTAAAAAGAAATGGTGCATCTAGTATATGTCGAGAATTAAATAAAAATCATGCACTTCTGACATCATAATTCACTTTTATATTTTAACAGAATAGTAAGTCTACTATAATATGTTACTGGCGCTATAGCCAGTATTTACACGTCAGGGCACATTGCTGTTATCGTTATCTTTTTACGTGAAGGTTTCGCTATAGTACCCGATTGTGCAATTTTGTAATTTTTGAAATTCAATATTTGAAAAACGGTATAATCAGTAGATTTGTAGATTTGTAACTTATGTCAAGAAGAAAAATACAGATTTTTACCTTTCTAAGGCAGTTTGTCTAACAATTTTTTGACAATATTTTTCGAGCTATTAATTTTTTTCAGTAACTTTAAATGTTTCGTTTTCCGAGATTAATCAGTAGCAACGATTAGCGAAAAAGCCAGTCGCCAGCAACGCATACCTTTTTATTAAAAATGATTAGTAAGCTGTACGAAAAACGTGTCACATTTTTTTCAAGAAAATGGATTATAGTTTAAACACCTATTTTATCTCTGCCACATGTCACACTGTCTATTTTTATCCCTAAAATTTTCTTTACTGATATTCCACATCTGTTATGACATCAATATGTCTAAAATATTTAAGTAGATTTCCACAGTTTCACTTGTAGTATTAAAAATTGCAGATTCAAACTTTATACTTCTGTTACAATTCACAGCTTTTCCTCCTGTTTTTTGCAAAAGCTTTCAAGCTGCTTTCAAAAGAGGTAAGCGAAATACATTAGGAGAATAAAAGAGCTTATAAAATAATTCATTTTTCTTTTGTGTCTAGCTTTAAACTCTTCAAAGTCGATGACGCATTTTTAGTATAGAAGAATTTCTAGACTTGATACAATTCAAATGGATAAAGGAAGTAACTTCATTCAATTTTCTGTTTGTGAATCCTGTTTCTAGCCAACTGGTTTGTGGTTTTATTATATTAAAAAAAATGTAATAATAAAAAGTAAGTCGAAAGTTATAATCTGATGCAGCAATCTTTTATTAGTCCTCTTAAAAAGATTATCTTTCATAATATGATTACATTTTTATAAATACAGAAATACACTCCACAGTATAATCATGAAACAATTTGCAACAAAGGTATCATATTAGTATTTATATAATATTAGGACGAGAAGTATGTACATGGATTATGTAGTGTCAATATGGAATATTAGGAATCATAAAAAATACATTTATTAGTGTTTTTGTTTCCTTTTTCAGTTTGAGGGGGAAATGTCATACCATAAAAATAAACGTTAAAAAAAAAAAAAAAAAAAAAAAAAAAAAACTCGCATATTAATCCCGTGAAATAGGACTAATGTGGAGCGTGTTACTCTAGATGAGGTGATAATGGGTAAAGCTATATACTCTGTATAACGAATTTTTTCTCAGAATATCATTATTGATGATAGCATGCTCGGTCACAATGGACGAAGTGAACGACCCTGCTATTCCTACGACAGTGAATTTACAAGGTATTTTTCCTCCTAAAATCGAACTATTTAATACCTGCATTGTGCATTTTATTAAAACTGGACCTATTCCTCACGGCGAGAAGCTCTGCAATGGAACTTTCACTCATTTACAGACTTTAACTTCTTCCTTTATGAATGGCGATGCAATTATACATGAAAACAATGTCGATACTTTGAAACTGATATGGTACCTCTTCACCTCATATTCCGAATGTCTAGACCACACCAAATTAGATAAAGTAAATACTTTCTTAACTGGTTTAGTTAAAGCCCAAACCCTTCTTCAAAATTTAAATGACGAGTTTTAATCAAAAAGGGAAAATCTTAAATCAAATGAATATAAATACCACTGAAAAACTAAATAAAAAAACCTAGGAAACTAAGGCTAGAAATGATGATAATTTTGTTGATAAATCCAGTAAAATTGCCAAGCAAGACACGAGAGCTAGCTCGGCTAAAACTGTTACTGAATCTACTCCTGAAATTACTTACAATATTTCTGTCTCAAATAAATTTTCTCTGCTTGATGATGATACTGATGGAATGAATGAATCACAAAACAGCATCGAAAAACATACCGACAAATCTGAAATCAGCAGCACTAAACCTTTTCCGAATAAGCAAAATAATCTAAACCTGAAACTATCAATTTGAAAATGACCAGTAATTGGAGAGAAATTGTAAAAAATATTAACGAACTAACTGGCAGTGAAGTTAATAAAAAGGTCGTAAATCATGAAATTATAAGATATTATCCTAACTCTATCAATGACTATCGGACTATTCTCAATTATTTCTAAACTTCCAAATTTAAATTTGTTGGCCTCACCATCAAATCTGAAAGACCTATTAAGGTAATGCTAAAAGGCATACCTAGAGAAATTCCTATTAACGATGTTAGGGCCGAACTTGGCAGATTATGCTTTTCTGTTCACTCAGTTGACCAACTAAAGAATTTTAAAACTAAACTCCCTCTTCTATTTTTTTCTTCCAAATCTCCTTCCTTCTTCAAATTCCCCCACCATTTTCGACATTGAAATCTTTCTCAGGTTCCTTATAAATGTTGAAACATACCGTTTTAAGGGATCAAAACTATGTTATAATTGTAAAAAGTACAATCAATCTGTCTGTTTTAAATGTGCTTGGTAGCCAGAAAACCAAAGACTGTAAGATAACTGAAAGAAAAAATATATAAAAAAGCCAACTGCTCTAGAAACCATACAGCCAATTATTCCTAGTGCCCAAAAAATATTAGAAACCTTAAAAATCAACAAATTCCTACCATCAAAAACCCTTACACCATTCAAAAAATCAAAAAAAGTTTCACCTGATTGCTCCTACGCGACTGTAATGAAAGGGGTAGTTTCTTCAAAATCTTGTAACATTGAAAACTATGTCACTAATCATTATTACTGAGAGTGATTCATCATATCCTTCTTGTAGTACTCCTGATTAAGGAAAACTTAACTTTCCGGATATGTTTAACACTAGAATGATGGTAAGGAGCCATTTTGGCTCCAAGCATAGGGATATATTTCGGTTCTAACCTGAAATTTCTTTATAAAATAAGCTTAAAAGATACAAAAAAATAAAAGGCTAATTAAATAAATTAATCAGTTTTAAATAAAAATTCCGGTATTAAATAAATTTTATAAAACTCGAATAAAAATTCCCGTCTTTCTAGTGTTAATACTGGCTTTGATATTGATGCCTTTATCAAAAAGAAAAAAAAAACACTATTTCTGATCTGGAAAGATGCATTTTATTATTGCTAAACTTCCATCTAAATATATGCTTTATTTCACAGGCAACTCACTTTTAGAGTGGGAATCAGCCTGTTAATTATTAACCCTTCTTATTTTTAACTTAATGCTATTACTAACCATCGTTTAGTTTTATTTTATTTTCATTTATTCATATATTTTTAGTTAAACTCTATTTTTTCAACTTTCTCTCTCTAATTTCTAATATTTCTGTCGCTTTGAACTGATTGGCTGCTCATCTCGTGCCTGATTGGTGGAGAAAGTGGCAGGTTTCATCCGAATCCCAATTTTGCTCTTCTGAATGCTTTTTTCACTGTTAGTGAGTTTCTCTCAACTAATTTCCTTTTTCTTTATTTCTTTTTTTTTTCTATTTTTACTTAAATTTCATTATTAATCTTCGTTTTTTTTTTTTTTTTTTTTTCATTGTTTTTATGCTGCATTTTAGCTTTCTTTCGATTCCATTACTATTTTCCACTTATTTTTTTATTTATGCTGGCATCTGAAATTTGATTGGTTGCTTTCGTGAATCTGATTGGACGAGAAAGTGACGGGCTAAAAACGACAACTACTTTTGCATTTCTGACTGCTTTCTTGATGTTTTTTTACATTTTTTAAAACTTTTCAATGTTAACTCCTTTAAAATTTGTAGTTTGGATTAACGCATGGCCTGCGGTGATCTTTTTTTGTGATGGAGCTTTTTGGGATTCGCTTTTGTGCCAGCTAGGTCTGGGCAATCTTGGCTTTTATGCCTACACGTTACATTGTTCTTATTAGAGGTGAAGGATTTTGCATCCTAGAAACATAAGCATTTCATTCCAGACCTAAGGAGGGGCTATTATAAGATGGCTATGGGTAAAAAGTGAGACGCCATTATTTTAAAACGGTTTTAAGCACTAAAAATATCAGAGGTCTGAAACAAATTTGCCTTAGATCTATTGTTTAAGCTGTATTAGGTATCCAAAAAAAAATTATCTGCATTTTGCTTGAATTTTAAGAACATCATTCATGCGTACACCACAACACTGATAAAAGTAACCCCGTACAATAAAATCCCTCCCTGTACAACTTAGAAAGTGAATTTCGTGTTAATAAAAACTAGAATAAAAATGATCTCCAACAATTTATGTATATTTTTATTAGTTTTTAGACGTAAATTTGCAATGGTACACATCCGTTATAAAAAATAAATAAATAAATAAATAAATAAATAAAAAACCTAAGTCCTTATTTAAGAAAATTACACAAATAAGAAAATTATTAGTACTTTTCCTGATTAACAATGCGGTTTTCGGGAAACGCAGGTAGCAACAACAGTCATAATGTTCTACTTTGTATACAAAAAAAAAAATCTCTCGTTATATAGACCGTCAGAACACCTCAAACCTAGAATTATTTCCCTTCCTCCATCTTCACCTACATTATTTATGAAATAAAAGCATTTATAGTGAATAGACATATCTAATTCAAAGCTCAACATTTGCTAAAACAAAAGCTCTTTTTGTAAATATGTTAATATTTTAGTAAACAAAATGTAATATTGGTAATAAATAATAAAATATTGATATGCGCTTTAATATTAGAAAGATGATTTCAATATTTCACTCCCAAAACGTGCCCACAGAAATATAATACAGTCGCAAGATTAATAGTACTAGTGTGTAAAAGTTTGGTTGCGTCATGTTTTTTAGCTTTGGATAATTGATTCTTATGTGTTTTGTAGCGCTGAATAAATTACCTTCGTTTTTAATCTTCACGTAAAATGTTATCGCAAATCGTAAATTTCAAAGCTAAAAAGTCTAAAAATAGCGAAAGTGTGATACTGTAATATAGTTGTGGCGGTTGAATTTTTCATCTTTTTTTAATTGATTCTTACGTATTTTGTTGCACTGAATTAATTTTTACCATAACGCCAGGATTTTTCGCAAATTACAAACTTTTAAATTTTTAAAAAGCCGAAATATTCTGATAGTTTCTGTCTAGTTTAAATATGCTAGTTTAAAATAAACTTAAACAATTTTTTCCATAATAATTAATTCATATTTTGGATTATACTATGCATTTTTACAGCTAAACCTGTAAAATATTGTGTATTTAAAACCCGTACAATTTTATTCCATGAGTAGGAGTTTCTTTGAATCGCTCATGCTCTGCCTCCCGTTTCTCCTTTTTTATTCTCTACGGGGTTCATATCTGTGTCCAATTATATTTTGGCGGTTGATAAGGCTGTACATTTTTCACTGATGTATTTAAAACATTTGCCTTCTTTTAGTAAAGCTTTGACAGATTTTAGATATTTTATTTTATTATTATTATTTTTTTTTTACTTTGAATTTTACGATTTGCGAAAAATCCTGACGTGGGTGTTAATAATAAAGGTCATTTTCGGATTCAGCGCTAAAAAATACATAAAAATCAATTAACAAAAGTTTAAAAATACGACCATCATTTCTTCCGACCATTTTTTCTTTTTTATCTATGAAATGTATGATTTGCGAAAACTCCTGACGTGATATTTAAAAATGAAGGTCATTTTCAAATTCAGCGCTAAACATAACATAAAAATCAATTATCAAAATTTGAAAAACACTAACATCATAGGCTTGTGTAGTTATTTTCGTATCAGAGAGGAAGGATTATATAAAAATTTCTGGACAGATAACAGTCAGGCCATTTTTTTTTTTTTTTTTTTGAAAAGCATGAGCACTTGTATAATAATTGCATTTATATCGTTAAGGTCAAAGACAAAAAAAAAAAAAAAATGTTTAGATAATTTGCCTAATTAAACATACTTTCGGATGAAATATTTTAAGGGGCTAATAATTTTATATTATCGATGTAAATTTTCACAATCCATAGTGTCTTTGTTGGAATTTTCGAGTATGGGTATAGAATTTGGTTTTAGACTTTGGTTTATCAATAAAATATTTCTACACTCTAAAATCGTTCTATTCATATTGTAAACTAAATTTTTTATCGTTTTTCAAAGAAGACATTAGTTTTGATTGATCTTATTAAAATGAGCAAGTTTTATTTCTTTTAATTAAAAAGTAATATTTTATATAATATAAATATTTCATTGTTTGTCTTTAAAGTGAAATAAAATATTATTTACTATGAATACATAACATTATACCTCATAGGAAGCATAAATTTTCATTTTTACGATTGATTTTGTATCATAAATAAAACCTTTATTTTGTATGTTGAAATAGCAACAAAAAGATCTTATATTGCATGTTTCCAAAAAACAGAGACATAAAATCAGTCACTACTCAATGCTAAAAACATTTCATGGATAAGACGATGAAAATACAAAACTGTGTATACCTTATTCTAAAAGATTCAAACTGCCAAGAAATTATTTTCTGCATTTGCCATGCGTCACATTTATAAGATATTTTTTAAAGAAAATGCTCAAGTTTTCATCTAGATACCATATCAATTTTGACACTTTTTGGAAAATGCTTCTCGAATATTATGCTGTTTTTTTATTTACTTTAAAAGCGAAGTATTTTCAAATATTTACTTCAAGTTTTTTTTTCATTTTATTTTCAAATCTTTTTTCAGGTTTAAAAGTGTATTAGATTTGAAAAATATTCTTTAAAAACACTATGTCTGATTTAAAAAGGTGTTAAAACGTTTATAAAGAATAAAACTGTATTACAGTGGTCATTATTTACCTTTATTTCAGTTAATACATAAACAGTTTTTTTTCTCAAATAGTATGTATGGTATTTAAAACACACATTCTTTTATTTAAAATATAATGCTGTATAAAAACTTCTTCTATAAATTACTTTCCATGTTTTAAGTGAACAAAAATGAATTGTATATAATCTTTTATAAATGTTCCCATATTCACAGGAAACATTAAGTAACCATTTATTTAACAAAATAAGTTGCATTTTATATTGACGTTACCCAAAAATATAGTAATACTGTACAAAAAAGTTGAAAATCAGGTTAAATTGACCTTTTGAGTGTAAGTCTTACTATAGCGTCTAGAAGATACAGTGTAGCAAATGGCTATTTCAGCAATGCTTTGAAAAGTGCTAAAAAATTGTATTCCATAAATATTGAACGATGCTGAACAACAAATGTTGAACGTAGTGACATCTGCAAAAGGCATTCTCAATTGGATCCTTATACAATGTTTATGTTTGAACTATCAGATGTCACAGCAATCGCAATTTATCGTTCAGCGACGTTCACCATCTATGGTATTTATTTTTTTAGCACTTTTTGGTTGGTCTATTGCTACGCTATTTCTTCTACGCACTATAGTCTTACTAAAACATGATAAATCACAGAGTAGAAATGAGACATTTTGCTACCAAACCTGAGCTCTTTTATTCATAAGTGTAATTAGCTTTCAATTATTTTTTTAATCATGTTGCTTTGTGAACGAAATATGTATCTGAAATAGCCTTCCAATGTTTACAAAATATTAACCTAAATAATATAAAAAATGTTACAACAAAATGATTTTTGTAAGAAATACAAAATTACTGAACGTGATGCATATTTTGAAATGGGAAATAACTTTACATATCCAGATTAATTTGTTTCACCTAGTTATCTAGGGATTACACGGCTTTAAATTACACTAAAATATAGTGTGGACATCTAGAAATTAAAGAAAATACATATTTTCAAACGCATATAAAGATCAAACATACACATATAAAAAAAATAATAAGTTCACCTCCTTTTGTGAGCATCTTCAGTTAATGGTAATTTTCTTTTTTTCCCTCGCTATTTATTGTCGTTGAGATCGTCCTTACCCGCTTTTTCCATTCCTAATAGGTTAAGCCATCTATTATCATTTTTTGCGTGCACCATATCGTTACATCTTTCAGAATTAGATGTTATAATTTCTATGGCTTCTCTTAGTATTGCAAATTCAAATTATTGTAACTGACTAATTTTTCGACATTATTGAAGTTTGTTGTGATGGGGGATTTTGTGTTTAATCTGGCTTGCTGAATATCACGCTTGTGTTCTTTTATTATATCTTCTATTTTCCGTTTTGTCTCTTTCTATAATTTGATAGGTTTTCTATTCCAATCAATTGATCTAAATATTCGTATTCAAATGATTTTAGTATCGTTTTTAGAGGTTCAGTGTTATGAATCTAGAAATAATATATATAGTCATTTCAGCACAAATGCACATTCAGTAATAAAACAGAACATACAAAAAGGTATTAGCGCAATATCGACTCAATACATTGAATAATATGCATGTCAACATTACTTCTTTTCAGTTCGAAAATAGAGAGTTCAAATGACCGATGTGCTGGCTAGCTAGATGATTTGTGAATTAGGCGGGAAAATGGCCTCTCATAAGGCCATGTCATATATACAAATGAATATTTTAGAAATGAATCTAGTGATAGATTTATTAAATTATGGAGTTTACATAGCATTTTATTTGTTAACTAGTTTACTGTTGAGTTTATTCACAGTTTTGATTTAGTTTCCATAACTCTCATAGTTAGGAATTCCCTTAAGCCATTTAAATTCAGTACTGCATTTTTGCAATACGAAGATAAAAGAATAGAAAATAACGACTTAAAATTCCCCTGCTTTTCAAGAATTTCGCTTCGTCTAAAACCTTTTAACGACTTCGACTACGAGCAAAAAGGAGCTTAGAAAATTTTTCATTTTGTTTTCGCGGAGTTTTATTGGACTGTGATCGTGTATGTCAAGATAATGCAATAGAAAGTTAGTGTTTCATGAATATCTAAAAGTTTGAATACTTTATTTATAAGATTTATAAAATTTAAATGAATAGAGCTTTTGCGAAAGAAAAAAGTCTCTGAAGAAACTATTTACATCATAGGTGTTTTGTATGATTTATTACGAGTGATATATGACTGTTATTTAAAATATTTGCATATTAACCACATGTCGTAGAAACTGAATAATAAAGACTTGTCTTTTAACTATCACCAAAATTTTATCAGGAAGCAATGTGATGGGTGAAGATGAAATTTGAAAAAAGTTGCGAAGTCACGTATTTCATTTTGTAATTATAATAAAAAGTTTCCTGTCCGTTAGATGAAAATATTTATTTTAAAATTCATTAACTAATAAAGAAAAATTGGAAATAAGAATATTACACACAAGATAGAAAAAATATATATTTATAGTATTATAAATTTCGTACAACACATGATTTGGTCGTATCATGTAGATCATTCTTATTATCACAAAAACAAAATAAAGATGTGACAAACGGGAAAAAGTATATGATATGACTTCAGCTATATCACATAAATATATCATATCATTGATATTTTTATCCCAGGATATTGTAAAATTATACAGGTCAAACTATTTTTTTAATTATATCGTATAGGTTACATATAATAGAATATAAATAAGTTGCGATTAATAATTTTTCAACTGTAAATAGGTTATATACGAATCAATAAAAAAAATGTAAATATGTATAATATATATATATATATTTTTTACATAATTATGAATATCATCTAAATTATTTTTGTATAATATAATTTACAAATATATTTAACAATATAGTTTTTAAAACTTAATAATTTAATATATTTAGGAAATAGCAAATTCCGATCTTGTCGACGTAAAAGTATATTATAAATATATTTAATCAGTGTGCATAAATATTAAATGAATCTGATTGTTTCAACAGCTCGATAATGGCCATTCTGTACAATTATTTAACAATACTATGTAGCCAATATTTTATTCTGCTTGAACAAAATTTTGGTTATAATAGATCGTGCTTTGATAAGAAACATAATTATAATTAGATAACTATTTGCTTTTCTCACAACAATATCCCAAATGCATTCTCCACATATTTGTAATTCATTTTCAAATTAGATTATATTTCAGAATTAAAGAAATTGTTGAATAAAAAAATTAAACTACGTATGTTTAAAAAGTAACAAATTTCAATGCTAGTTTATTAAATATATTTCTTTAATGCATATTTTGTCCCATAAATATGATAACATTTCAAAAATTCATAAATGTAATCAATATCAATGGAATAGGTAATTGGAAGCAGTTATCAACTGAATAATCTATTGTGACGAAGAGGGATTTTCATTGTTCGGAAACATATTTGTTCAAATATTTACCTGTACAAAGCTTTTCAAGAAAACAAATCACAGGAAATATCACAATCAAAATCATATAAAGTACTGGAATAGAAATGTATCGTTATATGTGAGTTATTGTATTGACATAAAAATCCGTGTATACACAATAACCACTAATTTTTTAGCTTCATTGAAAGACATCATTCTTTCGAAATTTCGTGCATCCATACATATTTTCTGCGTGCTTCATTTAAATATATTTTAATTATCCTGTAAAATGTATTGATAATATGTTGTGATAGCGGATAAATTCATGATTTTGAGTTGTAAAATTTCTGTTTTACCTGGACTCGAATAAACATCCGCCAGAAAATCAAGCACTAGAAAAGAATTTTACTTTTATTCATTCTTCTATTTTCAAATATATCAACTTATTACTTTTCCAGGCAGAAAAAACACCTCCTTCATTTAAAGATATTTTAATTATCCTGTAAAATGTATTGATAATATGTTGTTATAGCGGATAAATTTCGCACCTGAAAGCCTTTCGCACAAACCGTATCCTAATTACGGTGATTTTGTTTTCTTTTAAGAACTTTTAAAATATTGATAGATTTATGTAATTCCTTGTACTTTATTGATTCTGGATTCAGGTGGAATAAATCATTTTGACAGCGTATGGCAAGTCTCCGTGCGGTACATAAATTAAAAAATTATTTTCTATGAGAAAAATATATTTGTAACAAATTCATATTTTTTTTTTTCACATAAATAAAATTAATAAATATATAAAAAAATAAATGAACAACATAATAAATAATTACATACATAGAAAGTGAAAAATTGAAATTTACTTGCTGTTAATGTAATTTTTAAATGCATTTTCATACAAACGAATGCATTTTGAATCATATTTCAAATTGAGCAGTATTTTCAACAGTGAATCAATTGAAGTGCAACACCGAATTTTAAAATAAATTTCGTTACAGAGCTACCTTCTGTGATAAATTAATCAATATATTTAATGAATTGAATGAAAGAGAAACAAGAGCAATTATTCAAGCAAAGTTGTATGAAAAAGAGTGATTGAATGCCTCATTAAACACGCTCCAAAACTCCAGTTCGTGTTAAAAGGTGTGATTGATTACATAGTAAATGAAATCCTTAAAAATTGTATTTAAAATAAAATACATTTTTGTATTTAGATTTAATGGTCCAATCAATTTTAATTTGGATGAAACTATAAGTGCTTCGGTACTTGAAATAAATCTAATCAGAGTAAAGAGATTTTGTATTCTGCTCGAAATAAAATATTTATTCATTATTTTAGCATTCTAATTCTAACCGGGCGTAAAATAATTTTACAAAAATCATAAAAGAGTTATTACAAAAAGGATTAATCATTGTAATGAAATCGATTATAGACTTGTGTGTACTCTTTTATAACTTAGTACGTCTTTATTCCGTTTTTATCAGTGCACACCGTATCCTTCGAATGTTCGATTGTAAAGAAATTGATATGTTTTATCACTAGAGATCGACCGAAAATTCGATTTCGTTTTTGGCCCAAAATCTGAGTTTCGCAAAAAACAAATTTTCGGCGAATATGCTGCCGAAAACTTCACCAAAGCAATCTGTATTTCAAAATCCCGTTCCTTCCCTCGGAAATGTCCAAGATTTCTCACTGATTTCAAGTTAGACACATTTTATTTATTGCTATGAACTTCACTGTTCATAATTATCAGACATGACTGACTCAAGAAGAATGTGAAAATTACAAAGCAAGAACTGCATATATGGCTAAACATTGAAGGCGCTTTTCACGTGCTTATTAAAATCTGCAGACTTAACTTTAATTTTTTTTTTTTTTTTTTAGTTAAAAACGATTTGCTTTCGTCCGAAAATAGGAAGATTACCGAAATTCCGTCGCGGTTTCAGTTTTTAAAACCTCTTTCGGTCGATCCATAATTATCATGGTTTCCTATAAAATGTATCTTTTGTAAACAGAGTGTGTAGCAGTTACATGTCATTTATAGGGTATATTTTTGGACACATTAGTATCTAGGAGTGACAGCTGTTTGAATTTTTTTTTAATTATTATACTGTTCAGTAATTATATTATAAATTTTCAACTATATTATATTCAACTACATTATAAATTTTCACACAACATGTTTCCTATTAAAAATGCCATCAGGATCAGAAAAGATTTGAATTCCCTAATGTCTATGGGAAATAATTGTTAGATAGGTGTTTTAAGGGATCGTAGAACTCTTAAAGCTTCGAAATTTTCGAAATTTTATTTATTTATTTATTTTTTTTAGATGATAAATTACAATCTTGAGCATTTTGATATAATTTTTTCCTTGACATTCCCATTACAAGAGAAGTTATGGCTTTTAGAATTATACCAGCTTCATAGTGAAGAAAATTTCCGAAACTTTGAAGTCATTTTTCTCCAATATTTTTGGATAAAATGCGCACGATACCTCAAAAACTTCTGAATATTTTTTTCATGAAATTTTCAAAAAATAAGATTTATATTTGTTTGTATAAACTGAACCTAAAATTTCTTTTATATTGTTAAAAAAATATTTTTTTAGGTGATTAGACTGTTGAAATTTTCAAAATTTCGCATTAGCTAAATACGACTTTGAATTAAAAAATATAAAAATGCTTTAAATACAAATTTATTTACCTTCAGTGTAATTATTAGAATCTGAAATATAAGTAAGGTAAAGCTAGGAGAGTTCTCGCTATAGGAGAGATCGCGCACCAAGAAATTCTACGGGAAGGAGTAGAGTGAGCGCACACCGACTCCAGGTAGTTGTACCGCAGCATTAGTGCAGTGTCTACATGAATGTGTACATTTATTGTTCCAAGCGTCTTGGATAAAACATTGCTTTTCCAAAGTAAGTGCTTGAATTTTCATAACTGTTCGTCAGAATTTTTATGGAATGTCAGTAGTGCAAAATATTTTGAACTTAAACGGTTTCATATAAACTACTAACCTAGACTAAGGATGCGAACACAATCAATTCATTTTAGAAGTAGCCATGTTTAAATAAAAGGCCGCGTAATCTCTCCTACTAAAACAGGAGAGTTCGCGCATCTGCTCCTTAGAAGAGATGCCGCATTTCCCCATAAGTTTCAGTACTAGGAGACATTACGCAGCTTATTGGTAAATTTCAATGCATTGCAAATTACGTGCAAAACATATGATTAAATCAATTTTGAAATAATTTCGGAAAAACACATAATTATCGAAACTCAATTTGGCAACAAATTGCAAAAAAAAAAAAAAAAAAAAAAAAAAAAAAAAAAATAGATACAAATTTTATTAATAAAGTACTAATACAGTTGTTATTAAATTGATTTTATATAATTATTTTTGTTAATAAATTAATAATATATTTGTAAATAAATTAATTAAATATTTTTTATTTGAAATTTTCAAAAAATGAGTTTTATATTTGTTTGTATAAACTGAACCTAAAATTTCTTTTATATTGTTAAACAAATATTTTTTAAGGTGATTAAACTGTTGAAATTTTCAAAATTTTGCATTAGCTAAATACGACTTTGAATTAAAAAATATAAAAATGCTTTAAATACAAATTTATTTAGGTTCAGTGTAATTATTAAAATCTGAAATATAAGTAAGGTAAAGCTAGGAGAGTTCTCGCTATAGGAGAGATCGCGCACCAAGAAATTCGGCGGGAAGGAGTAGAGTGAGCGCGCACCTACCCCAGGTAGCTGTACAGCAGCATTAGTGCAATGTCTACATGAATGTGTACATTTATTGTTCCAACGGCTTGGATAAAACATTGCTTTTCTAAAGTAAGTGCTTGAATTTTCATAACTGTTCGTCAGAAATTTTATGGAATGTCAGTAGTGCAAAATATTTTGAATTTAAACCGTTTCATATAAACTACTAACTTAGACTAAGGATGCGAACACAATCAATTCATTTTAGAACTAGCCATGTTTAAATAATAGGCCGCGCAATCTCTCCTACTAAAATAGTAAAATTCGCGCATCTGCTCCTTAGGAGAGATGGCGCATTTCCCCATAAGTTTCAGTACTAGGAGAGATTACGCAGCTTATTGGTAAATTTGCATGCATTGCAAATTACGTGCAAATCATATGAATGAATCAATTTTGAAATAATTTCGGAAAAACACATAATTATCGAAACTCAATTTGGCAACAAATTGCAAAATGTAGATACAAATTTTATTAATAAAGTACTAATACAGTTGTTATTAAATTAATTTTATGTAATTATTTTTGTTAATAAATTAATAATATATTTGTAAATAAATTAAATAAAAATTTTATATATATTTTTTTAATTTATGAACAATTAATTTGTTAATAAATTAACAACACCTACAATGATTGGAAAAGCTTACACCCATTGCAAGTAATTTAATGTCATCGAAATAAAAAGGGAACAGAGTGCAACAAATGTTACTGATCCACAAAATATACATGAAAAAAGACTTAAGAAGGATGCCGCTACAAAAAAACAGCTGAAGATAAGATGCTTGCTTCCAGAAAAAGTAGGATAAAAAAACTGACGGAAAAAACACGAAGGTAGGTCAATGACGTTGAGTGCATTGAATATCTGGAACTGTACCAGGAGACAACTTCGACCACTGACTGGATTCAATGTATTACTTGCGGCAGGTGATTGTACGAAAGCTTCATGATTTACAACAATAAGTGCATCGATTGTGGACAACGACAACTTCGGATAGCCAACAAAATACATCGAAACTGTGGAAATGGAAATGATGTAATTTTTAAGTTAAACATATTATCAAATAGATTAATGTTATTTTTTAATCTTAATTGGGCTTGCTTTTACCGATACTTCAATCTTCTTCTTAAATTAAAAAAGTTTCTTTTCTTCTTATTTAAACATTAGGTTGAAACTTTCACTCCCAATAGAATAATATTTACTCACAAAAACCTTACAACAATATCATTTATGTGTAATTATTATTGTTAACAATTTAATTGTAGTTATTTTTAATAACAATCTCTTCTACCCAAGTGCGCAATCTCTCCTACCTATGTGCGCTATCTCTCCTACCCTGTAAGGAGATATTGCGCAAAATAGTTTTCTTGGTTTTATTACTGCTGCTCTATTAAATTAAAGCATAACAATAAAATAACAATGTAAAAGCATAAAAAACAAATGAAATCAAAATTATTCATGCATAGTTTAGCAAAAAATTAATATTTAGATATTTATTATTATTCTTTTGAAATGTACGCAGACTCTCCTAGCTTTACGTTATGCATTAAAATTTTCATTCTAGTTGCAAAATGTATTTTGTAATCCTTCGCATAAGCTGTTATTTCAATTTTCTGCTCGACAAATATCTGACAGTTTGGAGCCCCCTATAAAAGCTAATTCTGCATCTCGCAGTTTTTTAAATACATGAAATGAAAGAACATTCTTATATCTTTCAGCCCAATTAAAGTCATATATATTTTAAGATATTGAATGTTGAAAATAGTTTTTAATTTCATTCTTTCCAATTTTGAGAGTCCCGAGACCCCTTAACGACGTATCCCGTCAAAGAAAATAGAAATACTTTCCTAACTTGTACGATAAAAAGTTCCATAAAAAATATGGTACATTTAAATCTGAATATTCATGTCTTTTTCAGGTCTGACCAGAGGATTCCAAGTATATTATTGTCAAAATATAATAATTGCTAAACTTGCGTTGTGCGTTTTCTAACCGAATGTTGGGTGCATAATAATATATAGATCATGAAAGGCAGCAATTAAAACATCATCGTACATAATCATCGATGGGTAGTTATCACTGAGGTTGCTTTTAAATTGTGTTACACGTTAGGGTGGAGCGAAAAAAATTATTATTATTTTTTTTTTTTAAATCAAAAACGGGTAGGTGCCAAAAGTTGCTTTTATACCAGTACATGAAATGCCTGAAATTTTACCGCTGAAAAAAAAATGGCTTGAGTCTGCGCTTTTGGTCCAAAAGTCGAAATTTTGGGTAAAATTTGAAACTTAAAAAAAAATTAAAAAAATTCCTATAGAAAGGATCATCATTTAAAAGTGTTATTTAAACCTTTATTATTAATTACTTAACATATTTAAACGATATAACGATATCTTTGTTCGGTATACCTGGAGCAAAACTGACAATTTTTGCTAAAAAAAAGGCGTTGCTGCGCTGTGGTGTCATACAACTAATTGTTATTTAGAATACAGCTCTTACCTACTTGGATTCAAAAGTACGTGAGAGGTACCACGTGGAGGTGGCTGCATTTCATGTCACAACAGCGCATAGCTCAACCACCCTGCCATCTGAGCACAATGTTTTATCTATATATTGATTTGTGATTTTTTTTATCAAAGACTGGCATAAGTTTTCTATGTATCAAGCTAGTCCATCTCTTATTTCTATCCACTGACGTTGGATGCTGCTGCTGTGACACTCCTTCACATATATTTCTACTGCTTGTGTATGATAAGGCAAGCAGAGTAATTCTGTGGAGTTAATGGAACTAATTCAGCCATCTATTATCTCCTTCAAAATTGCATCCAGTTAATGCATAGTGACTGGGGGTTCTGTTACTACAACATTCTACAATGTTTAGGTATTCTTTGAGTATCCATTTATTCTATCTCTTGCATTTTTTACATGCTCAGAAGCTTGCTGTTTAATGTGATGGCAATCGTCAGGGAGCTTTGAAATAAGAATTTGCTCTCGATGTGTAAAGTAACCATTGTCCTAAATAATTTTTTTTTTACTATTTGTTTTATGCCGTTTTCTGTGATGTTTAGTAGCCGAGTTATTTCCCCTAATTTTTTAGATGCGGGTTACATTTGGTGTAAACCATCCTGCGGCATAAACTTGGATTACATACTTTGTGAGTGAACTTACAGACTCTGAAGGTCAATCAGTGCTTGTATAAAGCGAAAAATTTTATTTTCGCCTTTGCGAGCCATCTTGCGTAAGATAAGTTTCTTGGTTTTTTTTTTTCGCTAGTTCTTCTGAGCAATATCTTGATGAAATAACTTTGCATATGTCTAGGAGGCATTTCTTGTCTGTACTGAGTACCCTTTTCTCAATTTCAGGAAATAATGCTTGAAAATTACTCTCTTTGGCTTCAAATATTTCCTACCCTGACAGAGAACAATAACCATTTTTCCAAATGGTTAAAAAGGTTATTTAGGACAATCGTTGCTTTGCATACGCAGAGGATATTCTGATTTCAACGCTCTCTGACGATCGCCATCATAGCTAGCTGCTCAGCACATAATAGTTGAAACAAGAGAGCAAATGATGGCATATGCAAATCTAAAATATCCACAATCAACTTTGAAGGGGATAATTATATAAATCTAATTGATTGGAAAATTGTTGTAGGAACAGAAACTCTAATCAATATGCAGTTATCGAGTGCAATCTTGGTGAAGAGAATAGACGGCTGAATAGATTACATTAATATCATCCCTACTGCATTACATTTTTTGTCTTCTCTTACACAAGCAGTAGACATATACGTGAAGGAGTGTCAAGGCAGCATCATCCAACGTCTGTTAATACAAAGAAGAGATGGACTAGGTTGATACATAGAAAACTTATGTCAGTCTTTGATAAAAAATTACAATTCAATGTATAAATAAAACATTGTGCTCAGATGGTAGGGTGGTCGAGCCTGTTGTGGCATGAAATGAAACCACCTCCACGTAGTACCTCCTGGGTAGTTTTGAAAGCAACTAAGTAAGAGCTGTATTCTAAACAGCTATTAGTTGTATGACACAACACAGTGGCAACGCTTGTTTTTTACTAAAAGTTGTCAGATTTACTCCAGTTATACAGAATAAAGATATCGTTTTATCGGTTAAATAAAGTCATTAATAATAAAGGTTTAAATAACACTTTTAAATGATAATAATCTCTTTAGGAATTTTTTAATTTTTTTGAAAAAATGTCAAATTTTACCCAAACTTTCGACTTTTGGACCAAAAGCGCAGACTCAGGGCATTTTTTTTCAGCGGTAAAATTTCAGGCAGTTGATGTACTAGTATAAAGGCAACTTTTGGCACCTACCCGTTTTTGATTTAAAAAAAAATATTTTTTTTTCGCTCCACCCTATTACACGTTACTAAATACTTTATTTAGAGAAAATATTTAAAATTTTCCTAAATAAATGAGAGAAATTATAAAACTTAACACAGGTGACTACACTTTTAAAAATTTGCAACATTCTGTCCAGTCATTTGATTGTTTTTTTTTTTCAAAAACGTTTACACAACCGTAATTTAACACTATTTTGACCCTATTATTGGCCATTTTATGGTCAGAATATAGGTAAATTACGGTTTTGAAACCATTTTTTCAAAAAAACTGTCAAATGACTGGCAGAATGCTGCAAATTTTAAACAGTGTACATTTAAAAACAAAACGAAAAATTGCGTGCAGAATAGAATATGTAACGCTGTCCAACACATCAACACATTCAGTGTATAGTAACAAAATAATTTCACAGTTTATTAATGTGATATGTGATGCGTAAATAAACAATTTGAAAAACACATGACGCATTTAAAACACAATTTCTACTATTACAATCAATTGTCGGAAAAATATATCCTTTTTTGTGTGTGTGTGTGTGTGGGCAGACCTGTATATGATACCTGTACATAAACGTAATATGCTAAAAGTTAATATGAAACTATGAAACGAATAGCGCAGTTGAAAACTTCCATTGAGCAATTTCCGTCAATAAACGGAAATGTACTTGAGAAATTTTGTGCAGCCCTGTATATGATCTATAGAATTTATCTGCATCACGTACTATTTTTTTAAATGTTCATTTTAATGACACGTATCACAACTTAAAACGGACTTCAGACAATTATTGTTTCTAAACTTGAATAGTTCAATTTCATCTGTAGCCAAATACTTTTGTGTGTTCCTGTAAATGAATGGTACATTCTACACGCAATATTCTGCAGTAAGCGCCGTGTGGTTCATCTTACTGATATATATAAATTTCAGTATGTTTAAAATACTGTAATATTATTAAAATACACCACAAACGATTGTTCCCCATATACAGTAATGTAACAGAATTCTTTTGAATGTCTCTGTAAATGAACCGTAAATGCTATACACTTTATCTGCATTTCCGAACATGCTATAGTGTTACCAAATAGCATCTATCAATTTCATGGCAATCGGACTATATTTAAGCGAGTTAGTGCATGGACAGACAGACTGACTGACAAACCGAAAACAGAAACACTTTTCAATACGTTGGAAATTGTTAAAAAAAGAAAATAATAATTTTATACAATTCAAAACACGAAATTAACAAAAGTTGTGTTTGTTTTTAAATGGTTAATCTTTTTTCTCGTAAATGCTGTTCTTACTGTGATACAGAAAACTTCTTTCGCAAAGATATTTAATAACATAGGCTTATATTTAATCTAGTGGAAATCACTAAATTTGGATAGACAGTGTTAGGATTTCAATAACTAGCTATTCTGACTATAACGCTTCAGTAAAATATAAAACTCGTAACCTCTTTTTATTCACCAAAATGTAGCTTGGAAATTTCTGCACGTAGATCGTAATCCATCTTTAATAGGAAATAAACGTGAATATCAACAGCTGGATGGCCTTTAATTATAAATATTGAGTTTATGTCAGAGATAGTAATTCAATAATAATTTTGTTCTTAGGCTAAAAATATTCTAAAAGGCTTTTACATTAGACATCAAAAAATTTATTATAAGATTGATGGGGTCGAGTTATTATTCGAAGTAACGGACCATAAATATTTTATATATTTTGTTTTGTGATTAGTACAAGGACGTATATAAAAAATATTTTTTCTTTTTAATTTTATTATAACGTAAGGTTTTGATTATATTTTATTATTTTATCTCCTATATATTTTACGTTTATTTTTAACATAACTGTATGACTAAATTATAGGAATTAATTATGTTTTGGTGTAAATGCGTATAATCTAAACTAAATCCAAAATATCAACTACTATAAAGGCAGGAGACAAAACTCAACCGATTTCATTTTTAAAGAATTTTGTTGCTGTTACTGTTTGCATATATTTGTTATTTAAGTGCTTATAACAAGAACTTATTATTAATAATTAAACTGAAGTGTAATAAACAAAATTGTTAAATGTTAAAGTTAAAAAATGCTATAAAAAGTGATAGAAAATCTTTATTAAGATTGACGATCGTTTCGTCGCACCAACGGCGACATTTTCAAACGATCGTCAATCTTAATAAAGATTTTCTATCACTTTTTATAGCATTTTTTAACTTTATCTGTTTATAAGTGATTATTATACATGTGTTGTTAAATGTTTTTAATAATAAAGAAAACAACAATACTAAACAATTGTAAAATTGTAAAATAATGAACTTTTTATTACTTAGGGAATAAACTAAATTATAGGAATTAATTCTATTTTGAAGTAAATGAATATAATATACAAAAATAGAAAAATATCTAGTATGAAAACATTTAAAAGTTAAAACACAACCGTTTTTGATTTTTGAGGAATTTTGTTTCTTTTATTATTCGCATATCAACATTATTTTAGTTTTTATAAGAAGTAATTACTTTTAATCATCCAAGTGAAGCAAAATAAATAAAATTATTATATCATATTAAATAAATAAAATTAATAAATTATTATTATTAAATGTAACCATGTTTGTAATAAACAAGAAATCAACCACACTAAACAATTGGAAAATTATAAAATAATAAGTATTTTCATTACTTAATAAAAAGCTTCAAATTATATTTTATTTCTTAACTACTTTTTTTTAATGTAATGTATAAAAATGTATATTTTAAATATACTTAGAAATAATTCCTTATGTGAATTATACAATGCGCTCTACTATCTATTCCTAGAAAGTGTTGATGTTTGAATAACTATATTATCTAAAGATACGTTTGATTTATCGCTGAAACGCACAAACCTCTTTGAAAGCTGCATTCCCCAAATTGTTGCTTAGAAATGTCTACATGTGAATCGTAATCCGTCTTTAATAGGAAATAAGCATGAATCTCTATAGCTGGATCGCCGTTAATTATAAAATTTCAAGTTATGTCAAATATTATAATTTAATAATAATTACTAACCGCCCTTGGCAACCAGTTTAGTCTCCCTTAAATTTTATGTTTGAGAAAGCATGCTAAGAATTGTATCATGTTACTTTTATTCATCATTTAATTTACTTAGACTCCCTTAAATATAATTAATTTAATCCCTTAACTTAAAATTAGTTTTTGTTCCATTAAAATATCTCAATTTGTTGATTTTCTATAAGCAAGTAAACCCTACTGATTTACAATGGAAGCATATGGGAATTTGGCGAAATATTAGAGATATCGCCAAGTTGGCGTCCGTTTTGGCGATCAAAACTAGTCACCAAATTTAGCGATATATTTCCAAGTTGGCGACAAACTTGGTGGCATTTGGTGACAGATCATGGTCCCCCCTTTGGTAATCCCCCTTATAGGTACGGAGATGCATTAAATAGGGTTCAATAACCAATGAAATGCGTTTCATTCGGGCGTTGCCATTAAACAATTAACAAATAATCGCGATTTCTGTGCCACATACGATAGCGTAATATATATATAGATGTTTTAGGTTCAAATTATTTTAACAGACTTTTGCGTTGCACTTAATGAATTTCATGTTAACACTGATGGAGGTGTTTTTGTAATAAACACATGAAAAAAAAAACGATTTTAAAAGAACTATTCTTCTTATTAAAGTTTTTAGAGTGAGAGCTTGTGAAGAGATTTACATAAACACTTGATAAAGTCAAAAATCTTTATAAAATGATCATTCTTGCTTATTGAATTAGGTATGAATGACCTGAGCTGTTGCCAGTGGTTTAGCCCTTTATGCCCTATCGGTACTTTAAAGTACTACTAATATAAATTGTTATAAAATTAATTTAATGCATTGATTAGTAGCGATACAGGTTGGGAAGAGTTATAGATAATTTAATTTATCTTGTTCCAAAACCATTATTGGTAAAACATAAATATTTTAAAATGATGATTTCTTTTTCCTTTGCATCTTTTCAACTTTCTTGACGTGAAAGATAGGTGTGTGTATACACACACACAGCGTGTGTGTGTGTGTGTGTGGGGGGGGGGGTTCGGTTCGGAAATAGCTCTAAGTTTCTATTATGAGAGAATTATATTTGTACATTTCCTATTTCTATAAAATACGAAAAAAAAAAATGCAATTTAACAAATTACAACGACCATTTGGAAAATGATTTTTTCAAAGACTAAAATTTAAGACATAAAAAATCGCACGGGTTGATCATACATTACGTACGCCATGAATTAAACATTAACATTCCTGGACGCATCATGAACAAATTTTAAAAGAAATTTCAGGATTACATTTTTCAGTACTGTAAAATTTTAAACTTCTACGGAGCTGGTCATACATTGCGTACGCCATTGACTAAACATTAATATTCCTAGGTCAATTTTAAATGAGATTTCATTCTTAAACTCCTAAACATCCCACAATATTACTTTTTACACCGTCGTATAGAGAAAAAAATGTACTTTTAAAGGGAATTTGTTTGAAAGCTGTATCTCAATTTCTTTCTGAGTTATTAATTTTTTTTTTGTAGTTTTTATTACTTTTTTGTCATAGTGGATACATAAGTATCCATCTCTGTTGAAAGTAAAGGGAAAATACAGATTACTGTATAGACCAGTCGGAAAACGAATAAAATGCGGGATTCAAACAATAAAAAGCTTCAGATATGTTTTTGATTTCCTACCTTGACCGAGGACAATAACCATTTTTCCAACTGGGGTAAAAAAGATTTTAAATAAAAGATTTGAGTGGGGTTATAAATATTTCACAAAATACCTATAAATTCAAATTGAATTCATTAATTTTAATTGGCAAAATCCTTCTAAAGTTTATTACATGATTATGTAAAACTTCTAATGTAATTGCAAAAATTTACGAAAAATGCTTTAGAAGATGGAATTTTTGAATTCATAATTTGGGATATAAAGGGTTAAAAGTACACTTAATAAAGCTAACAAAGTAACAAAGCTAAATGAATAATGTCCCGATAATGGGTATATAAACTATATACTAAATTAGTAAAACGATCCTTTTTTTTTTTTTTCGATATGTATAAATGATGTTAGATCGAGAGCTGTTGAAGAGTTTTACTTAAGTACTTTTTAAAATTTAAAACCTTTATGAAACGATTTTTCTCCCTTATCTGTATTAGGTAAGGATTAGCTGACAGGTTTCCAGTGGTTTAGAAGTTTGCTTAACATTGTTACACAACCGGCAGCCGAGCATTGAATACTGCTCCGATAATTTATATGTAAACTATATACGAACTTAACATGAACTATTATTTTCTTAGATCAGTATTAATGGTGTTAGACCAAGAGCTATTGAAAGATTTTCTGAAATATTTCATACAGTTTGGAACCATTATAAAACTATTTTTCTTGCTTATCTGAATTAGGAAATTATCAGCAGACAGGTTACCAGCGGTTTAAAAGTAAACTTAGTATCGCCGCGTAGTACACGTCACAAAAAAGTGAAATGAATATTATTCCGTTTATTAAGAGATAAACTATATACTAACTTAATATGTGACTACTATTTTTTCCTAATCAGTATTAATGGGTTAGAGTGGCAGTTGACAAAGGAATTTAATTAAGTATTCCATAAAGATTGAAACTTTTATTAGACAATTGTTCTCGATTATCTAAATTAGGCATGGATGATCTGGCTGGCTGCAAGCGATTGCACAATGGGAAGAAAATGGGCAATTCCATGTTAACTTACGTTCTATTTAGAATAATCTAGTGCAGGGATTTTAGTAATATGTCATTAAAAAATATTCAAATGTAAAATTGACATGATTTGTTAATTAAACCTGTCCAAAGTGCAATTTGGATAAAAATTACGTAAAAATGAGAATGAAAATTGCACGTTTTATGGTAACTTACGCTTGTTTTTCAGTAATTTCACTCACTATAATAAACGTAACTGTCAGAATTCAAGAAATAACACTAAAATTTGTCATTTTAATCCAAATTTAGCTTTGAATAGGTTAAGTTAACAAATCATATCTTATTTCCATTTTGAATATTTTTGGGATGTTATATTATTAAAATTTCTGAAGTAAATTATTCTAAATGTAACGTAAGTTGACATGGAATGACCCAAATGCGTTTTTCGTGGACATGGATGTAGATTTCGTAGAAGACGTTGAAATGATATACGGTAACTTAAAGTGAATGTTGAGTCAGAAGTGGGAAAATTTGTATGGCTGCATGACTTTAACTTTTGTAAGTAAATCACAACAGAGTATCGTATTTTATCGCGAATTTTCGGAGCACTTTTTTAAAAAAGGTTCAAAGCCTACCGAACTCGGGCAGATCGCGGCGGATGTGGTTCTTATGAATTTCTCTCAGCCGATATTTCAGGATAAATAAAACAAATCCTGTTTTCCAGAACAATTCGGAATTATTTTTAATTCTGTATTTGTAAACATTACATTTAAAAACACTTATTTTTATACACAAACGTTAAAAAACACTACAAAAATGCGTTTTAAAATTAAATTATACATGATTGAATGACTTGTTTGAAGAATTATACTTTATTAAAGGGAAATATGAAATACCAACTCCAACTAAACAATTTGGCCAAACCTTAAAATTATACATTTTTTTTTTTTTTTTTTTTTTTTAATGGACATGTTTATTAAAGGTAAATTTTGCTATTTATCCCATTTACAGATTTATCATAAACTTCGGAATCTGTATAGAACACGTTCATCTAGTTTTTGAGTGATATATATGTTTATCAATTTTGGCAAACATCGCTGATTTTGGCCATTTCGTCAAACAAAGAATCGCACACCCCACAGCAAAGCAAAATGGCGTGCAACGTGATTATGGATATTACCTCCAATTATCTTGGCAATTATAACTAATGGGGATACTATACATTTCGCTTTGTAAGCGGGTGTGTGACTTTTCTAAGTATACTTTTAATTAAATGTCAACCTGACAGGCCATTTATGCTTATTTTAGATCAGCAAGAACAATTGTTTTATGAATGTTTTTACAACTATCAGAAAAGTAAATAAATATTCTTCACTAGCTGTATGTCTATGTAAGTAAAGATTAAAATTATTTTTCATATTTGTTTCCTTATAATAATGGTTTGATTATATTGTCCTATTTTTCTATGTACTTATATATTCATCTCTCACTTAAATAATATGTTAAACTCTACTTGATGAATTCATGCAAACGCAGAACATTTGACTAGATAGATTTCTATGAGCGCCTTTAAAAGAGAAATTTACATAATTTTGGATTAAAAAATAAAGAAAGAAAGAAAGAAAATTTTCGTGTTTATAATTATTGTGTTAGTATTTCAAAACAATTAAGTAAATAACAATTAAAATGAAAAGTCATATCTTAAGTATTTCAACAACTCCAGAAATGAGTAAAAAAAAAATAAATTAAATAATGAAAGAATAAAAAAAAAATGATTTTCAGTTATATTTGAAAGTCTTTAATCTTATTTTATAAATAAATATATATATATATATGTGTGTGTGTATATATATATATAATATGTACGATATGTACTCCAATGCGATTTACATAGAAAATATTGCATTTAATATGTGTGAATTATTACGATGCAACTCACTAAATACCTAGAAATTGTTGAAGTTTAAATACGTTAGTGCTGTAGAGATACGCTTGATTTCACTGTAATACGCACTAACCTCTTTGGATGCCATATTCACCAAATTGTTGCTTTGAAATGTCTGCACGTGGATCGTAATCCATATTTAATATGAAATAATCTTCAGTCTCAGCAGCTGGATGGCCGTTAATTATAAGTATTAAACTTACATTAGAGATTATTATTTAATAATAAATTCATTTTTAGGCTAAAAAAATAATAGTATTTTCCGTTACAATGCATGAAATTTATTGTTATATTTAAGGCTATATGTATTTATTAATACAAATAGATCAAACAAATGTAATATACGTTATGCTGTTATCTGAGTTATGATATGTCTTTAAGTTACTATAATGTTGTACATAATAGGAAAAACTTTTATTTGTTTTAACTAATACGAAATAATTCTGTCTTTCTCGTATCTGCTGTACATTTTCAAATATTTTCTTAAAGTTGAAACCATTAAATTTGGTTATTCTAATTTAGTAAAAATATTCATAATTGCAAGTACCTATAACTTTGCGAAATCGTATAAAATCTTTTTGGAAGCAATGCTTTTAATAAAATGAATCCTTTTTGGTGACCTCAAAAAATGAGATTTTATTTGTTCTTTAACCTTCAATATGAATTATTTCTTTTTCGGTTGTGATATATTATTGTATAATAAAACAAAATATTTGTAACAATATTTATTAATCTTTTGATACGGGTCATGACTGGTTGTAGCTAAGTAATATGAAGTCGTATAATTTTTCGCTCTTATACTGTTTGATCTGGTTGAAATAACCTTTTAAATAATGAGTGTTTGAAAACGCTAAGTCGAGTAGATTAGATGTCAAAGTTTTTGTAGTGGCATCATTCAGGGCAAAGTCGCCAGAAACGGATCGGGCAAAATGGTCAGATGGATACTTTGCCCGGAATCTATTTTATATTTATTGTTCATAACAAAATACTACTCAAATGTATTTTCTTAGAAAGGAAGGAGGCAGGTCGATGCAATAACTTCTGCAGAGAAAGGCTTACTCTCGACATTTGCAGCCTGCGTGTCTGCTTGGAGCATTTGAATTCCTCTATTTATCATATTGATACTATTTACTGTATTAATACCTGACATGATATTTCTTTTGGCCAGCCATTAAGTGTCGTCTCTAAAAAATAACGATTTGTTGCAGAATCCATCCGTAAAGAAAAGCAGTTGTATCATTGTACTGTTAAATACTAATAATCTCCATTGCAATTTTTTAAATTTCTAACGTACTGACATTTTTTATACCGTCTTATAAGGGGAAAATGTACTTTTAAATGCAGTTTATTTGAAAACTGTATTTTCAAATAACTCAAAATTCAACTGTATGAAGTTTATTTTTAAGATGTTATTTTTTTGTAGTTTTTAAAGCCTTTTTTTTTATTTTGGCAACTGAAGTACTCCATTTCTACAGAAAGTAAAGGAAGAAAAATAGGAAAATTGTAGTTTATTATGCCTTTTGATTGACATTTACCCATAACAACTGAAAAAAATTGTAGTTAAAAACAATTAAATTTAAAAAATTAAAAACCCCGACTGCGTAAAAAGCGAACTAATTAATTATTTCTCATCAGTGTGAAACTATTTTTTTTTTCAATTCCTACTATTAGCTCACACTCCCGATATATATACCTTGTTTAAATTTTCAATCGTTAATAAAATACTTATTATTAATCCAACCAAGCTCAAATAAATTTTTTTAAACTTGTAATGGATGACACTTCATGTTAATCCAGTTTTTTAATCAAATATTAATTCATTAATTAAATTAAATTAATTAATTTTCAATAATCGAGCGGGCCGTCTTCTTGATCAAGGCATTTTAAGCGCCACTCAAGAGGCAAGACGAATGGGAGAACAAAAGTTCTCTATTTGACCTAAGTAGGAGTTGACTTAAAATATGTTTTTATATTACTTGTTTACATTACTTACCTATTTTTTTATTTACTTGTATTGATGACTTTTAAGTTGTGTTTAATTGTTAGTTCCTATCTATAAACACTGTTTTGATGAGGTCTATAGATGTCTATGATGGTTAGAGTTGCAGCAAAGCTAGAGATACGACATACACAACTTCCAGGTTGTATAATATTTTAACGGATGTTCTGACTGTAAAATAGTCAATGAAACATCGTCTTCATTTTGAAACACCTACCAGTGATATGCCACTCAATAGGGTGCGTAATTTTTTTTTTCGTCTCTACCGCCATTTTGTATTTTACTGCCGCCATTTTGAATTTATAAAAACAAAACCTAACCTATAACCATCGGGCCGTTAAGATGAATTGGTAGAGACCCCATTCATTAAAATCCATCCAGCTGTTGGGATGTTTCGAGGGTATAAAGAAATCCACATACACAGATACGCGTGAAACACATAACCCTTCTTTTCAGTCGGGTAAAAATAGGTGCTATGTTCAAAAATTGGATTTGTGATTTCTGATAAAGCATGCAGCTATTATAAACTATATTTAATTTTATGTGTCCATATTAATGTTACAAACATATGAATCATTAATCTTTTTTAGTCGATTTTCTTGAATGATGAAATCGCTTTTTTGCTGATTTTTGTGTATTATTATGCGATAGTGGCATCATATGCATACATTTATGTATATGTTGTTTATGACTGGATCGTAAATATGGAATTCTTCAGCGGATGCAAATGACGTCATTTTATACAAAATATAAGCTTGAGTTATAAATCTTAAATTGGAATACATTTTATACCACCTATATTTATATACATATTTTTTTTTTTTTTTTTCATCTGGGGCGACACTAAATTCTGATAAAGCAGAATTCCTGATTTCTAGTTTTTTATCTTGTATCGATTTAATACTTAAAATATTACAAAACATGACACTTGTTCTTAATGTGTGTTTCTTTAGCTTGTGCTGATTAAATATACATCCTAAATCCATCTGATTTTTTCATTTAACTATGCTGGCCACTTTACACAGCCTAGGGCGCTAAAGCTAAAAGTGGCCAAATGTAGCTTTTATTCTAAAGTAACGTGTACATCTTAAAATATTTTTCTTTTTTAGCCCATTTATGCCTGAGTTTTTGTTTTCACACATTTTATGGTAAAATCACTTTAAAATGTTGCAAAATGAACAGGGAAAATACTAAAAGTAAATTACGCTAAAATATTTTTGTACTTATTTGATAAAATGTGAACGCGCTAAATATGGGAATATCCATATGTGGAAAAATGCATAATTATATGTTTTGTCTAAATCTATATAAATTAAGCTTTTAAATTGAATATTATATACTATAATTAGTATTTTTATAAACTAATAAAAAATATGTTTATTCCCATTGTTATATAATATGTTAGCGCCCTATATTTTGTACGTTGCAAACATCCATAAAAAATAATTCGCAATTTAAAAAAATGCGTATTTCAAAGAAGTCTACGAGCTAAGATTATGACTAATTATTTGGATCATTGATACAAAAAATAATAATAAACTTACTTTCTACACTTCGCTATCTCGAAAAATGAAAAACCTATAAAAAGCGAAAAAAGGCCTCCATTTAAGCAAATAAATGTCAATCTTATCCTGTCATCTCTCGGTAATAGATAAAGACATTTATATACAATTACTTCATACAAATTTCATGTTGTAAAGAAGAAGAAAATTATAAAAATTTAATAAAATTCGAAACGTCCCAGAAATGGGACGTTCGGCATAAATGGGTTAAAAGTAAAATAGCTGCTGAAACTAAATTTTTTATAGTTACCATAGTTTTTTTCTACAACTTTATTGATTCGAAACGAAACCTAAAAATTCATCAAAACTTAGGGTGGCCAAATTATCCTTCATTCGTCTATATTAAATGGAATTGTGCTTCACTTTGCAAAAAATTCTTTGTGGAAGAGTTATCTTTAAAATATTCTAGTATAAGTACTATTCTTAAAATATTCCAGTATAGGACAGAGATTAATTTTAAAAAAGTGGTATGAATAGATTTAAAAAAATTGTCTACTCTGAAAGTATCCCTCAAATATTTACAAGGTTAATGTATTATTGCATTTGTTGTTTATCGAGTTTTTAGTGAGTAAAAGCTTTTTTTCAGACTCTCTATACGAAAAATGCAACCTTTCAGAAATGTTTTTGGCAAACAGAACGGGACTGTTTTCTAAAATAGCTCAATATAATGAACCACAGATAAAGGAACTATGGTTATTCATGATTCAGATTACAAAACTAGATTTCTTTTCAAAACTGTTATTAGAGTGAATTGTGTCCACTGGATTTGTCCAGAATAGTTTATTTGGTCAGGCGTTGGTATTGGTTTGAAACCGAGGTCTTGGTTTCAAATCTTGACTTGGACACCTTTTACTCAGTTGAAAAAATTACAACTCGCATGATTTCTAAACCATTCAGTATAATATGATTGTTTTAAAATAATAAAGCCTACAAGTGATACTCATCTAGCAGAGCTTAAAGACGAAGAACACTACATTTTATGGAAATGTTAACGTCCTAAGCATAAAAGAGTTTCACGCAATTTATTTTTGCATGTTTCTAAACATATATTAATCGCATTTGAAGTTATTTTGTAGTAATGTTTCCTAGTATTATGAAGTCAGGTACTCTTTGAACCAACAAAATTCAAGAAAAAGTGACCACTAAAAAAATATCATAATACAATTTTTTACGAAAGAATTATTCTGACATCCATTGGGCACACGATTTTTGACATTTCGATGGCTAAAACAAACCAAGATTTTTTTACTCAGTAGAGATATAATGTGTTTCTAAAATGACCTACAATGAAAAGACAAAGCTTGTAGATCCCGATATTTTTTTTTCCTTTTTTTTTTCATGAAACATGAAATTTCAAGGTTTTTTTAAATAGAATTTTATTCGTAAATTCTAAATTTTTAACTTGACAAACATTATAATTGTTCATTTTATGCCTCTATACATTTAATACATTCAGTGAAAATTTCATGAAATTATAGGCAACCATTTTTCAGAAATCGCGCGCACAATGATCAAAATCGGCATTTTGAGAAAGTTTTCTTTAAATATTAAATCACTTCTTGATCCTATAGAAAAGCTCAAATGTTTTATGCATAACTTTTCCACTAATGTGGATATTTTATTTTATTTTATTTTATTTTAATTTATTTTTTATTTTTTTTTTTTTTACTTTTCAACGAAGTTCAAAAGAGTTCATGACTTCGATTTGTCTGTCCTCGCTCTAACTCTCGTAAATATACATTGCCCTGGAAATATTTGGATGTTATTGGCTTTTATCTAAGCACGATACCTATTTCAAATGAAGTTTTTAGCATGTTTAGTTTATTTACAGGGGCAGTCAAAAGTATTACGTTACATTACCGTCAATGAGAAAAAATCGTTTCAAATAAATTTTAAAGATGTTACACCCTTTCAGGCACTATAAAATCGATGTGCATTTACGAAGTGCACTAAAATATGCATTCTGTAGAATATGCGGTGCAAAGAATGGTTATTATTACTTTACAGGGCCACACTAACGAATTCAGTTACATAATAATATGGGGGGAATTGTTTGCGGTTAGTAATTTTAGTTATGATAATAATTTATTTAGTTATGTTATTAATTTTAATTATGTTAAACTATTTCATATATAATGAAATTAGTATACGTCACTGAAGTTTACTATAAGTTATTTCATGCATTATACTAAGTACATAGAAGTTACAGGGACTAATGATTTCAGATAGCATATTCTATCCGAAGTATATTAGCGATGATAGTAGGAAATGTATTTTTTATTATGATATGCGCTTTTAAGTTTCACTATATTTATTGATATAATATGGTGTGTATAAATCCTATAGTTGATATACAGGGCTACACAAAAGAATTCGTAAAGGTTACTGAGTATGAGCGTAAATTGCTTAAAGGTGTTTTTTAAATGAGTTAAGCATTTTTACGCTGAACTTAGTTTAGTTAAGTAGTTAAGTTTCTAAGTTTAAGTTTCTTTAGTTTACTTAGAAATGTTTGTAGACTATAAATAAAGTGACATACAGAGTCACGCAAAGAATTGGATACATGGCCGTCTACGGATAATAATTTCTGGAAATGTGATTTCTGTAGTTTTAAGAGTCTTTTATTTTGAATTAAATTTTAGCTAAATAGTGGCGTGTAATAAAGGTACTAGGTAAACTACAAGACTGAACAAATCTATCCAAGTATGTTTCCATCTATTAGTATAAATTACTGAAAGAGAAATTTCAACCTTCTATGCGTTTCCTTGCTAAACTAAATTTTCCCATTATATAGTATATATATCAACCTACAGATCAAATGCAGGTCTACTCAACATAATTGGAATACATGTTTGGCTATGGACGGTAACTACCGAAATTAATTTTTAAATGTTTTATCTGTTTTCTAAAATGTTTACGTAGTTATCGTATTTACCTTATTTCTCTAAATAATGAAGTTTTGTTAAAGATTTCAGGAAGTGTTGGGAAGTGATTCATAATCTATGCTTAACGTATGATTTTTCATTCTTGTTAAATGTTTCTAAAGAATCACATTTAATTATAAGTTATTTTTTAAAAAATCGAGTTTTGGACACTTTAAAAGTTACCTGACACCTTAAAAACTTCAGAAATTTGCACAAATGTAATAGGTATACAACACTCTAAGCTTATTTGTAATAATATAAATTTAAACAGACATAATTTGCACTAGAATGGTTATACGCAAAAATTGAAGCAATTTAAAAATATCATTTAAATTTTCAAATATTTTTTCTAATCTCCTTTCACGCAAGAATTCCTTTTTAATAACTTCAACAATTAGTATTCATTTCATGTAAAATTCGCATCATGCACAAATTCACACACACATATATATAGGCGTACTTTATTATACCTGTATGTAAATTTAATTTGCTCCAGCATTCACGAAGAACTTTGGACCATACATATTACAAAATTACATTATTCTATACAATTCTCGTCCAGTAAATTCAATAAAATATATCCAATTCAGTTGAAACGTACATTGATAATCATAAGAGCAAAGCAACTGAGCCTGAATATTAAAGTGCTTTCAGTAATGGATATGATAGGAGTTGAGTCGCAGGAACATTCAGTCACATTCTGTCATTATATCCAGCGCTTACAAAAGTTATTTCAAAATAAGATATGGATGCTGCTTTGAACGCATTTGGCTTTCTGAATACCAAGTTAAAACTGATATAATTGTGGGAAATAATATTGAGAATCTGAATAAAGCTGAAATTCAGATATTGAGAAACTAAGTCTATAAAATTTCCAAGAACATATACATTGTATTAAAAGGAAAGAGGTTGCTTAATTTATATGTGAATTAATTATTCAGTTATAATTCATTTAAAAAAAAGGACAAAATTTCCAGTTATCTTACATACTTCAAATTTATTAAAATTGTATTTCGATTTTACAAAATATAAATTAAAATATACAAAAATTCCAATTCATAAGATTTTGCACTTTTAAAAAATCTTCAGAAAACTGTCAAGACATTAAACGTAAATAATAAAGCTTCCAATGAATCATCATAAAAAAAAAACAGGATGCGTTTCGGAATGGAAATTTTAAGAGCCCGTCATCAGGCAATGTAAACTAGTGTGCGGGAGATGACACGAATATGAGTGTTAATAAAAGTATTCTGGACCTTTTGCATATAAATTTCTCTAAACAAATATTAGTGAAGGAAGACTAGGTCACAATTAATTAATGGCTTCATTTTTAATTACATAAATATTTATTTTTTAATGGATAAAACAGTAACGAAAATTCAAGATAAAGCACACTGGTCACACTGGTTATAACAATTTTTAGATTTATAAATATTTAAAGAAATAATTAGACTATAGAAAATAAGTTGTCCGTTCAATGTGTATAATAAATGCAATGTACTTAATTATTATATTATTAAACTAGCTGAACTGCCCCGCGTTGCCCATGCTCGTGATAAATATCCCTTAAATTAACCTAAAATTTGTATGATGTCTTAAGACTTCATTTTATGTGAATTTATATTCTTAAATGAAAGAATATTGAATATAAAGTATATACTAGTTGGTATTTTCTGCGTAATATGATTTTTGGAGTCTATGTGCCCCGAAAGCGAACGAAACCGGGATGAAACAAGCGTTTTTTTAATGATTTCGTCAAAATTGCACATATTTTATTTATTTATTTTTTAATATTTCTACCCGTCCGAACATTTAAAGATTTTTTTAGCTGATGAGAATCGGATATATGAGATGATTTAAAAATATTGGGTTAAAATGTGACTTTTACTTACTTTTAGCGTAGAAAATATCGTCTCCGTTATCGGCGTAGTAACCTGCGATTTGAAATGGTTAAAATTAATATATTTTAGAACTTATTACACCATTAGACGAATGTTTCAGCTTTAAAAACATCTTTTTGGTTTGTCGAAATCTCTAAATTTGCGCTGTCGATGCGCAAAACCGCGACTAAACATAATTTTTTTTTTCTTTTTAGGGATTTTGTCAAAATTTTTACACATTTCATTTTGTAAAAAAATATTTCTACCCGTCAGAACATTTAAATTTTTTTGTAGGTGATGTAAATCTCATCTACTAAGATGCTCTTTAAAGTTTGTGTTAACATACGGACGTTTAGTTACTTTTAGTTCAGAAAAAATATCGTCTCCGTGAGGCGTGACGTGACCTGAGTTCGCTGGTGTATTAGAAAGAGTTAAAATTCATATTGTTTAAAAAATATTACAACATAAGTGAGAAAAAAGGACTCAGCTTAAAGAAAATACTTTTGCTTTGTCGGTATCTCTGAAATTGTATCCTGGAGAGGCGTTGCAATAAGGGAGAAAACCTTTTTCGTATCATCGACCCTTTTTAAAATTCTTTTTCAAAGGATTAACTGAATATTTTTTCAACTGAATGTAGAATTTGAGACGTAAGAGAATATGTCTTTCAGAATATGTCTTTCGTTTTTAACTTTTCTCAGCAGTTTGGTTGATGTTAGCTAATAAAAATGACAAAATACGACAGAAATTTTCTTTTTCGTTCTTCATTTTCAACCGATGCGTAAATAAACCTTCAGCGCATGCATCACAGCTTTTCACTTCTCGTAACGACCGATATTAGTTTTTAATGAGAGTGAGTTGCGATTGTTAATAAATAACTATACTAATTATAAGAATTTTAAAATTCTGAGACTCAGGTGCATCAGGAGACACTTTGGGCTAGCCTCACAAAAAGGTTTATCCTCGTTCTAAAAACTAAAGAATTAAAGGTATTTGCTGTATATTTCTTTGCCTTTTTCTAAAAAAAATATTATTATAAATGAATCTATTATGTACAACCCTTGGCAAAAAGTTTCCGATCAGTGATATCAAGTTTATAATTTTTGCATTTCGAAGCATATATTTCGCGATAAATGAGCATAGGGGCGTTTTGCAATATGACAAATAAAAGAACACGTATTAAAATATAAATGAAAAGTGGATTTAATATAATAATCATATAATTTATAATTATACTGCAGGTTGTGTTTCCTCGTGCAAATGTTTCCTCGTGAGAAAAAAATATTCGCTGAAGACGGAAGTTGGAAAATAGTAATCGATCACTGAAGAAACAAGTTTTAAATTTGAATATTGAAGAGAGATAAGAGTGCCTGTGCATGCATACAATATCTGAATCCTATTTAACAGAAAAAAATCATCCAGCTGCGAGATCAAAGGCAGCCCTGAAGGGCTGGACAATGGCTCGTGTGATATGCCTGTCCCACGATTTAATAATCCGCATGATTAAATTGTTGCAAGAGGGAAATTCACAAAAAAAAGTGACTGCTTTATTAAATTGTTCTCAAAGTACGGTATGCGATATTTGGAAAAAAATATGAGTTGACTAACAGCGAGGAAAATTTAAATTGAAGTGGACGTCCACGAATGACAACGCCTAGGGAGGACAGAAAACTTGTGGAAAAGGCGAAAAGAAAGCGTCGAGCAACCTCAAAACAACTCATTGTCGAATGGTCTAAGTATAACGTAAAGGTATGTGACCACACAGTTCGTAATCGTCTAAATGCAATAAGATTAAATTCTGTAAAGCTAAAACGAAACTTTACTTGACAAAGAAGCATAGAAAAAGCGCTTGCAATGGTGTATAAAACATGTACAGTGGCCACCTGATAAAGAGAATAAAGTTATTTTTAGCGATGAATCTCACATATTTCTCGGAACAGGTGATGACTGTGGAACATTTGTTTGAAGGAGAGTTGATGAAAAGTTGAATGATAAGTGTGTCAATACGAGGACTAAATTTTCACCTGCATTTACAGTTTGGAGATATATGACATCACAAGGCGTCGGCAAGTTGTGTATTGTGTTACGTACAGTAAACTCTGAAGTTTACATTGAAATTTTAGAGATTTTTTTTATTCCCAGCATCGATCAATGGTTCGGGGATCAAAATGACTTCTAATTTCAAGATGACAACGCAGCTCCCCATCGCACCAAGTCAGTGAAGAAATTTCTACAAAATGTAGATAATAATCCAATTAAAACCATGAATTGGCCGCCCAATAGTCCGGATCTTAATCCCATCAAAAATCTGTGGAATATATTAAAAAGATAAATCGATTTTCGAAGGATCACAAATGCCATAAAACTACGTAGTGGAAAATGGAGGAAAACTAGGGGAATGCTTATGTGAAATTGCTCCCGATGAGTGTAAAAAGTTTATTGAGTCCATTCCACGAAGAATTTTGGCTGTCATCCGAGCTAAAGGGGGATTTACTATATATTGATGACAGTGATCGGTTATTTTTTTCCAAATCAAAGCGTGATTGGATAATTTTAAGAAGATTTCGTAAGACATACTACCTATTGCAGTCGTTACCATGGTGCGACTTTTGAAAAATTCCTTCATAACTTTTCATTATAGGACCCCAGGAACCCAAAGCCACCCCCACCTAAAAAGTTTATATATATATATATATATATATATATATATGTATGTATGTACTAAATTTTGTCCGCACGATAAAAGTCGTAATTATGCACGGATCTTCTTCAAACTCGCCAACAACTTTGAGATGACTAATATCTCGGCGGGGATTGCAAATGGAAAAAATCGGCCCAAGGGAATGGAAATGGGGAGGGTTCAAAATTTTGAATACCCTCTTAACATGATTCTGATAAAACCAGCTCCTACACAACAATGGCAGGAAAAAAAAAATATTTTTCGTTATAGCAGTTGCCAACAATTAAAAAAAAAAGAAAGAAAATTCTCATCACAACAAATGCTTTTCTATTGCAAGGTTTCACGTGAAAAATTAAATTAAATAAATAGCTTGAATAATTGGAACAAATTGAATATTACGTCATAAGTTTCCTAGAGCAAGATTTCCGCATGAAAACACAAAATGAAATAAATAGTTTGACGAATAAAAATATATATATATTGCATCATATTGGAAATAAAACGGACCTCAGCAGGTGAATATGTAACGTCATGTGAGTTTGAAGAAACGTATTAAAACATGACGAAAATCCGAGAATGGAAATATTAACTTATTTTAACACTTTGAGGTTCTCTGAATTTGCTTTAGCTATTTTTTAAACCTATTCCATATACATTCGTGTGTGTATTCGTGTATATTAGAATTTTCCCAAAATGTTTAGCTCTCTGGAGCTCATTCTTATTGAAGGAACTGGGTCTATCTCTAATCTTGATTTAAGTTTTGTTGGTGAATTTAGTACTTCGAAATCTACCTCCGCCTGTAGGCCCGAGCCGTCAGGGATTTTTTTTCTTTGGTGTTTAAATTCCAATCACCATTTTTCTGTTTATAAATCGATGTATAATCATTGTTCTGTATTGCATATTGTTGTTCATTACATATAATACAAATGTATTATCGCTAATAATCGTTTAATTTTTTAAGCAGTGAGAATAAATTATCCTTTCTTACAAAAAATGGTAGTTGTTGGTGTAATGATCGGAAACTTTGTGCCAAGGGTTGTATATAAATGAGAAAAAAAAAAATGTAAATCATAACGATTAAAAGGCGAATAGATATGAATACTTCAAGAATTTTGATAGCGTTTTTTCATTATTATTAAAGAAGTCTAGGAAATAAATTCAAGTAAACAATTTCAACTTCTTGAAAATTACAAAATTTGTTTTTGAGAAGAATTAGTACTGTATGATTTTTTTTTTTTTTGAGTATTTAATATTACTTTTTTGATATCTTGTTAAATGGGTTATAATGAAAAGAAGGAAGGCGAAAGAAATGATTTAATAAAGAAGAAATGCAGTTTATGTGCTATCACTGGTTTTCTTTTCATTTGGAAAAAAAAAAAAAAAAAAAGTACCCCTTTTATATTATAGATTATTAAAAAACTTTCTGCATAATTTTCTTACACGTATTTTCCTTAACGATAGATCCATATTTCTAAATTAATAATTAGTTTATGATAAAAATACATAAAGCGTCAGGCATTGCTTACTAATACAATAAAAATCGATATTTTTAGTTAACACTTCTATTAAAATCTATTCATATTACAGAAAATCCTATCTCTAATTTTATAAAACCTTTTAAACGTCAAAGATGCGGTAAAAAGGCTTTTTTTACGTATTTTTAATCCTCGGATCTTTACGCAACATTCGTCAGAATATACCAGAGATGTCGACATAAATAAAGAAAAGTAACAAGAAATTAAAATCATGTACCAAAGCATAGATTATGTAACACCTTACAACATTACCAGAAAACTTTCACAAAACATCGACGTTTAAAAATGTAAAGAAAAGATTTTATTAAACATTTTAGAAAACGCATAACATATTTGAAAATCAAATTGCACCAATTACCGCCCATAGCGCGAAAGATTACTTCTATTGTTTAAACGTGATCTGTAGATTTGTATATATACCGCCTAGTATGCTAAAATTCAGTATATTAAGAAGACGCATAATAAAATTTAAAATTGACATTCAGCAATCCCTACCAATTCACGGAAATTTACTTGAATTCTTTTATGCAGACTTGTACATTCTTAACAATTTTTTATACACGCCAAATGTAAAGATGAAATTTAATTCAGGGTAAACACGCTTAAACTACTAAGATCACACATTTCAGAAATTATCATCCATAGGTGTGCATGTATACAGTTGTTTGCATAACCTTGCATATTATTATATTTTTTTAAACATATGTTTCTAAATATAGATGACTTTGACAATGTATAACTCAATTTAAAAAAAAAAAAAATCACATTCATCTCAGTACAGTTCTTACGAATTCTTTTGCGTAGCCCTGTATATGGTCTGCAGAATTTATACAGAAAATATATTATGCAAAAATTTATTTAAATTTAAAAGCGCATACCATAGCTGAAAAAGTACTTTCATCAATCATCCCAAATAGCTAATACTGATAACCAAAAATTGACTTTTTATTTTTTTCTTAAATTTAAAGCTAATATTCAAATTATATCCACTCTTGAATAAATAAAAATAATATTAAAAATTTTTACTTGGTTCTTATATTTTTTTTAACAAAGGATATGTATTTATAGGTTGTTACGATAGATCACAATTTAGGAGATCGTACAATAATGCATAATATAATACATAAATGTTAAATTTACCAGCAGTATACTTGTACACTGTTTGTACACATTTTCTACATATTTTACACACATTTTACGCAGCTGAACACAATTTGAGTTTCTTAATTTGAGTACATTAGTATTTATTTTTGCGTTTATATTTATACTCAGTATCTCCTCTCTTGATGAACCAACAATAATCGGCAAGCATTGCTGCATTCCATTGCATTCGCTAACGGGACTCCATAGCAGAAATCTGTTGGTGAAATCGTTCACCATGCTCGTAGCTCATTGTTCCCATATTATCTGGGAAAAGTCAATATGAGAGTGCAAGTAATGAAGTTTTAATGACGTGAGACAATTTAGCTTTTTAAAATTGTTTAGCATATTTTGAACTATACAGTTGTAATTTGTAGTTTTGTTATTCCCTAAGAAATTATGCACAACGTCCTTGAATGAAAGCCATCAAACTTCAGATTCAGTCAGACGTTAACACAGTTTTTGCTGATTAGATTTTTGTATAAATCACCCAACAGGTAACGCCGCTATGCAGCTTTTACTCTACTTTGGCAAAAGTCATATCTCAAGAACTCATGCATGGAGTTACATATCTTTAGAATCCTCATGATGGGCATAGATTGCCATTTAATGTTTGCACCCTGATGGTGAATTTTGTAGTATTAACATGTATGAGATAGAAGATAGTTTTGGGATTGCCACATCCAACTAGTTTTTTCGTCTGCTGTATTTGTTATTTTAGTATTTTCTAAATTTCTACTGTCGCTCCCTCAAATTGCCCCCCACCCTTTCCCGGCCATTTGAATGTTTAAAACTTGTATTTACAAAAATGAAATCCTTTATTAAAAAATGCATATTATAATTTAATAGTTTATTTAATTTGTAGGTCCTTACATTTTTTTGGGCCTCGAAAGTCCTTGATTTTTATTTAAAGAAATGTGTAAGAAACCTGTATTATTCTATCTATCTATCTCTATATATATATATATATATATATATATATATATATTTCTGCTTTCTCCTTCCCCTGTAAAAATTATACAAAGTTAAAATAGTCCTTCATATGAATTGGTGCTGATTATGTTTTGGTGTAAATCGCCCAACAGGTGGCGCTTCTGTGTTACATTTTTCACCTGAACGAAACACATTTTATTGCCACTTAGATGTATTATAATTAGCATATATTTGTTCATTTTTATGTCATTAGACTGTAGAAACAACGTACTTTAAAAGGCAGCAAAATAACTTAATGAGATATATTTAAACACAGATATCTCTGAAACGAAAACCAACTTCACCTTTCTATAAATATTTCCTAAATTCTCAGGGTTATGGTTACTTAAATTTGCTAAAATTTTCCAAGAAAAATTTTTTTGTTTATCAGTGTAATACTTGGTAGGGGAGAGGGGGGTACCTTTGAACTGGGGGCACCTTTGAACACTCTAAATATTTTCCTTTAAATAAATTATATTTTTTAAATATGTATGGCAGCACATTACTACTGCTTCAATGTTACAAGAATACAAAGCTTTACTATTTTTAATGTACACTACTGCCTAAGCAAGATATGCATATTTTGCTTTCTTGAATCTAAACTTAACAAAATAAAGTTGTAAACTTTTTGTTGATAATCTTGTATCCTAAAATTATAATTTACTATTTAATACCTAAATAAGGATGTTAGCTTTAACTTATAAGGTTTGTTTTATTCAAATTCTCAAACCTAATTGAGTAAATAGTTACAATGCTAAACTCCTTGTGATGGTGCACCATTGAACGGAAAAGTTGGGGTACCGTTGAACAATTAAAACTATGAAGTAAAGAGTTATAGATGTATCTAAATATTATTATTGTTGTATTTTTTCCAAGTATGAAAATTAAGAGATTAATTAAGTGTTACTATACTTAAAATGAAAGTTGTACTGATGCGGGACACACAACAATAATTCATAATTTAGCAGATTTGTCTAACAAACCCAATGCTGTTTCATTTACAATAGTAAACATTATTTCTGGATTACATAAAACAGGGTTTTATCCATTTTCTATAACAATTTGAATGTAAATGATTTCATTTTAGTTCAGTTTCATGCAAAAAGAACTCTTCATTACGTCGGTCAGATTAAAATGCTTAATGTCAGGTTTCTTCGTAAAAAAAGAAAAAAAAAAGATATATTTTCCAGAGGCATCAGATATCAATTTGGTGGATTTTAAGGATTTTATACAAAAAAGTTGCCACAATTAAACATAATTGGAGGGATCCTCCGTTCTGTCTCAACAATGTGCTTTGATGGATACAAATTTGGTTAAATAATAAAAAAAAAGTAATTTCAGTTAAATGTAATTGTGTAATTTTATCTTATTATTTTATCTTTTGGAAAGGTAGGCAGTTTTTAATAAAAACTATCAATATTTTCATATTTTGTTTATTTGTTCAAAGGTACCCCTAGCTTGTTCAAAGGCACCCCTACATGGGTCAGGTTTGAACAGAAAACTTTCAGCTTTTTAAAGTAACACAATATATTTAATTTATCTGAAAAACTGTAATTTTTCATTTCATATGATGCAGAATTACATTCTTTCTCTCACGAAATATTTAAAATTCAATAATTATTCATATTCAAGTATTATTATATATTATATAATATTATTATTCAAGTAAGAAATATGTGGATTTAAAAAAAAAATGTTCAAAGGTGCCCCCCTCTCCCCTATGTAGCATTGTATCCAAAATCATTTATGTGTCCCTATAAAAGAAATTAAATGTGATGCACATCATATTCTAATTTAAGCATCTTGTAGTAAAGATCAATAGCGTATATAAATTCCGTCATGTTTGAAATTGCTCAATAAAATGAAAATATGCTGCAAGCAATTTTCTTCAGTAGACCATAATAAAACTGAACTCTTTTGTGTGATCCTGCAAATGAATGATAAATGCTTTTCACCCGTACAGAAAGCATCTTTTAGTGCGCCTCAAAAAATTCATATCAATTTCATTATATTTTTAATAGAGAAACGTCATTAAAATACGACTTAAACGATTTTCCTTCATAAGCCATAATATCAGGGAATACTTTTGAGCTTCCTGTACAAGTACTATAGCTGCTAGGCCTAAAATATTCTATAGAAACCATTTTATAATGCACCTCCAGAAGATGTATAAATTTCATTACGTTTAAAATGATTTAACATCATGAAAATATACCGCAAATGATTTTCACCTTTGACCATACTGTAAATCAGGCATGTTAAACAGGTGGCCCGCGGGCCACAACTATAACGCCTACAACTTATCTTTGGACCGCAAAGCCTTTGGTATTTTACCTGTATTTAATTTAATTCAATGAACGTGCATGCTGAAATTACAATATGTACGAACACACTTGCACCAACCGTGGTCTCAGAGAAGGCAAACATGAATTCGAACTATCTATAACTCTTATGCAAGGTTACAATTTTCATGTTAAATCGACAAATTCTGAATGTGTATTTTTAAAAGACCACCAAAAGACAAATACTTGGAGTTTTCATTTGCAAGTACAGAGTGCCTGAGTCAACTTAAACTTCAAAGCAAGTTCCGTAGTGCTATCTTGTTATTTGATAGTATTAGAGACTTAAAATAGAATTTATTAGTTTTAAAAATCTATTTAAAAAATGCATTTTATTTTGTTTATGTCACGGATAATTACAAGCCAAGCCAACGCGGTGGTTAAAGAATGCCAACATAGTACGCAGAACCGCCATCATAACTAAATAAGAAAAATAAAACGAATTTTTGAAGAAAAGGAACGATCCGAACAAATAAATTTGATAGTGGAGAATCGCAGAAGGATCATTTGTAGCTTCTGAAGCCTAATGTAAAATCAAAAAATGGTGCGTAGAACATCCAAAATTTTCGGCGCACTACACTTTGCTTACAGATCAGTTTAGACGTAGCAAAAGCTGAGAATGAGTAGGGAGTAGGTGCCAAGAGACACATTAAGGATATATTAGAAGGTTTACGGAGGACCTAAACTAAACTGAATCCTACTAAGAACTATACAGGATGTCCACTCTCAACGGTGTCCAATGTCTAATTCCTAAACCGTTAGTCATAGATGGTTCCAATATAGTTCCAATTAAAAAATGTTTTAAATGAGGTAAAGAAATATTTTAAAATTAATCTGGGTCAATAAAAACATTTCTTAAAAAATTACGAAATTAAAATTTTTATTCGGTCACCAGGTCCTATAAGTTATTTTTTGTAAAATTTTCCTGTAACACTGAGAAGTAAAACAAAAAAAAAGTCCCGTTGTTCTACGATTAAAATTGACCGAGTAATAACTATTTAAAGTTGGAGCATATTTTTTGTTGCAAATTAGGGATCATTCACAAATTTAGTGGAAATACAATTTCGTCAGATATATTAAAAAAGTTGTTGAGAGTAAAATTAACATTGCAATATAAATTTGAAATCATTCTGGCACATTAAAGCAAAATATACGTTTGTAATAAACATATCAGAAGAAAAAAAAAAACAGAATTTTTGTTAACTAAAATGATGAAAATTAACAGTTTTGGCTTTTGATAATTGATTCTTGTGTATTATATACCGCTAAATCCGAAATTGACCTTCATTTTTTACCATCATGTAACGATTTGTTGCAAATCGTAAATTTTAAAGAAAGAAAGAAAAATATAGCGAAAATTTGATAGTATAAAATATATGTCATTGTTGTGTTTTTAACTTTTGATAATTGATCATTATGTATTCTTTACCGATGAATCCGTAAATGGCCTTCATTTTTAACCATCACGCCAGGAGTTTTCGAAAATTGTAAATTTCAAAGTTAAAAAATTCAAATTTAAAATTGAACTTCCTCCCTGACCTCTTCGTACTCATCAGCTGTTTAGCTGTATGAATCCTAGTATAAGCCAAAAATTGAATAATCTATTGAATTAAATGAAAATTAAATTAAATAAAAAAAGTGTTACATCTGCTTTATAATATCAGATTTTCGCTATAATTTAACTATGACGTTTACGATTTGAAAAAAAGAAAAAAAAATCTAACGTGATGGTTAAAAATGAAGGTCATTTTCAGATTCAGTGCTAAAAAGTGCATGAAAATCAATTATCAACAGTTAAAAAATAGTGTCATCTCCTCTATTTTATAGTATTCTATTTGAGTTATTTTTTAACTTTGACTATGATTTGCAAAGAATCATGACTCGATGGTTAAAAATTAAGGTAATTTTCGAATTCAATGCTAAAAAATACATAAAAGTTAAAAAGCACTACCATCACAGTCTTGTGTTATCTAAATTAAAACTTTTCTTAAACTTCTCGGCGGTAATCTATCCGAATTTTTTTGTATAATCCTGTAAAATAAGTATAAATGGTAACCATCGAAAATCATAATACTAGATTGTCATCGGATTTACGTTAGTGTGTAAAATTTAATCTTGGTCGAATATTTGAAAGTGAGTTAAAATTTGAGTAAAAATTTGAATTTGAAAAGCATACATACGATCGTTGAAATTAAATAAAAACTTATAAAAATAACATAATTTTTGTTAAAAAAAATCATGAAAAGACAGTATTAAATCCGTGCAAAATAAAACATGTTAAAATACAATTGTTTTTGACAATCTGAAACTTAATAAAAGGTAAATCACATCAGTCGTAATACTTGTACGATTTTATTCAAAGCGCAAATACATATGAAATACTTTCTCCGAATACGTTAAGCAGTTGGTATATGATCCCTCAAAATCTGGCGAACTCATTTGCATGCAGGTGTAGAAAAGTGGCACAAGTCATGCATTTTAAAAGTTTCATAACTCGGTTAATTTTATGGTTACATGAACGGGACTTTTGTTGTCTTACTTTTCATCGTAATAGGAAAAGTTTACTAAATATAACTTATAGGACCGGGGACCGTAAAAAAATTTTAATTTCGTAATCTTTTAAGAATTGTTTTTACTGACCGAATTCGCTTTTAAAATATTTCTTTATCTCATTTGAAACATTTTTGTAATTGGAAATACAGTGACCTCTCACTTATACGACTTTCAAGGGATCGTGGAAAAAAGTCGCATAACTGAGAGAGTCGTATAAGTGAGAGACCGTCTTATTATACAAGTTTCAAATTTTATAGACATTAATTATTTTACCTATACTAAAAATGATAATTTTGAGTACTAAGAACATATTTTAACAAAATTTGAAAATGTATTAAAAAAATAAACATAAAATACATTAAAAAAATTCACAATATAGCTCATTTACCTCTATGTTTATTTTAAAGATTTACAGATCACATTTTCTCAAAAAATGAAGTGGTATTAGTTTGTCTCTATCGTAGATGGAAAGAGAAAATGTCTTTTTCTAAGTCTAATAAAGCTTTAAGCTAGTTTGGGAATAATCATTTTGATGGACATAATTCTTTAATTTATTTAAAGCAGTACTTACTTTTGAAAAATTTACAGCAGCAGGAACATTGCTCTCATCTTCGTCATCCCCCTTGCTCACTTTTTCATTATTAATATCCTCAAAGATTTCTTCAGCAGTTCTCAGTTCTAACAGAAGAAGTTTATCATCACATTCTACATAACCTTTGAAATTAATACCTTCGTTCATAAACATTTCATTCGAGTCTTCATTATTAAAGGTTCCCATACGCTCTCACTATCAGGTTCATTTGTTGAACTAGTAGTTTGGTCTTGTGGAAAACTGCATTTCCTAAAACAATTCTTAATTGTCTGCGATGTCACATTTTTCCATGCAGATGCTGTAAAATGCATAGCATCTAAAATGTAAATTGATTTAGCTTCCCTTTTGTTTTCCCAATCAAAAATAAAACGACGAATCAAACTCCTTCTGTAGTATATTTTGAAATTCTTTTTAATCCCTAAATCTAATGGCTGTAATCTGCTTATAGAATTTGCTGGCAAAATTTTAAACGTTAATTTGTTGCAGAAACGGTAGATCTTTTACATCAGGATGTGATGGACATTGATCCATTAGAAGTAAAACCTTTCTTTGTTGTTTTTTAAATTTATCATCCATCTCTTTTAAAAAATCAGTGAACATTTCTGATGTCATCCATGCTTTTTTTGAATTTCTGTAGCCACATGGCTCTTGATTTTCCTATTACTAAAGGTTCTATTTTTTCTGAACCAACACTATTTGTGCAAAAAAGGATAGTTAATCTTTCTTTACCTTTTCTGGTCCCGTGATATGGTTCTTCTTTGTATGATAATGTCTTATCTGGTATCAGCTAGAAAAACAGTCCGTTTCATCACAGTTAAAAATGTCTTTAGGTCCCTTAATCCTTAATTAACATAGGTAGATTTTGCAACCGTTGCCTAACATCATTTTCACTAACACATGCGCTTTCTCCTGTGATGCGATGATGTAAAAGTCGATGTCTTTTTTTCAGCTTCTCGAGCCACCCAAGATGCTGAAAAATTCTCGATACCATACTTCTCAGCAAGAGCGAAGCCTTTTCTTTTAAAATCACACCATCTATCGGTAAATTTGAAGCTCGCATTTGGTTATACCACGCGATTAATGCTGATTTCAATTTTTTAAATCTGCCACATTGCATCCTAGATCTCTTTGAATCGAAATTTTTGATGCATTAATATTGTCATTTTTATTTTAATGGTTTCAACTTTGAATTGTATGCTTAATGCTTTATGTTTTGACATTTTCTGTTTAGGTATCGACATGCAGCAAACTGAAAAAATTACAGCGAAATGAGTAACCTTTCTCGCGTCTAGTACGGAAGCTTGTAGTGATTTGCTGCAACGTATGCGTTTTCCCCCCTTCGCTCTGCGAGCTGTACGTGCATGTGCATAGGTCTTTTGGTAGGATTCTAGCTTGAGATGTGTTTCCGATATGTTCTCGCTTTAGTATTTTTTCCTAGTGATGTTCAAGAACTGTTATTTTCGATTTGTTAAGTTTAAAATAAAAGTCTATTTTTCTTAAAACAATCTCATTCCTAAAAGACGACGCATTCCTAAAAGCTGTTAAATTTTTCCAGAAGTGCATTTTGAAAAAACCCTGATTTTTCACCCAGCTCCATACAGAGACGTGATCTGCAGGAGGTCATTTGACTTTTGTCAAATGGCAGACACAAAAGAATTACATACAATCACCCTCCCAGCATAGATTTCATCGTTATTAACAAACGAAGGTAGATAAGAAATGTTATTCATTATTCATAAACACTTTAACAATAATGAAAGGATAAATGTAAGAAAATCTGAATGATTTGTACTTTAAAGATTATAAAAATTAATTCTAGTGTGAGAAATGTAAAATCGCCTGAACCGTTTAAAGCGTCGTATAAGTGAGAGAAGCAGTCGTATAACTGAGATAAGTTTAGCATTATTTCCCATAAAGCCTGGACGGGACCAAGAGAATTCGGCGTATAACCGAGAGAGTCGTATAACTGAGAGTCGTATAAGTGAGAGGTCACTGTATATGTCTATGACTAACGGTTTAGGAATTATCCATTGGACACCGTTGAGAGTGGGCACCCTGTATAAAAAAGAGGGTCATATATCACACTAAAATAATTTTTGGTCTTTTCCTAGTACCAGCCATCAATCGAGGTTTTCCATGGACATCTCGGATTGCATTATTTCAAAAATTATAGGAGTCGAAATTTTTAAAAATATATGAAAAAATGAATCCATAAAAATATTTTTGAATTTCAAAAAAATATGAAAATCAATTTTAAAATCAAAACTATCAAATGTACTTCACCTCCAAAGATTGATGTTAAAATTATTGTTCAGAATTTGTTACTGCAGTTAATGAAAATTCAGCGCGATTCCACAACAGCTCAAAAATATATGATTATGAGTTTTCAACTTTCTGTAATTATTCATCGATCGATCAATTTTGTGATAAATAGCGTAGAAACTTGTTATTTTTCAATTGAAACAAATCCCTTTAATACATGATATCTAATACATAGCGTCTAGATACAACACTCATTTTATTGAATACATTTTCTGATTATGTTTATTTTTATTTTTTACTTTGGAAAAACACGGAAGATTGACAGCTTTGTATTTGATCGATCAAGATTATCGTGCACAATCAGTTTTTTAAATAAGTACATTTTAGAAAATTCAATTAAATTTTATAAATTTGATTGATGAAAGCTAATTTTGAGAATTTTTTCGAAAAATAGAGATAAAACATACGATGCATAATCATAATTTTATAAGTTTAGGAAATTTTTTCTTTAATATAGCTGTGTTTTGTATGAATATTTTTTTGTGTGTGTGTGCAGTTGTATATTATATTATCTACACTTTTTATGTGACCCGCGACTTTGTATATAGTGCTCAATTTAATCTTGCGGCGGTGAATGAGTTTAACATGCCTGCTGTAAATACAGTATAACCTCAAGAATCCGGCAACGTCGGGACCGAGGCTAAGCCGGATTCTTGAAAATTCCGGATTTCTGAAGAACTATCAAAAGTACTTCCTATATGCTTAATGGGCCCTTTGTTCATAATTTAATTCATATGCATGTCATATTTAAGTGAGAAAAAGCAAAAATTAAATATTAAAAAATAACTTTTGATCGATATTTTCTGTTTAAAAAAAGAAGATGTAATAAACAGTGAAGTCATTTCTTCTCGTGTAATTTTCAAAACATCGATGTCAATTTTATTAGCTTCAATTTTTTTCTGCCGTTCTTTAACAAGTTTTTTCTGGATTTTATACAAGTGAAGAATATAGATTTCGTAAATACAGTCTTCTTTCTCTGAAACGAATATTAACTTTCCTGTCCAATTTATGCATTAAAACTGTAACAGCTTTACTTCTGCCCACTTCTGGTTTCTTTGAGCTGCTAAAAGCGTTATCGACTGTTCTATTGATCATTGCATCAGCGAGCTCGCTGTTCGTCAATCCATCGCTTTCGTTTTTCTTTTTTCTTATGAGTTGAATAAAAGAGAGTGGTGGAGAAAATGAATCTGAAGTTGCCGGATTTCTGAATACCGGATTTTCGAGGTTATACTATAAATCCTGCTGAATGCCCATGTAAATGAAGCATAAAACCTATGCACTCCATTTTCTTTACCGAATATGCCATGGTAAAGCTCAATAACATATATCAATTATATGACAATCAGAGTACATTTACCCGAGTTAGCGAACGGACAGACAAACACAACACATAAACACTCTTTAGCTATGTTAGAAAGTGTTAAGAATTGAAATTTTTGTCAATTTTTGCCAAATAAAGTCTTTCCAAAGGTGAAATTAAAAATGCAAAATTTTGCATTCCTCAGAAAATAAAAAAGTCTTACTACTTCCTACATATGATATCATGATGATTATTTGAAAAACAATTACTTATAATATCATTCATTTTTTGTCACATAATTAAAGTACACAAGTTTTATTAAATCAATGATACTTATTAATTGGAATAAACGTATTCATAAATTATAACAATGATGCCTTGATGCAGCTTATGTTTAATATTCGAAGCAAATATAATATTCTGGATAATAACAGTGCACGAATAATCACTTAATTATTCTGAGGATTGATAATTACCATAGATATTAATTCTCATTGAGAAAGGTATGCGTTCAGAGCAGAAGGAATATATTCCCTTCTCCCATTAACATTTAATCTTTACATTTGCATAATGCGATAAATAAATTCAATTAAAGCTGGATTATTTTTTTTAGATAATTTAAAAATATTCTTCAATGGATTTTAAAGTTAGATTACCAAAATTGTAATTCTTCCTCCGGTCTGTTCATTATTGTAAATTATATAAAAATTCAAAAATAAATTTAATAAAATGCAAAGATAATTTTTTTTTGTATTGAATAAGATAATGTTCGATAAAAGTGGATTAAAATTCGACATAATTAAACTGTTATAACTTAACTTAAATATTAACTATTAAATAAGTTTTATACTCGAAAATTCCTCAAATTTAATCAACGTCAGAAATCATTACTAAAATACTAAAGAATTCCAGACGCGTAGAAAATAATATTCAGTAAACAATATCAAATGTAAACTAGGGTTAATATTTTTTAGATAATTTACAAATATTCTTTAATGGATTTTAAGTTAGATTCCAAAAAATGTAATTTTTCATTGGGTCCGTTCATGATTGTAAATTATATAAGAATGCAATTATAGTTTTAGCAATATGTAAAGATAATTTTATTTTGGATTCAATAATTGAATGAGAGATGACAGTGACTTAAAGTATAACGGAATTCAACTCTTAAATCTTCAATGAAAGATTAACTATGAAATATGTTTTACACTCCAATATTCCTCACCTTAAATCAACGCCAAAAGTCATTCTTAAATTAAAGAACTGCAGACAAGTAGAACACAATAATCAAAGTTTAAAAACTTTGAATTTAATTAACTAATTTGATTAACTAATTTAATTAGACTTTAATTAAAATTAAAGTTAAAAACAATATCAAATGTGAACTGCGGGTTTTTATATAATTTACAAATCATTGTTTAATGGATTTTATGTTGGATTCCAAAAATTGCGATTCTTCTTAGGAATCGTTCATAATTGTCATTATAGTATAAGAATTGAAATATAATTTTAGCAAAATATAAGCATAATTTTTCTTGGACTTATTAGAGGAATGACCGATGAAAGTGTCATAAAATATAACAAAATTCTACTCTTAAATATTCACGTTCAAACTTAACTATCTAAGAAGTTTTGTATTCGTGAGTTCCTTAATTTAACTGACTTCAAAAGACCTTACTAATATTCGGATAATAATTTCAGAAACGTAGAACACAATAGTCAACACTTTTCATTAACGTTGTAAAAAATATCAAATACGAGGTCGAAATCTAAATTTAGAAGGGCTCTGTTAAGTAGAAGCAAAGTTTTAAATGCTGTGGACCAAAAAGTAAAAATAAATCAAAGAGACCATACCATACACTTTAATCACAAAATTGTTCAAAAAAGAAAGGAAATAGCCATTGGACTGAAAATTAGGTCTTCTTTCAACTTATGTTAATTAATAATATTAGGGATCATGTTCATACTGACATTGTACTAAACTATGCTATTTTTTAGAATAAATATAAAAATTTAACTCTTAAATGCCTGATTTTTCAAAAAATAATTTAAAAAATCTTTTTTGGCTTTGATTTCTTAAATAAATCATGGGTAAAATACATAAAAAGATCATATCTTGTTTTAAGTGTGGTTTATGGCTAAAAAACAATTTGCTGCCAATCGGCAACACTGTGCTTTAATTCAAAAAATAATTTCCCTACAAAAAATTCTATAATATTAAATACACTTGAATTTTAATAACTATGAAAAAGAATAAATTTTCCTTGGTTAGTTCAGAACAAATTAGGGAATTTCGCAAGTTTCTATACAAAACAAAAACCACTTGTAGAAACAATTGAAAAAAAAAATAAATAAAATGTATTTTAATTCTTTAAAAAGCACTAGTGCTGCCATCTACATAGTTAAAAATTGATTTAATAATATTTTCAGTATGTATATTTTGATAACATTTCGCATTAGAGCTTCAATATTATTCTAAAACTATTTTAGAAGACTAAATTCGGTATAATGCCGAAAGACAACACACGGCATTTAATACTATATTTGACAATTTTTGTTAAATTTACCGTAGGATATCCAACAGGAAGTCTTTAGGTAAATAATTTAGTATTTATTCACTTTGAAATTTTATAAATTCTAATGTTTAAATACTTTTTATTATTTGTAAAACATATTGCAATATCAGTAGTTTTTTAGGCATAACTCAAGCTTTATTTAACGGAATGACATGTTATTTTAAATTAATATTTTTGAAGCTCTAGAAATCGCGTTCTTTAAAAACATTTAAAGGTTACATAATTCAACATTAAATTTTCATTCGAATAAACAACTTAATTCGAAGTAAATATTTTTTTTATTAATTTTCGAATTTAAAAAAATTGTATTAGAAACTGAAAATAGAAAACTTCGGTCAAAATGTACATGATTTCTAAAAAGTTCATGCGTAATTATTACCTTGAATAATAACGATATTTTAGAAAAAGTTTGACACCATATGAACTGCTAATTACGAATTTTAGAACGTGTTGTTCATTTTTAGTTTTATTTGGATTCACGTTGTTTCTAGCACACCAAATTAAACTCTCTGTTAGAAATTTATTTACAAAATTTTCGTTATTATTTAAATTAAGAACGAAAATCATTGTTCGTCTTCATTTCAAAACACCATTAATTTTGGCTGAATAATTGGTTTCCGAACGTGCCCCCTCCCCCCCCCCCCACCCCAAAAAAAAGTTAATCTTCACGAGTATTAAAATTGCGTTTGTGATGATCCATCCTATTGCACCAATGTAACACGTATTAGATATATATATAGAGAGAGAGATAGATGGACAAGATACATTCATAGAGAAACAGACAGGTAAATTGACAAACCTATCTGCAAATAGATATATAACTACAGAAACATACAGTTAGATATATACACATATTCAAAAATATGCAAAATAAATGTCTCTGCATAAAATATTAAACCTGTGTACCTGACGTCGAGCGTTAGATTTAGTAAACTACTTGTTGTTAGTAAGTCTTTAGTTTTTCTTAATTAGTCTGGGAACAATTCATCTATAGTGTGGTTATAATTAAACTTCCCTTATAAACAGCATCCTACAGCGCAAACGGGTGAACGGAATGCAGCGAAATTTGGTATATAGGCTATGCACGAGATGCACTCACGAAACTACGGAAAAAATTTTTAGTTCCAAAATGTCCACCAAGGGGGCGCTTTTTCCGAAAAAAAAACGTTAAATTTAACACAATAAACGACCAAAACGGATCAGAAAATAGTCAATAAATGTTAATATTGTTTCTGGATCCTGTTTTGGTCGTTTATTGTGTTAAATTTAATATTTTTTCGGGAAAGGCGCCCTCTGGTGGGCATTCTGGAACTTTTTTTTTTCGAAATTCCGTGAGCGCATCTCATCTATAGTATATATACCAAATTTCGTTGCATTCCGTTCACCCGTTTGCGCTGCATCATGCTGTTTATAGGGGGAGTTTAATTATAACCACCCTGTACTTCAGAATCCATATACTTCTACTACATGAGCCACATCAAACAAAGAACTTTTACGTAATTAAGATGGTTTTCAATTAAGATATTAAAAAGAAAAAAACAGTAAAGAATTCTATTATTTTTCTAAAGTTGACCCAAATAATTCTCATTCAAATGGAGTGAAAATGTTTTTATGAGGGGCATCAATTTTTATTCTAATTTTCTTCCATTTTAATTAAGAATTTAATTAAACTGAAGTTTAATTACATTTACTTCATAAATATGCTTTTTCAAAGAAAAGTTAAATGACACCTAAGACATCCTTAATTACATAATACTCGTAAAATTTTCTCAGCTTTTATCTTTCCATTTATCTTTCACACTTTATTAACCAGATTCACTGTCACGCTGCATTCTATTCGCGCAATTTTCTTAAGTGCCTCACTTTATCTATCGAGCGAGATTTTTTATCGTCCCTTGGGTTTCCCTCTATTGCCAAAATATCTATCATCATTAAGAAAGCCCGAGAAAAAGGAGTTAACTTTAAACATAAAATGTTTGTAAAAAAGTGTTTCGAAGATTTAAAATCCAATTAGATTTTTTTGCTCATTTGAGATTGGTCTGTGAATACAAAAGAAGAAAGCAAAAACAAAGACAAAAACTTTTAGATAATATGTTTTGAGCCATCAATTAGATCGTTAAAAAAGAAGCATATTCAAGATAAAATATACCATAGATATATTATCTTTTTATAAGTTTTTTTAATCTTTTTAATTTAGCTTAGTAGTTTTGGTAAAAATGATAATAAAATTTTTCGTGATTGAGTTATTAATTATTAATTTTTTATTGTATGTTTGTTTAATATTTATCTATAAATAACTAAATCCCTCAGATATTAAATACTTTAAGACAATCTACAAAAAATAAGAGAAAACTTTCCATGGTAATTAAAATAGGATTTCTTATCATTTTTTAAAAATAAATATATATTACTTTATTAGAAATTTTGATTCAATTTACGTTTTACTAACAGTGTTTTCGTGAAAGGGCATTTTTTTTTTTAATATTAAAGGAAGAATAAAGTATCGTCTAATTAAAAATCCATTTTGTGCTTGGATATTTTCCAATTTACCGTAAGGAGAATAATATTTGTTTATATATAAGCGGTTTACATATAAGTCAAAGAGAAATTTGCGATCAAATAAATTACAAAAAAATAAGAGAACACATTCCATAGTAATTAAAATAGGATTTCTTATTTATTTATTTATATTTTTTTTTTTTAGATTATATATTTTTTTATTAGAAATTTTGATTCAATTTGTGTTTTTGTAATTGTGTTTTCATGAAAGGGCAATTTTTTTAAAAATATTAAAATAAGAATAAAGTATCGTGTAATTAAAAATCCAGTTAGTTCTTAAATATTTTTAAATTTATCGTAAAGAGAATAACATTTGTTTATATATAAGCGGTTTAGATATAAGTCAAAGAAAAATCTGCAATCAAATAAATTTCAAAAAATAAGAGAACACATTCCATAGTAATTAAAATAGGATTTCTTGTTATTTAAAAAAAAAAAAAAAGATATATATATATATCTCTTTATTAGAAATTTTGATTCAATTTATGTTTTACTAATTGTGTTTTCATGAAAGGGCAAAAATTTTTTAAATATTAAAATAAGAATACATTATCGTCTAATTAAAAATCCTGTTAGTGCTTAAGTATTTTTCAATTTAGCGTAAAGAGAATAATATCTGTTTATATATAAGCGGTTTAGATATAAGTCAAAGGAAAATTTCATTGCGATCAAATAAATGTTTCAACAAAATAGTTTTCTTCTTTCGGAAGACAAAAGAAAAAAAAAATTAAAAGACAATTATTAAAAAAACAGTTTTCAATTTAAAAAAATCTCATTAAGAAGTTATTATATAAACCCAGAACAGAAAAAGAAATCACATCATAAAAAATTAAAGAAGTGTGATTATACTCAGTTAGTCAATATGTTCAATTTCCTTGTTTTAACACTATTCTGACTTTTATGTAGTTAGAACTATATTTTTGCTATATTTGAGAATGCATGGTCTGGCGGAAAATTAATTTAATTGTTTTCTTTTTGTGTGTGTGTGTGATTCTATTGTTGTAACTCTATTGCCACCAACATCATTCCTGGTTGACTTGCTTCTGTAACATTTTCAATCTCCGCAAATAGTAGTTTTTTGCACCTGATGATGCATGACACTGAAAATTCTTGAATACTGCACTGCCATCGATAATGAACTCATATGTATCATTTTAGAAAAATCTCTTAAGCGGAAGAGAGGCTGAAATTGATTGAAAGTAGTGCGAAAACAAAATAGTTTCGAACTTTAAGGGCTTGACTCTGTTCGTTAAAAAAGAATACAACAACTCTTTCCTGAAGATGATCACAGATGATGAAAGAAACATCGATAGTTAAATTTTATTTTAATGATTATGTACTTTTAACTTTACAACAATTTGTATACACTATTTAGTAAACTACTGATTTTTTATTTTTACTTCAATATTGAACTTTTTATGATGTAATTTCCAGGTGTTTTATATTATTTATTATTTCATTATGTATAAAATCTTAGTTCCTCTTAGCACTTGCACAATTTTGAAACCCTTAAAAGAAAAAAAAAATGTATTTCAATGGTTATTAGTTTATTTAAACTTCTTTTAGATTGTGGCATGGTTTGAAAATTGTAGAATTTGGGTGAATAAAATTTTCAAAACATAGTCTTATTCAATTAGAGAAAGTTAGAATGAATGATTTACTATTCGAATGTATCATTCGTGCCTGCGCAAAAACATAGTTTCCAGCAATTTTATATATTTTTATTTTATTACCAACAGACATTTTATAAGAAATAAAAATTCAAAAACATTGTTGTCAGCATACCCTGAAAAGTGCCTTTTTTGTTTTTCTGAGATTTTTACCATATTTTTACATATGTCCTGATATCTTGTTTTTTTTTTTTTTTTTTTTTTTTTTTTTTTTTTTTCTGAAACTTATCTATATATAGAAAATATTTCTAAGGAAAGTAGACAACAAAAGTGTCGTTTTATAATTTTCCTAATTTATTTTAAAATTAAATCTTCAACTTTTACTGCAAAACTTGTATTTTTGATTTGTTAAATCATTTTCTTTCAGAAAATCCCACAGTAATGTGACAATAGAACATTCTAAAACTTTCAAATAAAAAAAAATAGTTTGAATGGTATTGAGCGACCTTAAATTGAACAAATCGCCTGGATGAAAAATTGCAGTCGTTTACAAATTACACAAAAATTGTTTTGTATATACAGTGGGTTGCCAAATTATTAGGGACAATCATATTTTTTGCTAGTTTTATACTTTGGGTGCACATGACTGCGGCTCTAAATGGTTTAAGTCTTGCAGGAATGTATTTTACCGTTGTCAACATCTCTATAATTCAACTTTGAAGTACTTTTGGTATGTTAAAAGGTTTGTTTGCTTTCTATAAATATTTCAATAACGGGAGAGACGCTGAGTCTTTTACACACGCAATAGCAGAAGACGCTTTTCTTTAATTTAAACAAAATTCGGTGGGTTTTTTTTTAAGTTAAGAATTATATGTGAGTATTATCTTTATTTTACTGATTAAATATTTGATTTTTGCGAAATTATTTACGATTTTAATTTATTTTTTTATTTTTATTGATTTCAGTATGAGTCGAGGGGTTGATTTGTCCCCTAAGAAAAAAATCTGAGGTGAAAACACTTCTTCTGCATACGAGTCATTCCCAAAGAAAGATAGCAGAACTTGCTGGAGTTTCCAAGTCAGTAGTCAACAGGATAAAAATAAATCTGGACAAAAACCTGCCACTTTCGCCCAAACGAAAAGGTAAAAGTGGAAAAAACGCATAACAACTCCACGTACCGATAGGAATTTCCGGGATATCTGTTTAGGAAACAAAAAGAAAAGTGGGGGACTCCTTACTCAGATCGTTCAAGAATCTGGAATACCAGTTTCTAAGAGAACTGTGCTGCGGATATTAGGGGAGGAAGGGTTGACAGGTCATCGTCCAGCCATGAAACTTCGGTTCACAGAAGCGATGAAGAATAAGCTCCTTGCCTGGGCTCGTGAACACCGCCAGAAGACAGTTGATGACTGGAGTAAGGTCAGTTGCTAAGATTACGTCATTTAAAATCATTTATTTCTAAATTATTAACATATTTAATTTTTTTCATGTGTGTTTCTCAGATGAATCAATCTTTGAGATTTTAGCCGATAAAAGCAGTTTTGTCAGGCGACTCCCATGCGAAAAATACCGCCCTGACTGCATCGTGGAAAGTGTTAAACACCCTTATAAAATAATGGTGTAGTCTGTCGTAAGCGCTAAAGGGGTTGGACGCCTCTACATTGTCCAGGGAATCATGAGACAAGACCAGTACAGGCAAGTTCTGGGAACTCGGCTGCTGCTGCATATTGAAGAATGGTTCCCAGGTGGTGAAGAGTTCATGTTTATGGATGATTCAGCGCCTTGTCATAAAGCTAGAAGCGTTACACAGTTTTTGGCAGACCACAATATCCCAGTTTTATCTTAACCTGGCAATTTTACTGACATGAACCCCATAAAAACTTAAGGGAGATCACCAAGGCGGAAAACGCTAAAGATGTGATTACAACCAAAGTACAACTCATCGAAAAATAATTAAATGTATGGCATCACTACCCTAAAATAAAAGAAATTGCCAGAAATTGCTTAGAAACAATGCCAAGACGCATCGAAGCACTCCTCGAAGCCAAAGGAGATGTCACCAAATATTAATATTCTTTACTTAACATTAGTAAATTGACTGTATTATATTTTTGTTGGGGTTTTTTTCATATAATATTGCGTAAATACTTAAACTAGTATAACAACAAAGCTTTTAAAACTTAAAAAACAGTGTTTATTTTCAAATTATATCCTAATATTGTACAAATAACATATACTTCATGACTGTCCCTAATAATTTGGCAACCCACTGTATCTTGGTTACAGAAAGAATCGAACACTGAGCCAAAATTGAACTGATCCAAAGTCTTTTGAATTCCTTCTAGTTGATTGTTATTGGTCTGAGTAAATATTGTAGTAAATATATTTGTCCCTGAGGTTGAGCCTCATCTCAGTCCCTCTAAACACACATTTAGGTTAAGAGATACTAGGTGGCACTGGCAGAATTATTTCCATCTGTCACTCTCTTTGCCGACCTACCCTTACCAGTTTTGTCCGACAGCTTGCTCTCTTATCGTTCTTAACAGTACTTATAATGTTTTAAAACTTAACTTATTTACTTTTATTTTACTATTATTTCTCTCTTAATTCTGAACCAGTAAGATTTCTTATTATTTTAGCTTTATAATAACACTTTCATTTAAAAGTATTTTCTCATTTTTATAAAATCTTTATTATTATTAAAAATTTTACAGTAGTATTATACTACAGTTAGACTTTTTATCCCAATACCTCATTCATTATTAGACTATCATCAATACACAAGGAGTAAAGCTGTAAACAACTCGGAAGCCCCTCAAAGTGCAATCAATGTTAATCCACTGTTAAATCGCATTTTTTTAGAAACAATTATCTTCAGAAAATTTTATATTAAAAGTAATTTTTATGGTGTTTTTAAATTGATTCTAATTAAAATAAGAAACTTTATTTTCGATGCAAAAATTCTTGTAGAAATTAAATAAAAAAAATATATATATATTGGTTAGCTGTGCTTTTCCCCATGTCCGAATGAACCATTGGATTAGTAAAACCATTCAATCTGCCCAACACTATATTCAATGAATTTTACTGAACTAAATACTGGTCATATTATTTTTTTTTCTGTCGTGAGAGCTTTATTATTTGATATAACGGTCAATATCTGAAAATTGGACAATTTACGCCCACTGTCAATAATATTTCATTAATTACACTAAAACCAAAAACTGAAAAATGTAATACATTGTAACATTAGTTAGAACATTTACCAATGACAAATGGACATATAATGGTGTATAAATAATTAATTTTAATCTTTAAACAAACGAAATCATCGTTTTATCCCTGTCCCCAGTTACAAATATCCTATTATTAACTTTTGCCATCATCTATTTATACCTATATACATATATATATACAGTATGGGAAAATATAATTCGCCTTTATTAGTATAGATTGTATAGTAAAATATTGTAGTAAATATATTTGTCCCTGAGGTTGATCCTCATCTCAGTCCCTCTAAACACACATTTAGGTTAACAGATACTAGGTGGCACTGGCAGAATTATTTCCATTGCAACAGAAACTAAAGTTCAACTAACCACCATGGACGAAAGTAAGTTGTACTTCTCTTTGTTTCAAATTTAGAAAGATTTAGTTTTTGCTCTGAACATAGATGAGTATTTTTTATAGCATCATTCATGTCGCCATATTTAAATTTTATTAATAAGAAAAGCTTATTGACACTTTATTTATGTAACATACGAATGAAACATTGCATATTTAATAATTTACATGTGTGCAAAATCATTCAAGAAAATGGCGGTGGAGCTGTAAAGAGGAAAACATCACCTCATTCCCCATCATATCAGTATCAATTATTAGACAATAATTATGATGTTAACAGACACTGTATCCTACGCATAAAATATGCATTTTTGATCTCAAAACACTACAGCATTTAAGTGACAAAATATGTACCATACGATATAACTGTATGTGGTAGTTGGTACATTAATTTAAGAAAATAAAAATGTTGGAATGAAATTGTCCGGTTTTCAGATATCGACACATAAAACTCTCAAAATGCTTTTAGAAATATTTATACTTTTATAAATCTTCTGTTTTGTCTATATCTGCGGATACATGTTTTATTTTACTTTAAATGAATGTGAAAACAAAATAAGAAAAAGATTATAATAATTAAACAGTTAATAATCTACACGTAAAATTTGTAACACAGTTATTATGAAATATTAAATAAAAATTATTATTCATAAATGAATAGGAAAAAAGGGGAAATTCGACACCACACTTTTAAAAGCTTCTTTAATATCTTTAACATCCAATAAATATGCTGAGTAATTAGTAAAATCTTACTTATCCCATTTACATCATTAGCGAATATATGCGTAAATTTCCGGAATTTCGTTTTTATTCAGAAATTCCCAATCCATACAGGAAATTCAGAAAGAAACTTTTGTTTTATTTAATCATGAAATGTCTCTCAATAAATAATGCAAAAATTACTATTCAGAATTATAGGTAGGAATTCAGAAATTTTTATATTAAAATAAAATACCTTGAACGTACTAATATATGCGCTAATACTGCAAATGAAAAGATTTAAGCATAAATAACTGTAGCGTTCAAGGTTTTCAAAATTACTTAAATTCCTTCTAAAGTAAACGAATCCCAATTAATATGAGAAAATTTTCTCAAACTATACTAACATACAACTTAAATATTATAGAATTTCTTTAACGGCATAAAATCATTCCAATCCTTTATTTATCATTTTACAAAAGAAAACCAATGCTGATTGAGGGTCATGAACAATTGCTATTTTTTATTGTACTATATCTTGTTTAATGAAAAATAATAAATAAATGCACAAAATGATTTTTTATAGCACGAAATAAGAATAACATTCGTTCTGGCACGATTGTTCAACAAAACTTATAGTTGCCGTAGAAGTGCGGATTATAATTTGATGTTTAGTTAGGCCGCAAATATTTTTTCCTACAAAAGAGTAAAAATAATTCTTTAAAACATCATTAAAAATGACATAAATATGAAAAACAACCCCTACTGACAAACAACCCCTCGTTTTGCTGAATTTATCAAACAATAAAAATCGAGACTCAAATAATGTAGGTTCTTTTTTCATGCTTAAAATATATCACAACGGGAGATAAAACTACAAATTAATTACTTTGTACAATGTTCTGCAATCATAACTGAATGTAATAGAATATAAATTCTTGAAAATATTTTCCAGCATTAATATTTAAAGCATTTAATATTGAAACTTATACTTCCAGTATTTAATACTAAAGCATATAACTACACTGTAAAAAAATCCGACCAGTTTTCTTGTAGGAGTCGGAAAAATAGTTGCCCTTATCGTACCGGAAAATTATCCGACCCAGCTCGGAATAAAATCCGTAAAAAAAGGGAAATTGTTAATAAAACGGTATTTTACGGGTTTTATTCCGATTTTACGAATTTTATTCCGAGCTGGGTCGGAAAATTTTCAGGTACGATAAGGGCAACTATTTTTCCGATTCCTACAGGAAAACTGGTCGTATTTTTTTTACAGTTTACACTGTTAAAAGTTTGCAGCATTCTGGCAGCTCATTTGACCGTTTTTTTTTTCGACAACGGTTACACAACCGTAATTTTAACATTATTCTGACCATATTATTGGCCATTTTATGGTCAGAATATAGTTAAATTATGGTTACGAAACCGTTTTTTCGAAAAACGGTCGAATGACCTGCCAGAATGCTGCAAAAGTTTTAACAGTGTAAAGAAAAATCTAAATAATTCTGAGTAAATGTTTATGACATTGCGTTGGTTTCTTGCAGAAAGCAAATAATCGTAAAAATAAAAAGACTGCCGTTATTTATCGAATATCTACAGTAATCTATACTTTAAATACCGTATAAATAAGGAAAGTTTACAATAACCAGCTTCGTAATCTAAAACGTTAAAATAGTATGCTTTATTTCATTAACAAATTTATTTATATAGTTTATAATATGTATTTTTTTTTCATTTAAACTTCATAAACACAACTATTCCGAAACCAAAAAAATATTTGAGTTCATGATTTCAAAATATACACTGTAAAAATATATATATATATATATATATATGTAACATTATTCCATAATATTGGTAGCAACCTGTTGCCTTATATTTTATGGAGTAATTTAAGTTACATAATGGTGTAAATTAAACTGATATAACTGGTGTAATAGTATACATTAATGCAAGGTAACACCATTTATATCGGTTGAATTACTCATGAAAATGGAGAAAGAATGGCTTCCACCAATTTTATGGAGTAACGTAATATATTTGTATAGCAGAGTTCATTGAATCGTATAAAAAACAACTTTTACAAGAAATAAATTTCTCTTAACAAATTTATTATACCATAGAATATGTTTCCATCTTCAATACCTTTTTATTGTAAAATATATGCGTGTATTAAAAAAATAGCAATAATTGATAATTTTATATAGTTTACTTGCACATTTTGAAGGCCGTCACAATATTTCTTTTTTTTCTTCAAAAAATAAGTGTAATATCTGCGATTTTTAAAATATATATCCCTTATTACTAAACATGTATACTCGAAATACATAATCGATAATCTTATAAAAAAGTACAATTTAATACTAAAGCAAACATTGAAATAGAAATATCACTGTGGGTAACTTTCTCTTAAAAATCCAAATGAATCGTTTTTACATATATCTACTAGCCCGGTAATCCTTTAATAGAAAGTTTTCATTTATAGATGTGCTAAATATTTTAATAAGATTGTTTTGAAAAATCTTCCAAACTACAGTAGTTATTAATCAACACTAGAATTAAACAGACATTAAACAAAACTTGTGCGGAAATTTTTCTCCAGAAGAATGACTTTTAATTAAAATAATTTGAGAAACAGTGAAAATTAAATATTTTACAACAAACATTTTGGTCTGGAGATTTATGCTCTGAATTTCCCTATGGAAAATTATATTTCACGTACGAAATTATTAATAAATAGATAAATATTAAAGTTATTCCACTATTACAGAACAAATTTATTTTTCAATTTAAAATACACATACATTTATTTGAGGATTTATTTTAAACAGAACCAAGAAAAATTACGTCAAATATTATTAAAACATTTGGTACTTAAATATTATCGGTTTCAGAGGTATACATCCCCATAACAGCGGTGTCATTAATGCTAATTACTATAAAGCTTATTTTGCTTTCTTTCTACAACATATTTCGGCAGTTCATGTTATATAGATGCCATATTAAATTAGGGGACCACCGGCATATCCAAACGATTCCAATCTTTTTGTTTTCAATAGCAAAACCTAAATTTGACGCAATAAATAAATTCTACACCTTTCAATTAACCAAAAAAAAAAAAAAAAAAAAAAAAAAATCATGAAATTCGTACGATTAGTTTCAAAGATATTATTATTATTATTATTATTTTTTTTTATTTTTTTTTACCGTATTTTCGATGCTCTATTCAAATTAAAGTTCGGTACCCGATTGTTGAAATGCTACAGAATGGCATGCCACTTGGCATGCAACTATAATTAACTTTGACCTATTAAACAGCATTTAACTGAAATAGATTTTAGCGGGTTCGGGGCACAAAAATCTTCAAATTTTCAATTTTTTTTTCTCTTAGATTAAAAATTTCTCTGCCGTTTTCTGCTTAAAATGATGTTTAAGTCATGTTTCTATCTTAATTAGAACAGGAAATATTATGTTTTTCGTTTTGGTTTGTTTTCAAAATCTAACTTTCAAGCTATGGTTGTCAAGGAAACGAGTTCTTGTGAAATTGCGTTTTTCTTCATGATAGGTTTTTTTCACCATTTCTCATATTTAAATTCTTATAACTCGAGAACCGTTAAAGACACACGATTGAAGCTCGGAACATATCTTTTTCAATTATTTTACTTTACTTTTGAGCCAGCATATTTGAAAAAATATTTACTTTTGTAAATATGATTTTTTTTATAAAAAGTTGCACCACCATTTTTGTAATTTTTTCGTTAAATATTTTTAATTTTTTTAAAAATTAATATTTTTTTAAATGCTGGCTCTAAATTAATATATATATATGTCTGTTTATTTAAATGAAAAACAATTTAAATTCTACAAATAATATTTCGAGTTATAACGATTTTAAGTTATACCACTTTTTTCATAAATTTTATTTTATTTTATTTTATTTTTTTAAAGCTATGTGAAGTTTTATCATGCGATTTTGTTTACAAATGATATGGTTAACCATCACAAAAAAATTCAAAATTTTAACTCAATAAATAATTTTTTTTTTTGAAAATGTGTCCCGGACCCCCTTAATATATCGCTTAAGAAAAGTGACACATCTCGCAAAAATTAATTTTCCCTTTAAATCTACAAAAAGGTCTGATAGGTGTGTCTTGCTACACAAAAATTTTCATAAGTATAGCTATACGAAAAATCACTTTATTACGCTATTTGTTCATACGTGACCACAGAAGAGGGCTGGATTCTGTACGGAGGTAAATTTATCCAACCCTCCAAACCTCATCATATGCCTTCATTCTTAGGGGTTTTATACTTTTATGCATGTTTTTACTCCTGCATGCAGAGCTAAGTGGTGCAATTTCATGTCACAGAAAAATCATGTAAATTTTCTTTCGCCTCTCCTGTGAAATTTACTTTTGTCGAGATGTGACAATTTTCTTGCGGGTGAGCGATATTATTTCTTGCCAATATGACCATTTCATTCGCATAAAATGTTTTGACTATTACCAACCTAAATGTTTCAATAAAATGAGTAATATATAAGTATTTTTTTTTCAAATAATGCTTTTCTGCGCATCATATTATAGCCATTTCATTCGCTTAAATTTTTTTGACTATTGCCAACATAAATGTTTCAATAAAATGAGTAATATATAAGTTTGTTTGTTTTTTTTCTTTCTTTTTTGAAATAATGCTTTTCTGAGCATCATAGACTGTTAAACCATCATTTTCACGTTTTTTAATCATGATTCGGAAACTTCGTGGAAAAAAAATTGAAATTGAGAATTTTCACAATGAAGAACATAATAATTATAATTCTATCAAAAAATTTTAGGTCGCAATTCATATTTTTCTTCGAATATTAATTTTATAATTTGTAAAACACATTACAATTTTTTTTTAATTACAAATTCGATAAATTTATGTTTGGGTTTTTTTAGTATTATAACAACATAGAAGATTATCCCATTAGGATTTCAGGAGACTTAAAAAAAAAAATGTAATTTAACATTAGAAGCTCTGAACTTTATATGTTTATAATTCAAAAAAATACCATCCGAATGACTTCAAATTTCGGTTCTAGGCATAGTTTGAACCGAAGTTTTACAATATATTGTCAAAATTGGGTGTTGCTATACAAAAAAAAGGTTCGCCTTTTTTATTTGTAGATGGCCCCTAAGCAGATTTTATATACATCATTTAAAAATGTACTTTATTTCTAATCGTTCGTTGCCAGTAACTTTCTTCAACGATAATTTATTGAGAAATTAGTAGGTTGTGCTTACTTTTTTCAACGCTTGTACGTAGAAAATGTAATACTGTATTCATTCAAGTAGGATAAATATTCCTCAGGACATACAAAATGCCATCGTAAATATATAATCATATAAAGTAATATTATGTAATTACTTTATATCTAAACTAGCAAAAGTCATGCTTTGTTTGGATTCGCGAAGCATTATTTAATAAGATAAATATTTGAAACTAACAATATTTTTTTATATTATTCTTGCATCTTTATTAAGCAAAAACTTTATTTTATGTTTTGGCGCATTTTAAAATTTAGAAATGTAAATTCAGCCAAAGAACTAAATTTCCTCGGAATTTTTTATTTATGATATAAGACTGGTATAAATAAAAATATTTTCGAAGCAAAATTTTACGAAATATTTATATAACGAATTTAACAGTTAATTTTATTGGTTTACAATTCTTTTATTGCCACTTTATAAAAAAAAACATAATGTAATTCATTTAAAATACGTAAGTGTCGTCTGCGCAAATGATTTCACATAGTAAGAATAAATTGTGTATTGGAATTCGTAACACTGAAAAATACTTTTATAATTGAATGTAAATAATTGAACTTTCATAAATTTTAGTTCATTAAAAATATGCTATAATTTTCATAAAAAAGATATTTTAAAAATTTCATAAAAGAAATCGTAACTCCATGATTTATTTTTTTCTTCTGAAAATATACGTGTTTCATTTTTTATTTACGAAAATGCGTCCGTAATAGAAAAAGATATAAAAATAAATTGATTAAAAGAATACATTTTTTCAGGTTATTCTGCAAAAAATAAATAAATAAATAAATAAATAAAAATAATAATAATAATAATAATAATATTCTGCAAATCTACAGATCATAATTTATTTTTATGTTTAATTTCAAGTCAAAATACGGATATATATATATATATATATATATATATATATATATATATATATTTCCTAAAGTGTACGACAAAATGTAATTTGTGTAGCCCAGTAGAGGATTCGCTTCGCTCATCCTAATTATTAATTGACTTTACTTTTATATTTTTTACTGTTTTTAACATGATATGCATTTCATTAATGCATTACACACTTGTTTCGACACAAATGTTGTTTGACAACTGCACTCATGATTAGAAATTGATCCTAATATTTAAAAAATCCATTTTCATGGAACGGATAAAACGTCAGTTTCAAATATTTTGCAGGACTTTGTGTACATTATTACAGGGCTCCGGTGATGAATCTTATTTCTTTAAAATATAGTGTGTCTCTAATCCATTTTATATTCCTATTTTGGGAAAACTATTAAAAATATTTCGTCGAGTTCAACAACGACACAATTTGAGACTTTCTATTTCGTTGAAAAATTATAAATCATTTGAATGCGGTTCAAGAATTTTCCGTCACTGTAGACTATTCTTTATACTAATCGTACATCATTTGGAAAAACAGTCTTTGCGTACTAGGGCATTTTCAATACAATTCTACCCAAAAAGGAAATTTTTGTAAATTGTGGTACGATTATACATTAAAATAGTCCCCTATTCATAAAAAAATAGTCGTTAGTCAAAAAGAAATCACAATTTCCAGAGGACTGATTGTAAATTTTGCCATGACTCTTGGCGTCAAGACAGTGACCTACCCGGAATACTGTACGGCTGGATTCAGCGATACTAATTGCGACCGAAATTAGAGCAGTGAGAATCTACTACAAAATAAATAGATAAATAAATAAAAATGCTGTACGATTGAATATAAAATATTCGCCAGTCCTGGCCTGTAATCCGAGGTATAATTTAGTTGAAATTCGAATTTCTACATATCAGATTGTAAATTCAATCCTAAGACGTTATATAAAGATTAACATGTAACAAGTATTCCACTGCTGGTTGCTGCGATACAAACTACACATAAGGCTATCTTTTTGAGGTAACTCAAACAAACGTATTAAAAAATAACTTTTATCATATAATTAAATAGGATATTTTCATAAGAAATCTACCACAACGAAGAAATTTTCTTCGTTCTCAAACCCGAAATTTAGGTTTTTCCTATGCTATCAATCCTCACGTAAAAATCTTCATATTCAACAAACATGTTTTAAAGACAAACTTGATAACTTGACAAACATGATAACCTAACAGCATTAATATTATTTTCTCAATTTCCTGTGTATGAATCCAATTACGAAGCTGAAAATGTGTAATTTATAATTTATAGCATCCTAAAATCCGATATTGTGTTTTGAAAATTCTCATTAATACGCTATAAAAAGTAGTCGGAAATTTTGGGGAAATCCAGTGGCAGCAAAATATACCTTTTATATATAAATGCTGCTTTGAGTATATAAAAATTATTGGTTTCTGTGGTTTTTAAAGATAAAGAACGTTTTATGGAATCATGGATAACTCGGAAGTTGTTATTGTACAGAGTGTCGATAAAGGTATGTCCCAGTTTCAATGGTATATTATAACAGCTTACTTTAGGCTTTTTACAACAAATGATACATCAAATTGAAGATAAACTAAGCTCGTTTTTACCAAGCTGTCAAGAAATATTATGTGTGTCACGCCTATCTGTGTATGTGGATTTCTTTATACCCTCGAACATCCCAACGGTTGGATGAGTTTTAATGAATGAGGTCTCTATCGATTTGTCTTAACCGTCCGATGGTTATAGGCTAGGTTTTGTTTTTATGAATTCAAAATGGCAGCCGTAAAATACAAAATGGCGGTAGAAACGGAAAAAATGTTAACGCACCATATTGAGTGGCATATCATTGAATATGTCTTTTAAAACGTAGACGATGTTTCATTGACTATTTTACAGTCAGAAGCTCCGTTTAAATATTACACAACCTGCAAGTTGTGTCTAGGTAGGATTCCTAGCTTTACTGAAACTCTAACCATCATAGACATCTATAGGCCTCATCAAAACAGTGTTTTATAGATAGGAACTAACAATTAAACACAACTTAAAAGTCATCAATTACAAGTAAATAAAAAAAAAATAGGTAAGTAATACAAAAAACAGTTTAACATTGATGAGAATAATTAATCAGTTCGCTTTTTACGCAGTCGGGTTTTTTGATTTCTTTCAAATGTTCAATATGTGCACCTTTAGTTATATGGTACACATCTAATCTAAAGAACTTTTCTTCCCACACTTTGGTTAACAAGTCCGGAGTAATAGAAGAAGTAGCCTCTTCAATTCTGTGTCTCAACTCTGGCAAATCATTAGGTAGTGGCGACGTAAACACGATTTTTTATAAACCCCAAAGGGGAAAAAAATTGCATGGTCCAACGGCTTTTAACCCCTTGAGGGGCAAGCAAAAATAACTCTAAATATTGAATTCTCACAGGAATAATCGAAACATTTTATTTTTAAATACGGGAAAGCAATTTTTCAACGATTTTCCTCCAAAGTTGAAAATATAAAATTTAGTTAAAATTTTCTGGTGAGAATCATGTTTAAATTAGGTGGACTATGTTTTATCCCACCGCCTTCAAGGGGTTAAATCTTCAGCCTAGCAATAACGCTTTACGCTCAGGAGTCGCCACCTTGCGTATGTGGCACTGCAAGGCAGTAAATAACATAGCAGTACTCGTGCATGCACTTATCTAAAACTGTCTTATTTACGATTTATTTGTGACCTTCAACCAACACTCTACAACGCTTGCAGTTCATACTATCAAAATTTATAATTGGGTTAATCTTTTATGAACACCCTGTATATTTTCGGTCCTGGTTATATTACATTTAAGTAGATAAAGTATCATTTGTCTTTTTACTTTCTTCTAGCTACAATAGTAGGAAGTATTGTAATAGAAATTATTTTCGACATCCGGTTTTCGACGGATTTACACGTTTTAGGTGTCAGAGATCCCCCAAAAAATATTTATAAAAGATGTCTGTTTGTCCGTGTGTCGTCATTGTACCATCGAAAAGTGTATGAAGTTATGCGTAGAATTGAACCAATTTTTTTTGTGTATGTATTTGGAAGTGGCAAGCAGCACCTCCTTCATTTTAGAAATATTCTAACGGTAGGGGGGGGGGGGTGCGCTGCAATAGTAATTTTTGTGCTATTTTGATTATTCTACCATCGAAAAGTGTATGAAGAAATAGAATTGAAGAATTGAACCAAAGCATAGAATTGAACCAAATTTTTTGAATATGGTTTTGGCTATGGCCAGTAGTCTCTCCTTGAATTTGAAAAGATTCTGCCGGAATGGGGCGCTGTAATAGCGATTTTCTTGCCATTTTAATTATTGTACCATCGAAAAGTGTATTAAGTTATGCATAGGATTGAACCAAATTTTTTGTGTATGTTTTTGGCTATGGTTAGCAGGTCCTCCTTGAATTTGGAAATATTCTGCCAGAAGGAGACGTTGTGATAGCGATTGTTGTATAATTTTCTTGGTTTTTCGTAGTTCTGTTGTCCATCTGCGGATTTTGCAGCGACGGGAACTTGCTTCCTACTGCCGGCGCAAACAGCTGCTGTACGGCGGAGTAACGAAAAACTATTGATTTTAATAAATATCATGATCGAGATTAACTTGCTTTTACTCCGATTAATTGACTGAAATAGAAATTTAAGATGAAAATCAAAGTTGGTATAGTATTGAACTAATAATATTGCAGTATTAAGGGGTCTCAGGACTCTTAAAGCTTTAAAATTTTCGAAATTTTAATTTTTTTAGAGGATAAACCACTATGTTTTCTGAACATTTTGATATAATTATTATCTTGAAATTCCCATTAGAACAGAAGTTATGGCTTTTAGAGTGATACTCGGTCAATAGCAAAAGCGGTGTTTCCAAAATTTTGAAGTCATTTTTCTCCAAATGACGTTTTTAGGCATAACGCGCACGATATCTCAAAAACTTCTGATTCTTTTATCATGAAATTTTCAAAACATATGTTTCATGTTAGCCTGTATAAACTGGACCTAAAATTTCCTTTTTATTGTACAAATAAAATATTTTTTTATGGGGTTATATTGTTTAATTTTTCTAAATTTTGCATTAGCTAAATACAACTTTGTATTAAAAATAGAAAAATGCTTTCAATACAAATTTATTTAGGTTCAGTGTAATTATTATAATCTGAAGTGTAAGTAGGAACCAAAATTTTCTTTCTAGTTGCAAAATTTATTTTGTAATCGTGCGCATAAGCTGCTATGCCGATTTTCTGCTCGTCAAATGTCTAACAGTTTAGAGCACCCTGTAAATGCTAATTCTGCATCTTGCAATTTTTAAATATTTACATTGAAAGATTATACTTATATCTTTCATTCCCAATTAAAATTGTGTCTTAATATCAAACACATTTTAAGATATTAAATATTGAAAATGGTCTTTTTTTTTCTTTTTTTGCAATTTTAAGAGTCCTGAGAACCTTTAACATGTGTAATTACTCTTTGAAATATTAAGATGCATGAGATAGCAAAAAGTTTTAAGGCAAAATTTGGAACGTCTAACTAGTTTATGAAGGTATTTTGGCTTCTATAAAGAAATTTAAATGTTTTAAGACACTATATACGGGGAAAAGAGAAAAATAATTTTGGGATTGGCACATCCAACTATCATACAGTGAATAAAGAATAAAGTTTTATAGCGCAGTGCTTCGTTTCACCAATCTGCGTTTCACCAAAACAAATTTACATTTTTGGAAGTTTTAATACGTGTTAAATAACACGTTTTCTGTTATTTGTATGTAAAACAGAACCAAGTTCTAGGAAATATGTTGCGATTTCAGTTATAACATTGGAATAAATCATAAAATTCAAAAACTAATTTTCAGAGCTTACCCTCTAAAATATTTTATGGATTAATTGTAAGCTTAATAATTTCATTAATATGAGAAATGACCTTAAAATTTTTCTTTTATATGTGCATATAATTTTTTTCTTTTATATGTGCATATCTTTGAATTATCAGACACTGACATTCAGATCAGAAAAATTTACCACAAAAATTAATTATAAAGAAAGCCATTTTGAATACAGTGAAGCAGATGAATGGAGCTAAATTTACTGGTGATTGATACCTCACAAATTAATCAAAATAGTTTTCTTTCTTAAACAAGATTTCTTAAAAAATGCATGTTAGGAAAGTTTTTTTCCCTGAAGTATGTTGATTAATGAATGCACAGTAAATTAATTTCAACGTCCAAGTAAAAAAAGAAAACTTCGTTGAAATGTTAATTAATGAAAAATTGCAACAACGTGCTGAAAATTACGTATTCTCGGAACATGTTTTTAAGAAGCTTATGGAAATTAGAAAAAAAAATATAATTTCATTAAGAAGATTATTACATTTAGAATAATTTTAAGAAATATGAAGCTTGTCACAAAACGTTATTTTAATTAATTTGATTTCTCTTTTTTTAAATATGATGTATTCCTTTTTTTCGGCTTATTAAAATATTGATTTTTGAATTATTGATTTTGTGTAACAGTGTGTAGAGTTGTTTAAATTAATGAAAATTAGTGTTATAACTAAAATATGTGTTTCTATATTCATAGAATCGAATTAATAAAAAACTTAAAAGAATAAAAAGTATTAAATTCTGAAAGTGAAAGAAAGTTTAATTTTAAGTGAATAAAATAGTATTTCTGAAAAAAAAAATGTTAAGTCTGTTTCTTCTGTCAGTTGAAAATAATTGTTTGCGTTAAAAGCGTATAGCCAATAGAAAATTGTATACTGTACATGCAATTACGTATGGTAATTGCCAGTATTGTTTACACATACAAAAGTAAAAGTAACAATTACTAGATAAATAAAATAAAATAAAAATAGTACTAGTAAAGTTAGTTCATAAAAGTAAAATAGCACTAGTAAAATAGTTAATAAAATTAATAATAATACGTATTATAATAAGTGTGATAACACTTTTACGTCCACTATAAGATATTTTATTATGTCACTTAAAATTATGTAGATATTTTCAATTATTAGTGTTAAGATTAAACGTTTCCTTTGTGTACAACTTCACATAAAATTACTGATTTTAAAAATAATGCAGTTGTACAAGAAAATATAATACCCAATTAAATCATAACCGAAGCCAACAAAATATTTTTTAACCTTTATATCGCTTAGTTGGGAATTTCTACTTGTATTTGTAGTGCTCGTTTTATAAATGCCGAGAAAAGCGATAATGTATTGTCGAAAATCCAAGAAAAATCTACAAAATCACCACTATCCCATAAATAAAAATGATATTAGAGAAAAACACGAAACACTGTCATAAGCATAAATATTTTTCTTAAGCTTACTAATTAGAATAACCTCAAAGTTAAAAATCCTTTTAATGTATATTATTTTCCTATTCTCTGCAATTTTTCCAACCAGTAGTTTCGAATAGGAATTTTTACTAAATGCTGTCACAGAATTTGTGGCAATAATTTTGCAAAATATTTCTATTTCGGAATACTGTTCATTAAAGTCTTTAAATTCCGTACGGAAATTTTGTGGAATTTGTTTTTCTTCTTCTTTTTAACACTTTTCAGCAAAGTTGAAAAATGTAATGACTTCGTGTTTGTCAGGCCGCCACGCCGTCTGTCCGCGCTCTAACTCTCGTAAATGTTGTCCGATTATTCTGAAATTTTTCGGTGTTGTTCACCTCTACTATAGCACGATCCCTATTTCAAATGAAGTTTGTAGCATGTTTAATTCATTTACAGGGACAGTCAAAAGTATTCCGTGACATTACGGCCAATGGGACAAAATCGTTTCAAATGATTTTTAATGGTGTTACACCCCTTCAAAAATAATGAAATTGATGTGCATTTATAAAGTGCATTACAAGATGCATTCTTCAAAATATACGGTGCAAAGAACAGTTATTATTCATTTACAGGACCACATAAAGGAGTTCTGTTATACAATGGTATGGGGTGGGGGGGTATTATTTGCGGCGTATTTCAGTTATATTAAAATATTTCATATATAATGAAATGGATATACGTCGCTGATGTTTAGTATGAGTTATTTCCAGTATAATACGAAGTGCATAGCATTTACAGGGACACACAAAATATTTTACATAATATAATGTAAACGAATTACTGTACAATAGCGATTATCGCTGGAAATATATTTTTAGTTATGATACGCGCTTTTACGTTTCATTATATTTATGCATACTATATAGTGTGTGTAAATGCTATTATTCATATACAGGGCTACGGAAAAGAATTCATAAGGGTTACTGAGTATGAGCTTAAATTTCTTAAAGATGGCTTTTAAATGAGTTATATATTTGTACGCTGAACTGCATTTAGTTGACTAAGAATTGTTTGTAGAATATAGATAAAATGATATACAGAGCCACGCAAAGGATTGGAGACATGAACGTCTATGGATGTTAATTTCTGGAAACGTGATTTCAGTAGTTTTAAAAGTGTTTTTATTTTGAATAAAGTTTTAGCTAAATAGTGGCGTGTAATAAAGGTACTTGGTAAACTACAGGACTGCACAAAAGTATTCAAGTATGTTTCCATCTTTTAGTATAAATTGCTGAAAGTGAAATTTCAACGTGTTATACGTTTTCTTGCTAAACTAATTTTTCCCATTATATAGTATATATTTTAACCTACAGATCAAATACAGGGCTGTTCAAAAGAGTTGGAATACATATTTGGGACAATATACGGGAATTGCTGAAATCAGTTTTCCAAATGGCTTATGCGTTTTCTGAAATATTTACTTACCTATCTTTTTACCTTATTTCCCTAAATAACGAAGTTTTGTTAAAGCATTCAGAAGTATTGGAAAGTATTTCATAATATATGCTTACCGCATGATTTTACATTCTTGTTTCTTTTACAAATTTGTTCAAAAGATACATTAAACATTTAACAAAAATTAAAAAAATTGCTCCAAAGTAATTTTTTCGATTCCAGAAAATTACATTTAAATATAAATCTGTATTAAATTTTTTCGCAATCATTACATCACTATTGATAATAATTTATTATTATATAAGAACTGCATATTTTATAAGTAAAATGCATAAATGTAAAATATTCCGTTTGATAAATCGTAACATTTCTTTGTACAATTAATTTTTTATGCTAAACATAAATTCTCTATATAAAGTATAAATAAAAATAAAATTTTTCACAGATTATCTATTTAAAAAATAATCCGTATTAACCCATTTGTGCCTGGCGTCCTAATCTTGGGACGCTTTCTTAAAAAAATTCTCATTACAAATTGAATTATGATATCCATTCAAAACTTAGTAAAATATATCCTTAGTATTAGTTTTCAATATTTATCCATAAATGGCAGTGCATTTTTAAGAATAAAAAGGTGAAATAAATGTTTGTTGTAGCGCAAAGTTGGATTTTCTTCAAATAAAATGGCGCGAAAGAAAAGGTAAGATATAAGATATTTCTTTTATTTTTTTTATCAGTCATTTTATAAGTGGTATTATATATAAGACGAAACATTATTTTAGAATGCGTATTTTTGCATTTTTTCAGATTTCTATTTTTTTGTTCAAATTTGAACCTTTATTTATCGTCCCAATTTTGGGACGCTAGGTACGAATGGGTAGGGGTTTTGTCCGTTACTGTCTATGCATTAAATGTATGTTTTATGTCATTTATTTTGTTACAAAATGGTTACATATAATTCGGATTATTTAATTTGGTTATAAAATTTTTATTCTGATCATTATATGGCTATTTTTTGTTATTACTATAGGGATAACAGGGGCTGGGCTCGGTTCAAGAACAAGACACCCAACCCTTCCCACCCTTATCTATTGGCTTAGTAAAAATTTATATCCTACCGTTATGTTTTGTACTAGTTCAGTATTTGACATACTCAGATTACTAAAATATATACAGCAGAACCTCGATTATCCGACGAAATTGGGACCGAACCGAAAGCGGATAATCAAATATCCGTATAATCGGGAATTTATCAATAATCATCTAGTTTAATATGCAACATCGTCATCGAACTGCTATTAGGACTATTTGAACTCCTTAATAAATATTTAAATTTAAATTATACATGAAAATAATTTTATTTGTTTAGAATAGGAACGTGTACACAGAAGGGAGGGGGGGAGTATAATTATCCCGGTATCGGATCTTGTGAGAGCTCAAGCTAATTTCAATGGAATTCGTAGAAAGGGGAACCAAAATGCTTATATCTACTCGTGGTTTGGAAAGGAACACTTGCATACACAAAAAATGTAAAAAAAAAAAAAAAAAAAGTTGGAAAAAATTCAGAATATTGACATTGGTTTACACAGAGTTCCGGTTACACGAGGGTCGTATAATCGAATCGAAGTTCTACTGTACCATATGTACTCGTACGTAAAACGAAGAATTTTTGACAATTTTCTGCAAGTAAATTGCGGGGTAGACTTATACGTGAGTCAATTGCAAAAGCCAAAAAAAAAAAAAATAATAAAAATAATAACCCTTCGAATACTGCAAAAATCTGATTTCTTATGTGTATAAATAATAAAATAAAATATACAAATAATAATAATTTCTTATTAAAAATTTTTCAATGATTTGTTCTTATTTACTTACTAATTTTTCGCATTAGTAACTGAAATCTTTGGTTTGATTTTGTGCGAAATTGAAGTAAGGAGGTCGACATACGCGAGTTTTTGATTTTTTGCAGAATTTGCATTCAAAAGTTAATGGGTCGGTATATATCCGAGTATGTACGATATATATACTCTATTAATAATTATTGATTATTGTAAATTTTTACTATGTCAATAGCTAATGGTGAGGAGGAAGGGGGTCTTGTTCTTGAGCCGACCCCAGCCCTCCCCCCTCCCCTTATAGTAATAATAAAGAAATTTTTATAGTCAAATAATAACCCGAATGATATATAACCTTTTTGAAACATATCAAATGGCATAAAACATAGATATAATGCTTAGACAGAACCGGAGAAAATCCCTACCCTTTCGTGCCTAGTGTCCCAAAATTGGTACGTTTAGAATTTTATATGTTAAATAAATATTTTTTCAAAGATAATTTTTTTATTATTTTTTACGTTCATTTTACACCATTTACAATAATTAAGCACAATATTGAGTTGAAAAAAAATCAGGCACGAATGGGTTAAGCAAGTGCCATATGCCTCAAATAATTATTTTTTTAGACTGTTTTAAAAATTAATCGCATTGAACGTTTGCAAAAACCAACCATTTTTAGTCATTAAAACATTTTTCAATGTGTTTGAGACATGATTTAAGAAATCTGAAAAAAGTAACAATAATATTTTTTTGTTACATTCAAATTTATTTATATTTCATCCTTCTCTTAAAATACCTACATTTTCCTTGAACTATCCAAGTTTAAACGTTACTAGCATCTTGGCATTTAATATAAAATTTATGGAAAATATAGATTAAATTAAGATAATTAAAATGTGACTAATTTCTCCAATGTATTTCACCGTTTGGATTGTTTACGATATAGAACAATATTTATTTTATATGGGAAGCATAATGAAAGGTCTATTAGCCCTTTCGGGACGGCTGATGCATATATGCATCGTTAAAAGGCACATGTGGTATTTGTTTTTGACACCACTAATAAATAAATGTACCTTTTGTCTTTTTAATTGGAGTACTTTTTGGTATTTCTCAAGTCAATGGAACTCTTTAAAAAAAGCGGTGCCATCCAAATAAAATTTGTGTAAGGTATGCCCTCACGAAAGGGTTAAGTACATCAATAGAAAATATACACCGATACGTAGCACTCAACGACCCTTATATATTTAGAAACAGAAACTGATGCTGTACCCCTATCATTGTTAGAAAACGTTGCTATCTTGAATAATTCATGAAGTAAATCTGTGGATATTTTACACAGATATGCTTACCCGAGCTAATGTAAACACTAGATGACATCTTTATTACCGCATCTAATAGAGTCTGTATCTGATAAGGTTTTCTTTTACACAGTCTGTTAAGCTGAGTTTGGTGCTTTATTTGAAAACTCTCCCACGAAAGCCATATATATGTCAAAAAGACTTTCTTTTCCAACCGTTCTGTGGTTATCACCAACAGAAAGGGCGCATTCAACAACAACAACAAAAAAAAAAGAGACGGATATGGATTTCGTTGAAGCGATTTCCGGATCCTACGACATATTATGAAAGGAATAAAACTTGAAAGGCACCGCTAATTGCAAAAATGACGCTGCCTCCTGTAAGAAATGTCTGCTTTAACCTTTATGTTTAAAACACATAATCTTTTATCGAGGCAGCACCTTATTTGCGTCGAGGTGCTCCTTTTCACATTTCATGACTTTTATAGGATGTCTAGAGGTTAGAGATCAAAATTGGACGTCGTTGACATGTTCATTTCCGCTTCTTTCTTTTGTTGAGACTCCCCTTTCGTTTGTTCATGACCACAGAATGCTTGGAAAAGAAAGGCCGTGGGAAAGGTTTAAGAATTTTCCCAAGAAATTTTCGAAAAGTATATAAATTCACCTTTAGTCAGAAGAGCAATTAGGTGCAGCAGTGCAAATTTAGTTCATTTAGTTACGGATTATTAATTTTCCATCAATCAAATTGAGTGATAATGCGTAGAATAAGATAAATACGAGCTGAGAATTTCCATACTGAGTGAAAAAGTATCCAAGCCAGAAGTCGAAAAATTCACGTACCTTGCAAACGCTATGACAACTAAGTTAACTGCATAACTCTGATAAACACGGTTCACACAAACAGCCTTTTTATAATGATGAGGAGAGATTTTCCCTGTCATATGTTAAACTACAGTAGCGCTCAAAAGTATTTTGACTACCTTATATTCTCTCTTATTTTATTTAATATAAAAATGTAAAAGAAAATATATTCCCTATAATTGAGAACACTATGACTGCAATTATTTAAATGTATCAAGTTTCAACTTGTTTGTTTACAATCGGCGCCACCGAAGAAATATGACTCCTCCTTAGCTCAAAAGTATTTTGGCAATTAGTTTGCATTTAATTGTTGAAGGTGTCAGTGGCGCTATATCTTCGATTAGTGTTTATATTGACTTATTGTGATTATTTATAAGGATCAGGAATACCGAAAAGTAAAAAATATTGAAGTGATTCTAGAAAAGTCGCTGTAAATCCCCTTAAGAAAGGTAGACTGCTGGCAGAACTAGCTCGTTCTTTTAAAGTGTCTCGGCAACTTGTTATTACATGGAATAAAGTTTTTAATAAACAGAAATACATCGAAAATAAGCCTCAAAGTGGCCATCCGAAAAAAAACAATTTGAAATGTTGACTATATTATAAAAATGATATCTACAAGTGATTGTCGTAAGTCCGCTGTAATAATAAAAAAAATTAATTGAAAGAAAATTACGGCATAGACATACACGTTTCATCAGTAAAACGACGCCTAAACTTCTATGGTTTACATGGTAGAAGACCAGCAAAAACACGTTTGTTTTCTACTAAGAATGGGAAGGCTAGTGTTGCATTTGTAAAACGGCATAACCCTTTCAAGGGCAAAGCAATTCCATTGCTAAAGTTATGAAAATAATGATTGACACCGGAATTTAAAAACAAATTTATTTCTAAATAAGAAAATGCTATATTTCACACACATAATAAACCGAATTTTTTTAACCAAAAATCTGGTGTCAGTCATTAATTTCAACACTTCAACAATAGCATTGCTTTGCACCTGAAAGGGTTATACCGTTTTACAAATGCAACTCTAGCCTTCCTATTCTTAGTAGATTAGAAACGTGTTTTTGCTGGTCTTCTGCCATGTAAACCATAGAGGTTTAGACGTCGTTTGGCTGATGAAACGTGTATGTCTGTGCCGTAATTTTCTTTCAATTCATTTTTTATTATTACAGCGGACTTACGACAATCACTTGTAGATATCATTTTTATAATACAGTCAACATTGCAAGTTATTTTTTTCGGATGACCACTTTGAGGCTTATTTCCGATCTATTTCTGTTTTTTTTTTCAATATTTTTTTTTCAATATTTTCCACAAAAATAATTTTAAATGACTTTTTCTTCTTTAGAATTAGTTTTCTGTTTTGAAGTCAGTGTATTTTTCAAATTGATATAGTTTTGAATAAATACTAAGATTTTATCAAAACCTACATTAGAATAACTGATTTTTCAAATATAAAGTACAATTGATGACGTAAATTTAAAAATTCGGCTTTCCAAAATTTTCAAAATCGTGTTTTTACTATCAATCTATTCTAGCGGTAGGGGAGACCGGGGCTAGTTGGCTACAGGGGTAAGTAGGCGCAGTCCCCATAAATCGCCTGTTTGTTGATAGATTGCGCAACCAGTCACAGAGTACACTTCTTCTTGCGTTTTACAATCCTCATTGTAGTTTTGCAGCGTTACCTACGTGCAGTGGACATTTATTATGATTTTCCTGTTTTTTGCGCTCATAAGTACTTTTTTTGTTGCTTCATTCTTTTTCTAATTTCTAATACTTATCTTAATAATTGCGATTTAACTTGTGCAATTTTTCTTAGAGTATGATTAACTGCACTTACCCCATATGTGATTTACTTGGATTATTTATGCTTAGATGGTTACGTGTCCCTTTTGTGAACAAATTTATTATGGGGCTAGTAGGCGCATTGAACACGGGGCAAGTTGGCTCGGTGTCTGGTGTATGCTGGTAGCTTGAAAAACAGCAAACACCGAAAAAAGTGGTTGCAATGCAAGATTTTGGGCACACAGGGCTTGCCCAAATGGAGACACTCGAATTTTTTATTTGTGACAACTGTAACTCTGATGATGTTATCGAGTAGGATAGAAGTTACTCAATGTTATTGTTTTATTCATTATTTTTATGTCTGTATAATTTAGAATTTACTTTGTACAGCGATAACGCCTTTGATTAAACCTGCTGGTAATAAGGACATTGATTTCTCTTAACAGCGTGTCTTATTGAAATTTTTATAAAGCGTGTGCCAACTTACCCCATAGGTATAGGCAACTTGCCCCGTGACAGGATAAGTTGGCGCACAATTTTCCTTTTACTTTAGGCTTCCGCTAAACATAAACTACAAAAGCTACAAACTCAAAACCCCGGATATTTATAGCCCAATGCCTGTTCTTTAAAAGTGCAGTTAAAGTTTCATAAAAAACTTGAACAAAACTTGAATAAAAATTAATAACTAAAAACTGCGCCTACTAGCCCTGGTCTCCCCTAAACCTACACCGAAAAAACACAACAGTCTGCAAAAAAAAAACTACATTTATCATGTATTTCTGACATTGTAAAATCTTTTTTTACAATGAAAACCAATGGACGCAGTCATAAATTTTTCCCCAAAATTTGATTTTCTGGATTAGGCGAATTTTGAAACTCACGTCCTCAATTGTAAAATTCAATGTCTTCCTTCAAATCCTTTCTTTTTTCAGACAGTTAAAAAATCTATTCACTTAGAAAGTAAATATAATTAATGATGTCTTTTACCATAATCCATTAAAGAAAATAAACTTAATTTTTGGGGATATATAAAAATCTAATAAATGTAATGGAAAACATAGGTAACATTTGGGAAGTTAATCAGAAGTATCTGGAAAATAGTCATTAAACCAATTTATTAAACATTAATTAAAATGTCATTTATCTCACCAATATTTTTCACCATAAGGTAAATCTGCTATTTGGAATAGAACATTTTGTCATAAGACGCGTAGGGAAATTTCGGAAAACATGATCGATGTTTTAAAGTAGTGAAATGTACTTGCAATTTATTTGCAATTAGAATCTAAGCACACTCTTTTTTAATACTTTGCACCCAAAAAGTCAACATGTCATTTGACCAACACACGAAATCCATCTCCTTTGTCTCATTATTTTAAAATGTTTAATAAAAGCTTTGAAAATATGTTAATATACTGTAATATAATTTTATTTGCGTTTAAATATATTAAAAAAAAATATGTTTCCATAAATCTTTAAACAGCAAAGTTTAAAAATTATATAGAAAAGCTTCATGGTAATTAATCAAAAGTTTCTGAGAAAAATTAAATCAATGTATATGACGAGTGAATGTCATTGAAATGCCATTAATCTCACCAAAGTTTTGTATCAATATTTTTATTTTCTTTTTTCAAAACAAAATATATTTCCTCAGGAAGTAAGGTGAATTCTTGGAGAGTATCGTCGATATTTTCAAAGAAACAAACTCCCACTGCAATTTATTTCCAATTTGAAGCTAAGAATTCATTTTTTAAATATTCCCCAGCAAAATAATTTCAAATGCTTTTTGCTTCTCTGGAATTAGTTTTCAACAATTATAAAATAAAATGCATTTTTTTCAAAGCATTACCTTTTTTAGAAATTTAAAAAATCTGTTGAAGGAAAATATAATAAATGATGTTTTCTACCATATTCCATTAAAGAATGTAAACTTCATTTTTATTGCGATATATAAAAAATATATAAATCAAAGTATTAAAAAATCTTAGGTGACATTTTGGAAGTTAATCAAACTATCTGGAAAATGGTCATTAAACCAATTTATAAGACGAGAAAACGTAATTAAAATGTCATTTATCTCACCAATATTTTCATCATAAGGTAAATTTGCTATTTAGAACAGAACATCTTGCATGAGAAGTGTATTGAAATTTACGAGACGACAATCGATGTTTTCTGAATGCACTTGGAATTTATTTGCAAAGTACTGAAATGTACTTTCAATTTATTTGCAATTAGAAGTTAAGCACTTTTTTTATACTTTTCATACAAATAGTTTAAAATGCTATTCGACCAACACCAAAATTTTAAAATGTTTAATAAAAGCTTTGATAATACGTTACATTATATTTATATAATTTTGTTTACGTCTAAAACAATTTCTAAAAAAATTACGCTTTCATAAATCTTGAAACAGTTAAGTTTAAAAATTATAAATGCGTTAATCATGGCTGTTAATCAAAAGTTTTCTGGAGGTAGTCATTAAATCAATATGACAAGTGAATGCCACTGAAATGCCATTAATCTCACCAAAGTTTTGTATCAATATTTTTATTTTCTTTTTTCAAAACAAAATATATTTCCTCAGGAAGTATAGTGAATTCTTGGAGAGTATCGTCGATATTTTCAAAGAAAAAAACTCGCACTGCAATTTATTTCCAATTTGAAGCTAAGAATTCATTTTTTAAATATTCCCCAGCAAAATGATTTCAAATGCTTTTTGCTTCTCTGGAATTAGTTTTCAACAATTATAAAATAAAATGTATTTTTTTCAAAGCATTACCTTTTTTAGAAATTTAAAAAATCTGTTGAAGGAAAATATAATAAATGATGTTTTCTACCATATTCCATTAAAGAATGTAAACTTCATTTTTATTGCGATATATAAAAAATATATAAATCAAAGTATTAAAAAATCTTAGGTGACATTTTGGAAGTTAATCAAACTATCTGGAAAATGGTCATTAAACCAATTTATAAGACGAGAAAACGTAATTAAAATGTCATTTATCTCACCAATATTTTCATCATAAGGTAAATTTGCTATTTAGAACAGAACCTCTTGCATGAGAAGTGTATTGAAATTTACGAGACTACAATCGATGTTTTCTGAATGCACTTGGAATTTATTTGCAAAGTACTGAAATGTACTTTCAATTTATTTGCAATTAGAAGTTAAGCACTTTTTTTATACTTTTCATACAAATAGTTTAAAATGCTATTCGACCAACACCAAAATTTTAAAATGTTTAATAAAAGCTTTGATAATACGTTACATTATAGTTATATAATTTTGTTTACGTCTAAAACAATTTCTAAAAAAATTACGCTTTCATAAATCTTGAAAAGTTGAGTTTAAAAATTATAAATGCGATAATCATGGCTGCTAATCAAAAGTTTTCTGGAGGTAGTCATTAAATCAATATGACAAGTGAATGCAACTGAAATGTCATTAATCTCACCAATATTTTTCATCGTTAGGATATTTTGTGATCCTTAATAAAATTAATTTTCATGAAAAGCATGATAACATTTCGGACAGTGTGATCGATGTTTGCACTATAATGAAATGGACATGTAATTTATTTCCAATTAGAAGTCAAGCATATGTTTTTTTAAAATATATTTTCTACTAAAATAGCTCAAAATTGCATTAGTTTCTCTTAAATTAGATTACTTTTTTGACATGAATGGATTTAAAAAAACATCTAATAAAGCGACAGCCATGCATGATTTATAATTAATAATTATTAAATTTACTGACTTGAAAAATAATTACTTGTGTGAAATGTTTGTGCTGCCTTGACTAGTTTTACTATATCTAATTGAGTGAAAAGAGGTAAAAAATAAGAAATCTGAATAACCTTTAAAAACAGATTATTCTGTTATAATAAAATATATTTATATTTTATTATATCCCTGAAACTCCCATTTTATCCAAAAAAATTAAATAGCTAAATTAAAAATGGCTACTATATGGGCAATTAATGAATAATTTTCGGAAAACATTCACTAAAACAATGTATAAAACTGAAAAAAAAAAAACATAAAATACCGTTATTCTTGACAATATATTTTATCATTAGGTTATTTTACAATCCAGAATAAAATCTGTTTCTAAAGGATATTAGAACTTAATAAATTTTAGAAAGTATATCATTGATGTATATGAAAAAAAGTTTGAATGTTTCAGGATTTTATTTATAATTCGATGCGTAGAAACGGGTTTTGTTGCATTTGTATTTTATAAATTCTTGCGAGTTTTTTTAGGGAAAAATGGAAATCTAATTGTATTCTACATTCCACAAATATTTATTGTATTAATTTTACGTAAAAATACAAGGAATGAAGCATATTTACAATTAAAATGCGTTCGGTGTTTTATTAGATGTATACAAATTTAAAACATAATAAACCATATAAAAACTATGTTAATGGTGATGATATCGGTTTTATCAAATAAATAACTTTATTACATTACTTTTTTTTTCCGCGCATGTGGGTGCAACGGCTGGGTCGAAATATGCGCAATCTGGAAATCCAATTTTCGATCATTTTATTGAGCAGCTGGGGTCGTATATCAGCAATAACGCAGGGAATGTTGATTTCCAATTGTCCCAACGTCTGTGTTCAATCGGCGTAGACCAGCGACTTCACATATCCCCCCAGATCTACTGATGTGAGATTACATGAGCGTGGATGCCAATTTACAGGTACATTACGCGAAATTATGCTCTGGCCGAATATCTCCCGCAATAAACTGGTGATGTTTTGCAAAATTTATATGCATTTATCTGGCGTAAGTCTATTCACTGTGAAATGGCAAAACATACTGTGTCTGTTGTCAGCTGTCAAATTGACTGTGACGAGAAACTGTGTTGCCAAATTCAAAACTTCACTTCTAAAGAAAAACATCCTTTATATGTAATGAGCTAAAATTGTAGTTATTATCATTTATAAATGGTCATTAAATCGTGTAATTATAGTAAGATTCCTTAAAACTGTTTAATTAAATTTCGAATTTTTGAGCTTTAACTGATTCTTCAATTGCTTAAACTCATGGTTTAACAAACACTTTATTAGATATCGGATAGTGACAAACGTCAACATGTGGCCAGAAAAATTTTCGCTTTGCCCTGATATGTTTAGGGTTTTGTTAAGCAATAGTCGAAGGAACATAGAAACAACACGGGTTTATTTTCCCCCATTTAGACACTCCAGTTTATAGATGTATATATTAGACAGCAATCTTTTTTTTTTTTTTTTTTTTTAAATGTTTACATACCCAAAATAATTTAAAGTATCATTTTATTTCTCACAACTTAATTTTTTTTAACGTTAATGGCATATTTAAAAGGGACCGAAATGTACCTAAATACCAAAAATCCAATAAATCCTACAATATGAATTATTGATTTTATAATTATGAATTACAATTTGTGATGAATTTTTTTTTCAATTTAGCTTTTTCATAAAATTAATAAATCTCAAGAAATTAACAGAAAACACTTTTAATCATTTGTAACCGTCATGTATAGAGGATGTTTCCACATTTTTAGAACAATTTCGATGAAGGATTCTAAAAATGCAAATATTTTGGGGCAGATTTCTGGCTACAGCTCATTACTTGAAATTAAAGTTATCATCTGCTACACTTAATTCATTCCTCTGTCAACATGGCGCATGTACACAAGCTTTTTATTTGAAGATACGATTTCTGTTTTCAAAAGGCAGATATTGTTCAAAAGAGGAAAATGATGTTAATTAATAATTCTACGTGAAAAGAAAATTATTCCAAATGATTACCCCCCCCCCCCAAATAAAAAGTCTGTAATAATATTTTTAAAGCGAAATCTCTAGTAATAAGACGAAATCCGCCTACGAAGTAGTGCAAAGACTTTCATACATCAGTACAACATATGTAGCAACAATAAACAAAATAATAAACCAAGATTTACAGGGCTGCCACAGGTTACTATTTTTATGTTCTAGTTGCGCCACTGTTTTGTTAAAAATACATTTTTAGTAGATTTATCTTGCAAATGTTGTGAAAGTGTATGCAATTTTTTGTTGTTGTTATTTTGAAAAAGTGGTTCGAAATAGAGTTAAAAAATAGTCGCCTTTGGCAACCGGCATTTATAGCCTAAAATAGCAAAAACGGATGCAATTTTGGAACGACTAGTATAAAAATAATTTATCTGGAGATAAATGGAAATACAATGTCAACATTTATAAAAGAATTTTTCCAAAATGACTGCAATAAAAAATGTACATTTACTAACGAAAAGTAAAAAAAAATAAATAAATAAATAAAAATTAAAAAATCACCAATCATGGTTCCGAGAATACACACTTTCAAAAAGACTCAAAATACTCGACATTATTCAAATTACATCGGCTCAAAATACTTTCATAAAGACTCGACAATCATAAAGTCTCAAAAAAGACTTTATGATTGTCCCAGGTTTCCCTTAAGAAATTAAAAATAACAGTGGACAGATATGTTCAAAATCTACACATTATACTATTAGAAGAGTATTTTACGTCAGATATTTACAAAAAGAAATTCCATTTTTTTGTCCCATCGACTTTTAAAGACTGACACTGCTTCAAGCCTAAGCCCCGGTCATACTCCAAAAATTACCACTAAATTCCTTAAAAAATTAAAAATCACACACATATTAAATATATGATTTTTCAACATATTCCTCAAAAGTCCTGTGGAATTAAACGTATGAGTTATTGCGGATTTGGTCTGATGAAAAAGAGTTATTTTTAATCTCAAAGCCACTGCGATTGATGACTTTTGGAATGCAGTTCAAAAGGAATGGCAAGCAATATACATACCTGATAATTTTTTTAAAAAACCCTCTTATCATGGAAAGCACGACGCAGACTTTGAAAGATTATTAGATCAAAAATTCAAAAACAAATGTTTATTATTTTAAACATTTAAAAAACGGTCTTGAAATTGTTCTAAAAATATGTAAACACCCTTTGTACAAAGGCAAATAAAAATATTTTTTATCAGCAGGTTTTTAAAATAACTAAAACTGGCATTAACATTTAATTATATTCTAAAAAATATTGCTTACATTTAATTTTCTATCTAAATTTCCTGATTTTCTAAATTTTAAATCAATTTTTTTGGAAGTTGCTAACATCTTGGCAGTTAATCAAAAGTTTCTAGAAAAAGTTATTTAACCAATATATACGACAAGAGAAGGTAACTAAAATGTCATTAATATTCCCAATACTTTTCGTCGTCACGTTATTTTATTATCTAAAATATTTATGAAAGTATAATCAATTTAAGGAGAGTATGTTCAATGCTTTTTGTGTATTGAAATGCATCTTTAATTTATTTGTAATTAAAAGCTAAGCATTTCTCTTTTTTAATGTTTTTCATCAAAATATTTTAATAAGCAATTTAATTTTTTTTTAATTGGTTTTGTTCTTTGGCTTAATTCATTTTAATCTTTATCAAATATTAATGAAATACAAAAAATTGAAAAAGTTTTCGATTATAATTTTTGTCGATTCTTCAATTTTTGATAACAATTATAAAATAAAATGTCGTTATAAAATAAAAAATTCTCCATCAATATTAATAATTTAGTTTCATTAAAATTCCCTCCATGAATCGTTTTTGAATCATACTACATTTAAAAGAACCGAAATAAATTTTCCTTGCACATGTGTATAATTTATGTTATAAAATAAAAACATATCCGTGAGTAGCGCTGTAGTCAGCAATGCCAGCAATGATATAATCAATCCATTTCTCTTTTTCTCAAATTGAATTAATTCTAAACATCTAAATGTTTTTATTTTTACTCCTGTTTTAAAACTGTATGTCAGTTTATTCATTTTGTGTGTTTTTAAAAATACATTTTAAGCATGCTTTTCTTTTAGATACATAAGTAGATAGATAGAGATAAAATAGAGATACATAATTCTGTTACTTTGAACTCGATTACGGAAAATTAACCCGGTTTCACATTAAACAATATAAAATTTCGAAGGTTTAATTCAGGCTAATATACCATAATAAAATTTACATTTCATTGATAGATAAACGAAATAATCAGAATCAAAAGGCAAACCAGCAAAATCTTTCGCAATTAACATTTATTAACATGCAAATTAACATTTGCATGCGACTAATACTAATACTAAATCTTTTTGAGCTTGAAACTAACAACCACAATAATAATCACCATGTTTTTCTGCGAGTTGGATCTCATGATATCTAATAAAAGCATTAAAATAAACGTTTTTCTCATTTGATAAAATTTATTTATATTTAATTATATTTCTGTTATTCCACATATTTTGCAGTCTTGAACATCCTAAGTTAGAAACTTAACTAAGTTGAAAACTTATTGAATCTTAACAGGCATTAAATCTAAATATAAGGCGGAAGTAAGTAACTAAAGTGTCATTAATAACGCCGGCATTTTTATTATAATATTTTGCTATCCGGGCTTAAGTCTTTTTACCTGAAATATCGAATAACATTTCGAAGAACATGATCACTGAATTGATAATAATGAAAGGTTCAAGCAATATTTCTTTCCAATTAATTTTCTTGCTCCTTTTGTCAACTTTTGTATTGTGGACAAAAAATGCAAATTATAAAAATGGGCGTTTAGTCAACAGAGAATGTGTGTTTTCTTATTTCTATTTTGTATAGATTATGTTGTAATATTTCTTAGTGTACTGATCGTAATATTTCTTAGTGTACTAATCGTAATATTTTTTAGTGTACTCATCCTACATCGGTAGTTCATTTGTATTCTTTTAATTTCAATAATGTACATTTGGATATACTTGACGTCATTGATAACTCTCATATAGTCGTTTTATTTTTGTAGTCAATTGTTTAAAAAGAAAGCTGTTACATTTTTTTTTTTTTTAACCAAAATTATATAAAAAATTAAATAGATTTTTCTTGTAGAATGTGTGTGAAATATAATATAAAATCACACATCTTTATTTTACTATATCTAAATATGTTTAGATTTAATTCCGTTTCAAAATTTCTATATAATCTTAAAACTTTTAACTACTTTAGTTTTGAAAATTTTAAATACTAGCATCTTGGTAGTTAATCAAACGGTTTCTGGAAAATAGTTCCTAAACCAATGTTTAAGACGGGAGAATGTAACTAAAATATCATTAATTTCATCAAATTTTTTCACCGTCAGGATATTTTGCGATCCCGAATAAAATCGCTTCCAATGGAAAGCCTAACGAAATTTGAAGTGAATGATCGATGTTTACAGAGTAATAAAATGTTCTTGCAATTTATTTCCAATTAGAAGCCAAGACCATCTTTTATCTTTTTTTATTCACTGTTTCCGGAAATACATTTTTTAATGGCATTTGGTTTCATTTTTCCCATTTAAAGTCATTAATTAATAAAATTGATGAAATTTTAACTAATTACTAAGACTATAATAAAGTCTCAATTATGATCTAATTTTAAGTAAAAATAAGTTTATGTGACAATATGATATCGAAGATAATCTAACAGTTTGTTAATTAAATATGAATTATTTTCGCTGTGTATTATGCTAACGATATTTTTCAATTAAAAAATAATGAATATTGAAAAAAAAATAAGTAACCAGTTATAATAATAATAACTATTGAAAAAAAATAAGTAACCAGTTATAATAATAATAACTATGTGCGCAAAATATTTCTACATAAGTAGATAAATATTTTGGACCTCCATAGGTACTTCAATAATCGGGTAAAAACCAAAATGTAACGGTTTAATTACTATTTAAAGTAGGTGAAACTTTCTAACACATTATCCTTGCATAAAAGTTCTTGAACGCATACATTATTAAGTATTGCGATGAGAAATAAGTCTTTTCTGTTTCTTTTATTGCTAGTTGTTTTTAATTGTATAATTGATTTATGCATTTGTTTTCATTTAAGACATTACACTGAAGTGTTAAGTTGATAAAATGAGCATTTCTGTCTTTATCAAATGTAAACAAAACTTTATTGTTTAACCAAACACATTAAACAGTAATAAAATTATTATTTATTTGAGTCTGTTATTTATAACTTCTTTGCAACGGTTAACAAGTGTATTTTATAAGTCGATGATTTTGTTGAACATAAGATCGTATCAATGACCATCCCATTGTACGGGATAATTTCATAGTGAAAGGCAAATGTTTAACTTTCCACTTCCTCACTCCCAAAACACAAATTCTTAAGAGTGATGTTTCATTCCAGTGTATACTATTTTTAGGGGCTAAGCCTTTTTTCTAATGCATACTGATAAAAACATTTGATTTTTGTATCAGATAACAATGAAGTATTGAAATTTTCGTCACGTGTAGCCAGTATCTATCTTTGCTACCAGAATAGAAACACATTCTAGGAATGACTATGGTTCCTAATTAGCCGTTTTTTACCATACAAGAGAGATAAACTAGCAAAAAATAGTAAAATATAGTGAAATTAAATTAAATGAAATTTCCTACTTGTGGTCAGCATACTGATTAAGATTACAGATATTGGATGTTACATGAGCGTTTTCATGAAAAATTAGCACAAAGTTAGGTCTTACAATTCAAGTTCAGTAAAAAAAATCCGAAATATCAAAAAAAGAAAATTTAACGAGAGATAGCTCACAACCATGAAAGCTCCTGAACCATTCGTTAAAAAGAAAACAGTGCATCAAAACAAACTGCGATAATTAAACTTTTTAAAATTTCTATTCAACGATAAAATTAAAAAAAGAAAAATAATAAGATTAAGTGAGCAATTTGAGAAGGACGAGACTAAAAAATGTTAATAAAATATTCGATTTACGAGTTATTGCTCATTTTAAAGAAGATTTATATAACATTTATTTATCGTACTCTCTATTTGTTTTTTTTTTTTTTTGTTATTTTTATTATTGTTTGAAAAACTTTGGACTTACGGTATTCAAAATTGTTATTTGTAAATTGACAGTCTAATCTTCTATGTCGTCTATATAGCAATCTATCTTTCATGAACGTGGGTTTATTTAGAATGTCTCTACCTCCTTAACAGAACACGTTCAACTCAAGACAGTTCACACTCAAGAGATAATTGTCATAGTCACTAATGAAAATCCCTTGGCATTGTGCAAAATATCAGTGTTTATCATGCAGTTTATCTTTGAGGGAGACACTGTGTAGTAAAATACTGTGTGCAAAATAAACACAGATGCTTGACGGACATAGAGAGCAATTTCAGGACTATATCTGAATTCATGTCTTTATAGCCTCCTTTATGTTGTCAAAATAAATATTTTTTTGCTGCTGAGTAATATTGTGCGGTGCATTGGGCGAACTGTTTGCATGCAAGTTATTTGTTGCTGTGTTAGCATGAGGGCGACTTTGTACTAGTCGGTTTGATATCTAACTAGCGGGCTATACAGTGTGTTTCACTACCAGACCAAAAAACAACAGGAGGTGTAGGGGGGCACAGAGATTACTCGGAATCACATAGCAATGCAGGGTCGAAAATGCCGTAGTTGCGTGCTATGGTTCAAAGACGAAGAAAAAAGAACATAAACAGCAACACATTAATGGGACAGAACACATTTCACTGAAAGGTTGTATTACCGAAGGTGTTCTAAATTACGTTAATAGTTGTCAGGCATGCTTGACAGCTGCCCCCTGTTTCGTCAGATGAAAACCTCGCCAGTCGAATATATGTAGCTGCCGGGAGGATACGCGACACGCCAGGAATCTTCCAGAACGTAAGGCATTCCATGCGGCGCCTCTTCTAGCCTGCCTGACGACTTCTGATCGTAATTTTGAGCACCTTGTGTTGTACAACCTTTCAATAAAACGTTTTCCGACCCATTAATGTGTTGCTGTTGCTGTTCTTTTTCTCTGCTTCTTTGCACCTCAGCTCGCAACTACGGTATTTTCGACCCTGCATTGCTCTATACCACCTACACCTTCTGAAAGTTTGTCGGTCTGGTAGTGAAACATCCTGTATGACAATATGAAACGCAAACGCTAACATATCAGTTCGTTTCCTGCCGCTTTTGCATCACCACTTTAATAGTCACGAGTTGTGAAACCTGCTTTTTTAAAAACAGTAACTCCATTCCTTCAAATGCTTAGCATACTTTTTATCATATTTACCTATTCCTACACCACTCTCATATTTTTCTTAATATATATATATATATATATTTTCTTTTCACGTTTTTTCTGAAAGTTACAAAAGATTTTTTTTTCTTTTTCTCATTTAATAATCTAAAAAAATTTTTATGGTGGGATTAGAAAAAATCTGAATTTTTTAAAAAAGAAATGTTATAGTTTAATGCAAATTGAGATATCATCTCTATATTTCCAAAAGGAAATCTAATTTGAAATATCATCAATACACTTCTCTATGGGAGAATATCAGTGTTTGGCTATAAATTCCTTCAATTTATACAGCAATTTAAATCCATGAGTCCTTCTCTGCATTCAGTGCAAAAGAATAGGGCGCAATCACTTCTTTCTAATGGAGGTTAGTGCGTCTTACATGGCGTAGTCCTTGTTTCTAGGATTTGACACCAGGGACGGAAAAAGACTAATTTTTCTAACTCGCCCAATTCCAATGCATTTGTTCGATATATTCTTTCAACTTAAATAATAAAACTTCAAAGTTAGTCAACATTAAATAATTTTTTGAGTCAGAAATTTTATAAAACTCACAGGGAAATTTAAATATTGTTTAACATTTTGGATTACATTTTAGTTTTCGTCTTTATTACTTTCGATGCATTTCTCTGTATTTAAATTATGTTTATAATATTTAAGCTAATTGTTTTTAAGCATAAAGGGTTTTGATTGTATTGATTGTTTGCACATGTATTGATTTTCATATAATTTTTGAATAAGTTAGCTCTATGGTGTTAAATAATAAAATATCAGAATATTAATTAAAAAAACAATAACAGATAGTTATACAAAAGTATTAAACAAATTTAGATATTATGTACATAAATATATTTATAAAAACTTTTTTCGTTTAATAATTAATAATCCTATTTGAATATTAAGAAGACTTATTTCGTTTATGTCACTTTTTATTGAAAAATAAAAATATCTAGTACTTAAATGTAATTTTAAAGTGTTATGCTAAATACATTTTCATTGGCATGCATAAGGAATATTGACCCTTAAAACCTTTTCATGAATAAATGGCTTTTTTATATCACAATTAAAGTTATTGCGATGACTTCGTAATCCTTTTTGTAAAGCTACCTCATTAGAGGTTTATTATGATGTCTCTCCTTTAACAAATGACAAAATTAGATTTTTATATTGTAAAGTAACAATAACTTTACATGACTTTGGAGGTTTTAGAAGGGCAATTAATGTGAATTATCAGAAAATATTTTAATCCTTAAAAATTTTCAGGTGGTTTGATAAAATCTAATTCTTTCTTCTAGATACTTTATTCTTTAATTCCTCCCTTTGAAAGAAAAAAAAAATGAGAAATATAAATTTAAAAGTATATTTTATCTAAAATTACAATTTATAATTTGATTCATTGTTGCTAAATTTATTTCATTATTTGCCACATAATGAAATATTACAACAGATGTAAGAAATAATACAGAGGGTATATGCAGTTGAGGAAAAATATAGATTAACAGAAATATAAAAGGCATTTCATTTCAAAGGTTTCCTAAGCTAAGGACTGGGATCGCCGAATTGTCCTGGTGAAGACAGTCTATTGATCCAGTGGTTTGTTAACTTTACGGGCGTGGTCTTAAACTGATTAGGACATTATATAAGGACCACATTAATTTGCGGTCACTGGACATAAGAAAATTAAGATGACCTTTACGAGCATAATGTTAATTTAAAAGCAGTGACCTTAAAAAATTAAGAATCCTGTTAGAAGAATAATGTTAATTTACGGTCAGTGACTTTAAATTTTACGGGCAAAAGTTTAGGGGTAAAATTGTTTTGTCAGCTTTACGGTCACAACAGTATTATTTTTTCGGTCAGTGAGACTGGCACACTTTTTGCCAGCCACTGACCGTAATTTAACAGTGAAATTTCTTACAGTGAAACACTCTAATGTACACCCTCTGAGAGGAAGAGAAAATATCATTATTTACTCTTTTTCACTTAAAAAGGTCACATGACCAAAAATTACCTAAAGAAGATAGAATTGACTTTACATGTCAACTATACAGTGCACTATAAAAACATCATTATTTGAATATTAACAATATAACAACTAGTAACCACAAATGTAAATATAAACATTAATTCAGCTAATCTGTTAAAATTCGACCATTTATATTGCCTGAAACCAAAGTCGCAAGTATTATTGAACTTTTTAAAGGTAATTACGTTATAGCATGCATTACAATCGGAGATGTTTATTCTTGCTATGTTGCCCATACGAAGAGCAAGAGGCGTTAAGTCCTGAACTCAGGTACAATTATTGTTACTTCACTTAAACAAAATATTGAGTTATTTAATGAGAGACGTCATTACTTGATATGCCTGTAATTGCGTTACAAAGAAAAATGTAATTCTTGATATGCCGAAGGATTAGTTTTCACTATGAATTGCAAAGAAGATGTGTGTAGCATTTTTTTTATTAGATTTTATTTAAATATTACAGATTTGTATAAAATCTTTTGTAAGTCAACTAAAGAAAAATTGTGATAAATAAATAAAATTAAATTGTAATCATTTAAAAAGGTACACAAGGACAAATCCAAGAACAGCTAAATAGTGTCACCTGTCCGTTTTCAATGATGCTTCCGAGTTTACATATGATTTAAATCTCAAAGTTATTAGCCTAGTTTGGAGAAGCTTTGAAATATCATACAAACGTATATACGCAAAGATATAGTTATATATCAAGGGATACCGCAATTTTCTCCCATTGCATTAAAAATCGGAACGTGACTGTTTCATAAGTATTAAGAATTCCACTGCTCTCTGTATATATGACCATCGGTTGAAGCATCGCATTATGAGGCACAATATTTCGTTTAAATGTACAAACACATGAAGCAATGCATTGCGGATAGCGTGCACTTTTAGTATTAATTATAAGATTTTAATTATAATTTTTTTACCTGATTTTTCTTCTAGTTTTTCACACAACTGATATTAAAATCAGATCGCCAGTCTCATAAGAAGACGTGACCCACATGGAATAAAAATGGAATATTTCTTTTCTTAAATAAGTTTCTTATACATGTGTACATTTGTGAGTATGCAATATTAAAGGACAATCTAATTGTACTTTTAAAATTTATTTTAGTAGTTTCATTTTGACGTTCACGGAAGATGGATATATATATATATACACACACAAACATACATACATATATATATATATATATATATATAACCATTAAATAAACATTACCGACCACCATCAAAAATTGTGATTATGAATGAAATAACAATAATGCTGTTTTCCGCAACACACTTAACATGGATACCAAAAACATAGAATATACAAGCTGCTATGTATAAAATATAGTGCCTTGTACTTTATTTCGAGAATTAATATGGTTGGTTGGTTGGTTTTTGACGGCCAATTATCTACTCTAGGGATATATGCCCGAGGGGGGAATGCCCTCCGTTGGGGTCTTTCTAAGGGAACCTAACCCTTATTTACGCATGGAGATCCATGGCTCAAAGAAAACGACACAAACTCCGAACGATTAGGCCGACGGGCGCGCGATTGGGTTCGAACCCAGCACTTCCCGTCTACCAGCTTCGAGAGCAGAACCTGTCAGCCACTGGTGGGGCAGAATTAATATGGAATAAAAAAAGAAATATATATATCTATATATATTCTCAAATATACAAAAATCCCTGATATTTTAGAAGGAGGAATTATCGATATTGTTACGGAAATACTGCTATTCTTTTAATCAAATAAAAGAAAATGGGAAATAATATTTTATCCAAAAACTTTCATTGTAATTTAGAGGTAAATTTTGCCTCTTAAAAATATTAAATTACATTAATAAATAAATGTTGAAGGACATACTACCTAAGTAGGGTTAATAAAATTTCCTTTATTTATACGCGTTTGATGGAAAATTGTCACATTTTAAAAGTTCCATATTTTACATCGCCAAATATTTTATTGAATAGCAATTATGTCTCAACTAAATTATGCATGTTGCTTCGTAATTTCAAATCCAAACTCTGTCCAATTTCTACCTTTCACATGTAATTGGCTTTCACTACAAATCCCAGTTTGTGATTGAAAAGTTTATATTTCAGTAGTTTTAATTTTACAAACATGTTGCGTGGAACTATTCAATCATACTGACATCGGTTAAAACATTTCTCTACTGTCAAGTAAGGATTATTGTGTATTCAACGTAACACATTAGCTAATTTTACACTTGCATATTTTTACTTTGATTTTGAAACATATTTAAACATACAAGTACATATCATATCTAAAGTAATGTACTTTGTAATTTAATTGATTTGTGGTATCAGAAGATTACAGTTAATATAAAAAAAACATTTGTAATAAGTAAAGACTAGATACATTCATCGGTTATATGCATGCATAAAATACATTTTATCAACTAAACTTGGACTGTATACGCAGGTTTTAACCGTAATAATAGTTACTGTATTATTTTTGGTGTCTGCAACGTATAGCATATAGTGCATTAACACAGTGAAAAAAACAATCATTTTTTTTTTTTTTTTTCTAAAAAGAAAAAAAAAACTATAGTGTTCACCTTTATACCGTGAATAAAACTATCGTTGTATGTTTAATATTGTCTTTATTAAGCACTTATCAAGAAACAGGTATAGTGAAACAATGCTTTTACCCCAGACTTATCCCGAAGCAAACATTAAGTGGTTTGAATTGTTTAATTTTTCTTTGAAATGTTTATATTATTGATTTTTTTATATCTTTCAGAGTGTATCTTTTGAATACACAATAGTAAAACAATATGATTAGTGAAATAAAAAAAATGCGTAATGAAAGGTGAAAATTAAAAATGCCTTGTCTTATTCAAACATGGAATATTTTCTTAAAAAAATAATTTGTAGCAAATTTATGTGTTATATATGCAGATAAAACAACGGTATTAGCACCTCATCGGTGACACCAATTGAAGTTTCGCTCATATACAAGGAAAAAAAGCGGATTCGATATTCAGGTTTATTGACCAATAGAATTACGGAAAGTTATGGGGGACAGCCAGTAGAAAAATTATATAGAGAAAAAAAATATGTAATGGGAATTACGTATAATCAATTATTTAAAAATCGAATATGCGCCAAAAACAGGTTATCTATAAATGCATTGATGCTATGCTGAGCTCTTGATATTTAAATGAATAAATGCCGTTCATATATTATAGAAAATCTTTGAGGAAATTGGATAAAAATTTAAATAAGAAAATAAGAAAAAGAAAAGGTGAAAAACTGTAGTTCTTAATAAACCATTCTTAAAATGAATTAAGTTCTTAATTTTTTTTTAATCCATTAAAATGTTATCCAATCCACTTTTTTTAGTTTCACATTTCGTAAGGTGATTATAATCCTTCCTGTGAATATTGAGCAAAAAACATAAAATAATATAATTAATTTAGATTTTTAAAAGCAACTGGGCAGTGCCAGTCAAAAATTGATGGTAAACAACTGAAAGTTCTACAGAAAATTCTCGTAGCATTGCTAGTATATCAGATATTTGTTAAAAATAGTTAAAAGAAAATATATATATATATCCTTTTAGAAGCAGACGGATGCATATTAACTTCGTTACACGAATACAGGCAACAGAACTTTTTCCAGATGATTCAGTGTTTAGATCTATAAAATAGCAATGCCATTTTTTTTGTAAACATTTTCCAAATAAAGAATTTTTTTTTAATCAAATTCGTTAGTTTTCTGAAGCATACACTTCAAATATAACACAATTATACCAATAGATGGCACCACATTTTTATTTATGTAGATATTTTTTCTCAATCTTGTTTATTTTTTACATTTTCTTTTTTATAGAAAATTTCCATTTACTTACCTTAATGTATATTTCTTACCGATTAATTAACAACTTTGCAATACCAATAGACAGCACCATAGTTTTTTATATAAATATTTTTTTTTTATTGTTTCTGTTTATTTACTTTTTATTTTTCATAGAAAATTATTGCATACTATTCTTTGCATGTATGAGTTATCGATAAATTGTAATAAAAAAATTACCAAAAATTGTAGATATTCCAGTTTATTTAATCGATAGCTACATTTCAAAGCTTTTAAAAATTTAAATGCAGAAATATTAATTAAAAATAGATATTAGTGATAGGGAATTTTACTTAATATTATCGAAGGAAAAATATTCTATAAATTACTGAAGCAAAATATAATTTACATTATTGAACTGAGTTATCACAACCCTTAAAATATCAGAGAAACACCGTATGCCCGGAGCGATGTTTGAACCCACTCTCCCTTTAGAGAACCAGAATTCTTCTTTCTGACGCCTTTAACCAATCGGCCATTTCGACTTCATTCAATGCTCCTCTGAAATGAAAAGAGTTCAAAAGTGTTTCTCCACTACGTTTAGCGACTGAAAAGCATCCTAAAAAGGTCATTGCGCATGCTCACATCAGTCGAAATTGCTCTTAAGTTTATTTTCGCAGTTCATATGAGGTATTGTGGTTATTTTTGCGATAAAAAATAGGACGAAATATATATTAATATTTAAAATTGGCTACTCAAAATCTGTGTAATTTATAGCATTTATTTAACAAAGTAATTTAGTTTGAATTGGAGCATAAAAGTTGTGTGCAATGGACAAGAGAAAATAAATTATTCATTACAAAGACTTGAAACGAGAATTAATTCAAAATGTCTCATAAGGAAATGCATCATTTACAATTGCTTCGTTTGCTCGTTCATCAAATTGTGAAAATTCACGTAGTCAGCTTAATGATGAATTCCTTATTGCGTCCATTATGCGGATTACACATTGATATACTCAATGTCTGTAACTTACAAATGAAAAGTGTATTCTGAAAAGGCATGCTTATTTTATTATTGATTTTTGGTATTATTAGAAAGTTGGTCTCATTTTTAAATTGTACTACATTCATAATTCAAATTCCGAATATATAACATATTTTATTACTTTATTACCAAAAATTGTAGATATTCCAGTTTATTTAATCGATAATTACATTTCAATGCTTTTAAAAATTTAAATGCAGAAATATTAATTAAAAATATATATTAGTGATAGGGAATTTTACTTAATATTATCGAAGGAAAAACATTCTATAAATTACTGAAGCAAAATATATTTGTCTTCCATGAAAGTTCCACGAATATTCTTTTAACTATTTGTTTATTGGCACGGAGTCAAATAAAAACTTAAACATAATTTTCTTCCTTTATTTAAATAATTATATTTAGTAAAGCATTAACTTATACTTAAAGAGATAAGATGCGTTTAAATATGTAAAATAGTAAACGAAAAATATTTTTTTTTTCCATTGAAAGTCTTTATTCTTTTATCAATATTTTTAAATTAACTCACAACATTAGCAGAAGCCATACTATATTCTCTGGAAATATTAAAAAGGATAATTAAAATTCCAATAGTTTCATTTTTAAATATGGCTTTATAAATGGTACAAAATGGGAAAAGTTTCTAATTTAATACATATTCAAAATAATTCCTTATCATTTAATTAGTATTTAATAAATTGAGTTATTAAAAACGGAAAAAAAAACTTATGTTTTCGTAAATTTCCTTATTAATGTATTAGTTTTGTGTAGTTACCAAACAGCTTTAACTATAAATAAATTTCATAAAATACATTTATAATATTAAACAAGTTTTTGTTTGAAGTATGTTTCAAACGATAAAAATATTTTTTGAGATTCAAAAATATATGTTACTTTTTAGCATATTTTAGTTTACTATGATCGCAAAATAAGCGTAGGGAAACTAGGGTGTAGAAGCACTTAAAAAAAAAAATGCAAACAGTTTTAATTGTTAAAATCGAATGAAATTAATTTACAATTGAGTTAATAACATCTACGATGAAAGTAGGATAAATTTATAAAAGATTTTCTACATCAGATTTACTGTTTAACTTTTTTCAAAAAATGAATTTTATTTATTATTAATATTAATAATATTATAAAAACCACGATTTCCACCCACCGGTATTTACAATAGTAATATTATAAATGGGAATGTGTGTGTGAATGTTTGACTAAGTCAATTTCGAAACGGATGATTTAGTGGCATTGTAGATGGATTGAAACTATAAACGGGTTGCCATGCTTATCCGTTTCACTGAGGCATTTTTCAATTCCCATGGCCACATCCACAGTTGTCGAGAAAGCTGACTGCTATGTCTTGTACGTAAGATCAATTACACATCTGAAAATCAGCTTTTATAAAATGGTATGTAAAAATGACGGTACTATTCTGACCTTTTTAATAATGGTATGAACAATATTATTTTGGGGGTTCAAGGATACAAAAAATTGTCCGCTAGGGAATGGCATTCAGAACTATTGTTTAATTTAATTAATAAGTGCAGATAAATTTCATGATATGTATTTATACCATAGTAAATCGTACAAAATAAATCTAAGATATTTTACGCTTGAATTTAGCGTTATTTATGCTGAATCAAATGATGAAATATATAAACAAATGTACTATCCGTTATTTTCACACCAGGTGATTTCCAGTGTCACGTTACATGACTATTGTAAATAAGAAAATCGTTTAAAATGTAAAGTTTTAATAATTGACGTAATTTTCAACATTAAATGCGTTTCGCGTGTAATAATTTAATTATCTTAAATTTCATTTATTTTCTATTTTCACGTGTAATTATATTTTTCAATTGAACTCGTTTGTATTATTATTAAAGCATTTAAAATTGCTAACGAATGTTCAAATGGGAAGTTTCAAAATAAGAATTAACCCTTTGCGCTCGACGTGTCTTACACAAATTTTATTCGATCAGCACCCCTTTTTTAAAAGAAGTTTCGTTCAAGTACACAATTTCAAAAATGCTCTGATTAAATGAGGTAGATTTTATTTTCCTTTATTACTGGTGCCAAAAACCAATTTTGCAAAGAAAGATTATGTCTCTGCAGCGGAGCCCAAGAGTCAAAGGGTTAAATATTAGTTAAGATAATGAAAATAAGAATAAAAAATTGAACAATCACTTCAAAAATTATTCAAATTAAAAAATGCTCGCACAATGCACACCACAACTTAGTCACCTATATGCTTGCAAATAATTCCTAAACTTATTTTTTCCATTCTAAAAAACATTTTTTTAACTGAATTACTTTCAAAAATTTCATATTGAAATAGCGCTTAAAATAATATCTTAATTTAAAAACTGTCTGTTGCAGAGTATTAATTGAACAATTCTCTAAAAAAGTACCAATTTTCATATTTTTATGTGCAAGATTTTTCTTAAAACCAAAAAAAGCATCCAGTCACAAAAAATAATCATTTACGGCAATGGCAGCGTTAGATACTTTTTTTTTTGATAGAGAGATAATTTAAAATTTCTTTGTTTTCATAAAGAAATAATATCGAATCAATAATAATAGAGAATCAATTAACATTTTCCTAACAAAATTTAAAAGAGTCAAAATAAAAAATGAATATGACGTCATATTGAAAACCAAACGGAAAGTTTCAAGTATTTGTTAATAACACAAAGTGCATATATCATAAGTACAGAAATCTGGAGAATATGGCGTCATATGAGGAAAGTAAAACGGATATCCTTTGATATTGAAATATAATTTTCTTGGGTTATAACATTATAAATTTTTAATTTCTATCTTTTTTTCTTTACGTTCTTTCTTTCTTTTTTCTTTTAGTTTTTGACAGGTTATCAGTGTATTTGAAATGTATGCAGTATATGTATTTTAAATATATGTGCTTTAAATTAAAGTTATGTGTTTTAAATGAAATGAATGCAATTTGGACATTGGCGATACGAACAATGTTTGGGGGTTTATCGTTACGCATGTTTAACATAAAGATTTAATTCTCAACATAAAATTCAAAAAGCGAAAAAAAAAAGAAAAAATAATAATGTCATGATTAGAAATAAATAGTTATTTTCATTCATTTAAAAAATAACTCAATTGCCTAAAAAAAAAAATCTCGAGTGGTGTTTTTTTAAAGTCGTTCATTTAAAAAATATGAATTAAAATTACTTTACTTTTTAATAGAAAATTGACTTTTCATTCAAAACATCTGTAGACGTAATATGATTGAGTAAAAGTAACATCATTTTTCTTCTCTCAGTATCAAAATTTAGACTCAGGAGCTGGAATTATATTGGAGACACATTTGAAAAACGTGGTTTGTAAACCGGATTTAAATTCCACATTTCTTTTACCTTTAAAAATAATAGATTTTTGTAAAATGTCATAGGATGAAAAATATGGCATAGCTTTCAATATAATTTTTAATAAAAAAAAAACCCAATGTTATCGAAACTAAAATAATATTTATCGATAAATTCGCGTAATGCAAGAGGAAAGAAGAAATCAAAATACACTAAGGCTAATAATACTAAATAATGATGTAGTACGACATATATAACATAGCTACACCAAAATAAACTATATAAAAATGTACATTTATCAATGCATACTAGTAGAAACTTCATACCAAATACGACGTATTATACACTGTTGTTGTAGAATTCTCCTAGTGTTGTTTTTTCGTTTTAGGAGGAGCAATTTCCACGATTTTACTTAGCCCTCTTTTTATCATTGCTTGTAGTTTCAATTTTGCAATTGTTTATACTATTTTGAACTAATTTATTGCATTACTTTATGACTGAGTTATGCCAAAGATCCTTCAAATAAGAAAAACCGTATTTATTCCTTTAAAATGTGATAAAGAATAATGTGTTTACAGTACTGAGTAATTAAGTATATGTGTTTTATAATTATCGTTTGGTGAAATGTTTTGCATAATTAATGCATTTAGCTCTATTTTAATTTTACGTGCACGACGTCACGGGTAACAGCTAGTATTTAGTATTAATATTTCTATAACAGTGAATTTGTTTAAAAAAAAGAACCAGCCACCAGGGGTCGTACGCTTCAAGGAAGTTTTCAGGATAAATATAAGTATTTTTATAGAAAATAAATGTAAATTAAACGAGCGATATTTTGCCTTATTTAAGAAAAGATTTTCTATAAGAAAATACTGGTAACGATGAATTTCGTAGTTATGAAATTTCAGGCCAAGTACGACCCCTGCCAGCAACACATAAATCAAAGATAAAAAAAAAAGCGATATTAAAATGATTAAAAGTGAAATAAAAATAATTAATTCATAATATTTTGCTGTCAAATAAAAAGAAAATATAAATTTTCAGTTACATTCTATTTGTTAAATATTCGTATTCTTATAATTAAATTCTTTTTGTAACTTAAAACTAATAATTCCTACTTTAATGAATAAGGACTGGGTAAAATATTTTTTCGTAAACATTTTCCTTTTCAATAAAAGTTCCTACATGAGAACTTTTATCTTTGATAAATATTCCGTCGTTCAAAAATGACATTTGATATCCAAACGTTTCTTATTATTTCAATAAATATATAAAAACTTGAAAAAATAAAATAAACCATTTACTAAGGTATTCTTGTCTAAAGGAACTAGAATACAAACCAAAACTTTATTCTGTTCTAAAAGCGCAGAAATGAATCTTATTATCTTTTATAATAAATCAAAAATTGGATCATACATTTTCACAAATATCATAATGTTTTTGCTATTCCTTAAGATTTTTGAAGATTAGTTATATTTTATTGGGCACTTTATAAAGCAATCCGTATTAAATTATTTAATTATCACATTAAAATATAAATCTATATATTTATTTACGTATCACATTCGAAAATAAATCCTTATTTATGTATGTATTTTTCAGTAACATAAATCCTTTTTCCTAATGTGCGAGATATTCTAAATGATGTTTGTTCTAAAATTTCGAATAATTAAGCAGGACATTACAATTAATTACAAGCATCTGGAACGGTATGAAAATTTGTTTGTCTTTTTTTCACTGAAAATAATCTTATTAATTTTAACATAATTTAACAGTGAATTTATTTCATAATTGAATCTGTTTCGCGTAGATAAGATTAAATACCTGAAACAGGGAAGTGAGTAACCCAGATGTGTAATAATCTTCTGTTTGAATTTCCAAAACGTCAGTCTGTCTGATTTATGAACTTCTGCCGGATATTTTGAGATTACCTGTTTCACATTTTTTTTATCCTAAACTTGTCAGAGAGAAACAACAAACATTTAATGTACAAGTCTTAACAAATAAATACAAACTAAATTAAATGAAGCTACAAATCTATTGATAATCTTGTTTATACTATAGCTTATATTAAATCTGTTATAGCTTATATACCCCGAAAAATAAGACTGTCCATAACTTTGAAACATTGCAGAAATGAATATAATTGTAAAAAAGAAGATAGGAGTATGATATTGTGTGCATTTACTATTGATAATTAAAACATTTGCCTTTTTTTCTTTTTTTTTAAACACCTGCAACAAATGGCGCCGTTTGTCTTAATCAAGAGATAAGTGCGCAAATATGTATAATAATTTGTGTCAGTTTATATTGTTATTTGCAATCAACAGGTTTGTTTTGACCTGCCTGAATACTGTTACATCGGTTATATTTTTCGGTTATAAAACATACATGGAATTTTAATCAGGTGGATTGAAAATTGTAGTTTCATTCCATGGCTTTCTTTCTCTCTGGATATGTCATCTCTTAATTTATTGGAAGGCGCATAATTTGTTAATAAACAAATTTATTAAATAAAGAGACAAATGTTGGGGAATAAGAAACTCGCATAATCGCACGAAACTGGTTAAGACGGTTAAGACGCAATACATGGGATTCGGCACAAAAGCTGCGTATCAAGCGGGTTAAAATATTAAACGTGTTGTTGCAAGAACTGATGTTATTTGCGTACATAATCATCTAAATGAACTTTAGAGCGATAGTTTATATGATTACGGTCAAATATTGTGCCTTTTACGCATAATTAGATAAAAATTTAACTACATTCAGGTTAACTCTTGATTTGTTTTTAAAGAACTTACTGAAATAATAACTAAAAAAATATGGATTACAATATGACTTCAATGTCCAATTGTAAGTTAAAACAGAAAACAAACACATAAAAAAATATTTTTCCACCTAGTCTAAATTTTTATAACACAAACTATAAATGTTAACACTTGGCATAACAACCCAGTTTTAAAATCATATTTAGTACTTCAGATAATAAGTAACTTTTTAATAAGACTCATATTATAATTATTTGAATTTTGTCGACTGTGTCTTGATTTTTTAACGTTGTAAATAATATTGTTTCTAGTATATCTATTGATTTTTCAGATATTTTTATTTTTCTGACATACTTTTCACTGCCATATTTTATTTACAGTGCTCGAAATGTACCCAATAAATTCGGAACAATATTCCGGTTCGTGAAATTCTGACAAAAATTGTTCCAGTTCGTGAAATTATAGTAAATATCGTTCCGGTTGGTGCTACTATTAAAACATATTATTATAGTTTTATATAATATATAGCTTATTGTTCTCTGTGTAACTTTTATTTTAATTATTTAGAATATTGAATTAATTTTTTTAATTACCTGTGTATAATTATATGTAAATTTGTCTATAATATACACAATAATATATATTTAAAAAAATAGTCAAAAATAATTTTGAAATATCATTCTGGTTCGTGGAGTTTTTGATTTCGAGCTCTGTTTATAAAATGTCAAATTTATTGGACACAAATAGTGCCTTCCTTTTCTTTCTATGACTATTTTAAATACTAACAAAAAATTTCTAAAACTGGACAAAACAATAAGAGGTGATTTGATTTTACGAATCTCGTTAAAAATACGAATCTCGTTACGAATCTGCAAGTAACTCACCCACCATGAATAAAACAGGAGCATGAACACATTAGAAAAAGTAACGAAGAAATGGAATTGGACACTGAAGATCGTTTCTATTTCTCTTCAAATGCGTTTAAAAGCACACATTACTATGTATAATTTATTTATTATAGTGTACAATAATCCACAACATACACCGCGCAATGAAGGAAGAATAAATAACAAAAAGTGTGTCAGAAATTTGCATATTGCTCTCTACTTTAGTAAAGCCAAAACACAAAGCACACAAAGCGAGAGACAAGGGATATCAGCACGCGGAAGAAAAGAAGTGTTGCAGTGTATTCAAATATTTGTATTCAAATATCAATCACTATTTTCGATTAATAACATTAAAATTAATTAATCTGTCTTTAAATAAGGCGAATATTACTGTTAAGAAATTGTGATACCTAAATTAAAAAAAAAAAAAAAACTCCACTAAATTGGCATATTGGTCTATGAATTCGCGTATTGAGAGTTTTTGCCTCAAGGTTCTAAAATGTACCGCATAATAAGCGGGACTGCGTAATAACCGCTCGCGTACTAAACGCGATATTTTTGCATTAATCTTATGGCTTAAGTTCAAGGTTCTGGAAAAAATCCGCGTATTAAGCATTATCGTGTATTAACCATGAGCGTCTTTAGCGGAATTGACTATAATACGTTAGAGAAGCAACATTGGATTGAACGTGTCTAAAATGATTATAAGATATATGTTGATCGTGTTACACAATGTGTGTACATTGAATATTAATTAATTTACAAAAGCATTCTTTAATATGACATATTAATTGTTAGTTATGTGTGATTTTCAAGTTCCAATACTATGGACATATTTTCACATTAACTTATACAATGTGGGAATATTAACTCATTAAAGACGGTATTTTTTTTTCTTTTCAAAATACAAAAATTGTCTTTCGTACCACTTTTTCAGAAAAGCAATATTTATCTTTTTTTATAGCACAGTTTCCATCATTAAAGAAAGTGAAAATTTTTATCCTTAATTACTGGTATTCAAACAGCAAAGGGGTTGACAGCTACGCTCTGACCATAGGCTAACGCTAGTCCTTAATGGGTTAAGAGGATGTTATTGGCATGGATATTGTAAGATTATTTTCCCATTCCATGATAAAAATAATGTCTATAGAGACACTTTTAGCTTAAGAAAATGTAATATTTAATTCCCGGACATAGTTTTAAAGATTACTTAATACAGTAAACGCTTGACTATCTGGCCGAATGTCGCTGAGAGGTAAGCTAGATAAAAAAAAAAAAAAGCCGGATAAGCCGGAGTTGTATAAATATTTACTCACTTCTTGCCCTCCGCACGCCATGATTTTACACATTTTAAGATAAATTTTATATATACAGTACATTGAGTTTCAAAATAAGCAAAACATTTACGTAACACGTAAGCCTAATTCATAAAAACATGAGTGAATATTACTTTACTGTTTATTAATAAATGACTGCAAAAATATCAAAAGTTATGCATAAGATAAAAGAGTCAAAACTTACAGTTTTTAGTTTTTGAAAAAATCCTTTATAGATGACTGCTTCTCCTTGTTAGCCATCTTCCGCGACGCAATGTGCCTCCATTTACGCAAGTAGATGATATAAGCTGGTGTCGCTTCTTCCTGCTGACTAACGTACTGCGGGACTGCCAAAATCGTCTTGAACACTTCCGAATGTAGGATAAGATTTTTTCTGCCATCATCAACCATATTTTTTCTTCTGTTAGTTCTCCCTGTGTCACGATTTCTACAAAATAGTTGTCAGTTAATTCATTAACTTCGTCGTTTGCCATCATTCTGAAATGTCCGCTGCATTGGCATCGTCAAAGCTAGGTATATTTTTCAGCGACTAAAGAGGCTTATCTTTCTTATCTTTCACTTAAGTTTCCCACACGAGTTTGTGCCCACATTTATGATCCAAAAGAATATTCCAAGACCTTGCAATTACTATGTTTGGAATTTCTTTCCATGAATCTGCCACCCACCCTTAAGTTATTTAGCATGTCAAACATTTTAAGAGGGGCTATGTAGTTTTCTTTATTATCAATCGCTGATATCAACGAACTGAGAAGACGCCGGAGATAAGTGTTCTCTACCGTTTCAGGGACGCGCTGGTCCATCGGCTGACAAATAGCCGTCATATTGGGTGGTAAAAATTCAGCTTTCATGTCTCCATCTGCGAGTTTATAAATAGCCGGATGCGAAGGTGCGTTGTCAAGAATTATCAGAGCTATTCTCGGCAAATTGTTGCCTTTCACATGTTTTTCTACACTTCGTGCGAATTCATCTTGGATCTAGTTTTTAAGGATACCTAAATTCATCCATGCTTTCTTTTGATGATTGTATCAATATAAGTATATTGATAGCTGATTTTTCAGTTTTCTAAAAGCTGTATGTTTTCATGCTTCCCTATTGAAATTGGCCTAAACTTATGATTGACGGTTACATTACTGCATGCCAATATGGTGACTCGTTAGTTTATTTTCTTGTATCTCGCAGCCTCGGCTTCTTTCTCTGAGGCAAACGTATTTTTAGGGAATATATTATAATTTAAATAGGTCTCATTGCAGTTGTACAACTGCTCCCGAGAATATAACTCCTGTTGAATAAGCTTAGCAAGATATTCTTTAAACAAAGGTACGGCCTCCTTATCAGCAGATAAAGCCTCCCCATTTATGATATTCTGACGAATAATGAAACGATTTTCAAAGCGATCTAACCATTCTTCACTGGCAGTATATTCTGAATCTTCTTCTAATAGTCGGGAAAATCGCAATGCCTTTTTCTGCAAATTTGGACAGATAACCGGAAAGTCATTTCTCTTAAATGGTTATGACACAAAAATAAATTTTCCTCGACTTCTTTATGCTCACCTTTCAGCATGGTTTTTCTTTTTTCATTCCATTTCCACCAACTTGGGCGGAACACCATTTTCCAATTACTGCTTGATTTTCCTTCCAGTAACCCACTGTAGTGTTACCAAACTTTCATTTTTTTACTTAACTGCGAAGCAGTAGTGCCCCACCAGTGGCCAAGAGGTTCTGCTCTCGAAGCTGGTAGACGGGAGGTGCTGGTTTCGAACCCAATCGTGCCCGTCGGCCTAATCGTTTGAGTCTTCGTGTTTTTCTTCGAACCATGGATTTCCTTGCCTAAATACGGGTTATGTTCCCTTAGAAAGACCTCCAAAGGGCACTTCCCCCTCCTGGGCCTATATCCGTCGAGTAGATAAGTGGCCGTTAAAAATAAACCCAACCCAACCCGAAGCAATAGTTTTTGGCATTACCCCAGACTGCAGTCCATTTATAGCGCATAGTTTCTCCTCATTAGTCACTGCAATCTTTTTTTTCGTTTATCAGCCATAGTAGGAGAGCTGTTGAACATTTTTGAGTAGGTATTTGAGGCACCCTGAAAATTTGTGCAGCACTTCTTTTGTAATGCCTGAATACAAAATCGAATGTCTGGCTGAAGGATCGTGGCCCAAAACCTGTGCCAGACACGTGTCAAGTGCCATTTTTTGACACTACCCCAAAAAAGTATTTGAGGCACGCTGAGATTGAAACAGAATATTATTTATACTTAGAAAAAAATATTTTGAAAATGACAGATACTTTAGTCGGCCCAAAAACTGTGTCAGACACGTGTCAAGTGCCATTTTTTGACTACCCAAAAAAGGTATTTGAGGCACGCTGAGATTGAGGCACAATAATATTTATGCTTAGAAAAAAATATTTTGAAAATGACAGACACTTTAGTCGGCACAAAAACTGTGCCAGACACGTGCCAAGTGCCATTTTTTGTCTGGCACAGGTTTTGGGCCACGATCCTTCAGCCAGACATTCGATTTTGTATTCAGGCATTACAAAAGAAGTGTTGCACAAATTTTCAGGGTGCCTCAAATACCTTCCCTAAAATGTTTAACAGCTCTTGGACTACCATTTCATTAATCTTGAATAAATAAACGCGAAGGACACCAAAAGATTACACGAACGTAACGAGGAATAGAGCAAATAACGTCCGCACTTGTTAACATCCGAAGTACAACTGACGATAGTGGGGACCGGATAGTCGGGAGTGTACTGTATAATAAATAAGGACTTTACTTTGTATACTCAAATATGAAAGCTTAGTAATAAGTTTCTATTGAACGTACACTTTATTTCGAAATTTTAAACAAAGATAATTGACTGTTTTAATATTACTTCGATAATGTAACGTCTAAAACAATTTTTTTGCAGATCTGTATTTTAGAAAATTCACTCCTGAGGATTGTTTTAAAGATAAATTGAAACGTCAAGTATAATTTTTATTTTTGTGATTTCAATTTTTATATCTTTGTTTAAAATCTCTAAAACAGTGTATGTTGGATAAGAACTTGTTTTATTTTCACATTCTTTAATATATTCTATAAATTTTATCAGAAGAATGTTTCGAGTTATGGTTTAAAAACTATCGTAAAATAAATAGAATTATGTCGCAGATTAATGATCATAATTTAAGAACTTAGCGGAGGAACATATTAAGAGAAAACTTCGTATTTGAGGAAATTAAGCTTTAAAGTTTAAAGCGTGTGATTTTTGTTATTTTACTTATTACTGTATTCTAGTACTCCTGTGAGGAAATGACATTAAAATGTCAGGGATTTAGTGACTTGGCTATAACTTTACTGATTTAGAAAAAACTTAATTTCATTTTTTTACATTCAATTCGCATACTTTTTTCAGCTCCATGCACATAAAATCATTTTCATTTTTTGTGGAATAATATGTCAAGCTAATATCCGATACCATAATTTCCTGAATCTAGTTAGAACCTGAATCTTAGCGCTATGTGTACGATTTGGATGTAATTCGTTTCTAATGGAAGAATATTTGATATGCACTTGGCATATTCTTCAACTAATGAAACGGCACAAAGGTGCATTCTTATCATCTTCATATCCTGGAAACTCCTGTATTTGTACACTAGGTTAACAAAAGGGAGTTCTATATTTATGGTAGAACTATTATGTTTTTGTTGTTGATGATTTTTCTTCTTTTCTTGACCTAAAATCCAATTTTTCTTAAAAAGAATGTCCCTTAATATGTTCATCTACTAATCTTATTCGTTTTTATTTGAAAGTTTTATTATTTCATACATATGTCTATATGATAGTCACATGATGAAAAAGTAAATGAAGTATTTAAAATTCTTATACAATTTTTAAGATGAAATTAAATTTTAAAAAAATCAATTGGTAGTCGAAAAATCTTCTCATGATGTACAGTAAAATTTTATGAGAATTACAATCATCTGATGATTGCAATTGCCGGATTAATGCAAACATTAATTTAAGCACAGTTAAAAATATACGTATGCGTAATGTTCGATTAGATCTTATATTTGTTTCAATTAATTTCGAATATTTAAGCAAAATGAACATTTTTAATGAAAATAATATTATTGATTTTAAAATTCGGTAGAGTTAAATATATTTTCATATTTAAATCTGTTTCAGATAGATAAGATTTAAGAGGCTAGAACAAAGCTATTGAAAACGGAGATAAACTATGTTTGAGAAGCTTTTCTAGAAATTCTGTTTACAGAATAACATACACAATTTATCAGTGTTTCTCCAGCCCTATAAAAACAATAGAGTTTCAATGCTTTTAAATATAATATATGAACATAAATTTAATAAATAAAAATAATTTCTTCTTAGATATATAAATATGTTGTAATATATCTTCTATCCACTGACTTAATAACTGACTGTACTGTTTACTGTCTGTATGCATGCATTTCGCATTTACTGCTCCGAGAAAAAGACAATTTGCAAGCTGTAATAAAGATCAAATATTAGTAAGAATACGAGAATCTCAATAAAGCTTATGTAATTGAAAAAAATTGTGATTTTAGAGGTATTTATTTGTGTATTTTTTAATGAATTTGCGTCCAAATTATGTAATTTTCAAAGACGTTTCACATGATTAAATTTTTAAATGTTTCACGTAAAAAAAAAAAAAAAAAAAAAAAAAAAAAAAAAAAAAAAGTGTAATGTCATGTGCCTAAATAGATGGCTATTCTCCGTAAATTTGTCATATTTATGATATAGTTTGAATTGTATTAATAATATATATATATTACTAATTGGAAAATCATTTAATACTGTGTCGTTGGTTCAAACTTATTTTGTAGAAATTGAATCATTACCTGTAATATAAGTCAGCAATATTCGATTGTCGAAATTAGGTGATTCCTGTGTTATTTACGGGAGTTAAAACCTAAATGAGACATTCAAAGTCTTAAATGTGAAATCCATGTCAGTTCATCTTAAAATATTCATTAAACTGCTATAATTTTTTCAATTAATAAAAATGTAGAAATACATAAAACTGAAAGTTGAATAGCTTATTATTGGAATACATCATATACTAATAACATTATTTGATAATAAATAAGTAATAAAGAAAAGCTTTGAGGTAGATAATCATGAATAGAGTATAATTAAATAACTCATACTACAACATTCATTCTTTAAACTCTTTTAAATTTGACCGTGGAAAAAAATAAGAAAAAAATAATGAATCGCTGACACAACAAATTTTACCAAATCTGTTGCTGTTCATCTCGCGCACAAACTCGGTCACAGTGAATGTGCTGTATCTTTCTTTGGTTTCCTGACTATATTAACATGGAAAATACAGTAGTTGCGTAAAATTAACAGCACAATGTGCTGGCAATTTGTACGCCAGCAGTTTGTGCTGTAAAAAAATGCGTCCAAATTGCCAGCAAATTGTGCTGTTAATTTTACGCAACTACTGTATTTTCCATGTTAATATAGTCAGGGAACCAAAGAAAGATACAGCACATTCACTGTGATCGAGTTTGTTCTGGCAAATTTACAGTGTTTTTTTTTTTTTTTTTTTTTTTTTTTTTTTTTTTTTTTTACAGTGTGATTAGTATGGATCTAGAAATCTTAGGATCTTCTTTTGAGGTTTAGGCTTCTTCATAAATTTTGTTTTTCTGCAACTTTACTTCCAGACTGTTGTAGCGACTGGATTCGAGTTTTTGGCCAAATTTTGTCTTCGAATGCTATTTTTGCTTTTATAATCTTTGATAGTTATATATTTTCCAATTCTCTCTTTGTTTTTGCTCTTTCTCTCCATTGTCATGTTTATATATATATATATATATATATATATATATATATATATATATATATATATATATATATATATATATATATATATGTATACTTATATATATCTATTCTTCAGTTGTTAAGCGTCCAGAGAAGTTTGATCCTACAGCCTTTTGCTTTTTGGCAGGATTTTGATTTGTTGATAAAAATATTTTTTAAGAAACAGCTTTGAAAAGTCAGGAAATAGATTAGATGGAGGAAAAGATATTTGTATGTCTGATGCTTGTTGAACTCCAGAAAGTATACATTCATTGTTTGCAACATTATCATCACTTATATGAACAGACGCATGACACATTATTGTAGAAGTTGTAATATTGCCTTCAGTCAGAGACTGATTAGCAGCGAAATCAAATTCCCACTATTACATTTTAGTAGAAATTTTTGTCTCTACACGCCTTATTCGTGGAGAATGTTTGCCTTGAATAAGGTAAAAATGTCTATGGCTTTTTACTGGTGGAGGTTTACCGTGTTGGTAATCAGACTTTAAAGGTACTCAATTTGAAAAATTTCTTTTTTCAGAACACTTGACAACACTTGTTGTTATGTCCTTATTAACCAACTTTATTTGTCATCTCTCATTTCAAAATAATGAAACATATTGTCACCTTCAGCAGGAAGATGATCAGTAACACTCGATTCATTAACATGAAAATTATCACTTAAAATTGATTTATTGACTGTTAACAGGTCACTGCAAAATACAGTGCTAGCAGCTAAATACTTGTCATCCAAGTCACTTGTGGGTATCACTGGTAAGGACATATTTAATTCATTTAATTCAAATTTCTGATTTTGTAAATTTTAATGCCGTTGAATGTGATCGAAAGATGATTCAGGAAAAGCACACCGATAGGAAAATGCTATTCTTTTTTTAAGACATGTAATTTTCAAATTTGAGCATTTGAAACACCTATTTAAGTATCCAGTCACAGAAAATACTACTGGGGGATCATGATGACATTCCTAATTTATTAACACAACTTAGCTTAATTAGATACAACATCTTCTTAAACTTCATTTTACGACAATATATGAAAATACCTCTTATAAATATCTCGTAAATAAACTTATCTCGGTTAATCTCCTAAAGGTATCTTCGTATTTAGTGCATTCAGTTCGTAGCTAATCGAACTCTTATGAAAACCAGTCGTCAAAATGCGTGGAATATTGTTTGAACTCTAATTTGAAAACATCTAATTATCGTACTTGACATATCGACCAAATGTCACGTGTGAAAAATTACAAACGAAATTAAATGTTTAGTTTGAACAAAAATTAAATTAAACATTAATATACCGTTGTATACAACATACTTGCAGCTTTCGCCTACTACGCTGGTCGGTTTCTCCATAAGAATCTAGAATCATACGAATTATATCTAAGATAAAATTAGAAAAAAAAAAAAAAAAAAAAAACTTTTTTTTTTTTCATATATAATCAAATATCAATAATTCTTGTATTACTCGTATAATCTTAAATTATCCAGTTCAGAATCGATGTTGGCCACATAAAAGACAAAATATCTCTAAAATCACTGAAGTATCTGTATTTAACTATTTTTTTTAGTACGTTTGTTTACTTGAATTTTTCGTTTCTATTTAAAACTGTTGCTGAGATATGGCGAAGTGACCTAAAACTTGCGACCACCACATTAAACCCCCTTAGGTGGGAATTTTTAAAATCGGTAATATAAATGTTTATGTATATTCTAGTATAGTCATCCTGAAATTCATGCCTCTATCTATAGGTTGAGTAAAAAGTTCTATGAAATTTTAATTCTAATAGTTACAATTCTAATAGTAATAATTTGTATCGTATATAGGAGTACTAGTGGTAGAGTCTAGACATGGCTCCATCCGATTATGGGCTCTTTCGATCAATGCAACACTTTTTTAAGGGCAGTCGGTTTTAAACCTTTAATGAAGTTAAACAATCATAGCAAGAGTTTTTCGATTCCAAGGAGCCGTCATGGTACTTCCAGCAAATCTGGAATCTGGCAGAACGATGCCAGAAAGTCGTGTACTATGATGGTCTCTACTTTGAAGAATAGTCCTTGTTAGGTTTGGTGTTAATTTGCGCATAACAACGCAAATTTCACAAATTTCCCAGAACTTTTTGCTCAACCTAGTAAAACTATTGCTGGGATATGCCTACGGCTCCCACGGCTGGTGCGGCTGCTGTGATATGCCAATTTTTCTAAAATTTTCTAACTCCATTTAACAACTTTAGGAGGGGGGGGGGAGAGATTTCTAAAAATGCTGAAATACGTGTTTAATTAATTGTTTTGTAGATTACTTTCTAGAATTTCAGGATGCTACCTTAAACGGCTGCTGAGATATGCCAAATACTCTAAAAGTTTCGATCTCCCTTTTAATCCCTTTACTGAACAATTCCAAAAATCTCTGAAATACTGCAAGTATAATTATTTTTTAGTAGATTTATTTTCTGGAATTTCACGCTGCTACTTAAAAGGGCTGCTGAGATAGGCCAAATGTTCTAAAATGTTCGACCTCTTTTAACTCTTTAGGTGGAGAATTTCTAAAATCGCGGAAATACGTGTTTAATTATTTTTCGGTAGATTTATTTTCTGGAATTTCACGATGCTACCTAAAACGACAGCTGAGATATGGCCAGATGATCTAAAATTCTCGATCCCTTTTTAACCCCTTTAAGGGAGGAATTTTCAAAAATCCTTTCTTAGTGCGCGCTTATGTCATGGGAAATATTTTTATCCCAATTTCCATGATTCTCGATGCAGTAGTTTTGGTTGTGCGTCTTTTATATATATATAATCTAGGGAGCTCTGCCCTCTGCAAGCTACGCTCGCCAATCCCCGTTCAGACACTACGAAATCTAAAAACACGCTAATCTGATCTGTTTTAAAAAAAGTATAGAACATTGAATTATACAGAAAAAATGCTGTGCAGATCACCCTGTAAACGGGCTTCTATGCAATTCCCTTTGATTGCAAAAATTTAAGGGCGAATCAGTTGCTGTTAAGACATCCAATGGTTGTTTTCGTTTTTGATTAAAGAGGATCAGTTAAACATTTGAAAAGAAGCTAAAATAAAATAAATTAAGTATACAGAGTCTTTGTCTCTCGGTATTTTAAAACAACCGCTATGACAATAGCCTAAGTGATGTGACTATCATCAACAGTTCCAGGCGGATCACTTCGCTTTTTATACTCTAAGTGCCATTTTGGTACTTTAATGTTAGCCAGGCACAGGTGATAAGTCGCCAAATATTATTCTATTGCCATCATTTCATCTATATTATAATAGTTAGAGTCATCAATTGCCATAAACAAATACGGTCTGATCCCTTCACCGTTCATATGAAAGTTTTGCACAGATATCATATACGTCCCATATTGGCGCGATTTTTTAAAGATGCTAATTTGGGGAACGCATCAACAGCGTAAACAGCAACATCCGCCTTACCATATCAAGCAAAATAACGATAATTTGGCACCAGTTAAGTGCCCGTTCCGTATATGACATTGGCGTCAGAAAAAAATCGCACCAATATGGGACCGTAAAATTTCCATTTTGATTAAAAAATCGAATTTTTTTTTTTTTTTTCGAATAAAACCACATCAAATTTGCTATGGTTGCAAAGAATTCGTGGTACTTTTACGCTAGCCGGATGCAAATCTCGCCAATAGCTTTTTTTCAACTCACCAGTTAGCAATTTTTTTTTCGAGTGGTAATATTTGGCCAGATGTCGTATACGCACAGCAGGTTTGGTGTGATTTTTTTTCCCGGCCGTCTGTTCGTGCTCTAACTCCTGTAAAAATACTCGGACTGTCATGTGATATATATGTGTTACTGAGGTTTATCATAGGATGTTTCGGTTTGAAAATCAAGTGTTTAGTGTTTATTGATCGTTTACACGGACGGACACAGAAAAGAACTCCATTACGTTATGGTTTATGGAGAAAATCGTCTGCTGTGTTTTCTAATAATGTTTTGATAATTTAAACTTGATGGAATTATAAAGGATCACTGAGATGTATTACAACATATATTTCTGTAAAATATGACATAGTACGTAGCATTTATTGTTCGTTACAGAGAACCACGCAAGTATTTGTTTACAAGAATGAGTATAATCGCTAGTTTCAGGTAATGCGTTTTCCGCTATTGTATGCACTCATCTAATATTTAACTAATATTTAACTCTAATATTTAACTCATCTAATATTTTGTGAATTACTTGGTGTTTATCAATTATACAGCTCATGTATGGGTTACGGGAAATAATTAGCACATATTACCGCATACGGACAGAAATTGTTGAAAACAGACTTTTATTTGGTTATATGTATTTTTGTAATGTTATTAAAACTATATGGGTTCATTGTATTTTTTAAAAAAATTAAATTTCTCAATAATAGCCTTTCAGCGTTTCATATTCAGTACCTGATTAATGCTTTTTCTTTCATTTATATCATAATAAAGTGATAGTATTTATGTAATTACTTTTGAATTTAAAAATTAGATATTTCTTTCATTTATCTTTCCTACTGCAGTGTCAAAATTTTGTAAATATATATCAAAATAGAAAAAGTCAAACTATATTATATATAAAACTAAATATTTTTGCTTTATAAAAGTCACACGAATATTATTCCTTTTATGCAGTTAAAACTCGCTTAAGATGAGGAATATTTTTCTGTTGCTTAGTTTAGCTTCATAAAATATGAGTCATAGTATGGTTTATTTTTGAACTGATGTATTTTAAAGCAAAAAATATAGATATTTCACAACTTAAAAACAACTAAGCATTATAAAATATTCTTTTAAATAATGAACCGTGCGAATTTTTAAAAGATACGCAGTTTCTCTGAATATTATACTGAAAAAAGGAAGAATCTTTGAATATTATTAGTATTTAATAACAGTTAACCTATTTCTAAAAATCATTATGTGCAACAGCAGTATTTGAACACTTTCTTTTATTTAATAAAAATTCACCGGATAAAAACACCTATATAAAGCCATATTCTGTACACGATGGAAAAACTATTAAACATTTGTAATAGCATATAAGTATTCCCTATTATTATTTTATAAATGTAATTCATTTTAATATTATAGAAAATAATGTAAATTCCTTTATTTAAATTTAGCCTATTAAAAAGGAACACAAAATAACGTTAATTCTGACTTTCAGTTTATTTAAAGCTTAAAATTTAACGTAACACATCAGTTTCAATAAACCATATACAGGTTTTTTTTTTTTTTTTTTTTTTTTTTTTTTTTTTTTTTTTTTTTTTTTTTTAATGCAGCGTTTATAAGATACGAACACAGTAATAATAAAACAAAAAAAAATTGTTTATGCTGCATGAACTAAAGAATATTTATAGCAAATATTTACATTATCTAACATTAAATATTTCAGCATATTCAGATTCTGAATCCTTCTCCATCAAATAAAATTATTTTATGCTTACATGAGCTAAAATAAAGACTACTTTCATTATTAATAACATTAATAAAATAAGAAAATATTGATAAAATCCCACGACATTAATTACGAGCTAAAACAAAATCCTTTACATGGCAACACGAAAAAAAAAAACATCGTCCCTCAACAATTTTCTAATATTTCTCATTTAATTATATTTTGGTTGCTATTTTGTTTGTTGCTTTCCTCAGACATAAAATATTTGATCATAAAATGCAACATAACACTATAAACCGACACGTAACGGTAGACTTTTATGTTATTAATTTTAACTATAGAAGGACAAATATTTTTAGTAGAAACTATTGGAAGTATTTGCTCATTAAATTAGAATCTATGCACTATTTATGAATTAAAATAATTCGTATTACACGTAGAAAGCCTTTAATTATTGTCAATAATAAAAATAGTTTGTGTTTCAAAGATATATCGTAATTAAAGTATATTCAAGTGAAAAATTTATAAATAATATGAATGATTGTACCGTAAACTTTTTTTCTTACTTTTTTGTTGAATATGCATATCTCCGCAAATATTTACAAAAATGTTAGTATAGTCATTTACATATATATATTTAACGATGTAAACCATTGCAGATACGAAATATACTGGTGTAAAATTATTAAAAATTAAAATGCAATCATTTTTAAATGCCAGAAAACAAATTCTAAAGTGAATGGTCTAAGAACAAGTGAACTACTTCCATTCGTTTCTTCTGTATATAAATTTTAAAAACCATGTTAAGTGGAGGCTTTTAACGTTTTAAAGAACCCCCTCACTGACAAGCCCGTGTTAATACGCTCACCAAGCTCCAGGTTTCACTACAATACAAGCAATATTTAAAGTACTATAATGCTATTGATTTAATGCATTTTTAATACATTGAACAATTATTAATACTTCCAAGGATTGCATTCATATTCGTTATTAAGTTTTTTTATAAAATGTTCAAAGAACATTTTTTTTTAGCATTTAAAACAAAATGCAGAGAAAACAACATTACAATTTTGCCCTTTTCCAAGACAGTCGGAGGAAAGAATGCCCTTTCGTTATGCCTACAGAGAAAAAAAAATAGTTTGCAGTGTATTATAATAATCTTTAACTATTTTAAACATATAAAAATTTATATTAAACATCACTTATATGACAGGTGCAAGGTAAGGTACTTGTCATATAATATGTTGCGCAAAGCATTTATCACTCATTTACAGGGAGACACAAAAAAAAATTACAGTCCTGTCTATGAAAAATATTTACGGGGGAGCGTTTCTAATTGTGGCATGCGCTTTCAAATGCATTTATTATTATTTATTTATTTATTTTTTGCATATTAATAAGTGCGTATAAATGCTGTAGATCATACAAAAGGCTGCATAAGAGAATTCGAGTATATCTCCGCTTATTTAAGGAACATGCTGAAGAGGAATTTTTAACTATTATGCGCTTCCTTACTGAACTAAATTTTTGCATACTACATACTACATAGTATATATTGAAATCTATCGAACATACACAGAGTTGCAGAAAAGCATTCAGGTGAATTCCCGATTATAGATGGTAATTTCTAAAATTGAGTTTTCAAATGTGTTATGAATTTTTCAAATTGTTTATTTAAAGCTCATCTTTAAACTTATTAATCGGTGGGGTATTGTTACAGTTTTCTGAAGTATCAAAAATTATTTCAAACCTATGCATGACGCGTGATTTTTCTTTCTAGATTCATTTAGACATATAATATATAATAACATTATGTTATGCTAAATTTTTTGAGCGTTATAAAATGTGGTATGACATTCCATTCTTTTATAATTATTCTGTAATTTCTTTTTAAATATTATCTGATTATGGAAATTCTTCGGTTACTGTTTTACTACAGTGTCAGAGCAAAGTTTAATTTGTGCGAGAGCTTACTGCTGCTCATATCCAGTACTTGTTCGACCTTTTCTTGAAATATTCGTCAGTGATCACCAAGTGTTAAAATACCACTCACCAGAAGCCACTTGAACAGAACTATGCGTTGTAGTTTGTGTGTTGATAAATGCCACAAAAAATTTATTATATACTGTATTGATATAAATGAATTTACAATTCATTTTATGTATTTTGTTCTTCTGAAAAAAAAAATAAAAGAAAAAAACTATTTCTTTAAGTTTGCAAGTACATGAAATTCCATTAACCTTTATATACGGAATAATGAATTGATGAAAATTTTATCTTCTAAAGAATTTTTCGTGAATTGTTTAAACTACATCAGAAGATTTATATAATCATTTAATAAATTTTAGAATGAATGTAGGACTTAGAAGGATTAATAAAATTTGAATTTATAAGGATTTTGTGCAATATTTATAACTCCACTATTTTTTTAATATATTCTTAGTATTTTGTAGAATTAGGAAATGTACAAATATAATGTTCTTGCAATAGAAATATATAAATATTTCCGAATTGAAAAATCCCCCCCCCCCCCCCAACGCCCAGAATGCTGAAAATATGCAAAGGTAAAATAAATCATCGTTTTAAAAATATTCTTGTTTACGTAACCAATAATTATTTTGGAACGAGATAAAGTAATGTATGTATAGCTCATTCTAAACTGTATTACAACTAATCGATGTAATAAATAAATTTTATAACAAGTTATTTTAATTGTACTTATAAGTGCCGTCAGTATATAAAGGATTAAGCGAAGGCAGGAGACGACTGGTTTAAGCACTGTGTAATATTAACAATCCGCCACTTTTTTTATAAGAAATTATGCCCCGTTCTACAGAGATTAAAAAAAAAAAAAAAAGTTACGTAAATTTTTATGATGAAATCTTAATACTAGTTCCAAAATGTCTAATATCTCAATTGTTAAACGGCCTTCTCAAAAGGTTATTTCTTTAATTATGGTGGGAAATTAATTAGACTAAAAATATGTTACATAGGACTTTTATAAAATCTTCATCTAATTTAAAATATGTAAATAAAGTTTTATAATACAGTGACAGAACAACTGCAAAAATCCTTATTTTTTAATCTGTATGGTTTAAAAACCAACTCATCATACCAGTTTCAATAAATAAAATTAAATCATTTACTCTTAACATAACAAAATTTAAACTACAATTGAAATTCGATTTATCATGAGTTATGTAATTTAACAATGCTGAATTTTAAGTACTGTAGGTGCATGCAATTAAGAATAAAATCTCATTAAACAGTATGATGGGTATGCATAAATATCTCTTTTTTACAAACATATATATAGGACGTTTTTATTACATTAATGCATAAAAAAACCAAGAAATAAATATAACCGCTTTTACAATTCTCTATTAATATTAAAGAATAATAAATATTAAAGAAAAAGTTGAAATCACAATTTGCAATATAATGTCTTAAAATTTTAAAGTATAATTAAATATTGCAATTAAACATGTTTTGTATTATATAACCCAGCGGACTTATATATATTATCAATATATTTAAATGCAATATAAATTTAAAAAAATACAAAGCTTATCAATAAATATTATTTACATAATTACATTTTCCGTTTTCATTAAAAAGATATTAACAATAAAAATTAAACTTATTCTTTACAAAGAAAAGAAAATAATACAATCCATGTCTCTTTTATTTGTTTCAATTTTGTAAAATAAAACATCATCTCAGTCTGCATTATAATATATTAATTAAAAATAACAAAAAGATCTGTTTTAATATACGAAGGTAAATGTTTTCAATCTTTAAATTTAAACAGTTGCATTAGTGTTTAAAAAAATCTAATCAATTATTAATAGACAAATTTGCAAATTAGTGTTTAAACAACTTTTTAAATAATCAGTTCACGTCAAAATGGCAGTCTAAAATTTGTCATTTATTTATAATAAATTTTTGCATAATTTATAACTGCAGAAAAAATCTTGTATGGAAAAATAAAATCGAATTAAATATTTAAAATATCTGAATAAACGATTAAAATAAAGTAGAAATTACATTTATTAAAAATAAAACGCATAAAAAATGTAATGTAAATTCATTAATCATCTTGAATTTTAAATCTTTCATTTGCATATTTATGAACTGTTGAAAAATTAATTTCCTCTTCGATAGAAATGTTCTAGTAAATTAAGCATGAAGCAACTGATGCAGTTTTTAAACTGTCTTTAATTAACTGTAACGAAACTTAATTAATGTTGAACGGCTATTGAATACAAAATAATATATACATTATAAAAATTAAAATGCCTAAAACTAACAAAGAAATTTTTCGTATTTATTTTATATTTTAAATATTTAATGACAATTTCCAGCAAAGCATGCAATAAATTTTATAATTTTTGTATACTTCAGAAATTGTATTTTTTTTTTTTTTTTTAAAGAATCTGAGTAATTAAAAAGACAGCAGTTTCGGAAATTCATTTTATACTTAGAATTAAAAAATAAAATTTTTATAAGTAATAAAATAAGTAATAAATAAAATAAGTAATAAATAATTTTTTTTTTAAATACGTGATATGTAAAAAATAATAATACTTTTTTTTTAAATTTTTAAATAAACTTTTTATAAGTTTTTTTTAAATTTTTAAACATAAAAATAAAGTCTCTAGGTATGAAAAATTTAAATTTTCAAAATAAAATAAGATGTTATTTTCTATGTTTTGTCTTTACGCGGAAAAAAATATTCAGCATGTTTCATCTGTTTTCATTTCTTTATTCTAACAAAATTTTTAATTGCTTATAAAAATCGCATTAAATATTAAGATAAATTAAAGAAATACTACAGTTAAAATTGAAAATATAGATAACTTAAAATACGACTAATTTAATAATTATATGAGAATTAGTTATAATTTTTAATAGTACTTTTATATCAATAATTAAACAAAAGCTTGTGAAAATTCTTTTAGACTATTAGTCAATATAATAAGTAATTAACTGTTAGTTTATGTTCTGTTATATTTCTATAGTTGGAATACTTTGTCACGCTAATAAAAATTTTATGGTAAGTTGAACAAACTTTTAGCGCTACAGTATCTGCAGTTATAGAGTGATAAGACCTCTACCAACATTTTGTGCTCAGTTTAAAACATAGCTTTATGTTTTGCAAAATAAGATGGTTACGGCCACTTCAGCGTTAAAAGTTTATTCAATCCACCAGAAAAGGTTTAACAGTGCACATGCAAAGAGAATATAACGTAATTTCCGGTCTATAGTCGGCGGATAATCTGTCAAAAAAGTGAAAAATTTTGCGATGCGGATAATCGCCCGCCGCGGATTATTTATTTATTTTTCACTTTTTAAAATAAAAAGGAAAATTTTTAGCATGTACTTAGTTTGGTTTTCTACTTTTACAACAGATGGCAGTCCCATACAATCGCTTAATCTGGCTGCCTGCTTACGTGCACTTGGTACTCATTACGCCCATGCTCTGTAACAATCAAGCTTACACAAAGAAGAAAGAACAGGATATTTGAACAGTAAGCACTTTTTGCCACTATCGTCATTTCTTTAGTGGTAGCGTCAGTGCATCTTTGAAAACATGCCTTGCAAAAAACGTACGATGTATACTGGCGAATTCAGATTAAAATCTGTAGAAAATCCAGAAAAGATGCGAAACAGTGAATTTAATATTCGATTCAATAACATTATATTTGATTACATTCGATTCGCCAATAGCGCGGATTATCTACTAACTTTTTTTCTGGTGAGAAGAAAGTTGCATATGCGGATTATGTGCCGCCACGGATTATAAGCCAAAAATTACGGTAGCTTATATTATAAGTCCTACAATATAATTCATTTAATTTTTGAATGCGTTGGTTGAAGTTGTAGAAATTCAAATTCACAAACTGCACTATATTACAACAACTGGAGCTATTTTTATTAAGCATCAAAAATCAAATTGGGCTTTACGAAAGTTAAAGTTTATTTATTCATCCTTTCTTTGTAAAATCATTTTTTTAATTTAATTTATGAATTTCTATTACTTAAAATATAATACCAAGTCCCTGAAATCATTTATATGTATGTGGTCTTTAACTTAACACAGAATGTAGCTTGTAACTTATGGAAACAATTTTTTAAGTTAATTTTAATTCATAAATTCAGTATTACTTGAAACTTTTTTGAGTTTATTGAATAAAATTAAATATTGTTTATAGCTCTGTCTTGAGTTTTCAATGACAAAAGAATTTTTCTTATTACTAAAAACCCTAAACCAGCGGCGCTACAATTCAATAAGTATCCTGTCATATAATATCTAGCCCTGTTTTCTTGAACACAGGCTCTGAAGTGTTATGTAGCATATGTCAAGGCCAGGTGTCCAGCCTAACGCGGGATTCTCCGTTTTTAGATCCGAAGCAGGCGTGGTACTCATTTTGTTATCCACGAAGAATAAAAAGTTTATTGAACCTTTCCCAGTCCTGAACCCGGCATAGAACTAGGTATCTGTTGGGTGGTAATCAGGGATGTTGACCACTACACTACTGGGTTTTTTCCTTAGTATACCTATGACAATTTTATACCACATCTCTTGGATGGCTTTCCGAAGTTTTTTCTATGTTCATGAATGCCGTCTTTCTGACGCTCTCTTTAGCAGGTAAAAATACAAAAAAAAAAAAAAAAAAATCCATAGGACAAGCATGATTTGATTTCACAGTAATTTCTTGAAATGAGCATCTCTTAATTTATTGCAAGGGTGTAGAAATCTCTATATAATAAAACACAGTGTAACGAATCCGGGCCGAACCCATCAATCTTACCAGTCTCCGATAACATATGGAGCCACGTTAGGCTTAATTTCGATTTCAGATGTGTATGAGAAAGCTTATCAGCCTAAATACAAATCTTTTCTGCCTGAAATCCCTACTGTTCAACCAGGGTTGCAGTGGGAAGCTGCCCGGGTACCCATCCAGTTACCCGCCCGGACTGGGTTTTTTATAAAAACCCCGGGTTTTTTACAACCCTGTGTTCAACATCATTTTCTATAAAAGATTCAAAATTAACAATATTTCAATGATTTGTGCAGTTGAAAAACGATTTCAGTATTTGAGACAAACGTAGTGTAAAGCCGCGTAAACAAGAAGAGCAGTAGCGAGTCATTCACTTTGTGATTCAATGAAAAAAAAATAAACCATAGAGCTATGAGTAGGGCATGATGACGTCACTTGAAGCTGTCCTACACCTGTTTATTCATGTGACGTCAGCCGCGAGTACATTTTAACAATGCTTCGCTTTTTCGGAGGGAGTTCTTTTTCGCCGAGACCCGTAGATTCGTTTCTGCTGAAATATGACGCAAAAATCGTACAGGGAAAAAAACCTGCTGGGTTTTGTGCAGCTATTAATAATGGACATTAACTATGTTTGATTCTTCTTTGTATTACAATAATTTAAAAACTACGTAGACATATATAATAAAAATTAAGGTTGAGAAGCACTAAAAGTCATTTATAAAACTTATCCTTGAATTAAAATAGCTTTTATCTTTTGCTTACAAGTTTTATTGACAGATTTAAAACACACTGAAACTGTTTTATTTCTTTAAAATTTATCCTATTAATTAATCAATATATATATATATATATATATATATATATATATATATTTGGGGGGGGGGGGCGGGGTAAACGATAAAAGTACAATTTCAAAAGGTTATAAAAAAAATTTGTATTAAATTAAATAATTCTAGCAGACTTTTTTTTAATTACGCAGTTTTATTGCATATTTCTTAAATTTTTGTTTTATTAAGATATCTTAATTTTGTTATGGTATATTAGCCGGAAAGCCTGGTTTACCCAGAAGTATTGAAAATTATAACAGATATGTTTATTAGAACATAAACTAGCCGAATTTTGCATGCTTTCATATTGTCAATTATTTTTATCAGTTTTTAAAATTTTAAATTAAAAACATAATTTTTACACACCGTCCTAGGACGGGCATTTACACTAGTTGTCAATAAACAAGTTTGTTCAACAAAGCGAAAAATTTTGGAAAATTAAAAACGCGTTTAATAAATATGTTCATATATTATGTACTTATTTTCACATTCACTTATACAATGTGGCAATATCAAGTGGATGTTATTGGCATGATCATTTTAAGTTATTTTTCCCATTCCGTGATAAAGAGAATGTTTATTCAGACTCTTTTAGCATAACAAAATGTAATATTTAATTACCAGACATAGTTTTAATCATTTCTTCAATATATTTTATAGTATGATTTGTGCGAAGAAAGTTTTTAATTATGATTTAAAATGTGTTGAAAATTAACAGTATTATGTCCGAGAATAAGGATGATAATTTAAGAACGGAGCGCAGGAACATATTAAGAAACAATTTGCGGGATTTTGAGAAACTAAGCTTTAAAGTTTACAGCATGCGATTTTTGTTACTTCACTCATTACTGTATTCCAGCACTCTTGTAAAGAAATGACTTTAGAAATTTCAGGGATTCATTTAGATGGCTATTGCCTTACTAATTCGGAAGGAATTCAATATTATTTTTAAATGTAAAGCATATTCGTCTTTTCCACTCTATTTAGAGAAAAATATTTACTCTATATATAATTTTTAATTCATTTTTCAATTAATTTTGAATTCATTGCTGAAAATTAATTGAAAAATTAATTAAAAATTTTATATTTGTGTTCACCGATGCTGGATTTACATTTTGCCTTATCTTTCGCCGCAGGATATTGTGCTCTTAAAAGCTATTCAATCTTATGCTGCAGTTGCGGCCTTCGTACCATATGTAAGTGAGAGATGCTAAGCTGTGTATAGTCCTCGTAGCTCAAATGGTAGCAGTTGGAGTGCCATTCCAAGGGTTCCTGGTTCAATTCACTGTTTGTTAATTTTTCGCACTGTCGGTTCTGCACTTAGTTAGCAATATGATAAATCACGTATTATACATTCAATATTTTTTCCTATTTGTCTGAAAACATATTTGCCAATATCCGAAACATAACTTCCTGAATATAGTTAGTTCCCGATTCTTATCGCTGTCTGTACGATTTTGACATAATTCGTTTCTAATGGAAGAATATTTAAAATGCATTTGACACGTTCTTCTATTAATGAAATAGCAAAAAACCGTATGCATAACATTTTCATCTCCTGGAACCACCAATCATCTCATTTTCACACCTGGAGATTTAGCTTAACAAATAGGAGTTCTATATTAAGTTAGACCGTAATATATATATATATATATATATATATATATATATATGTGTGTGTGTGTGTGTGTGTGTATGTGTATAACCAAATATCTGCCTAAATCGTATTTGCATGCTGAAAACGTAAATAAAGAATTTAAAATTCTTATACAATTTTTAAGTTGAAATTAACATAAAAAATATCTTTTGATAGGTGAAAAAATTTTTCAGGATGCATAGTATAATTTAAGAAAATTACAATCATTGCAATAATCGGATGCTTGCAGTTATCAATTAAAACACAGTTAAAGATAAAAGCTTGCATAGTGTTCAATTAGCTCTGTTATTAGTTTCAATTAATTTCAAATATTTAAACGAACGGAACATTTTTAATGAAAATAATATTATTGATTTTAGAATACTGTTGAGTTAACTGTATTTTCATATCTAACTCTGTTCCAGATAAATAAGATAAGAGGCTAGAACATAGATAAGCTACATTTGTGAAGCTTTGCTATATTGGATAACATACACAATTTGCCAATATTTCTCTAGTAAAGAACTATCTTATAAAAACTTTAGAGGTTTAATGCTTATAAATGTATATATAAACAAATGAAAATAATTTAGTCTTAGATATATAAACGTGTTCTAAATCAAATATATCTTCTGTCCATTCATTGATAACTGACTATCTCGTTTAGTGTCTGTGCGCATTTATTTTGCAATTACTCTTCCTAGAACAGGACAAATTGTGAGCTGCAATAAAGATCAATTATTTGTAAGATTATGATAATTTAAATAAATTTTATAAAATAAAATTTATAATATAAATATAAAAAATATAAATAAAATATTGAATATAAAATAAAATATTGAATATATTATAATTAAATAATACATACTTCACTATTCATCATTTATACTTTCTTAACTTTGACCATGGTAAAAAGCAGAAATAAATAATGAATAACTGATACAGCAAGTTTTACCAAATATCTTGCTATTCATTTTGTTTTTAACTCATTTTCGCTTTTCATCTTCTGTGCAGGCCTCAATATTTTCCTTTCGAATTCTGAATGGCATGGATCTAGAAAAAAATTAGGTTTAGGCTACTTCGTAACTTATGTTTCTGCTACAACTTTACTTAGAGACTGGATTCGAGTTTTTGCCGAATGTTGTTTTTCGAATGCTGTTTTTCATCTATAAGCTTTAATTGTTCTCTCTTTTCCAATTTTTATCTTAGGTTTTACTATTTCCCTTCCTGCACTCGCTATATTTATTTTTTTATATATGCTTCAGTTTTTAAGCCTTCAGCAATGTTTGACCCTACTGCTTTTTGCTTTTTGGCTACATTTGGTTTTGTTGGTGAAACTGTTTTAAACAAATAGCATTCAAAAGTCAAAGGTTCAAAAAGAGATATTTGTAACTCACATTATGGGTTGAACTCCATTCTATTCATAAATATAATCTTATCTGGCTTTGACCGTTATTTTGTTTTATTTATGCATTCATTCGTTGGAAAAATTCAAAATCTCTATCATTTATATTCCCGTGCGATGTTAAATTTGTTTGAACAGACGTATTACAAAATATTGGAAAACTTCTAATGTTAATTTCAAGCAGGGACTGATTACCAGCAGAAGCAAACTTTCACCAGTAAATGTTAATAGAAATTTTCGTCTTTAAACTTCTTATTGGTGCAGAATTCTTGTCTTGGATAAGGTAAACATGTCTATTATTTTTTAATAGTGGACGTTTATCCTGTTGGTAATCATACCTTGCTTTCAATGTGCTCGACTTAAAAAATTACTCTTGTAGAACATTCAGTATTAGTTCCAGGGATGTAGTGGAGGATATACGGGGGTATACGCCGTATACCCTCTGGATTTTTTAAGGAACACCGTATACCCTCTGTTTCTCAAGAAAGCTATAGTATATAAACGTTAGGGTATACCCTTTGTCTTGAGCGTATACCCTCTGCTTAGAACGTATACCCTCTTTTTTTTTTTTTACGACTACACCACTGATTAGTTCTTATGGCCTTACCATCTTTAATAATTCAACTCTAATTTCGAAATAATTTAAACATCTTTAAAAATCTTTAGCAGGAAGATTATTATTTCTACTCGATTCAATAACATGAAAATTTTCAATAAAATTGATTTATTGTCAGGGAACAGGTCCGTACACAAAACAGTGCTAGCCAGCTAAATTCTTACCATCCAAGTCATTGATGGGTATGACTGGGTAGAAGTATTTAATTCATTTAATCCACATTTCTGATTTTGAACAGGAAAATGCCATTTTAAAATTAAAAATTTTAAAGACACAGAATTTTATATTTTCTTGATTTGAGACAAATATTCAAGTCATAAAAAAACCCTATTGGGGATCATTTTCAAATTCCGAACGTATTAACACAACACACCTAACTAAAAACAACATCTGCTTAAACATTATTTTATTACAATATACGAACGCATTTTAAAACAGTAAAAATACAGATATTTCACATATGAAAAATAGCTAATCAATATAAAAATATTTTAAATCGTGCGCATTTTTAAAAGTTACGCAGTTTTTCTGAATATTAAACTGAAAAAAAAAGAATTTTGGAATATTATTAATATTTAATAACATTAAACCTAATTCTAAAAATCTTTATGTGCAACAGCAGTATCTGAATAATTTCTTTTATTTAAAACAACATTTAGAAGATAAAAACTCTATTATAAAGCCATATTCTGTTCACGTTGGAAATATTATTAATAATTTATAATAACATATTGATATTTTCATTTTTTCTTATTGGACTTTAATTCATTTTAATCATATAGAAAATTAATCGCATTACCCTGTTTAAAAAAAGCCTATTAAAATGGAAGACAAAATAACGTTAGTTCTGTCTATCAGTTTATTTAAAGCTTAAAATTTAACATAACACAAAAGTTTCGATAAATTATAAATAGGTTTTTTTTTTTTTTATGTAGCGTTAATAAGATACTAACACAGTAATAAAAAATATTTGTTTACTCTGCATAAACTGTCAAATATTTATAACAAATATTTACATTATCTAGTATTAAATATTTCAGCATATTCAGATTCTGAATAGTTTCCATCAAATAAAATTATTTTATGCTTGCATGAGGTAAAATAAAGACTACTTTCTTTATTAATAACATTAATAAAATAGGAAAATATTGATAAAATCCCAGAGACATTAATTACGAGCTAAAATAAAATCCTTTACAAGGCAACACGAAAAAAAGAAGCTTCGACCCTCAACAATTTTCTAATATTTCTCATTTAATTATTTCTTGGTTGCTATTTTGTCTGTTGCTTCCCTCAGACATAAAATATTTGATAATAAAATGCAACATAACACAATAAACCAACATAACGGCGGACTTCTGGGTTATTAATCTTAACTATAGAAGTACAAATATTTTTAATAGGAACCAGAGGAAGTATTTGCTAATTAAATTGGAATTCATGAATTATTTATGAATTAAAATACTTCGTATTACACGTAGAATGTCTTTAATTCTTGTCCATAATATAAATAGTTTGTGTTTCAATGATATATCGTAATTAAATTAAGATGAAAAGTTTGAAATTTTTTAAAATAATATGAATGAATGTAACGCTGATTTATTTGTTACGTCTTTATTGAATATGCATATCTGCACAAATATTTACATAAATGTCAGTGTTGTCATTTGCATTATGTTTAACAATGCAAAGCATTCCATATACATATTATACTGGTATTAGATTATTAGGAATCGAAAGGCATTTTTTTTCTTTGAAAAGTTTATTAAAAGTTGAAAAAAAAATTTCTAAGGTGAATTTTCTTATAAGTGAAACGCATACATTCGTTTCATCTGTAAATAAATTTCAAAAATCATATCAAGCTTGAGGCTTTTAACGTTTAAAAGAATGCCGTTTCATTGTGGGCTAAGAAAAAAAAATAGTTTGCAGTTTATTTTAATAAAGTTACAGTACCTCAAAAATGTAGTAATTAGATGCACAAAAACATACGTGTCATATAATATGATGTGCTACAGAGATACACAAAAATTTACGTTATTGTCTGTGAGCAACAATTACTGAAAGTGCTTTTCTAATTGTGGTCATACATTTAAAAATTTAACGAATTTTTTACGTATTACTAGGTGCGTATAATTTCTATAGATAATATACAGGGATGTAAAGAAGAATCCGAGTATATTTCAGCTTATTTCCGGAAATTGCTCAATGGGACTTTTTTAGCTATTATTCATTTCCTTACTGAGCTATATTTTTCCATAGTACTTAGTATATATTCAAATTTATTGATCATATACAGAGTTGGAGAAAAACATTCATGTGATTTTCTGACTATAGATAGTAATTTCTCAAATTTTCTTTTCAAATGTCTTTTGCATTGTTTACTTAAAGATCATACTTAACCTTATTAAACGGTGTTGTGTTTTTAGAGTGCTCTGAATGTGTTGTAAATTTTTTCATTATTATTTTTTTCTTTTTAGGTTTCCGTACTTAAAAAGTAAAAACGGAAACATTATAACATCACTCCTGTGTCTGTCTGTCTGTCACAGTCATCTTACTCGTAAACTATGGAACGTAGAAAGTTCAAATTCGGGGAAGTAATAAAGACTATTGATCCACATATTTTCATATTAAACATTCAAAATTATATTTAGGAAAAATACAGAAGGGTTAAATAGGTTACTTGAAAAAAAATCTTCGTATATCTTGCATCATCATAGGCTTGTACATCACGCAAGAGCTTCCGTAACGCCAAACTCAAAAGTACATTTCCTTTAATTTTGGATATTATATTTTCAGAGATATCGTCGAAAATGTAGTGCAAATATATGTCCCTCCCCATCTATTTCCGAATCTACTGAAACTAAAATTATGAAAAAAATAGAGGTAGTAGACGTTAATTTAAAGCTTGTAGGAAAATTATAGCGATTATTCTGGGTCACATAGTTTTTTAGAAAATCGCATTTTTTTTATACACACAAAGTTCTATTTGCGGGCATTCACCAAAAAGGGTGAGGAGCGATGGAGGTATGTATCGTGTCAGAAGTATAAAAACTTTGTTGATAATGATTTTCGAAAAAAAATCGTCGGTAATTATCTGCGATATTAATCCTTAAAAACAGCGACGGTTTGGACATATATAATAACAAGGACGGCGTACTCTATGTAACATAGGCTTTTATAGCTTAGGTAACAGCTTTTAATGATATATTTGTGTAAAGCATCCTCAGTAGAAGTATAAAAGCAACAAACTTCAAATTGTTAAAAACAGTCTTTTAATTTAACAGACTTTTAAATTTAATTAGAATTAATTACATGAATACTATAGGATTCCCGAAAAGTTTGCATTGACTGGATCTCTCAATACATACAACACCGTGTCTTTAAAAGTTAATTAAAACTTATCTGGAAAACGCGGCATGGACCAAAGCGGCGTTACATCTTTGCGACCTCAATTCGAAGCGCGCTTAGCACAATGCGAAGTTTTGACTTTGAACAAGGGTTTTGTTTTAACTACTCTGTAAAACGAAAAGATTATTACTAATCTGAGTTTAGTTTTATGAAATTCCAAATTCTTCTTAAATATACAAAGCCCAGTGGTGTAGTGGTCAGCACGCCTGTCTGCTGCACCGCAGGTAAAGAGTTCGACTCCCGACTGGGCAAGGTTCACTCAGCCTTTCATCCCTTTGGGGTCGATAAAATGAGTACCAAGCTTGCTTGGGAACTAAACACCGAGGGTCTCGCGTTAGGTTGACCACCTGGCCGGGACGCATGCTGCATGGCACCTCGGGGCCCAGGGTCAAGAAAACAGAGATGGTCACTGTCGGCCCAGATCCTTCTTGGATTGTATAGCCACAGAGTTTAGTTTTAGTTCTTAAATATACAGTACTTTTATTGTCGGTACCGAATTAAGTTCATCATACACTGATTAGGTTAAGATAAAAAAAAAAGTGTTATACAGAATAGCAATATTTGGCATTATATAGGCTTCATATCTCTCTGAACTTTTATGTTGTACACATTCATACTTTTCTGGTATATACAGCTATACCCAACCCTACGCTGTATAGATTTTTACAAAGTTTTATTATTCTTTAGCAACGATTTTTTAATAATACAGTTAATAATTCATACATTTATTGCGCGGATCCCTCTAAGCGTGAGTAATACATGCACTTGACCGTTTTATTTAAGTTAGTGTATATAATACCACTATGTTCTGTTAAGTGAGTTGTGTGTTAAATAATGTAGCATTTCTATTCATTTATAAATATTATGTAAGTTCTTTATAAATGTTATCTAATTATAAAAAATCTTCAGTTACTACACTTTACAGAACAGAATTTTAATCTGCGCTACAGCCGATTGAGTTCAGCTGCTATACTTCTTTATTATTTTTTTTTTGTTGAAATATTCGCCTATGTCACCAGAGCTTATAAATACCACTCACCGAAGTCCATTTGAACAGCAGAATGTGTTGTATGGTGCCTGTTGATAAATGATAAAATATATACATATATATTATATGAGTATAAATGAATTTACAATATATTTTCCCATTTTGTTTTGCTGAAAATCTATTTCTGTAAGTTTGCAAAAATAAATGAAATATGGTTATGCGGATGGAGGAGACGAAAGGAGGGTGTAGCATAGATTTACTTTACCGGACAACTTGAATTATTAATTTTGAGTTAAATACATTTCGCCGGATCAGTTATCAATTAGATTGCATATATACGTGAATAACTCAGGCTATGACAGGCATTTAGATAAAAGGCCCAAAATATGTATGTGGCATTTTATTAAAGACAAGCGAGCAATAGAATATACTCGCGGGTGACCCCCGGTATACATGAGATAAGATGATGTTACATCTTTACAGTAGTGGGGCCGGAGATAGAATGCCGCGCAACAGCCTTGATTGTAAGTGCATCGAGTCGCAAATCTTTGAACTCTGCACAATTATAACACCAAAGAATACGTCACCTAACGGACATTTTGAATTCAAAATCAGCCCAATGATTCATTAGCTTAACTGAAATTTTTAACGAACAGTAGAATATTACAATTCTGGGTAATGGGAAATATATTTTTAGAAGAAGCAACGCAGATGTCAGGCGACGATTTTATTATTAACAGGATATCTTTTAGGCCGAAAAGGCATTTGTATTGACTATTAAACGGCGAATTAACAATGAGTGTTTAAAATACTGCTGCCACAGAAGCATATGGTCAAAGAGTATCTTATTATAGATATATTCGTTAACAGAAGGAACGTTTTCTCGCAATACAATGCTTTTAAGATGAGAATGTAGCTTTGCGTTTGATTTATTTTATTGGTGGGTTTAAGTGACCCTGAGAATATAAAGTGAATGTAATTTACTAAGCGCAAAAGAGAAGCAAAATAGATATACTTTTTGAAAAGGAAAAGAAATACCGATTAAATTTAGAATTGTAAAAAGGGGAGTTTAATTTTAAAAGGGAAATAAATAATGATATGTGATGATATGTTAATTTCATCTTCACAGAGGGTATGCAGTACGATTTTAGCACTGTAGAATATTAACCATCTACATTTTTTTTTAATAGGGAAGTATGCATTGTTACACAGAGATTGTTTTATTTTTTTTTATCGAAATTTATATGTTGATCAACAATCCCAAAATGTTTAATATCTCAATTTCTCAAACGGCATTCTCAAAGGATATTTTTTATGATCATGAAGGAACTTAATTAGATATAGGTTAATTTAATTTAAAATATGTATTTTCACGTTCTGCTATACATTGATAGAAAAATAGCAATAATCATTATTTTCTAATGTTGTTGCACGAAGTTCAAAACCAAAAAGTTAACTAACTCATCACATCCGTTTTAACATTATTTTTTAATCATTTAAAATATCAACATTTGTACTACAATTAAAATTCGTTTAACATGAATTATGTAATTTAACAGTGCTGAATTAAAAGTACTGTCGGTACATGCGACATTGATTAAAAATAAAATATCATTAAGAAGTATGATGGGTATACAAATATGCCTATTTTTTACATAGGTGTATATGGGACACTTTAATTGAATTAATATAAAGCAAAAATATATATATAACCGTTTTTACCTTTTTTTTAATTAAAAATATAATTAATATTAAAGAAAGATTCAAAATCGCTTTTCTCTCTACCCTATAATGTCATAAAATTTAAAAGTACAATTAAATATTGCAACTAAATAGGATTTGTATTTTCTGACGAGACGGACTTTTAACATATTTAAATGCAATACAAATAAAAAGAAAAAGAAAGCTTATCAATAAATATTATTTACATAAATACATTTTCTATTTTCATAACAGTCGCAATACTGTTTTCAAAGATCTAATAAATTATTAATACACAAATTTGCAAATTTGTGTTTAGACAACTTATTACATAATCAGTTCACGTCAAAATGGCAATCTTAAAATTGTCATTTATTTATAATAAATTTTTACATAATTTATAACCACAGAAAAATTTTTGTATGAAAAAATAAAAATCGAATTAAATATTTAAAATATCTACAATGAACGATTAAAAGAGAGCAGAAATAACAATTATTAAAAATGAAACGCATAAAAAATGTAAGTTCATTAATCATCTCGAATTTAAATTCTTTCATTTGCATATTTATGAACTGTTGAAAAATTAATTTCCACTTCGATAGAAATGTTCTAGTAAATTAAGCATAAAACAACTGATGCAGTTTTTAATCTGTCTTTAATTAATTGTAAAGAAACTTAATTAATTTTGAACGGCTATAGAATACAAAGTAATTCATACTTTAGGCACATTAAAAGGCCTAAAATGAAAAAAGAGGCCTTAAAGAAATTTTTCGTATTTATTTTATATTTTAAACATTTAATGATAATTTCCAGGAAAGTTTACGATAAGTTTCATAATTGTGTATGCTTCAAAAATTTTACTCTTTTTTTTTAAAGAATTTGTTTAATTATAGAGTCACCATTTTTGGAAATTCATTTTATACTTAGAATTTAAAAATAAAATTTTTGTAATTTTTTTTTATACTTATATTTTAAAAATGTCTCTAGAAATATAAAGTTGAACATTTCATAATAAGAGAAAAAGTTATTTTCTACATTTTGACTTTACACCGAAAAATATTCAGCATGTTTCAACTGTTTTCATTTCTTTATTCTAACACAAATTTAATTGCTTATAAAAATCGCAGTAAATAGTATGGTAAATTTAGTAAATACTATAATTAAAATTGTAAATAAAGATAAATTAAAGTACGACTAATTTAATAATTATGCGAGAATTAGTTATAAATTTAATATTACTTTTATATCAATAATTAAAAGAAATACATGTTAAATTGTTTTTAGATTATTAGTCAATATAATAAATAATTAACCTTTAGTTTATTTCTTATTATATTTCAATAGCTGAGATACTTTGTCGCGCCATTAAAAATTTTATGATAAGTTGAACAAACTTTTAGTGCTTCAGTAGCTGCAATTATTGAATGTTGAAACCTCTTTCCAACTTTTTGACCTCTGGTTAAACCTTAGCGTTGGAACAAATTTTCACCATCTAATAGTTGCAGCTAATTCAGGTGCTAAAATTTGGCTCAATCCACCACAAAAGGTTCAATAGTGTACTTTCTAAGAGATTATAATTTATATTATACATGGTACAAAATATTTTTTTTTAATTAAAAGGGAATTTTTTGTGTGTATGCGTTCCTTGAAGTGTTAGAAATTGAAATTTAATTTCACCACATAATGAAAATTGCTGTTATTTTTATTAAGCATTAAAAATCAAAATGGGCGTTACAAAACTGAAACCTTTTCTTCATACGTTCTTTATAAAATCATTTTTTTTTTTTACTCAATATATTAATTTATACTACTTAAAATACAATATAATCACTAGTCTCTGACATCATTAATACATTTTTGATCTTCATCATTATACAGAATGTAGTTGTAAATTATGAAAATTATTTTCACGGTTATTTTTAATTCATAAACTTAGTATTACTTGAAACTTTTTTAATCTATTGAATAAAATTTATTCTTGTTTATAGCTCTGTTCTAAATTTTTAGACAGTAGAATTTTTCTTAATATTAAACACTAAACCATCGGCGCTACACTTCATTAAGTATCCTGCCATATATCAGACCTGTTTTCTTGAACAAAGGCTCTGAAGACTTATGTAGCATACTTCCCGGTAAGTGGCCAGTTTAACGCGGGATTCTGCGTTGTTAGTTCCGAAGGAAGCTTTGTACTCATTTTATTGACTACGAAGGGGTGAAAGGTTTGATGAACCACTCCCAGTCCGAAATCCGGTATAGAACTAAGGACCTGTAAGGTGTTAGACAGGTTTGGTGACCACTACTCTTGCCAGTTTTCTGCCACATCTATTGGATGGTTTTTTGGAGTTTTTTTTTTTTTTTAATGTTCCTGAATGCCGTCTTTCTAAAGCTCACTTTAACAAGAAAACTGCAAAAAAATCCATATGAATAGCACGAATTATATACACAGTTATTTCCTTAAATGGACACCAATACAGTCCAATTTGTACGTATCGCTTTGACAATAATGCAGTAATGATTTAGAAGTGTCGTTGGGGTTTTTCTCTATATGAAGACGGCTCAAGATTTTATTTTTTTAATCTTTTCCATACTAAACTGTAATTTCTTCTTCGAAAATTGATTCAAGATCATAATATACTTCGTTTACTTTAGCTTCACCTTATAAGCTTTTTAACTTTTAGTTACTTTTTTTAGAAAAGTTTGGCAGCACTCATGAATATCTTCAGAAATTTTTCTTAAGATTCACAAACTTGTTTTGCTAGAGATTTGTCTCCCATTGAATGAAAAAAGTACTGCTTTTGTAACAGCTATTTAAATAAAGGCAGACTTCATTCTTTGGTACAAAACATTTACATTTAACACCAACTATATACTTGAGAGAGCGAACTTTAAGAAAATGTCATTCATAAAAATTTTAAATTTCCAGAAATGTAATCAAGCACTGTGGACTAAAATTGATATCCGTTCTCAGAAATTGCTAGTATGATGGAACATTCAAGTAGACAAAATTACTATACACAAGAATTAAAACACTCCAATACAGTTAAGAGGTTTCCAGAAATATGAATTTGTCATTTGAATGTTACCGTTAAAATCGTTTCCATAATACGAAAGCGGCCATCTATATATAAAGGAATCAAAAGTTTAATGATGGGATTTCCAAATCGGTCGACGCATGGTTACATTAAAAGATGACATTAAAGTGGTTTATTCGAGCGAGTATGAAAAGTGTTATCTAAAGTCATCTATTATGATACAAAATTAAAAAGTAGAAATGTCACTGGAACTTCCTTTGGCGCGTCATAATATTTATATTCTACAGAAATTATTTTCTACAGAAGTTGAAAAGATTAAATGTTATTTACAGGATGGTTGTATTGAGTTATCGGTTAATTATGAATCTAAGATGCTTTTGAAAGATCTCACTTTAAGTTTGCTTTGTACGGAATTAAGAACTTCCTTCTTTGCTGCATTCCCAAAGTCTTACGTGATTGAATCCATTTTCAAGGATATTAATTTGATCCTAAGGGGGGGGGGGGGTATGTAGATTAAAATAATTTCATTGTTACTTATAGTTGAAACTCGTAAGTTTTAAACAGAACATTTATACATTTTAGTATTTTTAATTCAACGGCACTGATTGGTAAATATATCATAGGAATTCAATTTTCTTCCAACTAAGGGTAAAAGTGCCCAGGAAAAGAGTTAATTTGTCAACGATTTGCCTATTAATCTACATGGACCGACAAACAACCGATGCATTTCTTATTCATATTCCGATGCATTTCATTACATAGCCTAATTTACAATAACATTTGCTAAGGCATACAGAGAGCTCAAAAAATATACCACAGGTACTGGAACTCTGTTAAACGATGGATACATATAAAGTCTTTATTATCTTTACTCGTTATTAAATATATCACAAGATATGAAATTTTAGAAACAAATGTATACATACAATAATAATCTTGTCAATAATCATCAATTACATTCATCACATTAACAATATCTATCAATTTTAAATCTTAATAGAATGAACATTACAATGCACACGATTTCATTTAAACATGTTCAACATTTTCAACATATATAATAAAAATTCCTAAAATTATATTAGCTTTTCTTCGTACCGTTACGAAGTAACAAAATTGAATGGTCGATAAAAAACTGAGAAATTCTTGAATGAATTTGCTGTCAATGAATTTGGCGAGCCCTGGCTTAAATCACAAAATATGTATACTGAAACCAATAAAACTGCCATATAAGAGAAGAACTGTTAACTGGTGTCTATGAATATGCGGTGTCATTCATTGTGAAACAGGAAAGAAGCCAGAAGAAAATAGATTTTGTAATGTGTGTACAGAAGTTTTATTTTTTAAGGTAATAAAACTGAAAAAGGAACTAGGGCAGACTATTTAGAAAATAATTAATTTAATAACCATACAAATTAAAAAAAGTTTGCCAACAGACAAAGTATAGATCAGTGGCTTACAGAAAATTTCAAGTTACAATGTTGCAGCTTTTCACTTTAACTTTGAAACGAAAGAATTAAAAATAATTTTCAGCAATCAGAAACTGTCCATCTACCAGAGAATTTTTTTTCAGAGATTCTGAACTGTTTTGAGTAGTCTAATTAGCTATTATCAGTAAGATCATAATTTAGAAAAATCCCTTTAAAAAATATTTAGGAAGTACAGGAGCCATTTTTTTAAGTGCAAAAACTGTATAAATGTGACGTGCACCATTCCTGTGTTCGTCTTGCATTGTGTAATGCAAGAAAAATCTTGCTGGAAATTTCATTTTATGTTTCCAAATTGTTCTTGGGGACAGGAAAGCAAAGCAATTATCGAGAAGATTTCTCAGTAAGATAGTTGGATTTGTCGCTATTATCAAAAAAAAGTAAATGGTGTTTTGTCTGTTGAACAAACCCGACCTACATCTATAACAGAGTTTAACTTTTGATGTCTTTTAATAATAGCTCACGGACAAAAGTATTTTTCGATTGAACTCGATTGAAGGCCGGCTGTAGAGCTACTTAATTGTGAAAATTTGGAAAAAGATTTTGCTGTTTTAAACGCTGCCTACATCTTATCATAAAAAATAGTGAAATATACAGGTATTTCAAGCCTATAAAGAAGTTTTTCAACTTAATTTATCCCGTGGCAGACTTGAATACAGTTAAACTTACACGATTCCTTTAAATTATGTTGTTAAAAATTTATGAAAAGAATACATATATTTTAAAATCATATTTAAATTTAAACAAACTACTCTATGAAATTTTACAGCAGAACTTTTTATTATGAATTAAACTTTTAAAATATCAATTAAATTCTGCCTTTTTTTCATTATTTTGATTATTATACGTTACAAAGCAATCCAGACCGGTCAACCCGGATTAAAGATGAGCCAGAAAATAGGTGAAGACCAGAAAACAGAAAATAGGTGAAAATTATTTTTAAACAAAAATTCTAATAGATTATTTTGCACTTATTTGATTTTCTTAGATTCCTCCCCAACAGTACTAAAAGACGTTTTGATACTTTACTACATTTTTATCCTTATTAGAAGGTATAAAAATTAAAAGTTTAGTAAATAACCGATATTCATTAACCATATATTACCAAAGTCAATGTGACATCACAGTGACTCGTAGGTATTTTTTTTTGTTGTTTTATTGCATAAATATGTGATTAGGCACCGGAGCTTGCTTTTTTCAGAGTGAAGAATCTATGTTACAAGATCAAATGCTTAAATAAGAATACTGACAAACTTTATACCAAAACGCGTAAACATTTTCCAGAATATGAAAAACATTTATTACAACTTACACTGAAAAAAAAGAACTATAGTTAAAATATATCTTCTGCATTTACAATTCAATTCATTCTAGAATAATATTGTTTCCAAGAAAGGACTAACTTTATCTAAATAGTATTTTCCCGCGTGCACACATCAAGTGTATTGAAAAACTGAAATACTTCGTTATGTTAAATTATAATCTATCACAGTAAATAACATTTCCGTCTGTGCCTTAAATTATGCTTCTATTACTTTATAATGATTTGGTAGAATATTGCTGAATATTTTCGCAGCACACCTAATATCGTCTTACGGCACACCGGTATGTCACATCATAGAGGTTGAAAACTCCTGTATATATATATATAGATAAATACAAAACTATACTATATGTACTATATATATATATACATATATATATAGTTTAAAAAATTCCAAAAATAATTTTAAACATTACCACAAATTGTAAACTTTAAATAAAGTACAATATTAACTAAACCATACAATAAAATATTTGAACATAATGATTTATCTCTAAGAAACTCAACATAATCAAATTAAACTTGAACAAAATCAACCGTAAGAAACAAGTCAAATAACAAACTAACAAAACATGGAGACATGCTGCGTGGCTTATGACAGCGCAATGCAGGGTTAAAACTGATTTTATGCATGTAACATTCCCCAGATTTGCCTGTCGAAACCATACAGAAAAAAACGAAAGAAATTAGATCAAAACCAAATTAAACGTATAAAATCAATATTTAATAGTAGTTACCTTTTATACGTTGGATATAAACTTTCTTCAAAATTAATTCCATATTTCTTTGTTATAGCGCCCCTGTGAAAGAATCATCAAGTAAGAGAGATGTATCGCCATGTTATATTGCAAAATCTCGTCAAATGGTTTACAGTCCTGAAGAAGGACTACGCTTTTGTGTTATCGTCTTATTGCTATTCCATTGATGTTTTAGAGCATTTTTATATGTTTTTATTGCATGCTATATTTAATCACCTGTATTTATTTTTTAAAATATGAAAACAATCTTTGATTTACTTAGTACTGATATTGAGTCAATCCAATTTTTTTTCAAAAGCAAAGGCTTTTCTCCAACAAACTACTAAGCGGGAAAATGCAACGATAAAACTCTATGTTACTAGTGGCAATTCTAAATGGCGATAAACGTAAAAAGTTGCACATAAATAAATAAAACTAAGCTTGTGTCTCTACAATCCACCTACAAATCCGCTACAAATCCATCTTGGCTTACGGTACTCAAAAGGCCTGTTTTTTTTTATCATGGGCTTTGAGATGCTAGGCAGGACATGTCCTGTCAGGTTCAGTCTAAAGCAGTACAATTAACTAAATAAAAAAACCGGCATCTGTAATAGAAACTGGTTTAGCAGTTAGTGAATACCATTCATAAGTGCTTTAAGATTTATGTGCTTACAGTAATTGCTGAGAAATTAAAATCCATAAAATGGTGATAGAAACCGTATATGGGTGAACATGCTAAAATTGATTGGAAAGTCACATGAGAGAAATGTACAAAATTGAAAAGTTGTTATTCTTGCAAAACTATGTAAGGAATTGCTGTGAACGTTAATATGAAGTTATATGTTACTCTGTAATATATTCTTATTAACTTAAACTGTAATATTTAATACAATGGTATTTTGTATTTGTCTGTGTTATAAATGCGCTCCCCACTAGCTGCGCTATGATCTTGACGAAATTGACTGCAATTTAAAGTAATCGTAATTTTGGTGGTCTCTCTATAACAAAAAAGTACCATTTTTTCTGAATTATAGATCATCAAAATATGGGTTCATTTCTTTGATATGATATTTGTGTGACATGTGGCAAAATAAACTTGATATTTTAAGTCGACTTTCATTCCTTTTTCTCGTCATTGTAAATTTAAAGATATAAATATTATTTTTCAACTAAAAAATGGTGACCATAAAGATGAATAAATGAGGTATATAATGATATGATATGAGTACGACAAAAGAAACTTCTTTAAAGTAAAAGCTGCTAATCTATATTAAAGCACCAAAAAACCCTCATTACCTTAAGCATGGTTACAATTAAAATACTAATGAATGAATTGTTTGAAATTGTTTAGACTTCCTTTGTGATCTTTCACTCATAATATGAAATTAAAAAATCACGTTTTTCTAGTATGGCTAAGTTAATGAGTGGGTAGTTTTGTTCACAAAATATTTCAATTGTTTTACTGTAAATAACAGGTTTGAAAATAATTAAAATGAACATTTATTTATTCGTCGCGTAAAACTTCAAAGGTTTACCTTTTAACATATTTCACTCTTTGAAGGGGTATTTGGAATACGTCTTATATCTTATTAACATACGTTTCCAATTAATTATTTTTAATGATTTTTTATCGTAACAAAATTTTTTAAAATGTATATATTTTACCATCTCGTAGTTCAAATGCATTTGTTGATGTGTCCTTTCATAAAGTTGTTCTTTTATATTTGAAGTAGAAACCGTGATCTTTATGTAAATTATGCATTTTATTTGAATTAAAAGAAACCTCTTTTCGTCTTTTGCCATTAATTATCGAACTAAATCATCCTGAAAATTGCATCAAACACTTAATTTTTTTTTCATTAATAACCTTAATTACTGTAAGCAGCTTAAAACGAACTTAAACGAAACGACATTTTCCATTTGGAACGCTTCTTTCCAGAGATAATTAAAGCGTTGAAGATTAGAATTGCATTTATAAAATATCATTCACATTTAATGACAGATTTCTGTTACAAATTTAACAATTTCTCTAAATATTTATATTACTTTGAATTTTAACAGAAATGTGTTCGCTTTTCCCATATTTTCAAGCCTTTTAAATTAAGTTCAGTAATATTTTCTTTTTTTACGTAATTAAAAAATAAAGATAAAGTAGAATTTATTTTCGTTAAATTTTAGTTACATTTTTGTAAACTGGAAATATGTTAATTTTTCGCCTTCTTTAGGTTTATTAAAGAAATTTAAAGTGAATTGAGATTTGATTTTTTTTTCTAATACAAAAAATAATATTGATTTTTCGATTAAAAAAATGATCTGTATGTATATTATTTTATTTCTGCATATTCTATTTTATAGAAAATTTTTAAGAGAAAATTTTTATTTTGGTTTTAAACAACAATATACATCACTTTCCTTTCCATATTAATTATTTTTTGTCATGACAGACCAGCAGTATTTATTCTTTCAACATAAACTTGACATCTTCAGAAAGCATACAAATGATTTCCCCCAAAATTGTAAATTTAAAGACATTAATACTTTACTCAACTAATTATTGCAACGCTCATAATGGACAAAAATCTGGTATTCTATAATTATATGACTTGAATGTGTTATCAAAATATGTTATTCAACAAAAAATCGTAAATCCATACTTAACAAAACGAGCCTAAACATTATTATAAGTATGCATACAAGAACGGTTTTTCAACACGAAATCTCAGAAAATTCTGGAAAGTATACAGTTATCCGTATCCCATTTAAGATATCATGTGTGTAAAAAAGCGGCTGCGAAAGACCAATTCAAAAGTAATAAAAAAAAAGAAAATTATTTTCATCTGCAGTTTAAACCTATTGTCAGAAAAATAGAAGAATATATCCAGCACTGCTGAGCACGGATTCAAATGACATAAATCATTGAATTTTAAATCATATTCAGCAATATGGGTTCTTATTTTCAAGACTAATAACAGAACATAGAAATGTAAGCGGAACATATGCATATGGTCGCGAGATAAACCAATCTACAAAATGTTATTTAAAATTTTAAACTATGAAGTGTTGAAATTCTCTGAAATCCGTCGGCACAACGGAGATCTCCACTACCGGACCTCGCCACTAGCTAACGAATAGGTAGAGGATACATTCATATATATTTTATTTAAAATAAATGCATTGAATCTCCCCTCCCTGTCCCCAAAATAAAGAATATGCATTTTTTATTTTTTTATTATTGTTACATTTTACTTAAAACCCTGAAGACAAAGCACATAGTAAGCAGTTTAAGTGAATGAAAAGATTCATACTGACATAAAAGTACCATTTACACTTATGATGAAATACAATAAAAGCTTTAACTAAAACTATCATAAAAGGAAATTGCATGTATGCAATAATAATTTCAATTAGAAGTAGAAAAAACTTTTTGCATTTACATTATCCCATTATTTTTTATAAATATATATATATATAGATGTATTTTATTTCAAAATTAATGAAAAATTACCGCATGAAGAACTCCTTTTGGAGTTATGGTGTTTAGGCATTTTGAAATGATGTAATATATATATATATATATATATATATATATATACATATATACATATCGATATATATTATCTTTACTATAAATTAAGCTTATGTATCTCCTCTGACGAGTCCAAGAGTTGTTCATAGTTTATTAATTTTTGCATTTCTAATTTTCTGTATTCATTTTTGTCTTTCCAATTAATTTTGACATTTTTACTTCATTATATGTATATACTTTATCAATAAATGGAAATGCAATTACACAACAAATTTAGAAAGAATGTGCATATCAAAAATATATATAGCAATTAACTATGAAAATATCAAAACTATCAAATTTAAACTACACAGGCAAAATATGTCTATGTAGTTTAAATTTGATAGTTTTGCATTATCATAGATAATTGTTATATACATTTTTTATATACACATTATTTCTAAATGTATATTATAATTGCATTTCCATTTATTGATAAAGTACATTTTGTTGTATTTGATATGAGCTGATTTTTCCCTGTTATGTAAGAATTTTTATTAATTTTATTTGAAATATATATATATATATATATATTAATTTCAAGAAGGCTATCCTACTTTTGCACACATATCAAACCCTCCCCTCCCCTTTTCGTAAGCTATCCCAAATAATTCAGAAAAATAATCTTAAAATACAAGACAGAAACTTTACTGACAAATTTCTGCATATTGCTCATAGATAATACGTTACTATTTGCATGAATGATACACTCAAAAAATGCAGTTACAGAGCCAGGTACCTTTGAAACTGACAAATTACATGTAAGTATCACAGTAATATGGATTCCAATGGGTCCACTTGCGATTAACTTTTGAATATGAAATTTTAAACACACATTAAAATAGATATATGCTTTTATATTTTGTTCTGAAAAAGAATCTAGGTGGTTTTTTTATTATTTAATTTGAAATTTAATGATTTTTTAAGAAATGAATTCACCTTATGTGCAATTCACATAGGATTTCTCATAATTAAATTGTTACAGTGTGGTCAAAGTTTGAGTAGAATAATAATATTTGTTTACAATTATCTGCACTGGAAAATATATAACTATTAGTTATTGCAAAATTAATTAATTAATTAATTAATTAAAAAATATCTGAGAATTTCGATTTTAGTTTTTTTTTTAATTAGTCTTAAATTTTAAATTACTTAAATGCGAATTTCATGCATCTTTAGGTGTTATATTTTCAGTCAAATTTGATGAATTTCATGCCATTTCGTGCCAATTATGTGCGGAATGACCAAAAACCACCGTTTTGAGAAAATTAGCTTTAAAAATCAAAGTAGGGTGAAATCCTCCGCTATTTACATCTAAGAAGGAACTGAAACTCTGTAAAAAATCAAACTGAAATAAATATTTTATTGTAAAATTCTGCAAAGTAATGTGATCTATTGGTAGCTTTGAAACTTATTTTTATTTTGTAGTCAATTTATTCAACACTTGCGGAAAAAAAACCATATTTAATGATCATGAAACTTGTAAGAACACAAAAAGTATTATATTTAGATATTCAACTTATTTCTGAGATTAAGGTAGTCCTTTTTTTAAATTTATTTTGTAATGCAACTATCCTAAACTCTTTCTTAAATTCTAGTTTATAATTATTTATTTTAGGAATGAGGATGGCAGTTACTGGTTCCAGTAATTTCTTTCACCAGTCTCCGACAGAGGTGTTAATTATTGGTAAAAATAAGAATGTAGAAATATATTATTTGAACTGTTTACAAAAAAAAAAAATAATAATAATAAATTAAATTTATCTTACAATGAACAGTATTAAAGTTTAAATTCTTTTAAAAGACCCTGGCACCATTTGTAATTAACTAGTTCGTAAATATCAGTTATTAGATATTTGCATTACTAACAATTTAAAATATGACAAAAAGGACACTTGCAACTGTAGTATGATATCACATATAAATAAGGTTTAAGTATTTGTTTTTATAATAAATATTAAAGAATTTTTAAAGCATAAATTCATGAAATATATATATATATATATTTTTTTTCTGCGAGCAAAGTGTCAGACACAGTTTCAATTTGTGTCAGTTATTGGTTTTTCGAAATGCGGTTCGTATCAGTTAATGGAATTATTGACCATGTTTATGACAAAATTAATTTTCAGTAATACAATGTATAATATTTGCGAATTTTGTCAACAGTAACTTTTTAATGTATCTATCATTTTTTCAAAAAAAAAAGTATAAAATGGATTTAAAATTTTGCAATAGGGTTTTGAACTAGAAATTATCTATTAAGTGTATGTTACTGAGGATTTCACCCTATCCCTTCATCATAGATAAAGAGTTCAGACTGTTTTAGACATAACTACCCATCTAAAGAGAATTTTTGCATAATGTTTTCTTTAAAATATTCTTTGAAAAATCAAATTTTAATATAAGCTGTTTAAAAAATGTATTTATGGACTTTTTCAAAGATACCTAACCTCTTACTTAAGTATATTAGACATAAAGTCGTACATCTGAAGAAGCAGTTCTTCTGACAAAGCAATATATCTAAACAAGCAGTATTTCTGACAAAGCAGTACATATGAAATTAAACTATTACTAATATAATAAAACACTCATACTACAATATAAAACACACATACACACATAAATAACGCCTGCATTCAGCATAATATTTATATATACTACTAATATATTCACCTTGGGTGCTTATCTTACTTTTCTCGAAGGAAGGCAAACCTTATGAAATGCCACTTACTTTTTTAGGATGGGAAGGGTCAAAATTCATGGATATCATTCAAAAACAAGTACAGTTTTTATTTATTTTTGTGGCCATCCTGTTTTAATTTGGTAGAAAATTGTCAATTTATGGCTGCATTTAGTCATCTTCTTACAGCAATAAAATTTTGAATGAAATTCAGAATTTTGCGTTCAAAGAAATTTCTTTATAGAATGTAATTTCCGATATAAAAACTGTTTAAAACATTTAAATCTGTTTATGTATTATACTTTTAAAAGTTTCATTTATAATAAAAAAAAAACTTTCTGTTACCAAGAAAATTAAATGTTTTCAAGCGATAATAAATTAATCAGTTGGTAGTTTTGATTCTAACATACTTCATAATTTTTTCCAATGATGATTGGGGTTCAAACTAATAAAAAGGAATATTTATTTACCCATCTTCAAACATTTAAAATTTACCACTTTTGACTCTCACAATAGTTATTTTAACTGTTTTTTTTAATACTAAAAAAATCATTTTTTTTTTGTATAATTAAGTTTGGAAAAAAGTAAATAAACGAATATTTATTTATGCATATCTTAAAACTTTAATGGTTTACCAATTAAAATATCTGATTCTCAAATAAACATTTTTAAAACGTCTTATATCGTATTAACCTATGTTTCTAATTAAATATATTTTGAATATTTTTCTCGGAACAAAAATTTTAAAAGTGATTATGTGTCATGCATTTCAGTTCAAACGCATTAAAATGTATGCCTTTTTTTTTATTTTGTCTTTTTTAGGTTAAGGGGAAATTGCGATTTTTATATAATTTATGCATTTACGGAATTTGAATTAAAAGAAAGATCTTTCTGTGTTCTTGTATTTTCCCATTAATTATTGGACTCAATCATCCTGAAAACTGCATCAAACTCTTACTTTTTTTTTTCATTAATACCTTAATTACTGCTAGCAGCTTAAAACGAACTTAAACGAAAAGACAATTTCCATTTGGAAGATTTCATTTCGAAGATAATTAAAGTGGTGAAATTTTAAATAGCATTTATAAAATTCTCATTTACTTTTAATGGCATATTTCTGTTACATATTTATAATTTTTTGTAAGCATATATAATCATCTATCATTTTGAACTTTAATATAAATATTTTTCTTTTTTCTAAATTTTCAAATGGTTAAATTAAGTACAGGGGATATTTTCTCATCTATTAATATATTAAAAGAAAGATAAAGTAGAAATTATTTTCATCGAATTTTAATTACATTTCCGCAATCTGAAATAGATTATAATTTTCTTTTATATGTTTGATACAAAAGAGAAATTTAAAATGAGTTAAATTTATTTATTTTTCTCATGTGGCGAAAAAAGAAATTATTGATTTGTCGATAAAATAATGATTTGAATATATTTATCATTTATTTCATTTCATTTGTGATTATTCTAATTTATAGAATTAAAAAATGAACTTAGAGTTGTCTTCTAGTTTATAGACATCAATATTTTTGTTTCACAGGAATATATTTTTGTTATGTGAGATCTGGTGTATTTAATGTTTCAATAAAGAATTGTGGTCTTAGGAAAGCATGCAATTCTTATGTTAGACAAGTAAAATAGGGTAATTTTTAAACCACTGATGACCAATCACCAAAATTTGGGAAGAACTTCGTTTTGGCACTACAAATAACGATCCTATGAGTCTCCAAAATATAAAGATGTTATACCATGTTTTGGGGAGCTAAAGTACATTTTTAAAGCAGGGGGGGGGGATAAAAAAATTAAATAGGTTAAGTGGGGTAACGTTTCTTGTGTATTTGTAAATTTTGAATCTAATGACACCATCCAAAAATCGATATGATCATTTGTTACAAATTAATTTATGCAGGTAATATAGGTTTTTACATCAATAACTGATGGTCATTCACAATAATTTGGGAAGAACATCATTTTGGCACTAGAAATTAAGATCCGATGAGTCCTCAAAAATAAAGTTGTTTTACTGTGTTTTGGGGTAAAAATGGGACTTTTTAACGCCTGGGGGGAGGGGGGAGAGAATTGAACTTTTTTTAATTAGGTCGAGTGGGGTATCGTTTGTTATGAATTTAAAAATTCTGAATCGAAAGAGATCATCCGCAAGTCGATACGATCATTCATACGGAAGTTATAGTATACGATTTCAAAATTTATACTTTATTATTAAGCACAGTTTGTCACAATTATTTCAATTACAAAACATGTGCTTTATATCACATAAAATAATATCATACTTATTAAATATCATCAAATTTGTAGTAATCAAAATAAGTATCTGACTCTTCCTCGTGGTCATTAATGTTGTCAAAATCCTAGTATTAATAATTTTGTATTTCTAAAACCATTCAAGACTCTGTATTAATAAATTTTGATTAACTTTGTAAGGAATGGTCGTAACGACTTGCGAATCGGGTCATAAGATTCAGAATTAAAAAATACATATGGAAGAATACACCGCTTGACCTAATTAATAAAATTTTAATTCCTAAAATAATTCCTAATTATTATTTCTAAAATAATATCAAACTTATTATATAGCTTCAATATAGCAATAATCAAAATACGGACCATCTGAGTCTTCCTCGTGGTCATTAAAGTTGCCGAAATCCGAGTATTAATAATTTGTATTCATAAAACCATCCAAGACTCTGCATTCATAAAATCTGCTTAACTTTATAAGGAATGGTCGTATCAACCAGCGAATCGGATCATTCGATTCAGAATTAAAAAATACATACGGAAGAATACACCACTTGACTTAATTCATAAAATTTTAATTCATTTCCCGATTTAAAATGCCTCTTCACCCCACCTATCACCAAAACATCATGGTATAACAACATTATTTTGGGGGGACTCATTGGATCTTCATTTCCTGTGCCAAAATGAAGTTCTTCCCAAAATTTCAAGAATGTCAAGGTGTTTGTGTAAAAACTTATTTTATCTGCATAAAGTATAATTGCCGACTTTCTGTTCATAAAACCTGCTTTGAACAAACTGCTACCTTTGAAACAAATGATTGTATAGACTTGCGGGGGAAACATTCGTTTGAGAAATTATAAGTACATAATAAACGATACACAACTTCATCTACTTAAAAAAATTCCACATACTTGAGGGGAAAATCTCCCTCCCCCCCCCCCCCCCAAAAAAAAAAAAAAAAAAAAAAAAAAAAAAAACAGAGTAAAACAACTTTATTTTCTGGAGGCTCATCATATCTTCATTTCTTGTGCCAAAACGAAGTTTCCCCTAAAACTCTAAAAAAAAAATGTAAAAAATAAGAAAAGACTTCTGTAGTAAGTTAGCTGCATTTAATTAGGAATTATTGCAAAAGAAAATTTTACCATTGTAGCCAATTCACCACAATTTATTGTAGAACTGCTGCATTCTAATTTTGATTTTTATTATTAGGAAATACAAAAATAACTCTATTCAATCTGGACAGGCGTCACTTTTAAAAATCAACGCATCTGAAATATTGTTCACCAAATAAATTACTAATAAGAAATGCATAATTGATTAAAAACAACAATTTTATTTTAATATTTTTAATAAGATTTAATTTTAAGTAGCTTTTTTTCCAAAAAGGCCCAACATCCAACTTCAACAGCACATTTAATTCATTCTTTGAGTAGTAATTTTGAATTATTCCTTCAGTGTAAGAAAAACATTTTTTTTTTCATCAAAACATAATTTTTCCCAGTGATCATAGATTAATGAGTCGGTAGATTCTGTTTTGACGTACTTCAGTTGTTTTTCACTAATGATTTGGTAACTAGAAAAGATGCAATATTCATTTACCCATGTCTTAAATCTTCTAAAGTTTACAATTTAACACTTTTCAATCCTTTAATAAAAAGTATAAATGTTTCATTCATACTAAAAACAAATTAAAGAAAACCAAAGATGTTAAATTAGAGATATGATAGTTTTGTTCATTACATTCTTCAATTGTTTTTTAGGTAAGAATGCGTTTTAAAATAATTAAAATGAATATTTATTTACCCATCTCTTAAAACTTCACAAAATAGCCAATTAAAATACCTGCTTCTTATATTTTATCAATGTATGTTTCTAATTAATTAATGATTTTTCTGATAACAACCATTTATAAAAATATATATGTTTACTATCATTCAGTTCGAACGCATTTGAAGAAGTGTCCTGTTTACAAATTAGTCATTTTATATTTGAAGTGGAAATCGCGATCTTGATATAATTTTTGCATTAACTTTATTTGAATTAAAAAAATAACTCTCTTCGTATTTTCCCATTAATTATCGAACTCAATCAGCCTGAAAATTGCATCAAACACTTAAGTTATTATTTTTTAAATTAATACGTTAATTATTGCAAGCAGCTTAAAACGGACTTAACGAAACGACATTTTCCAATTGGAAGGCTTCGTTCCAATTAAAGGTTGAAGATTTAAATTGCATTTAGAAAATTCTCATTTACTTTTAATGCCTTATTTCAGTTACAAATATATCATTTTTTGTAAATATTTATAATCACCTATCAGTCTGATGATAAAATAAGTGACTTTTTTTTTTTTCAAACAGGTTTAATTAAGAGCAGTTAATATTTCTTATTTTTTCTGCAGTAAATGAAAAATAAAGCATAAATTATTTTCACACATTTTTAATTAAATTTTCACAAACTGAAACAGATTATCATGATTTTATCTAATTCTAAGATGTAAAAAATAAAAATAATAATAATTTAGTAGTGAAGATTTTAAATCATTCTACAGCAAGGATGATGAAAACTAATTCGGATTTGTCGTTGAAATGATTTGAATTTTTTTTTTTTTTCACTCATTCTGTTTCATAGAGTAATCCATTTTTACTTGCTTTTATTTTACTAGACCTGTTTTTTTCTGTATAATGATTAAGTTTTGTAATCCATTTTTAGCCAAGTTTCTGATATCCTAGAATTATAAAAAACTATGTACAGTCATGGAAAAAAAAGTAAACACCCCCTACTAACTCCTCAACAAATTATCGTAGAAGAAAGTTACTGGTACCGAACGATTGGAAATAAAGACTACTTTTAAATGATGCATATAAAATTTGCTTAGGGGGCCATATACATATTAAAACGAACGCCAACTTCATTTTTTTCAAAGGGAATACCCAATTTTAACAAGATATTTCAAATCTTCGGTTCAAACTATGCGTGGACACCGAATTTCAAGTCATTTGAATGATAAGTTTTTGAATTATAAACATTCAAAATTAAGTGCTTCTAATGTTAAATTACATTTTCATTTTTTTATTAATATCTCCTGAAATTATACTCCTAATGTGCTAATTTTTTGTGTAGCAATAATACTAAAATACCCAAACATAAATAGGTTGAATTTGCAATTTTTATAATTTTATGATATGAATTATTAATTATGAAATTAATATTCGAAAAATTTATGAATTGCAACCTATAATTTTTGATGCATTTAGATTTATTAACTCATGCTTTATGGAAATCCAAAATTTCACCCTTTTCTTCCAAGAAGTTTTCATATTATGCATAAAAAACGGCAAAATGATGGTTTAGGGGGGCGTCTGTAACAGAAGTGACTAGATATTTTGAAATTTCTTATGCTATCCTGTAATCTAGAACTCTTCAATGACTGCTTGAGTAGCACTTAAGATGCCTTGATCAAGAAGGAGGCTCTCTCGGTCAAAAATCGAGTATCGAACTTCAATTTCAATACAGCCCCTAAAATATGCTCGTTTTAAAATAATTAATTTCTCGGAAACTTATCGTACGAATTGCATAAAAATTCGTTTTTAGGCTAATGGAAGGGTGTAGAGTTCATTTATGCTGTCAGAATTATATACTGCTATTGAAGAAAACAAAAATATGGTTCGTTTGAATATGTATATGCCACCCCACTAAGCAAATTTTATATACGTCATTTCAAAGTAGACTTTATTACCAATCGTGTGGTACCAGTAACTTTCTTCTACGATACTTTTTTGCTGAGATAGTAGGGGTGTTTACTTTTTTTTTCGACGACTGTACATACGAGGGTGGTTCAATAATTATTGTCCCGAGTGTGTATAAAATATTTGTAATGCGATGTTTGATGCGGTGTATTGAAGCCTGGTTTCTTAGATGCTTATATGTTCAATTTCAGATCCGTTGCTGCAATATTACCATAATTTTTTTTTTCGTTTTAGTTGTTAGAGGTCACACTTAGCTTAAAAGGAGGGGGGGGGGACTCTGGTTTCGAGCTTATGGGGCCAAACCTGAAGCAGTTCTGTGATAGATTTCTAACAGTGGATGAGACGTGGCTGCATCACTATGATCCCGAGTCCAAACGAGAGTAGGCACGCCCCCTTCACTTTCACCCCCAACCCCCTTTCAAGCTAGGTGCAAACTCTCACACCAAAAATGAAAAAGAATATGTTCATATAGCATTTACAGTTCTGAAACTAAGCATATAGGCATCTACGACATTAGACTTCAATATTTCACATCAACCATCGCAGTACAAATATTTTTTATACACTCTGGATATAATTATTGAACCACCCTCGTATGTATGTATCCGATAACAATACAACATTTTAATATTCTTCGAATTCAATAATAAATAACTGCATTAATTTTAAAGCATTTTCCCCCTAAGGCATCCACAGGTAATAAATCACGAGCATTCTCTATAATTGGTACAGATGTTACGAGTTAAAACAAAAATGCATTTAATTATCTGCCAATAAACGCTCCTCAAAATACACAAATAGCTGTGAAACTGCAACAATGAGACCTTTTAAATGCTAAAAAGTAGAAAATAAATTAAAAATGAAGTTGAATGCATTTAATTATGAAGTACGATAAAAGAATATTTTAGTATTGTAGCCAATTCACCATAGTTGTAGTAGAACGGCTGAATTCTGATTGTAATCTTTAATATTATGCAACACAAAATAATTCTATTCAATGTGGACATGCCTCACTTTCAAAATCAACACATTTTAAATAATTCTGAACAATTAGTAACAGATGCATACTAATATAGAAAGATTTTATTGTGAATATATTAAAAGCATGAATTTTATGTTAATATTTTTAATAATACTTAGGTTAAAGTAATTTTTGTTTTGAAAAAAGGTACTTGCCCCACATCCAATTTCAACAGATCATTTAATTCATTCTTTGTATAATAGTTTTAAATCATTTCTTTATAGAAAGAAAAGCTTCTTTTCATCAAAAACGTAATTTTTCCTTTGATCGCATATTAATGAGTCGGTAGTTTATGTTCTGACGTACCTCAATTGTTTTTCAGTAATGATACGTTTGAAACTTATAAAAATATAATATTTATTTACCCATTACTTAAATCTTCAAAGGTTTACAATTTAACATTTTACAATCCTTCAATAAACATTATAACTGTTTAATTCATACTAAAAAAACAATAAAAAATGGAAGGATTTTAAATTAATGAGTGGATAATTCTTTTCATTATGTACTTCAGTTTTTGTTCTGGTATGATTTGGTTTGAAAATTATTAAAAGGAATATTTATTTAACCATCTCTTAAAACTTGAAACGTTAACCAATTAAAATAGCTGCTTCTTTAGTAAACATTTAGAATATACCTTACATTTTATAAACGTATGTTTCTAAGTAAATTATGATTTTCCTGGTAACAAAATTTTCTAAAAATGTGTAAATTGACTGTCATTCAGTTCAAACGCACTCCAAAAAGTGACATTTTTTCAAATTTGTCCTTTTATATTTGAATAGAAAATCGTGACCAATATAAAATTTATGAATTTGCTTTATTTGGATTTTAAAAAAATCTCTTCGTCTTTTCCCATTAATTATCAAACATCCTGAAAATTGCATCAAAAACTCAAGTTATTATTATTATTAATAATACCTTAATTACTGCAAGCAGCTTAAAACGAAATTAACGAAAATATATTTTCCAATTGGAAGGCTTCATTACGAAGGTAATTAAAGAGTTGAGGATTTAAATTGCATTTAGAAAATTCTCATTTACTTTTAATGTCTTATTTCAGTTACAAATATATTATTTTTTGTAAATATTTATAATCACCTATCAGTTTACTCATAAAATAAACGATTTTTTTTTTTTTTTTTTTTTTTTTTTTTACGGGTTAAATTAAGAGCAATTGACATTTCTTATTTTTTTTCTGCAGTAAATGAAAAATAAAGCATAAATTATTTTCATCCACTTTTAATTAAATTTTCACAAACTGAAACAAATTATCAAATCTTTATCTCATTCTAAAATGTAAAAGTAATCTAAAAATGAAGATTTTAAATCATTTCACAGCTAGGATGATGAAAAGAAATTAAGATTTGTCGTTAAAATGATTTGAAATTTTTTTCACTCATTCTGTTTTATAGAGTCTTCCATTTTTACTCGCTTTTATTTATTTCAACATGTTATATATATATGTATATATATGTGGACTCAGCTCAACCTAGAGAACAAGCAGGATTCCGAAGTGGATTCAGCACAATGGATCATATCCAAACGGTAAGAGAACTCATAGAAAAACATAAGGAATAAAATTTACCTCTTTGCCTTGCCTTTATTGATTATGAAAAAGCATTTGATTCGGTCTACACATCAGCAGTAGTAGAATCTCTAGAGGACATTGGTATAGACAAACCTTACATCAATATTATAAAGAAGATTTACAAGAAAGCAACAGCAACCATCCGCTTGGACAAAGGAAAAGCAAAGATCAAGCTTGGAAGAGGGGTAAGACAAGGAGACACCATTTCGCCTAAGCTTTTTACTGCTGTCTTAGAAAATATTTTCAAGAAGCTGGATTGGGAAAACAAAGGGATTAGCATAAATGGGGAATAGTTAAGTCATCTCCGATTCGCTGACGACATTTTAATTTTCAGTAACAGTCCTGAAGAATTGGAAAATATGCTAAAAGATTTGGCAGAAGCTAGCATTAATGTGGGATTAAAAATAAACTTGGAAAAGACTAAGGTGGTGTTCAATTCATTTGCATCAAAAAAGAAAATCGTCTACAACAACACTGAAATTAAAGAAGTGCAAAGTTATGTGTACCTTGGGCAAGAAATATCATCTGATAATAGTATCATGAATGAAATCAATAGAAGAATAAGAAATGGATGGAGTGCTTTTGGGAAGAACAATATTATTCTGAAGAGTAGCATGCCCCTGTGTTTGAAAAGAAAGGTATTTAACCAATGTGTTTTGCCTGTCCTAACTTATGGAGCAGAAACATGGACGCTAACAAAACGGATGGTACAAAGATTACAAATAACACAGAGAAGTATGGAAAGATGTATGCTAGGTATAACTAGAAGAGACAGAAAAATAATAACCTGGATAAGAAGTCAGACGAAAGTTTTTGACATCATTGAAAGAATTAAACGGCTAAAATGGAAATGGGCTGGGCACATCGCAAGAAGACAAGACAATAGATGGAGCACAAACACCCTACAGTGGTATCCCAGAGATGTAAAACGGCCAAGAAGACGACCTCAAGTAAGATGGAGTGATGAAATCAGAAAAGTAGCCGGTGTAAATTGGATGACTAAAGCACTAGACGGGAAACATTGGAAAAATCTGGGGGAGACCTACATCCAGCACTGGATTGAAAACGGTTGATGATAATGATGATGATGATATATATATATATATATATATATATAATGATTCAATTTTGTAATCTATTTTTAACAAGTTTTCTGATATCCTAGAGTTACAAAAAATTATGTTCATATATGTGTATCCGATGACAATGCAGTATTTTAATATTCTTCGGATTCAATAATAAATTAATCCATTAATTTTAAAGCATTTTTCCCTTAGGCCACTACAGGTAATAAATCGACGGTATTCTCTATAATTGGTACAGATGTGTACGAGTTAAAACAAAAATGCATTTAATTATGTGCCAATAAATGCTCCCCAAAATTTGCAAATAACTATGAAACTGCAACAATAAAATATTTTAAATGCTAAAAAGTAGAAAATGAATTACCAATAAAAAACTAGTATGTTGTGGTCATCACAAAACTTTCTTCTATATAAATCACGACAATTAAATCATTTAAATAGCACAAGAAATTACATCAATTTAGCACCAATACATACCAAAATATATCTGAATTTGAAGTTTGATGAAAATTCGCGCATTAGTTCTTGAGATAGAGCTATAGCGGAAATTCTGAAAAAGGTAGCATACCAGCGCCAACTCATGAGCAATTTACACCGAAACATAAACAGCACTAATTTATATCAAGGTATCCCCCAATATGAAATTGGATGAAAATTCGTGTATTAGTTATTTAGATAGAGAAATTCTTTAAAATGTGGCATAGCAGCGCCACCTGATGAGCGATTTGCACCAAAACATAAACAGCACTAATTCATATCAAGGTATAGGGTAATTCCGGGATTTATGCCGCACATTTTTTTGAATCTGTGTATAAAGTCCCATGGTGGACATAAAATTAAAAAAATCATGCTGTGCAATTTAATGTTAAATATACAACGCGTGTACTGCGACAAAAATTTTCAAAACAAATTATTAATATTTTTTAACAATTTTTTTTCTAAAACATTACACTGCGGCGCGTCACCCGTACATTCAGGCTGAGACGCCGCACTTGTGCGGTAGTTATGCCGCGCTTGTAATAAGAACAAAATAAAATTATATATATAAAAAAAAAAATCATATCTGGACTATAATTACGGATGGAATAACAAAATGTAACTAAATGAGTACAATGAAACGTATTAGTAGATTCAAATTAATAATTGTTGCCTACTTTCACTATTAAAATTATCGACATTTTTCTTTTTTTTTTTACATTAAAATTTAATTGTTATTTCAGCAACAACTTAACATCAATGTATTAGAAAGAAAAAAGAAAAAAAAGTAAAATTGTGTTTAGAAAATTTATTTGTTAACCCTTTCGGGACCGATGGCTTTTACACAAATTTTATTCGGTTGGTACCACTTTTTTAAAAGAAGTTACCTTTACTTAAATAATCATGAAAATGCTTTAATTAAACAAAGCAAATATTACTTTTCTTTTTTACTGGTACCAGAAACAAATTTTGTAAGCTCTTTATGAAGGTGCTTATATGCACCTATGGTCCCGAATGGGTTAAGAGACCTATTTTTTCGACTACAATCTACAGAAAAAGTGTCAAAAAAGTACAGTATTTATGTAACTACATTTAAACACATGATTCAACGAAGCCAATTACACTTCCTCTTTTTTGAAGTAGTTTGCAAAGAACGTCTGCGTTACGCGTAATCCAATTTTTCATTATTATTATCTTGACTTGCATCTTTCTTGTACTTCTTACTTTTTATTTTCCCCTTTTTCTCCTTTGGCTTTAGTAAACTTGATAACATGCCTAACATGGTTAGTCTGTGCAAAAAGAAAAGGAAAAGTTAATATCACTTAATCATCCCGTACAAAAGAAACTGCCGCATATATACCAGAACAGCAGTGCGGCATGTATCCCATTTTGCATGGTGCAGATGTCGGCCATAAAAGTTACCTGCCATCGATAAGGGGAATGGTATAACCATACACACAATACTCTATACAAACACTACACTTTGTTTTGACTTCGAAATCATGCATGCATTTAGTAATTAGTGTATGAAAAGTATTTAAACATAACGTGTTTAAAAGTTTGGACAGTGAAATCATGCACTTACGTCAAATTAAGGATTGTACTTCTGCAAGTAAACATCGAAATGGGATCCACGCTATACACTGGTTAAAGTAATCTCATTGCGCACCTATACTGTGCGTTTGACGACCATCTATCGAAAATTACAAGAAATACAAGGGGTGCGGCATCTATCCCGTATGCGGCGACTCTCCCGGAGTTACCCTACCTGAATTTGAAATGTGTTGAAAATCCAAGCATTAGTTCTTGAGATAGAGTTATTGCGAAAATTGCAAAAAATGCAGCATAGTAGCGCCACCTGTTGAGCAATTTACACAAAAATCTATAAAACGTCAATTCATGCCAAAGACTAACAAAATCTGAAGTTTGGTGAAAATCCGTGCATTAGTTTGTGGAGATTGAGCTATTGTGTAAATCGTGAAAAATGTTGCAAAGCAGCGCCGCCTGTTGAGCTATTTACACCAAAAACTAATCATCACCAATTATATCAGTGACTAACTGAATATAATTTTTTATTAAATCCCGTGCATTAGTTCTTGAGATAGAACGCCCACAAAATTTGTGTCAGATAGAGACAGACAGACTCACAGACAGACATTTTGTAAAAACATGTTTTTCGGAATCACTGACCCCTAAAACGTGTAAATCCGTCGAAAACCGAAAGTCGAAAATTTTCACGAATCCAATACTTTCTTCTTGTAAAGATAGAAGAAAGTAATGAAGTTTAATGCATTTAATTGTGAATAATGATTAAAAAAAATGTTTTAGCATTGTAGCCAATTCACTACAGCTGTAGTAGAACTGCTTAATTCTGATCGTGATTGTTAATACTATGCAACACAAAAATAATTCTGTTCAATGTGAACTGGTCCTCACATTCAAAATCAACGCATATAATATATCGCTGACCAAATAAATCACTTGGAACAAATGTATATTAATATCTAAAGATTTATTTATTTTTTTAATTATAAAAAAGCATGAATTTTATGTAAATATTCTTAATTAAATTTAGCTTTAATAATGTTTTTCTTTCTTTTAAAAAGCTACTTGACCCACATCCAACTTCAAGATATCATTTAATTCATTCTTTGTATAGTAGTTTTAAATCATTTCTTCATAGTAAGAGAAACTTATTTTCAACAAAAACGTAATTGTTCTTGTGATCGTAGATTAATGAGTCGATAGCTTCTGTTCTAACATACTTGAGTTGTTTTTCAGCAATGGTTAAGTTTGAAACTTATAAAATTATAATATTTATTTACCCATCGCTTAAATGTTCAAAGATTTACAATTTAACATTTTTCAATTCTTCAGTAAACATTTTAAATGTTTCATTCATACTAAAGAAACACTGAAAAAACCCAAAGATGCTAAATTAATGAGAACATAATTTTGTTCGTTACGCACTTCAATTGTTTTTCACGTAGGATTAGGTTTGAAAATAATTAAAACGAATATTTATTTACCCATCTCTTAAAACTTCAAAAGCTAAGCAATTACATAGCTGCTTTTTCAATAAACATTTAAAATAAATCTTATATGTTATTAACGTATGTTTGTAATTAAATAATGATTTTTCTGATAACAACAATTTGTAAAAATGTATCTGTTTACTATCATTCATTTCCAACATATTCAAAGAGAAGTCCTTCTTTTTTCAAATTTGGCCTTTTATATTTGAAGTGGAAATCGTGATCTTTATAAATTTTATGCATTTACTTTATTTTAATTTAAAAAAAAAAAAACTATCTTCGTCTTTTTTCCATTAATTATCAAACTCAATCATCCTGAAAAATTGCATCAAACATGTAAGTGGTTTTTATTATTATTTTTAATACCTTAATTACTGCAAGCAGCTTAAAACGAACTTAAACGAAATGACATTTTCCAATTGGAATGCTTCATTCCGAAGGTAATTAAAACGTTGAAGGTTAAAATTGCATTTGAAAAATTCTTATTTACTTTTAATGTCATATTTCAGTTACAAATACATGTCATTTTTTGTAAATATATTTATAATCACCTATCAGTTTGGTCATAAGATAACACACATTTTTTTTTTTTCAAATTTTCATACAAGTTATTTTAAGAGTAGATAATATTTATTTATTTATTTCAGCAATAAAAAGAAAAATAAAGCTGAAATTATTTTCGCCCAATTTTAATTACATTTTCACAAACTGAAACAAATTATCAAATTTTTATCTCATTCCAAAATGTGAAAAAGAATAATCTAAAAGTGAAGATTTTAAATCATTCCACAGCTAAGATGATAAAAAGAAATTAATGATTTTTCGTTAAAATGATTTATTTATTTATTTATTTATTTAAATTCATTTCTTTTGTGATTTTGCGATTTTTACACTGTTTTATGTAACTCAATCTTGTTTTTGTATGTAATGATTCAATTTTGTAGTACATTTTTAATCCAATTCCTTATATGCTAGAATAATAAATTTAAAAAAAAGTTTATATATGTCTTTCCAATGGCGATAAATTTTAATGTTCTTATAATTCAATCATAAATTATTTCATTAATTTAAGGGGGTCCGGGACACATTTTAAAATATTTCTTATTTATTGAGTTAAAATTTTGAAATTTTTTGTTATGGTTAACCATATCCTTTGTAAACAAAGTAACATGAAAAAACGTCAAAAAAAAATAAAATAAAATTTATTTAAAAGGGGTAATTTAAAATCGTTATAACTCGAAATATTATTTGTAGAATTTGAATTTTTTTCATTTAAATAAATAGAAATATATAAGTTTTAACTTTGATTTAGCATTTTAAAAATATTAATGTAAATAAAAATTTAAAATATTTAAAGTTAAAATTTAAAAAAATGATGTAACTTTTTTTTCAATCATATTTTCAAAAGTAAATACTTTTTTTCAAATTTGCTAAATCAAAATTGAAGTAAAATAATTGAAAAAGACATGTTCCAAGTTTTAACCATTTATCTTTAACAGTTCTTGACTTATAACAGTTTAAATATGCGAAATAGTGAAAAAAAACCATTATGAAGAAAAACGCATTTTCTTAAGAGGTCGTTTGCGTGACAGCCGTTACTTGAAAGCTAGATTTTGAAAACAAACCAAAACGAAAAAAATTAATATTTCCTGTTTCAGTTAAGATAGAAACATGACTTGAAGATCATTTTAAGCAGAAAAAGACAGAGAAAATTTCTATGCAATAAAATGTTTTTAGAAAATTTGAAGGTTTTTGTGTCCCGGACCCCCTTAAAGGCATTTTCCCCTTAGCCCGCCAGAGGTGATAAATTGCCAGTATTCTCTGTAACTTGTACAGGTGTATACACGTTAAAGTAACAATGGATTCAATTCTTTGCCACACTCACCAAAATATAGAAATAACTATGAATCTGCAGCAATGAAACATTTTAAATGCTAAATAGTAGTAAATAAATTACCAATAAAAACGAAGAGTGTATTATTAAAAAAGCCTTTATCAATTATTAGTTTAATATTAATAATTTTCCCTTATAAGTTCAAAAACCATTTTAGAAATCCTAAAAAGATAGTTTAAATAATGTTTATCTTTTTATGACCTTAATTTTCAATTCGACTTTTATCTGTATTTTTAATAATGTTTTAGTGACTTATTAATAATTTTACCAACTAAAATAACAATTACATCATTAAACGGCGACAACGTGGCGTTGAAAAAGAAATGGCGTTGCACAACTGTTACGATGCATAGTTACGCGCAATAGCTCGTTTTAAATTGATATCAAAAACATTTAATCACAAATCAAAAGTGATAATAAAAAAAAATAACAATGTAAATAAATAAACATACAAGATTGCTTATTTTATGTTTCCATTACGATACTGTAAATTTTATTGTTTAAAGTTACTGATAGCTCGTACTTTAGTTAACGGGGTTTTCCAATTTATTTATTTATTTAGTTAGTTAGTTAGTTATTTTAGATTCTAGAGGCAACATTCCTTCATTTGTCTATTGGGCGTTACAGTTTGGTGATAGTTTTTTTTTTCATGGAAAATGGTCAACAAGATAATGGAGAAGTACCAAAATTTCCATTTATCTTTTTTGGTTACAAAAAAGTTCCCTCCAAAAAAATACAAACAGAACGTTCCATTTCATTTGAGAGTATACGGAAAATATCGAGGAAAATTTTCGTAAATGATGTATTAGACCGTTGGTTGTAGCCAGGTGATGTTGGGAACTGAGCATTTATCCTGCAATGGCGAGTCCGCAGGTTCGTATCCCGAGGAAGACAAGGCGATAAAAAACTACTGTGATAATATGCATTTGAAAATCCTGTTCCTTATAAATTTGAATGATAATAATTATTTCATACATGTATATTTTATATTGCTTATATTAAATTGTAAAAACAGAAATTTCCGCCCTTGAAAACGGGAGAATAACAAAATCGAAGTTTTGTTGAAAAGCGAAGAACAGAAGGCATGTTTGCTCCCATTACATTTTCCATTTTTTTCACCTTAATATTTTTTTACATTGAATAGATTAAATTAAATAAATGAATAGTGAAGTTTAAACTTTTTTACAATAATACTAAAACAATACCTGTTTTTTATTGTAGACGACCTTAATTTTTAGTGACTGTATCTGTTTCAAGTGACTGAAACCATTAAGGAATACTGTCAATTAATAAGTGACGGTTCACGGAATTTTGCACCTGATCAAAAAATTAAATTCGAAGGAATAATTAATATTAATAATTAAATTATTATTAATAATTATTTTAATTATTATTATACTTTACTCTAATTATTTTTGCATATTTAAGCAACATAAACGTCGTATTTTAAAAACGAAAGTAACTTAACACCATCATGTAAATTGTCGCAATATTGAGAAAAAAGAAGCCTATGTCTGTCATGAAATTGTCAAAACCTTATGAAAATAACTTACCACAGTCATGTAATTCCCACAATATTGAGCCAAGATTCAAACCAATGCTATGTTTGAGATAATGGTTTGCTTCTAGAGATAATAGCATTATATGTCATTGTGAAGTCACGATGATGTAAAATATTGTCATAAATGTCAGTCATAACGAGATTTATAATTTAACATAATTATAGAGGGTGTACGAAAATTCCTGGACACATTTTAAAATTCAATATAAAATCAAGTAATTGTCATACAGGAGTGCTACTTGCACTAAATTGCTTCTCAGGATGAAAAGTTTTCTTCAAGCGAATGGAAATAACGTTTCTAAATTTCGTTTTGGGAGTCATCATTTCTGTGTCACAGCGTCAAAATTAATCCGGAAATCAGAAAAAGCACATGCTTGAAATCAAACATACATTCGGCCAGGTAACGCCATCTATGATTGACATTTAGAACTAATTATTTTCATTTAAAAAAAGTATCCTGAGAAGCATTAGTCCAAGTCGCACTCCTGTTCGAGAATTACTTGATTTTATATTGAATTTGAAAATTTGCCCAGGAATTTTCGGCCACCCTATATAGTCACCCATTCTGAATTGGCCATTATATCATAAATTGATTCAGAATCTTTGTCACAGATTTTTTTTATAAACTTATCGGAAATTTAAACATTATGATGTCGCAATCATTTAGATCAGACTCATGTTCAACAAATGTAAAAAGAAAGGTGTCACATTCTGCACACAGTGCATTAATATTTTGTTTCTGTTCTGGCTACAATTCTGTAAGGGACATTTAATTTTATTTCGCAGCACAATTCTCTCTAAATAAAGTAACAATATGTTCTATAAAATACTAAATTAATAAGCATATAAAAGTACCCTTTGAGATACGAAATTTTAAAGAATATTTAACAATAAGTACCAAGCATTATGGAATCAAACATCTATATATATATTACGCTATCGTACGTGCCACAGAAATCGCGATTATTCGTTAATTGTTTAATGGCAACGCCCAAATAAAACATCTCTCATTGCTTACTGAACAGCATTTATTGCATCACCATACCTATAATAGGGGTTAACGTAGGGGGGACCCTGTTCTGTCGCCCAATGCCGCCAACTTTGTTGCCAACTTGGAGATATATCGCCAAATTACGCGAACAAAATCAGTCACCAAAAGAAACGCTAACTTGGTAATATCTCTAATATTTCGCCAAATTCCCATAGACTTCCATTGTAAACCAATAGGGTGTACTTTCTTACAGAAAATCAACTAATTCAGATATTTTAATGTAACACAAACTGATATTAGCTAAAGGATTATATTAACTATATTTAATCCCTTGAGGGGCGGTGAAATAAAATATATCTCACCTAATTTAAACAAGATTCTCACCGGAAAATTTTAACTAAATTTTATATTTTTAACTTTGGGGCAAAATCATTGAAAAATTGCTTTTTGTTATTTAAAAATAAAATTTTTCGATTATTCCGGTTAGAATTCAATATTTAGAAACATTTTTGCTTGCCTCTCAAGGGGTTAACGGAGTCCAAGTAAATTAAATTATGAATGAAAGTAACATGATAGAATCCTTAGCATGCTTTCCCAAACATAAATTTTAAGGGAGACCAAACCGGTCGCCAAGGGCGGCTAGTTATTTTTAGAAATGCTAAGCAAATAGCACACAATCACTATTAAAGTTACATAATGCAAATTCATACCTCTCAAAATTTATTTATATCTTGATACTATAGTAGTATAATTTTTTATAAATATTTAAGAAATAAAATTTTATAGAAATGTGCATATGAAGTATATATTATAAATAAATGTATAAAAATATACTATACATTTTATCGAATTTGTAAATAAAAATTTTTTGTTAATTATGTGCTAATTGAAAAACAAATTTAAATTTTTATAATTTATTACACCTTTGACATAAACAAACATCAAAATTAAAATTTTATTTTATTTCCCTGTTTACCGACCTAGCATGTGAAATTTAGTAAACGAATTGTTAAAATAAGAAGAACATCCAAGTTTGGATTTTAATAATAGCAGTGGACGCAAATTTTATATAATTCTTAAATAGACATAATAGATAAAGTAAATTATCTCTCTATTCTAAAAAAAAGTAACTAACGCTGTCACCGCCGCCGGTATTGAATTTTTTGTGATCGGAAGTCTTTCTTCGTTAGTATTAAGAAAAAAATTGCATACAAAAATATGAAAATCAGTGGTATTGTAGATAAATGCTTGATAAACACGCTGACGCAGACAGTTTTCAAATCGAAGAATTATTTTAAGAAATATTTAATGCTAAAGGTGGACAAAATCGTTTCATTATAAAGGGTTTATAGGAGCAAAAATTATGCATGTGAATTTAATCATTTTTAGGTGCGTTCATAATTATATAAATACGTAGCACCTATAGTCGTCGTTCAGTCCGTCCGTCCGTCCGTCTGTCCGTCCGTCTGTCCGTCCGTCCGTCTGTCCGCATGTAACAGAGCAAAAACTACCCAACCGAATGGTCTGAAATTTCAAATATATGATTGTTGCAAAATTTTGTCGAGCCATTTCAAATTTTATGAAAATCGGATGTATAGTTTAATTACAGGGACAGTCAAAAGTTTTTCTTTACATTACGGCCAATGGGAAAAATTATTGAAAGTGCATTTTAATGATATTAGAGCCTTCCGAATGATCTGAAATTTTAAAGATATAACTGTTGCAAAATTTTGTCGAGCCATTTCAAATTTTAGGAAAATCGGATGTATAGTTTAATTACAGGGACAGTCAAATTTTTTCTTTACATTACGGCCAATGGGAAAAATTATTGCAAGTGCATTTTAATGATATTACAGCCTTCCGAATGATCTGAAATTTTAAAGATATAACTGTTGCAAAATTTTGTCGAGCCATTTTAAATTTTAGGAAAATCGGATGTATAGTTTAATTACAGGGACAGTCAAAAGTTTTTCTTTACATTACGGCCAATGGGAAAAATTATTGCAAGTGCATTTTAATGATATTAGAGCCTTCCGAATGATCTGAAATTTTAAAGATATAACTGTTGCAAAATTTTGTCGAGCCATTTCATATTTTAGGAAAATCGGATGCATAGTTTAATTACAGGGACAGTCAAAAGTTTTTCTTTACATTACGGCCAATGGGAAAAATTATTGCAAGTGCATTTTAATGATATTACAGCCTTCCGAATGGTCTGAAATTTTAAAGATATAATTGTTGCAAAGTTTTGTTGAGCTATTTCAAATTTTAGGAAAATCGGATGTATAGTTTAATTACAGGGACAGTCGAAAGTGTTCCGTTACATTACGGGGAATGGGAAAAATTATTGCAAGTGCATTTTAATGATATTACAGCCTTCCGAATGGTCTGAAATTTTAAAGATATAATTGTTGCAAAGTTTTGTTGAGCTATTTCAAATTTTAGGAAAATCGGATGTATAGTTTAATTACAGGGACAGTCAAAAGTGTTCCGTTACATTACGGGGAATGGGAAAAAATTATTGGAAGTGCATTTTAATGATGTATCAGACTATGCGCTTTATGAAGTGCAAAAAAGTATACATTCAGTACAATATGGGGTGCAAAAAATAATTATAAAACTAGTTATAGTACGAACGCACCTCATTTGCCACGTTTGACGAGCAATTTCCAACTTGTTAGATCATATTATGCATTAGAATTTCCCGGTGTGCAGACTGAATTTGTTTGGTTAATTTGACTCATTTTTTGAGGTTTTATTTCCCTTTGAAATTAAAATTTTCAGCATTTCGTAAGATATTTTTTACGTATTTACGAAAATGGTATGAATTTAAACTGCTGCCAACTGTATAAACAGCGCAAACAATCATGTTTGCTTCAAATTAAAATTTATTTACATGTGACTATTATAAATAGAAAGTATAAAAAGCAGGAACTTGTTGAAAATTACGTAATAAAAACTATATTTACACGTGAATTTTAAAAGAGAAAGAATTTTGTAAAATAATAAATTCATTAACATGCGTTAGAAGTCTTAAATGGGATAAATTACGTCACAGTTACGTCACATTACACTCTTTACGTAAAATGAAAAAAAAAATAATATTGCAAATCAGTTTAAATTTAAAAAGTGCGCGGGACATTTATTTGATATTTTGAGATGATATTTTCGACTATTTTTGTTAAGACAACGCAAATAGTATTTCATTTCTAACAAAAGTATTTTCACGTGAATATTAAAAAGAGCAAAAAAAATTGGTAAAAATTACATCAGATTAAAAACGATACATTTAAAATGCCTTATTTAAAAAAACTTTCTTTTCGCTTTGTTAAAAAATACCGGGAGACAAAGACTGTGTTTACTTAATTCATTTTATATTAGCTTACTTTGAAATGTTTAACTAATTTTATTTAATCAAAGCCGGAAACAGTTATTGTATCGTTTAATAGCAGCTGATTTGGCCTTAAAATTCCCCAATCAAAGAGAAAAGAATAGAAACCCGTTTATAGGGATATCGCCACTGTTTTTAAAATTATAATTCAGTCTTACGAAATCTTTTTAAAGCCGGTCAAATTAGCATGCTTTTGGTATCTGCGGTGTCTGAAAGAGGTTTGACGAGCGTAGCTCGTAGGGGACAGAGCTCCCTGGTAAAATAAATAGAAGTAACTTTTAATCACCTTCGAAAGTGGGCACTTTTATATGTTTATCAACAATAGTTTTTATACATAATTATGAAACATATCCTAAATCACTTTTCATTGAAATGTTCTTTTATTTTCAGTTGGTACCGGCTACGTGATGGACCTTCACATAATCTAAAAAAGTTGGATATAAATAATCAAAGAATAAGTGAGCACAATGGTACCTTACTCATACGAAAAGCAACGATCCAAGATGGCGGAAAGTATGTCTGCATAGTAAATAATACTAATGGTCAAGAAAGAGCTGAAACGGAATTACTTATTCGAGGTAAGAATTGTGTTATTCATTCATTTTTTAGAATGCACCTCAGATTTCTTATAAAAATACTTTTGATATACCTTTTCATGATGAAATTGTGTGGTGTTAAGTGGAGGTGAATGTTTTGAAATCGCAGAAAAATGAACTTATTATTTTTATTTCTATTTTATTTATGAGGTATGTACCTTTAAAATTGTCATAACATTGGTCCGATAAGAGTATTTCTAAAACTACGGCATGAGCTCTATAAGTTGAAACGCGAAGTATGGCGATGGCTGCATATGTCAAATTGTAAACGCAATTATCTCGAAACAGTGTTTTTCACCGGTTTTGATATGATAGCCCTTGAATAAGCTCTGATACTCTTCTAAAGAGTGAAAGTTGTTGCCACTTGTTGTCATCAACAGCATCATTAACAATATAAGAGATCCTTGACTATATGCATAACTTTCCAAGGTGACCATACTACATATTAACACTCTTCTTATTGGGTTATTAATAATATTTAATCAGATTTGCTCTCCTGTGAATATTACAAAACTTATGCAGTTTCTTTATGTTGTTTAGATTCTATATTATGCCTCATACTACAAGGATATTATGTATATAATTTCCTGCTTTTTTTAGCTGCTTGGTTATAAATTAGCCAAAATAAATTGTTAGACTCTTAGTTTTTGGATTCAAACGCACTTAAATCTGTTTCATCGTTGCTATTTTGCCATTTTGCATAATCCTTATATAGCATGTTTTCTTTCTTAAAATCTATTTTTCTGGTACTTATGTAAGTTTTGTACATTTCATTGAAAACACAATTTAACCCCTCCGTCATGAGCGCCTTTTACACAATTTTTAATCTTTTATTAGCGGTTTTTCAAAATAAAAAATTTTGCCTAATTGAATCGGGAATATGCTCACATTAAATAAGGCAAAATTTACAATACAAATTTACTGGTGAGAATAATTAGTTATTCTGAGTACCTTATGCGGCACGTATACCGGCCGCTAGTCTCCAAGGGGTTAAGTATTTTTAGCATTTACAATTATAGTAAATGATTTTAATGCAAAAACGCCGAGGAGAAATATGAGTTTGAGATATTCTCCAGTATTTATAATTTTTACTTCGAAAATACACATTAAATTAGCATTGTACTAGTTCTCTTTTTTAATTAATTGCATTCTTGCAAACTTATCAGGTCTTGCCTGGAATTTTTCTCAAGGGCATTCTTCTTCTATCTAGTATAAACATACAAGTTACAACTTATTGGAAAGAGTCATTTTCCTCGTCCGTAAGTTGTTCTACAGACAAATAATAGATCGATAAACTAAAGAATGCAATACGTACTTTTCCAATAAATGATGTTAATTTAATGGTATTTCTAATTTAGAAACATGTATAGGTATACTGGTCGGTTTTTCAGATTGAAATGTGTATGTGTCATCAGATATAAATAGTATGATAATATAATAATAATAAATGCGGCTTAAGATGAAACTCACAAAAGTCATTATTTCTTTTCGTCTTGTTACTCGTTATATGATGTCTTATAACATACGACGTTTATGAATAAAATCCATCACTTTGTATTATTTTTTTTATAACTTAACAAATAAAAAATGTTTTGCATCTTAATTTTTGGAGGTCTCGTACTTACTGATAATTCATTATTGCGACTGCGTCTATTCTTTATTTTTTGTTACATTTAAACTGAAAACATAATACTAGCGCCATGCATTGTGTACTTAACTTTTAAATAACTTTAGGAATTTATTAATTGGAATGAGGGATTTTAACTATAAAACAGAAGTATATGTTCATCATTTTTGCCAGTATTTAAGATTATATATCAAGGAGACATACATTTGATGAACGTCCGCAACAATTAATTTTTTATTTAATTGTTTAATTGTTACAAATGCATCGTTTTTCTTGAACATTGTCCTAATAGCCCTGTTCTTTAATGTCGCATAGAAATCCGAGTTAAATGTCCTTAGAACTGACATCCTCCTCTGCTGCAACATATAGTATAGATAAATAATAGATCTATGAAATGAAGAATTCAATGTGTTTAACTTTTCAATACACGTATTTAATTTAATAGATTTCATAATTATCAAACGTTTCGTTTCGTTTAGGATAAAAATATGAGAATAAAGTCTACTATTAAATGCTGTCTATCGAACTTTATTTTTTGTAATAGTCCACATTAAACCACATTCTTTTAACACCCACTTTCGATTCTTTATTAGTGTTATTTGAATCAAATCAGCTCGGAAAAGTGATTTGTTTTTTGCTTTTTTAGGAAATCATATTAGAAATAGACGGGTTCGAACTTTTAGAATGCTAATCCTTTATTATTTACATATCACAAATTTTAATTTATATACTCCCTAAAAGTCTGTATTAATGAGATACTTTTCTGCATTAATGAGATACAATATGTGCATCCAAACATAATACAGGCACTCTTTTGTTTAAAAAACATATTTTAAATTATAAAAAAAAAATTATAATACCATATTCAATATTTTTATGGTCTATATTAATTTTTACTTTAAAAGGACCCTCGTTAACGAAAACATTGTCGTGTTCTTTTCTGTCTGATTTCGTAGCATATTCTTATTATTTAAATTGTGAATTCTCAAACCATTTGTCCTCCGACGCTCTAAGAAGACCGAATATCGTTATCGTTTTCCTCACACGCAAAATTCCGAAATATGCTACGGATTTTCCTTTGTTACACTAGAACCTCAGTATATATTTAGAATTTTTGTAATGATTTCCTGGTAACTAATTGAATGCTGATAATATTGTTGTTACTGTGAGATTGTAATATTATTTTTCTCAATTTACAGAAAACACATATTGTTTAAAAAAAATAATAACGACTTTAGTAATAATGCATTATTTACACACATTTCAGGCTGCTTTGATACAAAGAACTCAAATAAAATGCAAAAAGTTGAAGTTTACATTTGCAAATTGACAAGTGCGACGAAAGGTTGCAATAAGTTATAGAGCAACCTGCTTCATTTGAAATTGTAACATCAGTCTAGGGATAAATTATCGAATATCATAAATAAAATTTTTTAATTCAGTTCAAAAATAAATTTTAAAATCCCACATAAAAAATGTTTTAAGTGGTCTGTTTCATTAAAAAAAATAATCCTTTTTTAGGGTTTCGTTCATCTGACGAAACCCTATTCGTCTCGCTCCTCTGTCTGTCTGTCTGTCTGTCTGTCTGTCTGTCCGTCTGTCCGTCACAGAGCCCGTTCTCAGAAACTACACATGTTAGAGATTTGAAATTTTGCATACTTATAGATGACCACCACACATCATACGACAAATCATAAAATTTTGAAAAAGTCGTACATTTAACCCTTTGGGCTCCCACATGTGTATTTTAAACAATTCTTTCTAAGTGAGCCCCTAATTAGGTTGCAGGCATGAAATTTTGCGTACTTATAGATGGACACCTCAGATCAAACGCAAATCATAAAATTTTGAAAAAATCATTCATTTAACCCTTTGGGCTCCCACATGTGTATTTTAAACAATTCTTTCTATGTAAACCTCTAATTACATTGGAAGCGTGAAATTTTGCATTCTTATAGCTGAATACCTCACATCAAAAGACAAATCATAAAATTTTGAAAAAGTCGTACATTTAACCCTTTGGGCACCCCCATGTGTATTTCAAACAATTCTTTCTATGTGAGCCTCTAACTAGGTTGGAGGAGTGAAATTTTACAAACTTATAGCTGAACACCTCACATCCAACGACAAACTATAAAATTTCGAAAAAGTCGTACATTTAACACTTTGGGCATGCACATGTGCATTTTAAACAATTCTTTCTAAGTGCGTCCCTAATTAGGTTGCAGGCGTGAAATTTTGCGTACTTATAGATGGACACCTGAGATCAAACAACAAATCATAAAATTTTGAAAAAGTCATACATTTAACCCTTTGGGCTCCCACATGTGTATTTTAAACAATTCTTTCTATGTGAACCTCTAATTAGATTGGAGGTGAGAAATTTTGCATACTTATAGCTGAATACCTCACATCAAACGACAAATCATAAAATTTTGAAAAAGTCGTACATTTAACCCTTTGGGCTCCCACATGTGTATTTTAAACAATTCTTTCTATGTGAACCTCTAATTAGGTTGGAGACGTGAAATTTTACAAACTTATAGCTGAATACCTCACATCAGACGACAAACTATGAAATTTTGAAAAAGTCGTACATTTAACCCTTTAGACTCCCACGTGTGTATTTTAAACAATTCTTTCTAAGTGAACCCTAATTAGGTTGGAGGAGTAAAATATTGCATACTTATAGCTGAATACCTCACATCAAACGACAAAACATAAAATTTTGAAAAAGTTGTATATTTAACCCTTTGGACTCCCACATGTGTATTCTAAACAAATCTTTTTAAGTGAGCCCCTAATTAGGTTGCAGGCATGAAATTTTGCGTACTTATAGATGGACACCTCAGATCAAACGACAAATCATAAAATTTTGAAAACGTCATACATTTAACCCTTTAGGCTCCCACATGTGTATTTTAAACAATTCTTTCTATGTGAACCTCTAATTACATTGGAGGCGTGAAAATTTGCATACTTATAGCTGAATACCTCACATCAAACAACAAACTATAAAATTTTGAAAAAGTCGTACATTTAACCCTTTGGGCTCCCACTTGTGTATTTTAAACAATTCTTTCTAAGTGAACCCTAATTATGTTGGAGGAGTGAAATATTGCATACTTATAGCTGAATACCTCACATCAAACGACAAATCATAAAATTTTCAAAAAGTTGTATATTTAACCCTTTGGACTCCCACATGTGTATTCAAAACAATTCTTTTTAAGTGAACCCTAATTAGGTTGGAGGAGTGAAATTTTGCATACTTATAGCTGAATACCTCACATCAAACGACAAACTATGAAATTTTGAAAAAGTCGTACATTTAACCCTTTAGGCTCCCACGTGAGTATTTTAAAGAATTCTTTCTAAGTGAACCCTAATTAGGTTGGAGGAGTAAAATATTGCATACTTATAGCTGAATACCTCACATCAAACGACAAAACATAAAATTTTCAAAAAGTTGTATATTTAACCCTTTGGACTCCCACATGTATTCTAAACAAATCTTTTAAAGTGAGCCCCTAATTAGGTTGCAGGCATGAATTTTTGCGTACTTATAGATGGACACCTCAGATCAAACGACAAATCATAAAATTTTGAAAACGTCATACATTTAACCCTTTAGGCTCCCACATGTGTATTTTAAACAATTCTTTCTATGTGAACCTCTAATTACATTGGAGGCGTGAAAATTTGCCTACTTATAGCTGAATACCTCACATCAAACGACAAACTATAAAATTTTGAAAAAGTCGTACATTTAACCCTTTGGGCTCCCACTTGTGTATTTTAAACAATTCTTTCTAAGTGAACCCTAATTATGTTGGAGGAGTGAAATATTGCATACTTATAGCTGAATACCTCACATCAAACGACAAATCATAAAATTTTCAAAAAGTTGTATATTCAACCCTTTGGACTCCCACATGTGTATTCTAAACAATTCTTTTTAAGTGAACCCTAATTAGGTTAGAGGAGTGAAATTTTGCATACTTATAGCTGAATAACTCACATCAAACGACAAATCATAAAATTTTGAAAAAGTCGTACATTTAACCCTTTGGGCTCCCCCATGTGTATTTCAAACAATTCTTTCTATGTGACCCTCTAATTAGGTTGGAGGCGTGAAATTTTACAAACTTATAGCTGAACACCTCACTTCAAACGCCAAACTATAAAATTTTGAAAAAGTCGTACATTTAACCCTTTGGTCTCCCACATGTGTATTTTAAACAATTCTTTCTAAGTGAACCCTAATTAGGTTGGAGGAGTGAAATATTGCATACTTATAGCTGAATACCTCACATCAAACGACAAATCATAAAATTTTCAAAAAGTTGTATATTTAACCCTTTGGACTCCCACATGTGTATTCTAAACAAATCTTTTTAAGTGAGCCCCTAATTAGGTTGCATGCATGAAATTTTGCGTACTTATAGAGGGACACCTCAGATCAAACGACAAATCATAAAATTTTGAAAAAGTCATACATTTAACCCTTTGGGCTCCCACATGTGTATTTTAAACAATTCTTTCTAAGTGAACTCTAATTAGGTTGGAGGCGTTAAATTTTAAATACTTATAGTTGAATACCTCACATCAAACGACAAATCATAAATTTTCAAAAAGTCGTACATTTAACCCTTTGGGCTCCCACAAGTGTATTTTAAACAATTCTTTTTAAGTGAGCCCCTATTAAGTAGGAGGTGTGAAATTTTGCATATTTATAGCTGAACACCTCACATCAAATGACAAACCGTAAAATTTTGAAAAGTCGTACATTTAACCCCTTGGGCTCCCACATGTGTATTTTAAACAATTCTTTCTAAGTGAGCTCCTAATTAGGTTGGAGGCGTGAAATTTTGCATACTTATAGCTGAGCACCTCGCATCAAACGACAAATCATAAAATTTTGAAAAAGTCGTACATTTAAGCTTTTGGGTTCCTACATGTGTATTTTAAACAATTCTTTCTAAGTGACACTCTATTTAGGTTGGAGGCGTGAAATTTTGCATACTAGCGGAACATCATCATGCCACAAATCATAAAAATTTGGAAAAGTCGTACATTTAACCCTTTGGGCTCCCACATGCGTGTTTTAAGCAATTCTTCCTAACTGAGACCCTTATTAAATTGGAGATTTGAAATTTTGCATGCTTATTATAGCAGAACACCTGAGGCCAGGCGACAAATTATTAAATCTTGAAAAAGTCTTACGTTTAACCCTTTGAGCTACCACATATGTATTTTAAGCAATTCTTTCTAAGAGAGACCCTAATTAAGTGTGAGACATGAATTTTTGCATACGTATAGCTGAATACCTCAGACCACACGATAAATCATAAAATTTTCAAAAAGTCTTATATTATTTACTCCTCCGTGCTCTAACGTATATTTTAAGCAATTTTTCTAACCTCCGGTCTTTTCACCCGGGGAGCACTTTTCCAACTTTTGCCGGCACCCCTTTGACCATTCTTTCATATTATGCACCATAGCCTTACATATTTGAGTTCCACTTTTTACCGCCAGGGGCGTCTACTTATCTCGGGTGCTATGGGCTCAATCCCTTCGACTAATATATATACGGATAGTATGCAAAACGGAGTTTCGTTCGGATAGAGATTTGTTTAGAATAGAGTGCGTCCCTGGTTGCGAAATGTGGAACTGACAGATTTTTCAAAAGGATAAAGTGTTTTGAAATGAATATTAAACGAAACCCTCTGTGCGATCTGTGATCACACTTACCCACTTGTTTTTAGATACATAAATACATTTTTTTTTCAAAAATCAGCTTTAATAAATTTAAAGAACTGATACCATGGTAGAAGTCCATGGTAGAATTTATGCTAACACCACTCTTACTAATTTAGTGGATTTTTTAACTCAAATATTTCAAATTCACGCCCGATATTTTAAATAGAAGTATTTGATTTATCTAATAAAAAATAAATTTCATTATTAAATAAAGCAAAATTTATTATCGAAATTTTCTGGTATGAATTAAGGAATTTATGGAATTTATTCTACCATGTGAATTAGAGGGTTAAAATAAATATACTGTTTTCAACTTCGGTATTAATTAATAAATATACAATTTTTGTATTTATATTGTATCTAACTAAATAGCGTATTTCCAATTCTTGATTTATGATTTTAAAAAAGTTACATAATTATAATTTATTCTTAGAATGGTTATTTAGTAATATATCTACAGAAAGGATTTATAATAATTACCTTTTTTCATTTAAATAACAAATTTGAAAACGTTTGCATCTATATAAACCAAAAGTCCAGAAAAAAATTTCATTAATAAAATTTAGTAATAATAATATAATGTCTATATATAAAGTTAAAAAAGAGTAAATATTTTATGTAAAACAAATACACTGTTTAAAGTAAACTTTGGTAACAATAAACAAACATTACTATCTTGGTATCTAAACGGAAGTGTATCATACTGTATTTGTCACATTGGCTTTAATTTTTGTATATACATTAACCAAAACACAACCTGGATTTTCACGTATTTCTATGACGGAAGTTATAAGATATTTTTCCGAGCTTAAAGCTGTTTCTTTATAAACACAACATTAGGTTATTTGAACATTATTTTTTTATAATGCATGTCCCCAAAACCTCTTCATTAATTATTGTCGATATAGAACGTCAAAACAAAAAATTAAACAGCATTTACATTTTTTCCTTTGAATGAAAACGTGATTTTCCCACTATCCGGTGTTAAACATACAAAATCTCTCACCGTATATGTTACAGCAAATCATTATGATACATTTTCATTCATTAATATTTTTAAGGAAATTATTGATTAATCACATTTCTGTAGTCACTAAAAGTCAAAGAAAAATACATTTGTGCAAGATAAAAAATAAAAAATGTTTCCCGCTGGTTTAAAATTTATTTTTAAATCATAATAGGAACTGCAATTTTGAAAGAATCGGAACCAAATACTACTTCTAATTTTTTTGCTTTCATTTGTGACGTGATCATTTTAAAAACGTACAAAATAATTCTCTTATCTGGTGGAAAACGTGATAATAACATGGTTTGATTTTTAAATGTTCGGAATTCTTATCCGAATTGAGTATTCTACAGCTACATGTCCATTCATTTGAATTTTTTAAAGAATTTATTGAATAATTATATTTCCGTATTACCTGAAAGTCAAGAAAAATGAATTTGTGAAGAACAGAATATAGGAAAGGTTATAAGTGTTGTAAAATGTATTTTAAAATCATAAAGAGTGCAGAAAGTTGAAAGTATAAAAGACGAAATACTATTACTTAAGAATTTGTTGTGTATTAATTGAATACTTCAAACGTACATTTTTGAAACTTCGCTTTGTTTTAGATTTGCAATCTTTTTTACATTTATTATTTTCTAGATGTTTTTTACAAAAATAATCCATGAATAAAATGTAGCATATTAAAAATATGTGCAAAATAATATACTTTTTAAATAAAGGAGTTTTTTTCCAATAAAACTGTTCGTATAGAAATTTCTAATTAAGCTAATAATATAGATTATTTTAATTTTGTGTATCTAAAAAATACCATTAATACTTCATGGTTAGTGATAGCTATTTCTATGAGCAAAATATTATTAAACATCAACAATAACAAACTAGATACTACTATTAAAATTTATATTTAACTAATCGTTACTTTGTAGGAAAATAATCTTTTTAACCAAAGGAATTAATAATGTTATAATTATCAATTTCCGTTTGTTACATTGGTATTTTATTTATTAATTGAAAGAAGTTTTAATCATTTACATAGTCATATATATAGAAGTTATAGTTCACCAAAGTATGTAGATATTTTAATTTTTAGCACTTTCATATGCATTTAGTTATTACATCTTAACAATTATTCTTTGAAAATTTCAACAATACTAATAAATATTTCCTCATAACGTAAATGTTACCAGTAAGATAAGTATTCTAGAGAGGATTTTTAACCATATTTATGTTTAACGTAACATTTCATTTTAAATTCAAAATATCACAAAACATAGTATAATTAATTACGCTCTTTCAATTAAAAAACCCTTTAGTAATCATTAGAAGCCTTGGTGGGTCCGCGCAATCCGATTTTACTTACACCTGATAGAGCGCGGTTCCGGTCGAGCTGACTTTAAAATATTTCCGGTTTGGTTTTAACTATTTCAGTGAGGTTCCAATTGTACCGATTTTTCAAAAGAAAATGTTGAATACAATATTTTTTAAGAAGAGAATTATGTATTGAATTAATAAGTATATATGTATTAATTTTTATACCAAAAAGTGAAAAAAAAGTGATATTAGATATACAGGGTGCAAGATGTTATCTATCGCCGACCTTTAATTTCTCAGCCGTTGGTCTTAGACATACAGTTGCAATTACACAAATGTTTCAACTGAGGTAAATATTCATGTTGTGGCATTATTTAAAGTAAAAAAATCAATTTTATAAAAATTACGAAATCTAACTTTTTATACGGTCCCCCAGCCCCTGTAGTTATATTTAGTAAAAGTTTACACATATCATAACAGATATAACACAAAAAATTTTTGACATCTGTACTACAAAAATTGACAGAGTTATTAAATTTCAAAGTTTGAGATTTTTGCACATGATTTTGGCTTTAATTGAGGGATCAGTTAAAAGTTGAATTAAAGCAATTCGAGATCAAGATCAGGGTGCAATTCCTCTGCCATTCATCTAATCCTCAGTAAGTATGTTTTATTTTCCGGTTTTCGATTCTACCTACTTTGATGTTTGAATATTGCTCGACCCATAAAAAGCTCATCAAATTTTTAGTTTGATGATTCCCCGATTTGGCAATACCGGCTAAAGGTGGTTTAGCCGTAAAAAGGACATTGCACCCTGACTTTGACATCGAATTACTTTAATTCAACTTTTAACTGATCCCTCAATGAAAGACAAAATTATGTGCAAAAATCTCAAACTTTGAAATTGAATAACTGTGTCAATTTTTGCAGTACAGATGTCAAACTTTTTGTGTTATATCTATTATGATATGTGTAAATGCTTACTAAAGATAACTGGGGAACCGGGGACTAAAATAGGGACTGGGGAACCGTATAAAAAGTCAGATTTTGTAATTTTTATAAAATGGATTTTTTACTTTAAATAATGCTACAACACGAATATTTACCTCATTTGAAACGATTTTGTAATTGGAACTATATGTCTACGGCCAACGGTTGAGGAATTAAAGGTCGGCGATAGATAACATATTGCACCCTGTATATATGGGGTGTATTTTTCTTTAATTATGTAAAAATATAAATTAATTTTCTTGAGCTTTGAGTTCGGATTTGAATATTTCGGGATGGAGTCCGGTTTCTGATTGGCGATTTTTTTTTTCTGTCGCATCTAAACATATAATTATTCATTTCTTCTACCAAGCTAGATAATTTTCCTATCGATTTATGCGATTCACATTAACATATTCTTTATGCTTTGAAAGAAAATATAGTTGATTTAAAAATATATTTATATATGACACTTACTCTTCATTTATCTTTAAAAATGAATAATATGTATTCAGTAGTTAAAAAAATTTTTAAATACACTATTAACAATTATATAAAGTAATCGTTTACAAATACATAATTAGCAACAGTATTTTTTATCCGATTAATAACTTTTAGTTACAAGGTATTTTAGAAAATCTCAATTATCATCGAAACGAATAATTATTCATTTCTTCTAAAATACTAGATAGTATTACTATCGGTTTATGAGTTTCACATTAACATACTCCTCATACTTTACCACTAAAATGCCCAGAAATTTTGCTCAAGTTTCATAAAAATATTTTACGCCAAAATTTTTACTTTCAATTAAATAATTTTAAATTTAAAATTATTTAATTGATTTATTTAACGTAGACCTGCGTGGTTCAAATTAAACTTTTTTTACGTAAAAATTTCTGATTCTAATTAACATTTAATCACATGGTCGGAGTCGAATCGACTCCTACCGGGCGTTCTAGTGTTAAGAGCAAAATACAGTTGATTTAAAAAAAATGTTTAGATATGATGCTTACTCAATATGATAATTAATATATCTTGAAAAAATTATGATACGTTTTTAGAAATATAAAAATTTAATAAATACACAATTAAGATTTACATAAAGTAATCCTAGACAATTGCGTAATTATCAAAAGTATTTTCTAATCGATTGATAACATTTTATCTACATATTATAAAGAAACTCAATTATTATCGAAACGCATGATTATTTGTTTTTTCTCCATGGCTAGATCATTTGACAATCGATTTATGCGTTTCACATTAACATACTCCTCATGCTTTCAGAGCAAAATAAATATAGCTGATTCACTAAACAGAAAACTTCATTGTTTACATTTAATTTTTCGAAAAAGGAACAGTGCATATTGAATATCGTAATCAGTTTTCGGTTTGGCTCCCTTCCAAATGGTTTACCCTCGATGTGAGTTTTGCACGTAAAATTTAAGAAAATTAATACATCATGTTTTGAATTTTGTCAGGGTAATGTACCGAGAAACCCTTATAGGTTAAATATGCTGAATATTTATCAGACGAGTATGTAACAATAAAACCAGTGATGTTTAAGTTTGGGTAAAGATGCTTTATGTCTATGAATAATTCTGAAATATTTGAAAAAGGAATTTCTCGAAGATGTAACCACACTAGATCTATCCATCACAATCTATTTTGCATTAAAGGTTCGGGGAAAAGTTATCATGAATAATGCATGATTTTAGAAAAGAATTCAAAAAATAGATGATTTCAGCTGTGATGTCTTCTAGTCATACAAATCCAATATTGTTTAAAATGTAATGGATTTCAATAAAAATAAATTTTAGTTGAAATTACACATATATATAGAATTCTTAACTATACATTCAAGGATTAAATTTTTTTCCTTGCAATAGAATTAAAGTAAAAGATCTGAAAAATATTCTTAGTATTTTAAAAATAGATTTTTTTTTAAATTTAAATTCAATTAATCAAATCTTTTCTTTCGAAAATGTTGTTCAATGCTTCATATCTACCCTATATATATATAATCCTAATGAAACGAATTTATGAAACGAATATATGAAACGGCTGAAATGTGTATCGATTCTTTGAATGGACTGATTAAACAACTGATTATGTTTCACGGCGATTTCTCCTAAATTGTGGAATACTTTGCGATGAAATTAACAACAAAAATCCGTATTGATCCACAGATCTCAAAACTGGTATTGTAATTTTTAAATTCGAATCAGTTTTCGAAATATTAATTTTTTTCTAATTTTAAATACATTTTTCTAATGATGGCAACTCAAAATTTAATCATTACACATATTTTTTTTTCATAATTCAGAAAAGTTTACTACATCGGGGCTCTGCGGCTGAGTGGCCAAAGCACCAGTCAGCTAACCGCTTGTGCGTAAGAGTTTGTGGGTTCGATTCCCGCTGGTTCCATTGCACACACACTTTGTGTGGAACTTCCAGGGTGTATTTATCTTGTGTTGTAAAATTTCTTTGTGCTATCTTGTCTCTGACTTATAAGCGGGCTTTATGTCAAGCACACAATTCATATGTTTGTTATTCAGTTAAATAAATAAAAATGTTACTATTTTAAATTAATTTGGCGACCAGTTTGGCCTCCTTTAAATCTATGCTAAGAACAATGCTTTTTTTGTATTTCGTTATCATTTTATTCAATACAAAACTTTCATTTAAAAATGAAACATTTAAATTGATGGCTTTCACTTCTTTCGTTATTTTAAAAAACAAAACGAAAGGAAAAATATTAGGCACAGATGTCATATACGCACTGGGGTACATTGGCGCAAAAATGGCATTATTTTGGTTGACATGGTAACCCGGCTATTGTCGTTTATTTAATAATAAATGTTTATTTACGTTTATTTCTTTTTTTAATTTATATAAATTATTTTTTTCTATAGTTATTAATTATTTTTTTTGCTATTTCCTTTTGAAAATAATAGCAAATAAATAAAAAATACGGTACAACGTAGTTATTCCGTCAACCAATTTCGCAAATTATATAAATCGTCAAATTGTACAGATTGACAAAATTTTTATTTTAAATAACGAAAGAACAAATAAATTAGTATAACATTAATAGATATAAAAATAAAACGTCGAATAAAAAATCACTTGATGACGTAAACATGTGTAACTTGCTAAAAGTCAAGTGAATGTGACATTTTCGATCAACCGTTATTGGCATTTAATCTTATAGTTCGCGATAGATTTTTGGTCGACGGAATAACTAAGTAGTACCAAAAATACATATGTAACTGGTGTTCGAAAACGAGGTTTTTGCCTTCGTAACAAAAAAAAAAAAAAAAAAAAAAAATCATGCCAAACATGCGTATATCACATCTGGCGAAATATTAAATTATGTAACAAACCATGACATTTAATTTCAACTTCAAATTAATGTTTTAATTTACCACTCGAAGAATAAAAATATTCTGGCGAGTTGCAAAAAAGATATTGGCGAGATTTGCACTCGGCTTTTTTTCCCTTTCGGCACAGATGTCATATACGGCCCCATATAGGCGCGATTTTTTTTCTGACGCCAATGTCATATATGCGACGGGTACTTAACTGGCGCCAAAGTATCGTTATTTTGCTTGATATGGTTAGCCGGATGTTGTTGTTTATGCTGTTGATGCGTTCCCCAAATGACATTTGTGGTATGATGTATATGACATTTGCGCCAAATCTTCATATGGAAGGCGAATACTTCATAAGACAGTATTTGTTTATGGCATTTGATGACTTGAACTATTATAATATAGATAAAATGATGGGGTTAGAATAATATTTGGCGACTTATCACCTGTGCCTGGATAACATTAAAGTATCAAAATGGCACCTAGAGTATAAAAAACGAAGTGTTCCGCCGGGAACTGTTGATGATAGTCACATGATTTAGGCTATTACTATAGAGATTGTTTTAAAATATCGGGAGACAAAGATTCTGAATCCTTAATTCAAATGTTTAACTGATAATCTTTAATCAAAAACGAAAGCAACCATTGGATGTCTTAACAGCAACTGATTCTCCGCTAAATTTTTGCAATCAAAGGGAATTGAATGGAAACCCGTTTACAGGGAGATCTGCACAGATTTTTTCAGTATAATTCAATCTTCTTTAATATTTTTAAAACCCATCAGATTAGCATGTTTTTTGATTTTTAGATTCTGCGGTGTCTGAACGGGGGTTGGCGAGCGTAGCTTGCAGGGGGCAGAGCCCCCTAGTTTATATATATATTTGAAGGAAAAATAAATAATATTGCGCTAACAATCGTATTAAATATTGTTGCAAATTAAAAATGCAAAACCTTTCTTTTAGATGTTTACCATTTTTTAAATGAGATAGATTTTCTTATCATTAGAAATACCGTACTTTTTTTTGTCTAACCCAGTTGTTTTGTAAAACGCGCAACTTAACTTTAATGTCACATTTAAAAAAATAATTATGTAAAAAAATAATAAAAATTATTTTGAATATATTTCATGCTGTTATAAACTATCAATTAAATTAATATTTCATAAAATTCACAAATATTCCTTTGTAATTTTCTATTTTATAATGGACAATGTCGATCAAATCATTATATATACAGAAGACTGTAGTGACGAAACTAGTTAGGAATCTCGATAGATAAACCTGATGTTCAATGTTAGCAATTTTTTTTTAAAAAATACAGAGAAACATACAAAATAAATTTTTAAATGCCATATATATTTCGTATTTCAGTTGATTTTCGGAATCGCTTTTAATCTGTCCTTTGGAAGATATTAGCTATTCACTGCCATTGAGAGTATTAAAACCCGAACACTACGGCGGCATTCAAACCTTCAAATCATACTAACTCTCGATAGATAACGTAAACTTAGGAAAAAGAATCGCAGAACATATACAATAAAATACGGTAGTTTATTTTAAGAATCTTTATAAATGCATTGTGTGAAGAGTTATTTTACTAATATAGGGTAACTGTTCGATAGATGGCCATGGTTTTGAAAGACTGAAATAAAAATTCTTAGAATGCAAATACAAGAAATTTTTACGCATATTTGAAATTCTTATACATATACTCATCATATTTTGGACAAAAAATAATTAAATATCGAGAACAAAAAGTGGGAAACAAAATTGAAATTATAACGGCAGGTGGCCATCTCTCCTTCAGGCTGAGGAGAGATCGCCATCCAATACAAGAAAGAAAAAATGAAGTTAAAATAGCAAACAATAACACATTTTATGTAGTTAATCATGAAAAACACACACAGCTTTTTAAATATGCAATTATATCACGGAAAATCGGTGAATAAAATTTGAATAAACAAAATTTGAAGTATAATTTCAATCCTTCTCTTTCTGTAAAATTTAATCAGATTTTCGGTAAAGATCTTGATGGTTTGTACACGTTTCATGGAACCACTTCTGGCACATTATGCATTGTATGCAGAAATTATTTTTGGTTGTAGTATTATATTCTTCTCCACGACCAACACAGGGATCCTCATCCAATTCTATTCCCTCGAAATCTGTAGAATCTAATAATTTCAAATGTATTACATCTTCTTCGCTACGGGAAGTGTCAAGTTTTTTGTTTTTTTATTGCGTTTATTTTAGATTCTTCGTGGTTTTAAGTTTATTTATCAACTTTATCTGTTTCTGGAATGAACATTTTCGACGTTTTTCAATATTTTCTGAAATAAAAATACATCGTTAGGCCCTATTATATTATTGCTATTGAAATTTTTATATTAGTTAAAATTTAAATAATTATATCAATTAATATAAACATAAAAAATATATAATTATTTTAAAAATAATTATTGTAGTTAAAATCCTCACTGCGTATAATTTTGAAATATTGATTATAGGTCTCTATTTCTCCTAAATTGATGGACAGATTGCAACACAATTTAAAGTATCAATCCGCCATTGTACGCCTTTGTTTTAGGCTTTAAAGCAAAGACTGGATTATATACGTGCCTTAAAAGTCTTTTTTGTAAAAACAAAGTAACATGGGTACTGCAAAGCGTTCAGATAACTAACTCAATAAAAATATCCAACCACTAAATTAAATAAGCACAAAAATTACACTTTATTTTCATAATTGAAAAACACAGCTTCACGCCGCAATGAATGAACACGTTGAACTATATCTTACGATCAGCGTTTATGCTGCAATCTGTGGTATAGTTTTTGAAATATTTAGACTGGCCATCTGTTATTTATGGCCTAGAATTATATATCCTAGAATTACCCTACATGGTTTTTCTATTAATATTGAAATTAATTGAGATGGATGAAAGCACACAACGAAAGAAACAACTTTTATTGTAAAAAGAGCATCCAAAGTCGATTAGTATTCCAGAAATGCAAAGAGTCTCACTTTATACCGAACAATGAATATGTTACATAAGATTTCACAGTAATGAAGGTATTGTAACTAAAGTTTCGATAGTTTTAATCCAAAAATTGATTAAATCACAATACGTAACGGTACGGACGATCCTCCGTTTAAAGATTTCTGTTAATTGAACGATTGTTTTATTTTTGTGATTGTCAATAATTAAGATGCCACTAATCAACAATCTGTGTTTTTCTATTGTTTGTTTCGAAGTCCTGATATTACTCAGAAACCAATGAAATTTGCATTACAGTATTTTCAATACTATGAGAAAAATATATATTTTGCATACCATGAGACCACCTGTACAGAAGATGTTCACACATTTTTGTAATGATTTTGGAAAAATAAATATGTAAACAAATATAAGAATTTATTATCTAATATGTTCAGCCTTATAGCACTTTTGTTGAATTACCATAATTCCTCCTGATTTATAAGGTAAAAGAGCTTTCCGTAAAGTATTAAGGTTGAATTAGTTCTACTACTCGACTGCAATCTCCATTTCCCCCTTTTTCCCCAAAAATACAACAGTAGACTTAGACGTATGGCTGGTATCATTATCCAAATGAAGCTTAGCATGATGAATATAGTTCGGGTAAAGTGATGGAATGTCTTCTTTGAAAACAGATGCTAAAATATATTTCTGATAGTAATCCGATTTAATTTTGACATTTTTTCCTACTGGCTCTCCTACAGGATGGTAGCTTGTAGGGGGGGGGGGGGAGGCTTGTACGAGCTACGCTCGCCAACCCCCGTTACGGCACTGCAGACTCTAAAAACACGCTAATTTGATCGAATTTTAAGAGATTTCGGAAGATTGAATTATAACATATAAACAGAGTCGAACTCCCTACAAAGGGTTTCCATTCATTTCTCTTTGACTGGGGAATTTTAAGACCAAATCAGCTGCTGTTAAAAGACACAATGGCTGTTTTCGTCTTTAATTAAATAAAATCAGTTAAACATTTCAAAATAATCTAATATAAAATAAGTAATTTTATATTAGATTATTTTAAGCATTATTTATTATTTATGTCTTTGTCTCCCGATATTTTTTAACAAAGCGAAAAGAAAGTTCTTTTAAACAAGACATTTTAAATGTATCATTTTTAATCTGACGTAATTTTCACCAAACTTTTCTTTCTCTTTTTAATATTCACGTGAAAATACTTTTGTTAGAAATGAAATATTATGTGCGCTGTCCTAACAAAAATAATTGAAAGATCATCTCAAAGTATCAGATAAATGCCTCGCGCAATTTTTTAATTTAAACTGTTTTGCAATATTATTTTTTGTTCATTTTACGTAATAAGTGTAATGTCACGTAAATGTGACGTAATTTCTCCTATTTAAGACTTCTAACGCATGTTAATGAATTTATTATTTTACGATATCCTTTCTCTTTTAAAATTCACGTGTAAATATAGTTTTTATAACCTAATTTTCAATAAGTTCCTGCTTTTTATACGTAATTATTTATTTGTAATTTTAAGGGTTTTTTTCTGTGTATAATAGTCACGTGTAAATAAATTTTTACTTTGACGCAAACATTATTGTCTGTGCTGTTTATACAGTTGGCAACAGTTTAACTCAATGCCACTTTCTATAATATTTAAAAAGTATCTCTCAAAATGCTGAAAATTTTAATTTAAAATAGAAATAAAATCTCAAAAAATGAGTCAAATTAAAAAAATAAATGCAGTCTGCACAAAGGGAAATTATGACGCATAAAATGATCTAAAAATTATTAAATTCCCATGTGTAGTTTTTGCTCCTATAAAACATTTTTAATGGAACGATTTTGTCCAAATTTAGCATTAAATATCTCTTAAAATAATTCTTCGATTTGAAAACTGTTTGCATCAGCGTGTTTATCAAACATTTCTCTATAATACCACAGATTTTCATATTTTTATACGCAATATGTTTCTTAATATTAACGAATAAAGACCTCCGGTCACAAAAAATTAAAACCGGCGACGGCGGTGACAGTGTTAGTTACTTTTTTTTAGAATAGAGAGAAATATAACAGTAAACTTAGAAGTATGGCTGGAATCATTATCCAGATGAAGCTTAAAGCACGATGAAGATAGTTTGGATAAACTGATGGAATGTCTTCTTTGAAAACAGATGCTAAAATATATTGCTGATAGTAATCCGATTTAATTTTGATATTTTTCCTTACTGCCTTTATTTTAAATGTTCTGTTATAAAAGAATCCAGCAATAACAACAAAACCTTTAGCAAAACTTTTCTTGTTTTCTCTGAAGGAACATTTTAGGTCTTCGTCTCCTGTTACCGTACCTTTGTTCGGTAAGAAAGTTTTACCTTTCTCACAATCAAATTTATACGCTAACGTTCTTCATTTTTTATTAATTATGTTTTTTTATGTGCAGAAATATGAAAACCATGTTTTTCAAACCTATTTCTAATAATCGAATAAGAGTGCATGTCTTTGTAAAGAGCAAATACATAGCGATTTATTAATTTTTTTTCAGAGACATTTTAAAGCAATTTTTTTTTTTTACTGACGCAGACGATAATTAAACAACATTCCTAATTCATTAAATTTTGTCGTTTTTCTCCTGTAAATTTTAATCAGAGACACAGTCAAAATCGTTACAAAAATTTGTGAACACCCTCTGTATTGGTCGTTAAAGAATGAGATTGCGCGACACCTGTATTTAAGTAAAGATTTTTCCTCATTCGTACGGAATTTGCTTTTCTATCTGTGTACTATGATGTCACTGAAGGAACAGCCAGACTAGTACAATCCACTGCGCTGTAATTTAATTTATGTTGATGTTTATTTGCCGAGTGAACAGCTCTTTCAAACCTTCTGTAGAAGAAGACTACCACATTAATAAGTTCCTCATATTTTAATAGTAACTGATGTACTAGTGTTCCACTTTTTCTATCTACCTTTTATTAGCCCCCGGTATGCTATTTCTTTCTCCCAGCTTATTTTGTGTCGTCTCCAAAAAATGACGTTACGTTGAATAACCCAGCCGTAAAACAAAGCAGATGTATCATTATACTATTAAATACTCTATAGCAATTTTTTTAACTTCTAACAAGGAACATCTCCTTACTGGGCATACACAGAATATTTTGAAAAAAAAAATACCAATTAAACTACTCATGTATGTAATAAAGGATGAGTTAAATTTAGCGGCGGAAGTACTGTAGAAAATCTGTAAAATAAATAAAATACTTTCGAGTATTTGGCGCGAAAAGACGAAAGCTTCACTTGATTTGGCGATCAGTACTTTTCCTCATCAAAAGCAAACGATTTTACTGCACTTAAATTTTTTTGTTAATTGATTTTTAGAATGTGTGTAAAAAGTATTTAATGAATTTAAATATAAAAAATGAGCGAATTTAATAAATACATTTTTTTCGTATTCAATATTTATATTGCTTGTTATTTAATTTTATTACTTTAAAAACAATTTCATATATAAAAAATACTTTCATATATCTAAGCGTATTCCAAAATAAAGGAAAGATTCATTTACCAGTTATTCATTTCAATATCAAAGAATTCGTCGTTTCCATAGCAACAAAATTGAATCGAGAGCGCTCAGTTGGGCTTAATTTTGAGATATTGAAACAATTTTAATTTTGTTTTAATTCATAAAATTTGATATTTAACTTTCATTATAAATACATATATGACAAAACTATAGCTAAATCAAATTAAAACTGACAAAACTAAAGTTATTTACATTAAATTTATTTAAACATGTTCAATCTGAAGCATTTTTATCTTAAACAGTATTCGACTTTAAAAAGTATTTTTCGAAATTTCATTTCATGGCCAACCGATCATAAATCGCCAAATAAACGAAATTTTCATTATTTTTTGCGAACTTTCTATCGAGATTCCGCCAATGTTTTTTTTATTTATTTTTTTTATTATATATATATATATATATATATATATATATATATATATATATATAAACATATATACATATATATCCACATGAGAAGAACACTGTGTAATTTTTTCAGATATTTCTGACTATGCCCGTATGGAGAACTTCCTTGTATAAGCATCGTATATTTTCAATTTTTATACCGTCGTATTGGGAAAAAAAGGTACTTTTAAATGAATTTTGTTTGAAAACTGTGTCTCCGTTTATTTTTTAAATGTTAATTTTTTTGTAGTTTTTTGTGCCTTTTGCTTAATATTGGCAACGGAAGTACTCCATTTCTGTACAAAGTAAAGGAAAAATAGTTCTAAAATAGTAATTATATATTTTAGTTGCCATTTTCTCATAACAACCGACAGAAAATGTAATTAAAATACGTGCTATTTTGAAAAAACATAAAAGAATGATTTCTGTTAAAACACGGAGTTATTATAAAGTGTATTTAATTTTAAGTATCTATGTTATTGTTACAAACAAATGTAGGCCTATAAATCATTAGATAGCAGTTTTTTGTCGCGTTTCTTTAATGACGGCATCTTTTTGCTGCATTTGTGTATTATTTGTCGATAATGACGTCCTATGCTTGCTTTAATGTAGATGTTTATGAGTGGATCGTAAATGAGAAATTTTTAAGCGGATGCGAATGACGACATTTTACGTAAAATAAAAGCGAGTGTTTTAAGTCATAGAATTGAAGTTTATTTTGTACTATTTATATATGCGTGTATTTTTCTTTTCATCGGGGGTGACACTAAATTCTGAAAAGGCAGAATTCCTGTTTTCAAGTTTAATGGTTACTACTTTCTAGGCGCAAGACTCCAATCCATTGTCAGACTTTTAATGTTTGTAGTTGTACAGATGAAAATTAAAACCGGACTTTTTAATTGCACGCATTAAATACAGAAAGCACTTTACTCTGGGACAACCAATCTATACACTGAGAAAAAATATAGTTCTGGCATCTAGAATCTAAATTGTGGCTCTAGAAAAAATAGTTCCATGTCATCCTTATAAATTCTAGCTCCCTTTGCTAGAGAGTTGTAGAGTCTCCTACTAGAATTCAAGAGCATTTTCCTATATTCTCATGGCGAAACTTATTTAAAAATCCCTGAAAATAGATGCGAAGACAAGAGATTAGTTTTAGGAACTATAATTCTTGTTTATGACACCATTCCAGAAATCAAGCGATAATTTCTCGCAATTGAAAATATTCATTATCGTTTCAGCCCCTAGAAAAAAAGAGACTAGAAATTCTAGATCTTTTAGTCTATTCAGCTCAGTAGTTTACCCTATTCCCATAGCTCGGAAATCTGTATATCTGGTTTAGGGATACGGAAAATGACTATCTATTCATTCCAGGTGAAGGCGGTATATTTTTTTTTCTCAGTGTAAATAAAGTAAAATTTAGGGCAATCCAAAATTAAATAATACCTAATTCACCAACTATTATTTATCTAAAAGTGTCTAAAAATATGTCAGTTGACCTATTAGTATAGAAATAACTCCAACATTATGTAGCATAATTTACAGCATTATGTAGCAACATTATATATACAAAATTATGTATACAACATTATGTAGCATAATTTACAAACTAGATCTATAGGACAATTGGCGGAGCAATGCTTACAGATATTTACTATCTCATCTTTCATTTGGCACCAAGACTTCCAGATAAAAATAAAACTAGTTGTATGTGCCAATCCCAAAACTTTCTTCAGTCTCATATATTTTAATATTTAAAAATGTTGTTACAGATGTCAACATTTCATTTTTATTAGTCCAATACTATGTCAACTTTGACTTTCATCTTAAATTTCTGCTTCAGTCAATTAACCAGAGTAAAATCGAGTTAATCTCGATCATGATATTTATTAAAATCATGAATAGTCGCGAATAGTCAGCTTATGAGGATGGGAAGTTCCAGTCGATTCACGAGTCACTAGTGTACAATAGAACTACGAAAAATTAAGAAGATTACACAAAAATCAGTATTACAGCGCTCCATTCCGGCAGAATTTTCTCACATTCAGGGAAGACCTTCTTGCTACGGCCAAAAACATACACAAAAAAAATTGGTTCAATTCTATGCGTAACTTCATACACTTTTCGAAGGTACAGTATTGAAAATGGCACAAAAATCGCTATTACAACCCCCCACCCCCCTCTGGCGGAATTTTTCCAAATTCAGGGAGGACCTCTTGCCAAGACAAAAAAAAAAAAAAAAAAAAAAAAAAAAAAAAAAAAAAAAAAAAAAAACCACAAAAAGCTTGTTTCAATTCAATGCATACGTTCATACACTTTTTTTATAATACAATATTAAAAATGGTAGAAAAATCGCTATTACAGCTCCCCCTACCGGCGGAATTTTTCCAAAGTAAGGAAGGACCTGCTTCTATAGCCAAGAACTTAAAAAAAAATTTGGTTCAATTCTATGCATAACTTCATACAGTTTTTGATGGTACAATATTCAAAACCGCACAAAAATCGCTATTACAGCGGCCCCCACCGGCGGATTTTTTTCAAAATTAAGAGAGGACCTGCTTGCTATAGCCAAAAACTTAAAAAAAAATTAGTTTAATTCTATGCATAACTTCATACACTTTTCGATGGTACAATATTTAAAATCGCACAAAAATCGCTATTACAGCTCCTCCTTCCAGCCGATTTTTTTTCAAATTAAGGGAGGGCTTGCTTGCTATAGATATAAACTTTAAAAAAAAATTTAGTTCAATTCTATGCATAACTTCGTACACTTTTCGGTTGTATAATATTCAAAATTGCAGAAAAAATCGCTATTACAGCGCCCCCTTCCGGCGGATTGTTTCTAAATTAAAGGAGGACCTGCTTGTCATGGTCAAAAACTCTTTTTTTTTTAAATTTACTTTAATTCCATGCATAACTTCATACATTTTTCGATGGCACAATATTCAAAATCGCACAAAAATCGCTATTAAAGCGCCCCCTTCTGGCGGATTTTTTCCAACTGAAGGAAGGTCCTGCTTGCAATAGCCAAAAACTTAAAAAAAATGGTTCAATTTTTTGCATAACTTCATACACGTTTTTAATAGTACAATGGTGACAGACAGACAGCCATTTCTATAAAGCATTAGTCAGTGTTAGAAACTATTCACAACAGATACTGTCAATTCTTAAAAAGGAAATTGTCCGATTTTACAGAAACCATATCACATTATCTCTTTCAGCTGATGCAATAATTGCTCAAAAAAGGCATGTGAGAAATACATAGAGAAACACTACACGAATCAGTTCCACACTATTGATCAAAAACGAATGGTCCTTAATGAATGATCCTTAGCGTTAGTCAGAGTTAGAAACTGTTCACAACAGATACTTTAAATTCTTAAAAAAGAAATGGTCCGATTTAACAGAAACAATAAAACATTACCTCTTTCAGCTGATGCAATAAAATTTTTTAAAAAAAGGCATGTGAGAAGCACATACGCTACACGAATCAGTTCCAAACTATTGATCAATAATGATTTCGTTTGTTTTTAATGTAAATGCTCCTTAGCGTTAGTCAGACTTAGAGACTATTCACAACCGATACTGTAAATTGTTAAAAAAGAAATGGTTCAATTTAACAGAAACTATATCACATTATCTTTTTCGGCTGGTGCAATCAATGTTCAAAAAAGGCATGTGACAACAACACAGAGAAGCACTACACTAATCAGTTCCACGCTATTGATAAAAATGGATTTTTTAAAGAAATATTTTATTATTTCTTCACAGAGAGTAATGAATCATTTTAAATATATTTGTGGAAATTGCATCTTTTTAATTTTAGTAGTTTAAGAATTTATGTTGTTTAGACTTTTGTTGACTTAAAAAAAACCTATAATTCAGTCAGCGTAAAAATACTAAAATTCAAATTTAACTGAAAGATTACGTTTCATATTATACAGGGTGTCCGGTCTCAACGGTGTCCAATGGCTAATTCCTAAACCATTAGTCATAGACGTATAGTTCCAATTACAAAAATGTTTTAAATCAGATAAAGAAATATTTTAAAGCAATTTGGGTGAATAAAAACATTTCTTAAAAAATTACGAAATTTAAATTTTTATACGGTCCCCCGTTCCTATAAGTTATATTTAGTGAAATTTTCCTTTTACACTGACAAGTAATACAAAAAAAGTCCCGTTATTCTACGATTAAAATTGACCGAGTAATAGCTGTTTAAAGTTGGAACATATTTTTTGCTGCAAATTGGGGGTCATTCACAAATTTAGTCGAAATATAATTTCGTCAGATATAAAAAATGTTTGGGAGTAAAATTAACATTGCAATATAAATTTGAAATCTTTAATCATTCTGGCATATTAATGGAAAATATACAATATGTAATAAACATTTAAGAAGAAAGAAAAAACAGAATTTTTGTTAAATAAAATGATTCTAAATTAACAGCCTCGATTCTTTACAAAATGATACGTATTTAAAAATATTATTAGAATGCACAAGCCTGCAAAAATTGGGTTATGTCGTGTTTTTTAGCTTTCGGTAATTGATTTTTATATATTTCGTACCGCTGACCCGAAATTGACCTTCATTTTTAACTATCATATCAGGATTTTTCGCAAATTGCAAATTTCAAAGTTAAGAAGTTCAATGTTAAAATTGAATTTCCTCCCCCATCTCATCGGACCACTCAGCTGTTTAGCTGTAAGAATCCCAGGATAAGCAAAAATATCGAATAAATTTTTAATAAAATAAAGTAAAATAAAATAAAACAATGTTTTACATATGTTTTATAGTATGATATTTTCGCTATATTTTAACTTACACATTTGCGATTTCCAAAAACATTTTAACGTGATGGTTAAACTTTTAAGGTCATTTTCAGATTCTGTGCTAAAAAGTGCGTAAAAATCAATTATCAAATGTTAAAAAACACAACCATCTCATCTACTTTATAGTATTCGATTTTTGTTATTCTTTAAATTTGAAAATTTATGATTTGAGAAAAATTCTGACATGATGGTTAAAAATTAAGGTAATTTTCGGATTCAATGCTAAAAAATACATAAAAGTTAAAAAACCCAACAGTCGCAGTCTTGTATTATCTAATCTAAAACTTTTTCTTAAACTCCTTGGCAGAAATCTATCCGAAATTTTTTGTGTTATCCTGTAAAATAAGTATAAATGGTAACCACCGAAAATCTTAATAATAATAGATTGTTATCAGATTTGCGCCAGCATGTAAAATGCAATCTCGATCGGATATTTAAAAGTGGGTTAAAGTTCGAGTACAATTTTTGAACTGGAAAACATACATACGATTGTTGAAATAACATAAAAACTTATAAAAAAACATAATTTTTGTTAAAAGAAATCATAAGAGAAACAGTCTCAAATCCTGACAAAATAAAACATATGTTATTTTAGCCAATTTGAGACTTAATCATAATACTTGTAGGATTTTTTTCCAAAGCGTAGATACACATGAAATAAGATCTTCGAATACTTAAACACTTGGTATATGATCCCTCAAAGCCAAGCCGAACTCAATTGTTTTCAGAGTAGAAAAGTGGCATAAGTCATGCATTTTTAAAGTTTCCTAACTCGCTCAATTTTAGCGTTATATGAATGGGACTTTTTTTGTCTTACTTGTCAGTGTAATAGGAAAAAATTACTAAATATAACTTATAGGACCGGGGGACCGTATAAAAATTTAAAATTCGTAATTTTTTAAGAAATGTTGTTATTGACCCAAATCGGTTTTAAAAAGTTTCTTTACCTGATTTAAAACATTTTTGTAATTGGAACTATATGTCTATGACTAACGGTTTAAGAATTAGCCATTGGACACCGTTGAGACCGGATACCCTGTATATGTCTGCAATAGCATTTGTAAAATATAACTCATTTAAATATATATGTAACTAATGAAAAGTCCTGTACAGTTCCTAATTTATATAAATTACTTTATTATTGCTTCATAATATCAGTGAAACTGATTCTTTTATAGCACTTTCACTTCATATTCAATTCGGAAGCATTCAAGCACATAATATAAAAGACAAATATAATTGCGGCATTTGAAATTCATTTAAAGATCTATTACATTAACTTCTAGTTTAAAAGTCTTTAGGCGAATTTTTGGTATTTCATAAAGTCAATTACCCATAATATTTTCTAGCAAAGTAGAAATATTATGTTTCTGATTCAGAATTGCATGTGTCGTTCTCGAAAATATTTTATGCTACATTTACTTGCAGTTTTATCGTTAGAGTTGCTGTTCACGTAAAACGATACTACTTTGTTTTATTTGAAGTCATTTGTTAAAATATACTGAAAATCTAATGTATACAGTTGAACTTGCTTACGAACAATATGCGCAAATGTTTTATTTAAATGTTCCTTTTATTATAAAATAGAATATCAAATGTTTGTTATAAAATATTTCTCAAAATTTTGAGAAAAATAAATATCGTAATGGTAACTAAATTATATATATATATATTTTGTGTGTGTGTGTGTGGTGGAACACGCTTTGTTGAAATAACAAGGATTTTAAGCAAAAGGCTCTTTTTTTATATAATATATGCATTGAAATGTGTTCATCGATCTACAATGCAAAAATGTTTTTTTTTTCAACATTCATATCTGGATTTATAACATTTACAATTTGTATATTTGCATATATCGCCATTTTACTCTCCAGTTCAATATGAACAGCCACTTTTCACCTTCAACATTATGTATTTACAAATGTTCCTTTCAAAACTAATCTAATAACAAGCTTCAATATATAGAGATGTAACTTTTTTTTTCTAAAATTTTTTTATGTTCAGCTTGTATAAGGGAAAAGAAACTAAAATAACAAGAACTAAAAGTCATCCATAAGGCTTAAATTAAGAAAACAAATTTTAACACGTTAACAGAATATTATTATTTTTTTTTTATTTCATACAATGAAATCGATCATAATCCGACTTGTAACAATTTTTTTTTGTTTGTCCCTGTAAATGAAGGTAAGTGCTACGGAGATCTTTATCTGTAGAAAACATGTTGTAGTGCACTTCAGTGATCTTTTTTCATTTAATTATGTTTGAAGTATCATAACATCACTTAAGTGCTTCGTAAACGATTTTTACCTGTAGATCATAATGGAATGGAATTCTTTTTTGAGTCCAGGTAAACAAACTAATAATGCACCTTATTATAAAATTAACGAATGCTCGTTCGAGTACACTTTAATGACGCCTGTCGATTGCATTATATTTGTAGTATTGTAACATCATTAAAATAAATCACAAACAATTTTCTTCATGTGCCATAATGTGATGAAACTCTTTTATGTGGATCTGTAAACGAGCTATAAATGGTACACACGTCATTTTCAATGCCAAAAATTATATAATAAACATCAATAGCATATAAAAGTTTCATTAAAATCCAAGTATTCTTACGAGAGTTACACCACATGCAGGCAGACTGCAGGCTATAGGTAAACAGACAGACAAGCCAAATCAACAAACACTTCTAAACTATGTTGGGAATTGTGACAAATCATATTATTTCTGCTAAGCTATATTTTCTGTGTCTTTGTTTCCAAAATCCCTTCATTTTTATTCTAAAATTATGAATTCGCAAATGTACCTTTCAAAAAGTCACCTAACAACAAGCGTGGTTTTATATAGATATATGCGTTTCAGAAAGAATACATCGATCGCATTAATTTTCACTTTGTTTAAGCAAATTATCTTTGTCTTTTTTCGAAAATTGTTAAAAGAAGCTGTAACCTAGTTTTAGATCGCCCAGCTACTTAATCGTCTGTAAGATATTTAAACTAATGGACGCTTATTCTTTAGAAGAGAAATTACGTCATTTTTCTTTGAAGCTAGATTTATCTTCTATTCAATCATGCATTAATACGAGGCTGATATTCAAGAGAGCGGCAGATGCTTTTTTCCTACTTTGGTTTTGTTAAAAGATTATAAAGAAAATCTCCAGATTAATTATAGAATTATCTGAGCATTTTACATTATTTAATAGATAATTAGATTTTTTTATGTCTTTGACATACAGTGTTTCAAAGTTTGAAAAACTTCTTTTTTTTTTAAGGAATCAAAGGAATGAAACCTTTTCCTTTACACGTCATAAAAGAAAAAAAGCTTTAAATTACAAAATAATAATAATAATAATATCTAATAAATGATTGATTTTAAAACAACTAATTAGTAATTAAATCATATGTGTTGTAATTTTCCCTTCGAGTAAAAACGTGTCCTGTTCAAAAAGAGATTTTTTGGCTTAACCCTTTAATTCATGAATTTATATTTTGTGCGGAAAATATTATATTTTAGTCTATTTTTATTAATTATTCACTAGAAAAACATTGAAAAAATTCATTTATGATTATGTTAGACAAAATTGTCATAGTATCACTCAAGATATAAAAAGAAAAATTGTTCAATAAGTGATAATTTTAAATTATATACTTACTTTAAAGTATTTACACTGCACAATAACAATTATTCAACGATATAATAATATTTTTAATAGTTTGAAGAATTAGTAATTACTACCTTATAAAAGTAGAGAAAAAAAGCCAGCCGAACACATTGGAAACAGTATCAACAAAAGATATTACAAACTCCGCATAATAACAAATCGGAACACAAACAGACGTCACTACCTAGAGCCAGCGTCAGTCACGGGAAAAAAGGAAAACGCTAATGTTAAGGCTATGAGATCGTTATTTTCAAATTTCTCGCTTTGACTTTAATAATTTTGATAGATTTTTTTTTTTTTTTTTTTTTTTTTTTTTTTTTTTGCATAGAATTGCTGAGGATGAGCTACAATCGGGCAAGTTTTTACTTTTTCCATTTTGGTTTCATTTTTTTTTTTACTTTCGGATCCGGTTTGAACCGGTTCCGAAATAGAAACTATCCAAATATAAAAATATATATATAACCATAATCAAAAAAGTAAATGCTTGCCTGGTTATAGATCGTCTTCAGCTATCGTATGCAAAAAAAACACCCTTCAAAAATATTAAAATCAAAGCCAGAAATTTTAAAATAATGCACCCATAGACTTAACATTAGCGTTTTTCGTTCAAGCGTGGCTGAAGTGGTCTCTTAAATGCATGTTATCATACGTATCTAACGCATACTATTTCACCGAAAGACCAACAGAAAGCGCGAAATGAAAAAAAGGATTATGTAACTTCTTAGCTACAATATGCATTTAAGGGTTAAGCTGTCAATGCGTCCAGCAAGTGATCTATCCTGGAAAAATCAGTCGAACACACTTTATCCATCTAAACTTACCGATAGAGCCCAATTGGCTACTGGTTTAAGAATAAAGCATTGGCAACTTCCGAAAAGTTCCCAAGTTTAAATTCTTGCCTGGACATATTTTCATTCAGTTCGAAAATTACAACCAAAAAATAATAGCATTATGAATTTGAATTACATAAAAACGAAATAAAGCAATTAAGTCGTATTGAAATTTTGGAATTGCAAGAAATGTTCTCTTCTTAGTTTATTTTTTATGCTACTGCTATTTACTGTTGTTGTTTAATAATTTATTTTAAAATTAGCTTGCTATATATTTACAATATATATATGTATTTGCTTCATATTGTGTTGCGAATGGCATCGAATGGTTTGTTTTTGCCCAAGTCATAAATTGTGAAAGCTGACTTCGGGATAAAAGTGCATTGCAGCTCATTCATTGCTGTCTGATTGTACACCATATAATCCTTTAAATATTTTAATGAAGAACGTTTGAAGTACTTTTCGACACGATGAACTGGCAAGTGGTATTGAGATTTTTCCTATGCTACAGCGAAAGACAGTAGCTAAAACGATGCTAGTGTTAAAGAAAGTCCAAATTATATTTCCAAACCTACATTATGTTTCTTTATCTAATTGCCACCATAAACAACTGATAAATATGTCAGAAGTTGCGTAACTCATGAGCGTTGAATAATAGTTCAAAGTACATAAAGCAAATTCCATAAATCAATATTGTCAAAATAACATGTCAAAATAACGACTTCACCATGCTACAGGTCCAAAGTTTGGCTCTGAGCTATACAAGGTTCACTAAAACGTTTATCCCTTCGATACCAATACCATTAGTACTACGTTTTCTTGAGTACTAAACACAGGGGTTCAGCGTCAGGCTGATCATCTGATCAAAATATTTGATTATTGCATCACAGACCCCATTATAAAAAAAACAGACTTGGACACTATAGTCAAGGATCCTTAGAGATTATTGCACTATAGAGTTTAGCTTAGTTTAGGTTTATTAAGTGCATGCTATTCCTTCAAGTTTTTTAAATTAAATAAACATAAATAGAACCAGATTTTAAAGATAAATAAAACGTTAACTTCCTTCTATGAAGTGATTGTATCTTTTGAATCCTTAAATAAATTTCTAGTCGATTTTGCTAACTTAAATTGAAAAAAAAAAAAAACGGTAGATTGGCAGATATGTTATTTTAAGAAATTTGCAACACATTTTATCATTTACACTGTTCAATAAAAATATTTTTTGTGCAGTGGAATCTAGTTTCTTAGTTGAACAAATACATTAAATTTCCACTTTTTCTTCGTAATTTACTGTTTTAGTTAATTATAAGTAATTTCTCTAATTAATTAAGAAACATTACTTTTTTCTTGTAATTTTAACTAATCACGTACGTTTCTGGATTTACAAAATATATAAAATAACACTGTAAATCTAAAGACAAACATACACACACATAAACACATACAATTTATATTTTTGCAGGTCTATTATTATTATTATTTTTTTTTACATTATATAGTATACCGGTATCGAAATACATATTTTAGATCTTTGTGGTTATTTTATATGTAATTTTTAAGTTAAGCTGTAACAAGCGAATTATTCAGCGTACACTGTAAAAAAAAAAAAAAAAAAAAAAAAAAAAAAAAAAAAAAAAAAAATGCAATTCTACAGATATAAAGTTACAGAAATCTGTATGTTTAGTAAAATTACATATCTACATTGTACATAAATTGATGTAAATCAACAAGTCAAGTTTTTATAAAGCTACAGATATCTGCAGCTTTAAAAAAGAAACTACTAAAATTACAGGAATCTTACTAAAATTTTATCTGTAACCCGGGTTGTAGTTAATAAAAAATTCTAGGCATCCCAATTTCCTAAAAACGACTTTGTAACTTTACAGATTTTTTGATTTACGGTGCAAAAGTGCATTTGTTACATATATATTTTTTTATTGCCGTTAAACAAACTGTTCTAGGAATCACATTTTCCTAGAAAATGTTTAGTAACTTTACAGATATTTTTTACATTGTATTAAAAGGGATTTTTGATTATTTTAATAACAAAACAAATTTGTACAAATAATAAACATAAATTAAAAAATTAAAAGGTGTCATTGGATACCGGTGAAAAAAAAATGTGTTCAAAATATGGATTTTTGAAAATATTGGATACTTATCGAGAAGAAGGATCTTTTTTTTATTATAAACTTTTTGTTATAAGTAGCTTATATTCTAAAAAAATTATAAATGTTGAAGTTAACTAAGGTGTCCCTTATACACTAAAATACTTTAATGCAAGAAAGTATTTCTATTCCTGAAGAAATCGTATAATTTTAAACCTTTGGCAAAGCTGTAAGAAATAAAAGCTGACGTCAGAGAAAATACGTGTTATATATAACACATTTTTGAAAAGAAAAATGGAAATGTTGTAGAATCAAATATTTTAGTGTCAAAATCTGACAGATTGATTGCTATAAATATGAATATTGTACATTCTACGTTCTCAGATCTACAAAAATGGATCTATAAATATAAATTTGTGTGTATGCATACTTATTAGTACACAGAAAATCTCATCAAGACAAATACAAGATTCGTGTAATATATTTAAGGATGCATTTAAATTTCCGTGCATTCATATAGATTTATATTTTGTAAAATTTCTAAAACGATTATAACAATTGTTTTAAATTTCTACAACAGCTCTGAAATTTTAAATATTTTACTAATTTTGCCAAATTATTTAACTCTACTTGATTGGCAAATTGCTTTACTCAGCAAAGAAGTTAAAAAAATAAATGCTTTTTTTTTAAAATTATTTTTAATTCAATTCTTTCTTATGTGACAGCCTGCTTTACAAAAGGAATTGAAGATGCACACTCCATGCTCTTAGATGCACTGCTTGAGTTTAATTGATGAGTACTGGGTCAGCCAATTGCTGAAGTCTGTTGTAGGTTTTCTCTCCACTTCACGAATATCGCAATTATTCTTTAGCAAAATTCCATATACAGTTATTCAACATACCATATATTATAATGCGTCAAATCTTGCGTTTATATGTGAGTATGTGTGTATAAATGTGTAACTTTATTTTTTCTATAAAGTTGCTCTAATGATTTTAACTAAATTTTGTATCCTCCCGTTATGGGTTTGGATAAATCCATTGGGCTAGGCCATATGTACGAGAAAAGATGATTCCTGGGTCATTTTGTGGTCTCTACGGTTAAATTCATTTCAATTGGAATGAAGGTTGAAATAATCATTAAGTTTCTGAACAGTTGGCAATAAACGAAGTCACAAAGTTTGCAACATTTTTTTATCAAAATTGAATATATTTTCCGAAATATTAGTGACATTAGCGATTTTCTACTTTGCGAAACATTAGCGATGAAAAAATCGTCTTTCAAGATTACCAATGCCAAAACTCATGCTTAAGGGCCAAATGAAAGAATGTCGCCACATTTTGCAATATTTAGGGACATTTTGGCGATATTTCGCAAAACACTGGCTTTCAGAATTTGAAAGAATTTTGTAGAATATTCCAAAAGGAGCCGAGATAGATGATTCAACAAATCAGAATTTATTGTTATATGAAGTTGAACAGAGTTACTTTTAACGTAGCATAGCTTCCCAGTTAGTATAGTTTTCACAACAAGTTAAAAAAAGTCTCAGACAATAACCGAACAAACAATATAAGTGTCTTTGACACCCTCTCAAAATAAATTTATAATATGTGTTTTGGCCTTATCCTTGAATGAAGTTTAGTAAATGTAATCGGTATAATAACTTGTTTTGCAAGAGAAATTCGAAAGCGACTGTGGTTTATTACCCAAAAGATAACAACATTGCATAAGCCATTAGCTTTCGTATTAGAAACTTTGATATGCATTGCTACTGTAAACCAAATTATTCATTTATAGCTTTCTTTATCTGTTTATATTATGCTTTAATTTTTACTTCTCAAGATACACCTCTTTCTTTCACATCATTCTTCTACTTACATCAAACTGCTTAGCTTTTAGCCAAAATACTACTTTCCACAGAACAAAAATTGCTTCGGAAGTAGCAACTAATTGGTTTAGATCTGTTTTTTAAGAATAAGCGTATGAAATTTAATAATGTGTATATGAAGAATGTATACTTTGAGACGACATATCATATACTGTTATGAAAGACAAACGCGTGATTCATCATATTTGAACTAAAATAACAGCTTCTGAGAAATTTTGCTATTAGAACGAAACAGTGAAGTTTTTATTTTCATGATTGAAATGTATAGAGATTCAAAGAAAGGCACCTTTATATACGCTAAATTTCGAAAACATCGTATTTCCGAAAGTGCATGTAGGCACACTTGTACATTTCACTGGAGCAAATTAGAAGCCAGATGAAACCGTGAGCTACAGAAAATGTATCTACAAAGATAACTCATTTAATCCTGCCGTTTATGGAATTCCCGGCAGCACACTGAAAGCCATAGATCGCATGATCAACATGGTGCGACGACATCAAATATTTAAATTTGAATGACATTTCATCTAAATAAAGAATCTTCTTGACAAACGAACGATATAAACCACAATGCATCTCCTTTCTCCATTAGCTTGTTTATCACATCATCAAGATAGGCTTTTTTCAATCAATTGTCGAATTTCATGTGATGCATGTAGACTGAAAAGCTTCTGAGGTTGTTGGGTTACAGCCTACGATCTCTTTTGTTGTCTGCATAGGTAGGTCTTAGATGGTATTTTTGCATTATCTGACTGCACTCATCTTTGCAGATGGTGCCATCACCGAAATAATCGTGTTTTCTTTCTACAAGTCCTCAAGAATTCATGCACACTATTATAATCTAGCACATTTGGGAATTAAAATCCATTATATTATGTAGTTATAAATATCTGTGCATTTTTAGATGACTCAAAAGCGAGAACTAAAACTACTTCTAATGCTCTTAAATGATCTGTAAATAACGTATTCCAGCTCCACGTGCAAGCATATGAACCATGTTGTGCTCTATTTGAATACTCTGAATTTCACAATTCAACACATGTCTCATGTATAGCAGAGCCATATTTTCGATCACACATTAAGTATCTAACTATTACTCTTTCAACTCAATTAACAGCACAATGTACAAAAGACAATAACTAATAATATAGATATATATTGTCATTATAGTGATCACTATCCCAGATTTACTCTTTAACTCAATTTAGAAATATTAGAATGTTTGTACTTATCAAGATTAACGATTTTATATTTATAAATATTTATAATAAATACAATACTTAAAATCTCATATATTAAAAGAAAATAATTAATTAAAAGTATTATAAAATGAATTTAAAAATATATAGTTTAATTATGTTTTATTAATTTCTGGGACTTTATGAAATTTTGACTTTTGAGTTAATGAGTTGAAGCTAGCTTTTATCGAAATAAATAAAGAAAGAACTTCCGCTTATTACTCGTGAAAGATAAAAATTCTTATAATGAATTCACGTAATTAAAATATACAATTTTTGTTAGAAAATATATTAAAGAACATTTTCCTTCAAGTACATTTTAAATTTACATCAGCGGAAAATAAATCCTTGGAATGCGTGGTTCCTTTTGTCTGACAAAACTTTTAATTTCAGATGTATTTGAAAGTTTTAGAAAGAAAACTGTCAACGTAAATGATTAACGATGAGGCACCGTCATGTTTTATAGTTTAGAAAAGACGGTTTACTTGCGTTGCATATTTTTTTCTTACATTTGAAATACATATCATTTCGAATATGAAAAAATTTTTGATTAAAATGAAATTTTCATTTGTGTCTTTGAGGAAAGAAAAACTATTTAGAGGAAATATTTAAGTTTAAAACTCTCTCGCATTTTAAAATACTAAGGTATATTTTTGTTACAGCGGATGTCTTTTCATCATACGTAGTGTGTATATTTTTTTTTCTTTGCAGTAAATGATATGTGTTAAATAAATATTTAAGAACGCATCATTATCTTTCACATATTTCTAAAACATTAAATGCATATATAATTCCATACATTCATAAAAACAGTTATATTCTTGGTTTTTTGAAAAGATTTTTATTATGACCTGAATTTTATATTTCTCCTCAACTTATCCATTGAAAAACGGAGTCGAAAAAAGAAATATAATTAAATTTTAAAAATAAATATTAAAATTCATACTAGCATATAGTATTAGTATAGATAAAATGAAACATCTCAAAACAAACAAAAGAAACAAAATAACTCTTCGCCATAACAAAAATATGTAGTGTATATACTCGTATATTTTTCTCGTTTTCTATCATAGTGTATATCTCAGTCAAAATATATAATAATTTAGATTATTTGTTCATATACCAAATTGTTATATATTATTTTTTAACTTAAATGCGCTAAAAACATATGAATGCGTGAATCAATCAAAATCATGACTTAGAACCCATTTAAAAGTTCTTTATTACTTTATAAAAATGCGTAAGGGATTGTTTAATCTGTATGCAATAGGGTAGATTGGGGGAAGATGCCGTAGTTTTTGACTTAATTGTTTTAAAAAAAACCTGTTGTTTATATTTGTTATTCATTGATTTCTTGTTAATGGGACGAATAAAAGTAACTTTAATATTTTAGACATACTAAAGTTGTTAACTTACTTAATATTAGGAAATTACAAAAATATGAATTTAACAAACGTTGGCAATATAGTAAAAGAACAAACTAATATTTATTTATTATATAATTATTTATGTTATGTTAATATATATGGTTGTGTAATATTTATTTAATATATTATGTTCTACTTAACATTTAAAAGAAATTTGGCTCTTAAGTATGCCTATTTTTAAACATTATAAAAGTTTAACTACGGTAAAGTCACTGTGATAAAGTCCTTTGGAGTTGGTTGATGTTTTCATATGTCCCTTTGTTCTCTTCAGCAATGTCTCAGATCTGCCATAAACTGCACATTTGCTTAGGAACTTTGAGCAGCTTTTATATAACAACAGTTTCACTGAATGCACTTGATCCCATCACAATTTCCAGAGATTTTATTGCACTCTGCAAGACACACTGAACAATCATTCTCATTCACTTGAAAAAAAAATTCCTCTTGTTCTAAATCTTGGGAGGGAATTTAATCATCATCCATATCATCGTCGGTTGAAGATTCTGTCTTTCTACCCTTTGACTTCTTATCTAATTCCTTTTTAGAAAGGCTATAGAAACCTGGAAATCCGCAGTTGCTATTGTCACACCAAATTAGTTTGGCTTTTATAGGCCTTTAAAATTATTTTTATTTGAATATTAAAAGGAGAGAAAAAAACTTTGGTAAACACTGTTAAAAATTTTGCAGCATTCTGGCAGGTCATTCTACCGTTTTTAGAAAAAACGGTTTCTTAACCATAATTTAACTATATTCTAACCATAAAATGGCCAATAATATGGTCAGAATAGTGTTAAAATTACGGTTGTGTAACCGTTTTCGGAAAAAAACGGTCAAATGACCTGCCAGAATGCTGCAAATTTTTAACAGTGAATATGTTTAAAACGATACATTTAAAAATTCTAATTGAAAATAAATTTCATATATCGTTTCTTTTTAATTGTTTACTTAGCCATTTTATACAAGCAAACTTTAAATTGTTGCGTTGATCTTATTTAATCAATCACGAAAGTAGCAATTAGCTGTCTCGACAGCAATTGGTTATGTCTTAAAATCCCTCATCCAAAGGGAAATGAATGGAAACCTGCTTACAGGAGATCGCCTTTAGTCGTATAATTACGATTTAATCTTCCGTAATCTTTTCAAAGCAGATCAAATGAGCGTGTTGTTAGAGACTGCGGTGCCTGGTTAAGGTTGGCGAGCATAAATTGTAGGGGGCAGAAACCCCTAGTTATCTAAAACTATATTATATGCAACCGATAGTTACATTTATTAAAATTATTTAGAACTGAATTTAGCATAAAATTTTAAGAATGATTAAAATTAATAATTATTAAATAATTATTTATAAGGCCAAAAAAGTTTATTTATAAGACAGAATACATATAGAAATGTTAAGGTCAAAACCCGGAGCCTGGCCAGTTCGCGCTTTGGCCGGCCAATTCGGGAACTGGCCAAGATTCCTGGCCAAAACTCGAAATACGAGAAATGATCAGCGAATTTCGGGTTTTGGCCGGCCAATTCGCGAACTGGCCGTGAAGCCTTGGCCAATATACGAAGTGGAGATTCAAGGCTGACCGGTAGGTGGCACTGACACGCACACGTGATAGGAAAGAACGTCCCATGCTTTGGCGATTATATTCTGATATGTTGGATAATTTCCCACCTGTTTGATATATTTTGATAAATTGGGTTTATTGTGAAAATTATATTCTAATATGCTGGAGATTTCCGTCCTCTGTGACTAATATCGATCCTTCGGATTCATTGTTCAATCCAATAAACAAATTATCTGAGTGACTCTAAATAAACGAGAAATTCTACCTAGCCAGTATAGAAAAAAATGTTGTAGAGCATATTAGTAAAATATAACAGTTTTATTATGTTCGAAGTAGTGTAACATCATTAAAATACCCTATAAACGATATTTTCAGATATATCATAATTCGTTATCGAAATTCTTTTGGGAGTCCTTATAAACGAACTATAATGGCTATTTAATCAATGCTCTATAAAAAACATATTGCTCATCACATGAGTTTGGTGTTGAACTTTATTATGTTTGAAATAGTGTAACATCATTTAAGTGCATTACAAATGATCTTTCACCATTCACTGCAATGTAACTAAATATTTTTGAGTGTCTCTGTAAGCAAAATATCAATTGCTACTTATTTCACACACTTTAGATAACTGTTTGTTGTCCATCTTAATGATGCATACCAATTTTATTATAATTGAGATAATGTAACAACATTAAAATGCACTGGAAAAACTTTACCCATTGATGATATTGTAATGAAATACTTTTGTGTACCCTGTAAATTAACCAAAAATAGTACACACTTCACTTTCAGTACCGAAATGTATTTATAAACGTAAATAATATAACAATTACAAGTCAATCCGAGACTTTGCGCGAGTTAGAGCATGGGCAGGCAGACGGCCAGACAAATTGAATTCATAAACACTTTCAACTATGTTAGAAAGGGATAAAAAGTAAAAATTGGTTTTTATATATCCATTTCCCGAAATGGCCGATCGCATCTGGCCAGTTCTGGTTTTGGCCGGCCAATTCCCGAATTGGCCAGTCAGTTTAAAACATTGTTGGCCAATTCGCGAATTGGCCGGCCAGTTCTAGAATCGGCCAATTTCGGGTTTTGGCCGTAACAGAAACATTTCAAATTATGTTCATATAAGATTTTAATATTTCTTTATGTCATTTTAAACATTTAGAAAATTTATAATTTTAATCAATGATTTTTTTAAATCAGTTGATTAAAAGCGCGATTTAACCACTGATTTAAATTATCTGATTAAAATTGTTGACAAGTTAGTTAATAGCTAAGAGTAATTTAAACAATGAAGAAACATCCAGGCATTTGACCGCAACGAAAAATAACCGGCATCTTACCCCCAAAAATTTTTGTCGACTCACCCCAAAGTATTGGGCAAGACGCCGTTTCCCTCCGTTGACGTAAAGAAGCGGGAACCGGTCACTATTTATGCTTTTCAAAAATGCCACGTACCAGTAATCTTAAAAACATCAGATTTATTTCTCTGCTGTTTAAACTAAGCCTTATATAGGCAAATAAAGAAATCACGTAAAAAATTTTGGACACTTACCAGAAGTATTAAGACGAAATAGCAATGAAAAAATTCCATTTAAAAAATTTTTAAAAGAACGCAAATGGAAATTAAAGTATCAATAGGGATCCCGCTTCCTTACAGCTGAGCAGCAATTCCCAACATTGCCTGAGCATATGAAAACTACGTGATATGGCATCTTGTACAACACGACATCTCACCTCAAGTTACCCTACTCTTAAGAAGAACGGTGCAAAATAAAGCAAAAATAACAACAAATATAAAGATGCATAAGGTCAAAGAAAGGAACATTGTTCAAACTTCCAACTGATACGGTAGGATACGTTTTACGTTTCATTTATGTTTTACGAGAAAATATGTTTTATGCGCAATCCAAACTTACAATTATTTCCATTCATCCGCTTTATAAAATAATACTAGAGTGAGTAAAAGTACAAGCAAAATGCTCTTATATTTCGATATTCTTTTATCAGTGAACGGTGGAAACTTCATATTCCGTGTCTTTCTCTCTGTTCCCTTATAGCCATATTTTCTTGCCATAATTGGATCCTCGAATGTAACAGTTTAAACTCAAAGTCCTTTTACCATATTGAGAATATTTCTGCAACTATTATAACTCCGTCCTAGGCTTCCTTTATAAATAAATTAATAACTATTTACTACAAATTTCCAAGCAAATTACACGGCTGCCACTGGTGACTATTTTTTTAATTCTATTTCGAACCACTTTTTCCAAAACAAAACACTTTCACATGGGCTTTGACAAGATGTGCATGAGGAATTATTGAAAAGGAAAAAAAATTAAATAGTGGTGCAAATAGAATATAAAAATAGTATCCAGTGGCAGCTCTGAAATTATTTTACAGCAACACGTTTTATGTACCTGAACCTGAAAAATCGCTCATTCCGTGTCTTTACCATAGTTCTGCAAAATACCACAATTTCCTTCCGTTATGTATAATTGAAATTGATTGTGAAATCTGTCAGGCATTTGAAAAGATTAAAAAAATTGGTGCTAAAATCCCAACTGTTGTCTCGATTTTATTTCTAAATAATGTAGAAAATCTTGACTGCAAACTGCCAAGCACCACTTTCTCAGATGATGAATGTAAAATAGGAGTATTTATTTCATTGAACCACGAAAATCGCTTATTCTATGTTTTTCCTATAGTTCTGCAAAATACAGTCATTTCCTTCAGCTATGTATCTTTGAAATTGATTTTCAAATCTGTCAGGCATTTGAAAAGATTCAAAAAATGTCTGTCACAATCCTAACTGTAGTCTACATTTAATTTCTAATTAATGTAGTAGTAAATCTAGACCGCAAACTTCCACGTACCACTTTCTCGGATTATAAACTTTACATAGGAGTATGTTTTGTAGCTGAACATAAAACATCGTTCATTTCGTGTCTTTCGAATAGTTCTGAAAAATACCATAATTTCCTCCAGTTATATATATTTGAAATTGATTGTCAAATCTGTCCGGAATTTGAGCAGATTCAAACAAATTACGCCACAATCCTAACTGTAGTGTAGATTAAATATCGAAATCATGTATTAAATCTTGACTGCAAAATTCCAAGTACCACTTTCTCGGATAGGAGTATTAGGGAGAATATACGTGTATATAGGAGTATATATATATTATGTACCTGAGTATAAAAAATCGTTCATTCCGTGTCTTTGTAAATATCTGCAAAATACCATCATTTCTTACATTTACGTATCTTTGAAATTGATTATCAAATCTGACAGGTATTTGAACAAATTCAAAAAAATTCTGTCGCAGTCCTACCTGTAGTCTAGATTTAATTTCTAAATAAGGCAGTAAATCTTGACAGGAAATTTCCAAAAACCACTTTTTCGGATAAGGAATGTAATATAGGAGTGTGGATTATAAATACGTATGTCTCCGAATCGAAAAAAGCTCATTAAAAATATAAACAAGATTAATTTGAATAAACTCACTTAAATTTAATGAATGAGTGTTGCAACGGGATTACTTAGCTGAAAATCTTTAGTTTTCTTCTGAGGGCATGCCGAAATTTATTTTTATAAGAATCTTCCTCAAGCGTATGATCATGCATAAAATTTATTTTATATCTTTTTCGGAATTACAATTTATTAAGTACATAGGCTGAATACCTAACTTGTGCAGAGGAGTGAACTGTGATACAATAACAGAGAATGTTATATACAGGTAAATATAATTTTTTTTATACCATATAAAATTATCGTCAGATCATTAACGACTCAAAGTAGTTTAATATTTTATCAATATGCTTTCTACTACAAAAACATTTTTTTTTTTTTTTTTTTTTTTTTTTAAATAGTAAAACCTGTAAAAATGGAAACAATACGGATAGAAAGAAATCTATTTTAGAGAGGTTTACTTCATGGCAAGTGTAATTGTATAATTTTATACCATTGAGGCGATGAGATTTTCCCATTTAAGAGGATTTGATTATGGAGATTTTTCAATTTTAACATATTTAACTGTAATATATTAGTTTTATATATTCCGAGTGAACACTTTCTGTTACTTAACGTTAATGATACATGCAACATTAATTTTATTGAGCTTTTAGAATAATCGCACATCAATTATGACTCAATGTGATTTAATATTTTATCGACATAATTTCTATTACAAAAACATTTTTTTTTTTTTTTTTTTTTTTTTTTTTTTTTTTTTTTTTTTGTATATAGTAAAACCGATAAAAACGGAAACAATAGGGACAAAAAAAAATCTATTTTAGAGAAGCTTACTTTCTGGGACATGTAACTGTACAATTTTGTTCCGTTGAGGAAATGTCATTTTTTCATTTAAGGGGGTCCGGAACACAAAAATATTCAAATATTCCAAAAACATTTTGTTTAATAAAAAATTTATTTGTTTATTCCTGCTTAAAATGACATTTAAATCATGTTTCTATCTGAATTAGGACAAAAAAATGTTTTTTTTTTTTTTTTTCGTTTTGGTTTGTTTTCAAAATCCAGCTTTAAAGCAACGGCTGTCATAGAAACGACTTCTTCTAAAAATGCTTTTTTCTTCATAATAGGTTTTTCATCATTCCGCGTATTTAAATTCTTATAACTCGAGAACCGCTAAAGATACAGGGTTCAAACTTGGAACATATCATTTACAATTGTTTTACTTTAATTTTGATTCAGCATATTTGAAAAAAATATTAACTTTTGAAAATATGATTTTTTTTTTTTTAAGTTGCAACACTTTTTTTTTAAATTTTTCGTTAAGGACTCTTAAAGCTCTAAAATTTTCGAAATTTTAATTTTTTTTAAGATGTTAAACTTCTATGTTTTCTGAACATTTTGATATAATTGTTATCTTGAAATTCTCATTAGAACAGAAGTTATGGCGTTTGGAATTATACTCGCTCAATAGCTCAAGCGGTGTTTCCAAAACTTTGAAGTCATTTTTCTCCAAATGACGTTTTTGGGCATAATGCGCACGATATCTCAAAAACTTCTGAATATTTTTTCATGAAAGTTTCAAAACATATGTTTCATGTTAGTCTGTATAAACTGAACCTAAAATTTCCTTTTTATTGTAAAAAAAAATATATATATATTTTTTAGGGGTTTATATTGTTGAAATTTTCTAAATTTTGCATTAGCTAAATACAACTTTGTATTAAATATATAAAAATGCTTTAAATACAAATTTATTTAGGTTCAGTTTAATTATTATAATTTGAGGTACAAGTAGGCACCAAAATTTTCATTCTAGTTGCAAAATTTATTTTGTAAACGTGCGCATAAGCTGTTATGCCGATTTTCTGCTCGTCAAATGCCTAACAGTTTCAAGTCCCCTGTAAATGCTAATTCTGCATCTTGCAATTTTTCAAATATTTAAAATGAAAGAACATACTTCTATTTTTCATTCCCATTTAAAATTGTGTCTTAATATTAAATGCATTTTAAGATATTAAATATTGAAAATGGTCCTGTTTTTTCATTTTTTCCAACTTTAAGAGTCCTGAGACCCCTTAAATATTTTAAATTTTTTATAAATTGATAATTTTAAAAATGCTGAATCAAAATTAAAACATATATATTTCTGTTTATTAAAACGAAAAATAATTGAAATTCTATAAATAATATTTCGAGTTATAACGATTTTAAATTACCCCACTTTTTTAATAAATTTTAAATATATTTTTTTATTATGGGAAGTTTTATCATGTGATTTTGTTTACAAATGATAAGGTTAACCATTACAAAAAAATTCAGAATTTTAACTGAATAAATAAAAATTATTTTAAAATGTGTCCCGGAACCCCTTAAAAAGATTTGATTATACAGATGTTCAATTTTAATATATTTAACTGTAATATATCAATTTTGTACATTACGTATGTAAAATAGCCATTACTTAAAGTTAATGATACATGCATTATTAGTTTTATTGAGCTTTTAGAATAATGGCACATCATCAATGACTCAATATGATTTAATATTTTACTGATACGCTTTCTACTGCGAAAACATTTTTTTTTTTTTTTTTTTGCTTCTTATGTATGGTAAAACCTGTAAAAATGGAAACAATTGGGCCCAAAAAAATCTATTTTAAACGGGCTTACTTCACGGCAAGTGTAAATACGCACATTCATTCCGCTGAAGTGATTATATTTATCCGTTTAAAAGATTTGATTATAGATAAGTTACATTTTAACTTATTTAACTATAATATATTAGTTTTAAAGAATCCATAGGAAAAATATCTGTCACTTAAAATTGATGACACGTGCATCATTACTTTTATTGAATTTTTAGAATAACATTTCTCCGAATAACTTTAAAAAAAAAGAATACACAAAACATTTCCGGGTTATAATCTTAAATTTCCAGCAACATGTATTGTACTTAAATCATTTTTCCCCCTTAAATGTAATCATCCCATTCCCTTCAAAATATATTGAAAAAGTTTTAGTTTAGTGCAAAAATATTTTATACCTTTTTATACTTTCCCTCGTATCCAGACTAGAATTTCCGGTCGAATATTTGAAAAGTATTGGATCTGCAGAAGAAAGTAAGATGTGGACCAATGTTAAATTTTGAATTGAATGTGTCATTATAAATGTTGAATGGTTGAAGAATGCTATATTTTAAACTTTCAGGCAATGCGCTCGCTTTGCGGAAATTTTGCTTTTAAAAGAATTTGAAACCCATCATTTTACACGACGGAAAATTCCGTGAAAAGGAGAAAAATTATGAATGAAATACATGTGTTGGATCGGATTTCACAGAAGAAAAGAAAAAAATTTTCAGGATATAATTTATGTGTCAGATTATTAGTTTATGTTTGGAATAAAGTATCAAAAACTATTATCATAATCCGTTGTTTTGCATCATGCAGATAACTATTTTTCTTTCAACTAAAAAAACATTAGCTGAATGTTTAATTGAATTAAAATTAAAATTGATGAAGTATCCATTATGCTCATAAACATTACAAATCCCTTAAGAAGTGTTAATGGTTTCTGAAATATATTTTGGCTTACCACTTATATAGACTATGCTTAAAAAAATGCTTAATTTTAGAAATTTTGTATAAAATATTGTAGAGTAACATTTGCGATATTTTTAGAAATACTTTTACTTATCTTTTTGAATAGGTTTTCGTCTTATTATTTTAATTAAAAAAAGAATAACACATTTTGGGGCATTTTATATCATGTATTTTTTTTTTATTCCGTAGTTTTATGATCCATTCGAGTGCAACAATCTTATTCCCTATATTTATCTATAGGGGAGATGGGGGCACATGTGAACAGGGGGCAGATGTGAACATCGTAATTTTTCAATAGTTATTATAAGTTTTTGTATTAGAAAAAAATTACTAAAGATGACAGCACCTGTAGACATATGGGAAAATTTTTTTGAAGCTTTTTGACATTTTGTTTGTCCTCTGTAACCAAAACATTGTTTTTAGATCTCAAAAATAAAATCGTTGTTCCAAGTTGATAAGCGTATGACTTTACTTATTTATACATTTATTTGAATTTGAGTGTTTTAACATATACTATGAATACTAATAAATATTTTGATAAAGTTCTTTTTTCTTCTAAAATTGAGACATGTTAATGATTTATCAATTTAACAGAAGCAGCAATGTGGGGCACATGTGAACAGACAAGTTGGGGCAGATATGAACAGTACATAAGTGCCCCAATAATCATCCTGTGATTCTGTTCCTTTCAGTTAACTTAATGATAAATAATGTCAGTTCCATTATCTGTAATTTTCCTGAAATAGAAGATATTTTCCTCACACAAAGTTGATTTTGCATTGAAACTTCATCAAACACATCTTTCAGCAAATGCATAAAAAGCAACAAGCTCGTTTACATTTAATTGTACTTTAAATAAATTTAATGTTTTCTAAAATGCAATAAGTGTTTTACATTGTTTTACTAAGCAGTGTACAACAATATTTTTTATGCATTGTTAATACAAAAGTATTACCTTGAACAACTGTGCAAATTTTTCTATTACATTTGTTCTAAACTTGAAATGATGGCTTACTTCCATATCTAAAACAGTTATGTATATGATGCTTTGAATGGAGATAGATATGAGTAATATTTTAAGAAAGTAAAATTTTTAAACTGGTAACTACCGTAAAATCCCTACTGTAACCCCCTCCCTCTTTCAAAAGCAAAAGTAGTTAGGGGAGGGGGGGGGGGTTATATTCGAGATATTTTTAAATCATTAAAAAACCCTTCTTTATCTATAATTTACAAGTAAATAAGGCAAATACAGCAGTGAGAATCTTTCGCCTTTTAACAAATTACAGATAAATAGCATGTAAACGCCCCCTCCCTAAAATATTCCCCAAATAAAAACCCCTAAGCAAAGTTTAAAAGTTTTAATTTCTTTTTTTAAATTGCTTCTTTATTTTTTATTTTATTTCAGAAATACTTAATGAATCATCTAAGCCTCCACCACCAAAATCTACTTATTTTCATTTTATAATATTTTGCTTAAACATATAACCCAGAAACTAGAGAAATATACATATATATATTTCTTTAAGGTTAATTTCACACGAAATTAACTAATGATTACGATGACAAATGAATAACAGAATAAAAGGCATGTCAAAGGATATTTTTTCCTTGTGTTCACATGTGCCCCACGTGTGTTCACAACTACCCCGCTGATGGGGCACATGTGAACAATTTTTCGAATTTACAAAACTATTAAAAAATAAAAGAAGAACTATACAGGTGATTTAAAAAAAATTACCATGTATAAAAGGAAGTTCTATTTACTATATTGAGTAGGTTTTGTTTATAGAAATTACTCCAGTCATGAGAAAAACCTATATTTATGCGAACTGTTCACATGTGCCCCCATCTCCACTACATTATGATTATATATCTCTTGGAATTAAAAAAGCTTTTTTTGTATGTTCGTTTTTTGATTTTTTTTAGATAGTTAGTCTATTTTTCTTACTGTTCATTCTATAGCGGTATATTCTGTTGAGCATTTTAAAGTACTGGATTATCAGAAAAGAATAAAATGTGTGCCGAAGCTGGATTTAAGATTAAATGTGTCATTATAGATAAAAAATAATGAAATAATGCTAGGTTTTAAACTCCAGGAATGCGGTCGGTTTAAAAAAAATTCTACTTCTGCATAGTTTTCCATACACCCATTTTGGGTAATGTAAAAATCTCTGTAAGGGGGCATGGGATTTTTTAACTGTCGAAAAGTAACAATAAATTACCATATTTGTCATTTTATATTTTAAAATGTATACATTACAAAAGGACATTTTTTGAAGGCTGAAATAGATAAGGTATATTGGATGAAGATGTCGTATTTTGTCATTTAATTGTTTTAAATATCGCCTGCTGTTTTTATTTGTTATTCATTGATTTTTTGTTAACGCTTTTACTCTTATGTATGATTTAAAAACTTATTTCATTTTACAGATGCTATAAAAAGCATAATAAAATTGTTTTTGTAAAGGCTTGCATTTCGGCATCTTACAACATGATTGGGATATGATGGTAAACTATCTACGTGTAAGATGCCTTCTGGAACGTCAATTTAAATAATAATTTCGGTGAAGAATTATAAAACATAATGGGACTAATAAATGTAACTTTAAAATTTTAGACATACTAAAGTCGTTAATTTACTTAATATTAGGAAATTACAAATATATAAATGTAACAAACGTTGGCAATTTAATAAAAAACTAATATTTGAAAAAATAAGGTTATATTCTACTTAACATTTAAAAGGATTATGGCTCTTAACTATGTCTATCATTAAAACATTATAACAGGTTTAAATACAGTAAAGTCACTGTGATAAAGCGTTTTAGAATTGGGTGACGTTTTCATATGTCCCTTTGTTCTCTTCAGCAATGTCTCAGATCTGCCATAAACTGCACATTTGCTTAGGAACTTCGAGCACTTTTTATAAAACCAACAGTTTCACTGGATGCATTTGATCCAATCACATTTTTCCGAGGTCTTATTGCGCTCTGCAAAACACTGTGAATATTCATTTTCATTTACTTAAGCCCCACCAGTGTCTGAGAGGTTATACTCTCGAAGCTGGTAGATGAGAAATGCTGGGTTCAAACCCAATCGCACACGTAGGCTTACCCATTCGGAATTTTCGTGGTTTTTTTCGAACCTTGGGAAAACTTGCGTGAATATGGTTTGTGTTCCCTTAGAAAGACCCCCCCCTCCATTGACGGCACTCCCCCTACGGCCTATATCCCTCGTGCAGATAATCGGCCGTCATAAATAACACCAATACCACGTCATTCACTTTAAAAAATTCCTCATCTCCTGAATCTTACAAGTGAATTTAATCATCATCCATATAATCGTCTGTTGAAGATTCTCTCTATCTGGCCTTTGACTTCTTCCTTTTTACAAAAGCTTGAGATACCTGGAAATTCGCAGTACCAATCATCACACCGCTTTAATTTTGCTTTTATAGGCTTTTAACCCCTTCAAGGGTGGTGGTTCATTTTTGGACAACCTAATTTAATCCCTAAATAAGACACTTACACCAGAAATTTGGTTTGAAAATTTTCATGTTATTAAATATGTGAAGAAAAACTTTTACTTATTTTCAAACAAATGTCTTTGTAAATTCCGGTGTCATTCATGATTTTAAGTTTTTTACTAATAGAAGTGCCTCGCCCTTGAAAGGGTTAAAATTATTTTTATGTGAATATTAAAATGAGAAACAAGACTTTGGTGAAAATATTGTCATATGCTAATTTTTAATGGTTTTGTTGATCTTTTTTAATCAATCACAAAAATAGCCGTTAGCTGTATCGACAGCAATTGATTCGGCTTTAAAATCGCTGAACCAAACGGAAATGAATAGAAACCTGATTAAAGGAGATAGCTACTAGTATTTTAAATACTATTTAATGTTCCGTAATCTTTTCAAAGCAGATCAATTTAGCGTATTTTTAGAGCATGTGGTGTCTGAACGGAGGTTGGTGAGCGTAGCACGTAAGGGGAAGAGACTAGTTGCCTTGTTATCTAAACCTATGTCCTATACTACTGATATGTAAAATTATTAAGCTTATTTATAACTGCATTTAACATCAAATTTTTAACAATGAATAAAATTAATAATTAATAAACAATTATTTACAAGGCAAATAAGGTTTATCTATCAGGAAGGCACAATACATATAGAAAACTTTAAAATTATTGCCACCTTAGATTTTAATATTTCTTTGTATCATTTTAAACATTTAAAAAGTTTATGAGTTTAATCAATGATTTTTTTAATCAGTTGATTAAAATCACTATGTAATCACTGATTTAAATTATATGATTAAAATCTTTGAGAAGTTTACTAATACCCAAGAGGAATATTTTAAAAAATGAAGAAATAACCAGGCACTTGACTGCAACGGAAAATAACCGGCATCATAGAGAAAATATCCGGCACTTACCCCAAAAACTTTTTGTCGACTTATGCCAATGTATTGGACAAGACGGCGGTCTCCACACTGAAGTGAAGAAGCCGGAACAGGCAGCAATTTACGCTTTGCGTATCAATGCGCTTTATAAATATCAGATTTCTTACTCTGGTGTTTAAACTATGACTTATACAGGCAAATAAAGAAGTCACATAGAAGATTTCGAACACTTACCAGAAGTGTTGTGAAGAAATGTCAGTAAAAAAGTATCACTTAAAATTTTTAAAAAAGAACGCACACGAAAATTAAAAAATCAGTAGGGAACCCTCTTCTTTACAACTGAGACACGTTTCAGTACTGTGCCTGCGCATATTAAAACTACATAACACGGCATCTCACCCCACGTTACCCTACTTGTTTCTTTTTTCATTTAATATTTTTCAAGTTATAACTGGACAAATTATTTGTTGTAAGGGTGTTTTAACATGTGGAGCAAAAAATTGGAATCATAGGTTTCGTGCATCACTATAAAAGAATTTCTGCATGTTAAACCTGAGTTTTGGTTTATTTTAATACTGAGAGTCTTGTGCTTACATTGGACCGAAACAAAAAGTATTTATTTACAGTATTTTTATGTTTTAAAAGCAAAACTGCATCTTACCTGTAATAGGTTTCAAAAGTTCAGCTATATAACACCAAGCAAAAACACGTTTTCACGAAAAAAAAAAGTTGAAACATTAGGTTCATATTAAAGAGATTTCCACACTCTATATAGCCTTAAAATTTCCTCAAAAAATATCGAAAAGTTTTTAGCAACCTTCCGAGTAATGCTCTAAAATCACATTTTCACAAAAAATGACTTCAAAGTTCTGTCGTTTAAAATATCCAATTTTTAACAACTATTAAGATTGTCATTCATTTTGTTTTAAGAGTTCAAAACTGATTACTCTTTAATACTCGTATATATTGCTTTCAAAGACCGAATGCTTTGAAGGTTTAAATTTCATATTACAACTTTAAAATGCATTTGGCGTATTTAAAAAATATATATATACAGGGTGTCCGGTCTCAACGGTGTCCAATGGCTAATTCCTAAACCGTTAGTCATAGACATATAGTTCCAATTACAAAAATGTTTTAAATCAGGTAAAGAAATATTTTAAAAGCGATTTGGGTCAATAAAAACATTTCTTTAAAAATGCGAAATTTAAATTTTTATACGGTCCCCCGGTCCTGTAAGTTATATTTAGTAATTTTTTCCTATTACACTGACAAGTAAGACAAAAAAAGTCCCATTCATATAACGCTAAAATTGAGCGAGTTATGAAACTTTAAAAATGCATGACTTATGCCACTTTTCTACTCTGAAAACAAATGAGTTCGGCTTGCCTTTGAGGGATCATATGCCAAGTGTTTAAAGTATTCGAAGGTCTTACTTCATGTGTATCTGCGCTTTGAAAAAAAATCCTACAAGTATTATGATTAAGTCTCAAATTGGCTAAAATAACATAGGTTTTATTTTGTCAAGATTTGAGACTGTTTCTCTTATGATTTCTTTTAACAAAAATTATGTTTTTTTTATAAGTTTTTATGTTACTTCAACAATCATATGTATGTTTTTCCAGTTCAAAATTTGTACTCGAACTTTAACCCACTTTTAAATATCCGATCGAGATTGCATTTTACATACTGGCGCAAATCCGATAACAATCTAATATTATTAAGATTTTCGGTGGTTACCATTTATACTTATTTTACAGGATAACACAAAAAATTTTGGATAAATTTCTGTCAAGGAGTTTAAGAAAAAGTTTTAGATTAGATAATACAAGACTGCGATTGTTGGGTTTTTCACATTTATGTATTTTTTAGCACTGAATCCGAAAATTACCTTAATTTTTAACCGTCATGTCAGGATATTTCGCAAATCATAAATTTTCAAATTTAAAGAATAACAAAAATCGAATACTATAAAGTAGCGGAGATGGTTGTGTTTTTTAACTTTTGATAATTGATTTTTAAGCACTTTTTAGCACTGAATCTGAAAGTGACCTTCATTTTTAACCATCACGTTACAATTTTTTTTGCTAATCGCAAATGTGTAAGTTAAAATATAGCTAAAATCTCATACTATAAAACATACGTAAAACTTTTTTTATTTTATTTTAATTTATTTTATTTTATTAAAAAATGTATTCGATATTTTTGCTTATCCTGGGATTCTTACAGCTAAACTGCTGAGTGGTCCGATGAGATGGGGGAGGAAATTCAATTTTAACATTGAACTCCTTAACTTTGAAATTTGCAATGTGCGAAAAATCCTGATATGATAGTTAAAAATGAAGGTCAATTTCGGATTCAGCGGTACAAAGTATACAAGAATCAATTATCATTAGCTAAAAAACATGACATAACCCAACTTTTTCAGGCTTGTGCAATCTAATAATATTTTAAAATACGTATCATTTTGTAAAGAATTGAGGCTGTTATTTTAGAATCATTTTATTTAAGAAAAATTCTGTTTTTTTTTTCTTTCTTCTTAAATGTTTATTACAAATTGTTTATTTTCCATTAATATGCCAGAATGATTAAAGATTTCAAATTTATATTGAATTGTTAATTTTACTCCCAGATGTTTTTTATATCTGACGAAATTATATTTCGACTAAATTTGTGAATGACCCCCAATTTGCAGCAAAAAATATGCTCCAACTTTAAACAGCTATTACTCGGTCAATTTTAATCGTAGAATAACGGGACTTTTTTTGTATTACTTGTCAGTGTAAAAGGAAAATTTCACTAAATATAACTTATAGGACCGGGGGACCGTATAAAAATTTAAATTTCTTAATTTTTTAAGAAATGTTTTTATTGACCCAAATTGCTTTTAAAATATTTCTTTACGTGATTTAAAACATTTTTGTAATTCGAACTATATGTCTATGACTAACGGTTTAGGAATTAGCCATTGGACACCGTTGAGACCGGACACCCTGTATAACGTGTTTGTTTAGAATGATGAATTGCGTTTCAAAATATACATTGTAGGTCAGAATATTATTATTTTTGATTAAAAAATAAGTAATGCATTTAGATACGTAAACGTGATCTATTTTCACATTATGTAAATAAATATTTTTGTTTTTTAAACGAAAGACATTTTCGTAATATTTTAAGAATAAGAAGTAAAAAAAAATGCATTTATAACAGTAAACTTCGGAAGAATTTTTCAAAACAACATCAAAAGATAAATTGGTTTACTACCTCAGCAGCAGATGTTTCCATTTTTTAATGCTGACTTTTACTGTTTTCACTTTAAAATAACAATGGAGTTAATTTTGAGTTTTGAAAATGCAACCGTAACTTTGAGTTACTTGGACTCAGATAATGAATATATTTATTATATATATATATTTCAGAATCTACAAAGGTATACAATATCATCTTCCGAGTAAGCCCTGATTCAGAAAAGAGTACTTTATCTTATGAACCACAGATAACCATATATTTTCGAGATTTAGAAAAAGCATTTAGAAAAATAAACTTTCTAAGTTCATTCTGTTGTCACGGATTGTCAGAAACACACCTAAATACACTGGTCATCAAAATGAATGGATAATGAGAAAAAATATGCTCAATAAGTTAATGTTGCAACCAATGCCCAATGCTGCAATTATTTATGTTAATTAAATGCTATTGAACTCAAAATTGTACTTCTGTGCATACGTTAGCGTCGTAAATATGCAAATTAGATGATTGACAATGAGGTGCGCAATGGACGTATGTTGGAATGCTGGTCTGTAGTGTTGTTTAAATTAAATGTGGTGTCTTAATATGATGAGTATTCATTAGTTATAGCTCAAATGCATCATTTAAGTTAAGGTCAAAAGTGGCGACTAATTGGTAGAATCGAGGAAGGTAAAAACAAATGGAGGTCGCCCAAGATTTCAATATCCCTCAAAGTGTCATATCACGAGTTTCTAGCCGCTTTTTAAGCACTGGATCCGTTGATAGATAGCCTAGTCAAGGAAGACAAAAAACAAACACTGCATTCGAAGACCGTTTTTTGTCATTGTGGCTCGAAAAAACCGCGAAGCAGCTATAAGAGATTTGGATTGACATATTCAGGCTGCCACAGGAACTCCAATTAGCCGTTCTACTGCTGCACGAAGATTTAGAAAGGGTGGACTGTACGCGAAAAAACCAATTGTTTGTGTCCCTCTCACTCCAGCTTCCAAAGAGGTCCGTTTAAAGTGTTGCCCTCATCAAGTTCAATGAAGGCAAGAAGACTGGCATCAAGTATTGTTTATTGACGAGTCCGACATCTTTTGATCTGAAGAGATGAAGGAAGACGGAACTGGTCCTTCCCTTATTCGTAAAATATCCCGTTCGAGTCCAGTCTTCTTGGCCCCATTGAACATGTCGACAGAAACAGTTTAAACGGGCTCTTTAGGAATTTGGAGTGAATGGGACACAAACTTTTGGTTTTCTCGCATTCAGTCCATCCTCGTTAAGCCTTCGTGCAGCAGTAGAACGGCTAATTTGAGTTCTGGTGGCAGTCTGAATTTCTGAAACCAAGTCTCTTGTAGTCGCTTCACGGTTTCTTCGAGCCACAATGACAGAAAACGGTCTTCGGATGCAATTGTTGCTCTTCTACTCCCGTGATCAGGCTGTCTTTCAACGGATCCAGTGCTTAAAAAGCGGCTCGAAGCTCTTGATATGATACTTTGAGGGATATTCCAACCTTGGGCGATCTCCATTTGTTTTTGACCTTCCTATTCTACCAATTATTCGCCACTTTTGACCTTAACTTAAATGTAATGTACGTTGATATAATCTAAAATGATTATACACGTGACTCTTCTATTAAATGGAGCAGATAGCACACTTGAAAGCATTTGCTGGGAAGAACAACACTGAAAGTGAAGATGTAGATATGTAGAAGTGTAATTTGATCCTTAAGAATGGAGAAGAAACCTTAGGCAGGTTTACTTGAACTAAAACAGTTTATTAAACTTCCAAAAACATACTTGACATCAGTAATAAATATCTCAGCAGAAACAGGTTGGAGAGCTTGGTGACGACTTTTTACAATTTGGAACGGACATTTTGTTTGATGACATCACAGCTTAGGCTTTAAGATGAAAACACAATAATACAAGTATAATTTAAACTTATCCATCCAGAACTTGGACCAGCCAACGTTCAATTACTTCATAAACTTCTTCCATGAAAAGAATATAAAAGTGCACTGATTGAATTTTGGAATCGCGTATTTATGTGAAAATAATCGGATCGCAAACGTCGTTTCTGGCAACGCCCACGAAACTAACCAATCAGAGAACGGCATCGAATAGATCCAAAGCAAGATTCGATTTAGAAACGATATACTAAGTTGACATCTGGCGGAAGAAATATCGTTGCGGAAAGTTGAAACTTAGTCGGGAGAAAGATTTTGCCGGAGTAGTACGTTAATGAAATGAAAATAGGAACGGCAAAATGGCGTAAATTACTATGGACCTTAAAGGAGTCAAAAAACTTTTATTACAGCTAGATATTGTCTAGAACCAATATAGAAGGTAAGTAAAAGTTAAAAGAATATCTATTACTGTCATTAATTATGAAGTTAATAAAAATGATTAAAGTAAGTGAATGAATGTGAAATTATGAATGGACTTAAAAATAAAATTATGCTTGTGAAATGAGGTTTTATGATAGAACATGATAGGAGGCAATGAGAAACACAGTGTTTGTATTTCTATCAAATTCATGGCTTTGAGGCATTAATAATGAATATTGATCACACTCAAAAACCACATTCATTTAAACAACACTACAGACCAGAATTCCAACATACATCCATTGCGCAGCACATTGTCAGTCATCTAATTTGCATATTTCCGACGCTAACGTATGCTCGGAAGTGCAAGTTTGAGTTCAATAGTATTTAATTAACATAAATAATTGCAGCATTGGGCACTGGTTGCAACATTAACTTACTGAGCACATTTTTTCTCACTATCATTTAATTTTGATGACCAGTGTAGTTTTTACACTGTATTAATCAAACTGACGAACACCGAATACCAGTTTTTAAGATTCTATCAATTCCCAATTAAAGGTCTCATGACTCTTAAAGATTTAAAATTTTCAAAATTTTAATTTTTTAGACATTAAACTCCTATCTTTTCTGAACATTTCGATTTAATGTTTTACTTGAAATTCCCATTAGAATAGAAGTTGTGACTTTTAAAATTACACCCACTCAATAGTTGAAGTGGCGTTTCCGAAAATTTGAAGTCATTTTCCTCCATATGACGTTTTTGGTCATAACGCGCACGACATCTCAAAAACTTCGGAATATTTTTTTCATGAAATTTCAAAACGTATTTTTTGTGTTAGTCTGTATAGACTCAACCTAAAATTACTTTTTTATTGTTAAATATATATATATATATATATATATATATCATCATTATATAAACATCCTAAATTTTTCATTAGTTAAAACAACTTTGTATTAAAGACATAAAAATACTTTAAATACATATTTATTTAGGTTCAGGGTAATTATTAGAAATCTGAAGTATAAGTAGGTCGCAAAATTTTTATTCTAGTTGCAAATGTTTTTTGTAATCCTGCGCGTAATCTGTTATGCCGATTTTCTGCTCCTCAAATGTCTGACAGTTTAGTGCCCTCTGTAAATGCTAATTCTGCAATTCTGTATCTTGCAATTTTTTAAATATTTGAAATGAAAGAACATACTTATATCTCTCATCTCAATTAAATTTTGTCTTAAAATCAAATACTTCTAAATATTAAATGTCGAAAATGGTCTTTTTTTTTTCATTTTCTGATTTTAAGATCCCTGAGACACCTTAAATATTTTCAGCTGTGTAATTGAATTTATGTAATCAACAGTAATAAAATAAAATTAATTTAAATGTTAATACTGATTCTTTTAATTTAACATGCTTGTATGTGAAACGTGTTTGTTGAACATGAAAATATTTACTTCAGAAGTGATAGCATCTTGAGAAACTATATTTCGGATTAAGAAAACTGATTAATACACTATAACTATAATATGTACTCGTTTCCAAAAATCAGTGACAGAAAAATCACGTTGGTTTTTTAATGCTTCAATAAATATCGGTATATAACGATAAATAATGCTTTTAGGAGTCGTCGGTATTCTGAAAGAGGTTGCTGTATGTTTTTTTTATATTATCCTACACTGTAAAAAAACCACTGTAGATTTGCCAGAACAGACTCAATCACAGTGAATGCGCTGTATCTTTCTTCGTTTCCTGACTATATTAACATGGAAAATACAGTAATTCTTTAAAATTAACAGAGCAATGTGCTGGCGATTTGGACGCATTTCTTACAGCATAAACTGCTGGCGTCCAAATTGCCAGCACATTGTGCTGTTAATTTTACGCAACTACTCTATTTTCCATGTTAATATAGTCAGGAAACCAAAGAAAGATACAGCACATTCACTGTGATCGAGTTTGTGCGCGAGATGAACAGTACTTTGTACTGTAAAAATGTCGCTTTTTTTTACAGTGTAGATGGGAAAAAAATTACAGTGTACTTAAACACACACAAAAAAAATATATCAGTTCTAGGTGTACAGTGTTACTAATTAATGTTGCTTTCTGCAGATAATTGGTAAATTACGGAATACTCTCAACACAGTAGATCCGATGCTGATTTAATAGTTTTGTTTTGTTTTGTATTCAAGTAAAGCCGTTTTTCGGTACATGTAATTAGCATTAACAATGCTATTTCAACAGATTTTTCTGCAAAAAATACTAAAATAATTTTCGGGGAATAAAATTAAATTTAAAGCATCATTTATTATCCTGCATTTCATATTTCATATATATATATATTAACTTTATAATTGAACCACGCATTTGTTCTCTCAGTATATCCAGAAAAAAATTCTTAGACATAAAAACATTCATGTATTTTTTTCTTTCTTCTTTCGACTTTATAACAGAATTTTTGATTCAGTATTTGAAAAGTATTGGAACGGAAGAAAAAAAATAAAATGTGTGCCAAGGTTGGATTTGAAAGTGAATGTGTCATTATGAATGATGAATGGTGAAATATTACTATGTTTTAAACTTCAGAGATGCGCTTGCTTTGGAGAAATTCTGTTTTTGGACGAGTCGTAAACCCATCATTTTATTTGACGGAAAACTCTTGAAAGGGGACTTTTCGTGAATAAAATCTATGCATGTGAAACATATTTGTTCTGGAATGATAAACTGCGTTTCGCGTTTCGATGTATAATTAGTGTGATACAATGTTACAATATATATATATTGCTTTACGCCTTACAATAGCCTTATAGATACACTGAGTTCTATATTTTCATGGTAGTTTGTTTTGTTGTATTAAAGCCCTGTAATTTTGGAAATTGTTCATTGAAAAAAATGGGTACTCAAAATTGAGTCAAAAGTATATTTTAAATACGTGACATACTCAAAATAGCTCCGATGCAAATGTACTCAAAATTCAGAAACACATGTACTCATGATTTTATTCAAATATGAATCGTTATGTACTGCCCCCCTGAACCTACAAATTAAAATAAGAATGTACTAACATTTATTTTCCGTTCTAAATTACTAACAAGAAACGTTTAATTCATTAAATATTAAGAAAAATAGCAAAATTATTAGCAAGGTACCCAAATCAAAAATTTTATAACAAGAGTTTTATTTGTAAGGACTTTTTAATTATTTTAAAATACTGTACATAATTTATTATTTGAATAGTCACGAACATCTTTTATGCCGCCATAAATGAAATAAACCATTACACGGTACAAAATTATCGTTTTGTTTGGGTTTGATAACATGTGATGCTTCAAAATTGAGAAAACATATGTTCATTTTTGATTCAAACATACTCAATTCGGTATGAGTACATCGATTTAGTCATTTTTGAGTACTTCATTTTTTTCGGTGTTTCATTTTATATACTGGGTGTCCCAGGATTGTCTGGACAAACTTTAAGGGGAGGTAGGGGTCATCACAAGTATTCAGATTTACATAGCAACCATAGTCCGAAACGGCTTCGTTCGGCGTTAGTTGGTGTTGTTCACAAGACCCACACTCTCCTGATTTAAGCAGCATAGATTTCTTTCTTCGGGGTGCATTGAAAAGAGATGCCTACGCAACGCTACTGGATTCCCATATGGCTCTTTTTGCAATACTCGTCTGTGCTGCTGCGAATATCCAATAAAATACAGGTGTATTTCAGCGAGTCCGTCAATCCATGATCCGACGGTGCATGCATTGCTAGCAATGGCGGAAATTTTGAACATCTTTTGTGACATTTTCGCATGTCATCTACCGCAGCACGTGTAATATAATTGACTGATAAATTATTTCAGATGATCTCAGTCTTGTGTCTCTTCTTTCCCTGTTCTTGCCATACTACTTTCCCACGACGTTACTGGCCATGGGTTGATATGCCAATCTGAATCCTTGTGATGTTTCCTACCTCCCCGTAAAGTTTGTCCCAATAATCCTGGGACAGCCTGTATGTATATATCAATAAGTATGACAATAACTGTAATAATAAGTATTTTTTATAAACAGAAAAATATTAATGCAATTTAGAAAAGCACATGTGACGAATGATTTTATGCACATTATAGGTTATGGGTAATAGGTTATGATCATTAAAAGGTTTTGAATTCTGAGACAATAGCCTTACAGATACACAGAGTTATATTTTTTATGGTAGTTTGTTTGTTGTATTAAGGCTTGTAATTTTTGGGGGGAAAATATCATATATATATAACAATAAGTATGAAAATAAATATAATAGTAGGTATTTTTTTATAAACAGAAAAATATTAATGAAATGTTATTAGAAGAGCACAGGTGACAAATTCTTTTATGTACACAATGTTTTTTATAGCATTAGTCATGTAAAATTTTATTTGTCTTTCTACTTTTAGAGCAGACTTCTAGATATACTGACTTTCAGAAATTTCGTAATCAAAACTCTTATAGCGTAACATTTGTAATTCTTCAAGCAATATTTTTATTTAGCTTTATAATAGTGTTTTTTTCTTATATTTTTCAGAATAAAAAGTTTAAATAATATTTTTGGAAATGTTTGATTAAATTTCCAATCACATGTGTTAGCTTTCATGTTGCATTGTACATTTTTGAGCAGACTTCTAGATATACTGACTTTCAGAAATTTCGTAATTAAAACTCTTATAGCGTAACATTTGTAATTCTTCAAGCAATATTTTTATTTAGCTTTATAATAGTGTTTTTTTCTTATATTTTTCAGAATAAAAAGTTTAAATAATATTTTTGGAAATGTTTGATTAAATTTCCAATCACATGTGTTAGCTTTCATGTTGCATTGTACATTTTTGAATGGAATTAGGAAATTTTCTTACAATTAAAAAATACAACATCAGTTACAAAACAATTTTACTAATTTTTGTCCTTATTTTATACCCTGTAGCAAAATCTCCTATGCATTTTTTTACAGTACTGCGTGTGCAGAGTAAAGTAGGATCTGGACCAGGGTTGAATTCGGAAGTAACTGTGTCATTTCGTATGATGAATGGTGAAAGAATGTTGTATTTTAAATTTCAGAAAAACTCCCTTATTGGAAAAATTCGATTTTTGGACGAGTCTGATACCCATCATATTATACGAAAGAAAACTTTCTTGGAAGTACAAGTTTCGTTAATAATTATTATGTACATGAAACGTCTTTTCTTGAGAAGGATGTATTGTGTTTCTAAATACAACACAACTTTTATTTTTGAAATCTCCTGTGAATATTTTTGAATATTGGATCTGAAGAACAAAGTAAAATGTGGGCCAAGGTTCGCTTTGAAAGTAAATATGTCATTATGATAAATGAAAGAAGAAAGAATGTCATGTTTCAAACTTCAGGAATGTACTCGCTTTTAAGATTATTTATATTTGGACGTGTCTGAAAGCCATCAGTTTATATGAAGGATATCTCTCTTAAAAGAGCATTTTCAAGAATAAAATATACACAAGAAACATGTATTTACTTTTAAAATGACACAATGCATATTTGAATTTGGAAGTAACTGTGTCAATTCGTATGATAAATGGTGAAAGGATATTGTGTTTTATACTTCAGGAGATGCACTCACTGTTTAGTCCAGGCAATAGAGGCCGTATAGGGGCTCTACATAGCAAAATTCGTGGTAGTTCTGAAAAAAGGCTTACTATATGTTTTATGGGTCGCTGAATCTGAAATTTTAACTTCCGACCAAAATTTTCCCCGGCAACCCCCCCCCCCCAATTTTGGTAAACAGCCACCAAAAAAGGTTTTTATTAAAAAATCATTTTTTTTTTATTGTTTTAGGGGTAAAGTATCTAGAAATTCCGAAAGTAGATCAAATTTGCAACAAATTAGATCGATGACATTATGACTTAGGACCAAGAGGAAGGAGGGATCTGCCTCGGAACATGCGCCGCGGTGCTGCATGGACTAAATTGCGCAATTCCACTTAACCACTCACGCGTTTACATTCGCCCTCCCACGTCCCCTCCGAACTTTCTCTATAAGGTTTACTTTAAGTTTTTTGGGTCGCTGAATCGGAATTTTTAACTTACTTCCAAAATCCCCCCCCCCCCAAAAAAAATAGTTGTTTTTAAATTAAATTTTTTAATGTTTTAGAGGAAAACTATGTAGAAATTCAGAAAGTACACAAAATTTGCAACAAATAGGATATATGACATTGCGACGTAGGATGAACGGGAAGGGAGAGGGCTGCCTCGGAACATACACTGCGGCGCTATGTGCACTAAGTTATGCAAGTCCAGGTAATAGGGGATTTTAACTGGCAAAATTAATGCTAGTTCTGAATTTCGGCTCACTTTATGTTTTTTGGGTCACTGAATCCGAATTTGTAACTTCCCACCAAAATTTCCCCCGGCAAACCTCCAAATTTTTTTTTTTTTTTTTGGTGAAAAAATTTGATTTTTGAGAACGGCGCGCGGGGAATGATCCGAGGCAGCACCCCCTCTCTCCCCGTTTGTCCTACGTCATAATGTCATATATCCTATTTGTTGCAAATTTTGTCTTCTTCCTTAATTTCTACACACCACTAAAACAATAAATATTTTAATTAAAAACAACTATTGTTTGGGGGGATTTTGGGGATAAGTTAAAAATTCGGATTCAGCGACCCAAAAAACTTAAAGTAAATCTTATAGAGAAAGTTCGGAGGGGAGATGGGAGGGCGAATGTAAACGTGTGAGTGATTAAGTGGAATTGCGCAACTTAGTCCACGCAGCACCGCAGCGCATGTTCCGAGGCAGATCCCCCCTTCCCCTTCATCCTAAGTCATAATGTCATATAATCTGATTTGTTGCAAATTTCGTCTGCTTTCTGAATTTCTAGATACTTTTCCCCTAAAACAATAAAAAAAATTGATTTTTTTTAATAAAAACCTTTTTTTTTTTTTTGGGGGGGGGGGTGCTTTTACCAAAATTTGGGGTGGTTGCCGGGGGAAATTTTGGTGGGAACTTACAAATTTGGATTCAGCGACCCAAAAAACATAAAGTAAGCCAATTTCCAGAACAACCATTAATTTTGCCAGGTAAAATTACCTATTGCCTGGACTAGTTGGAGAAATTGCATTTCTGGAAGAGTCTGAAACCCACCATTTTACACAACAAAAAATAATCTTGAAAATAAAATTTTCGTGAATAATTAGTATTACGTACATGAAACGCGCCTTTTCTCGAGAAGGATGTATTGCGTTTCAAAATACAACACAACTTTTATTTTATAAATCTCCTCAGAATATGTTTGATTTACTGAATCTGAAGATTAAAATAAAATATGGGCCAAAGTTTCCTTTAAAATTGAATGTATTGACGAGTCTGAAAACCATTATTTTATATCACTGAAATCACCCCTAAAAGGGCATTTTTCAATAATAATATATTTATATATGAAAGATATACTTACTTAAAATATGATACAATGCCAAGTTTGGATTTGGAAGTAACTGTGTCATTTCGTATAAGGAATGTGAAAGAATGCTTTGTTGTAAACTTCAGAATGCTCTATTGGAGAAATTCTATTTATGGACGAGTCTGAAAGCCGTCATAAAACTTTCTTGAAAGTGCCTTTTTTTGTGAATAATTTACATGTAAGGTAAAGCTAGAGGAGTCTACGCACAATTGAATAGAATAATAATAAAAAATCTAGATATTAATTTTTACTAAAATATCCATGAGTAATTTTGACTTCATTTCTTTTTTATGCATTTGCATTCCTATTTCGTTGTTATGCTGTAATTTAATAGAACAGCTGTAATCCAAAAAATAGATTTTGCGATATCTGTCCTTATAGTGAAGTTGTGATTGCGCATATGGGTAGGAGACATTGCTATCAATAATATTTTAACTACAATTAAATTGCTAACAATAATAATTTCACTTAAATAAAATTTTTGTAAGATTTTTGTGATCGAAAATTATTGTATTAGGATAGAATATTTCAAACTAATAATTAAAAATTAAGACAAAGGAAAGAATTTTAAGATGAATTAAAGAATTTTAATTAAAGGGAAAAAAATAAACAATCAGAAAACCTATATCCAGATAAGCTGGCAAAATTACTTTCTTAAGTTACTTTACAACACGTTTAGCTTAAAATAAGCTCATTTTAATTTCCACATTTTCAATGTTTTCTTGTTTGCCGACCGAAGTTGTCGTCATCCACAATCGATGCACTTATCGTTGTAACTGGTGTAGCTTTTCTGCAACTATATGCTATAAGTATTACATTGAATCCAGTCACTGGTCGAAGTTTTCTTCTGGACAGTTCCGGGAATCCAGTGTACGCATTATCATTGCCCTTCGTTTTATTTCCATCAGTTATTTTTTATCATTCTGCTCTAAATCTATTAATACCTCGAGCTTTCCTGGCACATAATGAAAGATGTCATCGCATAAACGAGGAAAAATAAACTTTTCCTAAATTATTAGCAAAAAAAAAAAAAAAAAAAATCATTTATTAGAATATATATATATATATATATATATATATATATATATATATATATATATTCTAATAAATGATTTTTTTTTTCTAATAATTTAGGAAAAGTTTATTTTTCCTAATGTATATAGATATATGTACATCTTATGTATATAGATAAAGCTAACACAAATTACGCAATTATTTGTAAAACATTATATGGTAAATTACTCAAGTAGGCTTATGGTAAGGAAGTAAATTATGAAACTGTAAAATCAAGTAAACAAGTTATTAGTAATAGAGTAAAAGTATATTATAAAAAAAATCAAGATAAAACAAAATAGTACTAGTTATCCATATTTGGTAATGGTTCCAAAGTTTCATAAAGATCTGGTATCATTTAGAGTTATAACATGTGATTTCGCTTCATATTTGGAAAATGGTAATAAAAAATTGTTGAAGTTATTAAAAGAGATTTTTGATGAAGTACTGAAAGATAAGCCGGCTTGTATAATAAAAAACATCTTTGAGTTAATTAAACGTTTAAATCAAATGAAAAACATTTCAAGTTTAACAGCGTATGATTTCGAAGATTTGTATAACAGTATAGATTTGGACAATCTTAAAATAAAAATTATGGACTTTTTCAATAAATATAATTCCTCAAATATCAGACAGGAATGGTTTACTAATTTGTTTAATTTTGTAGTGAGTGAGAACTACTTATATGACGGGAAAATTGTTTACAAACAAGTTAGAGGTATTCCAATGGGGGGAAGCTGTAGTTCGATTTTAGCCGATATCTACTTATATATGTACGAGGAACATATTGATGCGAATGGGGACATGAAGTGTTTTCGTTACATTGATGACATTTTAATAGTCAGATGCAATGATGTGAAAAAAGAAAAATTTGATTGCTATCCAAATGGTTTAAATTTGAAATTGGAGTCAAAAAGTAAAAACATGGTCAATTATTTAGACATTAATATCGAGATAAAAAATGGTGAGATAAAAACAGATATCTATGACAAACGAAAATGCTTTAACTTTGAAACTATAAAAATGTTAAATTTTGGATCAAATGTGCATATCTCAATATATAGAAATATTTTCGTTAACGGGTTAAACCGTATAGATAGATTGGCATAAAAAACTGGGGCAAAAATTGAAGAACTTTACAAATGGTATATTCTGGCATTGCACCTTGGCTATCCTGAGAAATTTTTCAAGAGTCTGCTGCGTAATTTCGTAAAGTGTAAGACTTATCGCAGAGATTTAGAGGTAATGTAGATGCGAAGAGAGGAGTAACTGTAAGGTTGACTGTTTGGGGATTACGTGCACGTTTGTTGGAGTTTCATGTTTAGTTGTTTGTTTTCGATGGGTCTTGGCAGCTCATTCGACTTGTTAGTTTTTTCCATTTGGTCTTGACAGGTTGTTAGGGGAGCGTTTTGCACTTAAAACTGGTTTAACCCCGCAGAGTATGCCGCCTGTCTCCATTGATTTAATTTTTCTGGTTTTAGTTATTGAATAATATTTAAAGTTTGCTGTTTTTAAAGTATGTTGTTTTTGAAGTTAGTTGTTTTTAGTCATTTTGGTTGTTGTCATTTGGTTTAGTTTATTTATCTTCGGATCAGTTCTGTGGTATATATATATATATATATATATATATATTTACCTATATTTATATATATTATAATTTTATATATAATTTATTAATAAATTTATTTTTAATTTATTAACAGAAATATTTATATGAAAAAATATTTAATAACAACTGTATCATTAATTTATTAACACAATTTCCAACTGCGAAAAATTTTTTTTGCAAATTAATTTTTTGCAAATTTTAGCTTCTATAATTGTGAGTTTTTCAATAATTATTTCAAAATTGATTCATTCATGCGTTTTACATGTAATTTGCAGTTTATGCAAATTCACAAATATGCTGTGTAATCTCTCTTTGCATGGAAAATAATGGGAAACTCTCCAATTGCACAAACACTCCAATTTCGGTAGGAGAGTTTATTATTTAAATATGACCACTCTCATTAAATATCATTTCTCTCTTTTAAAACTCTTTTTAAATAGGACCACTTCTAAAACGAACCGTTGATGTTCACACAATTAGTTCAGGTTAGTAACTTATGAGAGATCGTTTAAGGTTAAAATATTTTGGACTACTGACATTCTACAGAAATTCTTACAAATAGTTCTGAAAATTCAAGCACGTACCTTGAGAAAGCGAAACAAAATAGCAATGCTTTATCCTAAACGCTCGAAACAACCTTTCTGTGCATTTCAGTAGACACTCCACTACTGCTGTTGTACATCTACATGGAGTCGCTGGATGCCCACTCTACTCTTTCCCCCGACCCTCTTTGTCCGTAATAACTCAGACCGCGCAATCTCTCCTGACTTTACCTTGCATGAAAACGATTTTTCTTGACAACGATACATTGCGTTTCAAAATACAACTTGCATTTTAGAATATCATTACTATTTTTTTTCTTTATTTATTTATTTATTTATTTTTTGAAAAGAATAATTTACTTCAAAATGCTAACGTAATTTGTCATATCACATTATACTTTTTTTTTTTTTTTTTCTGTAACCGAAATAGCTTACTGCAACATTTTTAGGATATAAATTAATAAGAGAATCTCCTGTAAAATATTTTTAAAGTATTGCGTTTGCAGAGTAAAGTATGATGTAGTCCAGAATTGAATTCAACAGTAAATGTGTCATTTTGTATGATGAATGATGAAAGAATGCTGTGTTTTAAACTTCAGAAATACTCTAGCTACTGGAAAAATTCCACTTCTGGAAGACTCTGCAACCCATTATTTTATAAGACAGAAAACTTTCTTGAACGTGCAATTTTCGTGATTATTTTTTTGTACATGTAACGTATTTTCTCGAGAATGATATATTGTTTTTCAAACACAACTTTCATTTTAGAATATTATTATTTTTGATTTTGCAAAGCATAATTTATTTTAAATTCTAAACATAAACTGTCATTTCACATTATACTAATAAAATTTAGTTTTTTCTTTAACTGAATTGTCTTACTGCTATATTTTTGTAATATAATTTATTGACAAAAGCAATTATTCCAATAAGCTTTGCAATCATTTTGTGAAAAAAAAATAACAAGCGTGAATATTATAAAAATGTTGCATTGGCTTACCATTTCTACAGCAGATGCTTCTATTTAGAAATGCTGAATTTTAAAACTTTTATGCAAAATATATCCGACGAATTTACATTTATTAATATTTAACGTTAATATGTATAGAGTAATCTTTTATAAGATAAGAGCGATAATAAATAAAGGTAAATATATTGAAACATTTGCTTACTACCTTGAAATGGATTCTTGTTTTTTTTATTATATTTTACTAATTTGTTTTAAACAATATTTATAGATTTAAAATTTCCAATAATTATAACAGTAAGTAAAGGAAGGGTAAAGTGACTAGTGAAGGCAAAGTAGCTATTTGCTGTTTTTCCGCTGTGTAATGTCCCCACCACGTTGGAAATGTGCAATACAGTCATCACAGATGCTGGTAATATTGTCTGCGATTTTGAACCGTAAGGCTACATTTTTCTAGTTTTAAATTCATTTTACTTTTTTTCGTATTTTTGATTTTAGGCAAGTGGTACAATTTCTTGATTATAATTAAATAATATGTACTCTTATAATTATTTCGTCTTATGCTATACGACCAGTGTGAAATAATCTTTTAAATGATGGATTTTGAAAAACGCTGAGTCACGTAGCTAAAACACAATTATTGCAATCGTTTTATTCAGGGCAAAGTGGCCACAGAGAGATCGGGCATAATGGCCTGATGTCTATTTTGCCCGGAAACGACTTCTTATTCATTGTTCATAACAAAATACTATTCAAAATCGATTTTCTTAGAAAGAAAGAAGCCTGGTCGGGTCAATAACTTCATCAGTTAAAGGCTTACTCATAGGAAGATTTCATTTGCAGTCTGCATGTTTGTTGGGGAACTTTTATTCCTGGGGGGGGGGGGGGTTAGACCATAAGGGAGTCTTGACCCACACTTGAATTTTCATATTTAAAATAATTTCAGAGTTTTGCGAATAGGTAACAACCAAAGCTACTGGAATGCTGAAACAATTGTCTTTGTTCATGCAGATAATTCAAACAGCTGAGGAAAAATCAGTCGTGAAGAGTTGTTCAACTAAAATGTGAATTTTTTTTTCAAATATTTTGTAAGAATTTTCTTGATAAAATATATAATTGAAATTTAAGTAAGTAGGTTTTAAGTAATACAGGAATATTGAGGCTTCATTAGAGGCATAAAAATTGTACAATAAATTAGACTTAGATAATTTGGTATTCTTTAAAATGTAGCTATGCTGAGAGGCTCAACCCAGTCAATGTGAGGGAGAGTTGGCAAGATGGTCAATGCTCCCTTAACTAAGTTTTTTTTTTTGGAAATCTTTTTATTTATTATACGCCTACATAATAAAGTGTAAATGGTTATATTGGTAAAATAATTTAAATGTATTCCGTAAAGCTGTAGTAAAATGCGGAGATAGACATAAAAAGTTTTAAAATGGATTAAAGGAAAGTGTGAAAAATTGCTGTAGAATAAAAGGAAAATTTAATGAACTTTTAATCGAAAAGTTTATAGGAAATTTCATTTCATGCAAATAATAATCACAGTAGGTAAATATAAAGAATGGAAAAGACTAGAAAAGAAGAAAGCTGCAGCCTTAAGAAATGTTTTTACGCCAATATAAAAGAACATGGCATTGTTCAAAACTTTAAGAAAGTACGTAGACCAATTTCACCAAGATGAACACAATGAGATGAAGCCAAACTATGTGGCAGCTAGTGTTGCCAGGTCTAATGTCGCAAAAAGCGGGTGTTTATTCGTAATTTTTCTCCTGTATTACAGCTAAGCTGGTTTGTTTACACATGACATTTGCCCAACTAATTTTTAATAATAATTAAACCAAGTAGCATAAAGTTATTCTGATTTTTTTTAACTTATTTTATTTCCCAGAAAAAATATTTCAGTATAAAATAAAGTCGGTCAAGACTTCAATGTGTGTGAAACCTTGACCCATTATTTTCTCATGATTACAATCAATAAGTTTTTTATATATTACACAAATGTCGCAATTTTTTGGATAACAGGTTGTATAACGAATAAAATGATATATAAAACTTTATTCTATGTTCAATATTTAAAAAATAAAATCTCAATTTGCAAAAAAATTGGTCAACCCTCCTCAGTCTCCCCTATTTTGTCACGATTTATTGCTTAAAATATTACAAAACATAATACTAATTTTTAATTTCCGTTAACTTTAGCTTGTGTTGATTAAATATACAGTCTGAATCAATGTGATTTGTTCATTTTCCTTTGTTGCCCACTTTGCAAGTCGGGCCAAATGGACATTTCGCATTTTTTTTTTTTTTTTTTTTTTTTTTTTTTAAGTAACGTGTAGATTATAAAATAAATTTTTCAAAAACTAAATGCTATTGAAACTACAGTTATGACAGTTACTATTGGTATTTGTTTCTAGTTTCTAGAACTTTATTGATTGTAAAAGGAATCATTAAAATTCATCAAACCTTAAAGTGGCCACTTTTTCTTTTTCCACTATATATATTTAGAATTTGGCATAAAAATTCATCTACCTCACTAAAATGTATACAGAATGAGAAAATTTGCTACATTAGATCAAATTTCTACCAATGCCTGTTATATGTCAATATGTTCCTTATATTTGCTTAAAAACATTCGAAAGTAATGAACCTTTCTTTAGCAAGTTATGCAAAAATATTTTTTGATTTAAAAATATTTTTGTATTTCTTTTTATGTCATTATGAATGATGAATGAGAAAAGAATGCGATATTTTAAACTTTAGGAATGTACTCCCTTTTAAGATATTTCATAATTTGACGAGTCTGAAACCCATCATTTTATATGAAGGCAATCTCTCTTAAAGAAACTCTTTTCAAGAATAAAATATATGAAAGATGTTGTTACTGCAAAACTAATACAGTATATATTCAATTGCTATACGTATATCAGCAAGTTATTCAATTTTTTTAAAGCATATTTAAAAAAAAAATAAATGAGGACGTGAGTTTCAAAACTCGCCTTATCAAGAAAGTTAATATTTGGGAAATCACGAAAAACCTCTGACTGCGTCCATTAATTTTCATTTTAAACCAAGTTTTTATCATGCCAGAAATACACGATAAATCTAGTTTATTTGCAGATTGAACCTTTTGTTTTGACGCAAGTTCAACAATAAAAAAAAATTATAGAGAAAACTCTATTTTTTAAACTTTGGATAAGGAGACATTTGAAACTCGCGTCCTCATATATACAGGGTGATTCATAAATATCGAAAAAATAAGCTATCTTCTTAAATATTGCCCCTAGGCACATACTTCCAATTGAAAAGTTTCATAAAAAAGGTGCAAAATTTAATGAGATAAGTTTCAACTCCATGAGGGGTCTATATGAGAAAATACAAAAATTAAATTTTTATACAGGCCCCGTAGAGTAAAATTCCCAATTAGGAAAATTTTCCTTATCTATTCCTGAATTAAACACAAAACAATTCATCTCGATATCTTTAAAATTCGCAGAGATATCAAAATCCAAAATTCATGACTTACACCATTTATCCATGCCTCTGAGCGAAGAGTGTTTGACTCATTTTGAATGCAAGATAGGGATCAGCCACAAATTGTACATTATTAAAAGTCGATATAAGACAGTGCCTCTCCTTTGGAAATAAAATAGGCAGCGTATAGTTTTTACGTTAAACTCGTTTTCAAAGTATGCTGGTGGCCTGCACTAGACGTCTGCACGGGTCAAAATATCTAGGTCCGGTCCCGAACCGACCCATAGGAAAAAAAGTTCAGTCATGCCTGGAAAAAAGTTCAAATCGTAGCCTGGCCCGACCTGACTGAATTTCTACATAGTTTCTTACATCGATATGGTTAAAAGTTGTTTCGTATGGAGGAGTTCTAACCAAAAATGCTTATTATATCTTTTTTTTTTTTCATGTTTATAATAATTATTTTCAAAGAAGTGCCAAAAGCTGTGATTATTTGTTTTATTAACGAATCTCTATTTATATGTAAGTTTTTCATTTCTCCTTTAATAACGTTAATCCATATTCCATGTGTTAGAAACAATGAAAAATGCTATAAAGTAAAATCTTTTAAGATGAAATCACATAGGAAAGAAAAAAAAAGCGTTATAGACAAGTTCCCTTCTTAGGAGTTGTAAATGTAGTCTATTTTTTCTCAGGTATTATTATATTCATTTTCCATGGATCAACAGATTTTTCCGTTTAAGAAAGGATTTCGTCATAGGCAGATTATTTTCACTAGTTTTACTGTATTTTAAAATTTTTTGCCTTAAAATCTATTATACTTTAAAAATATGAATTTTAGCATTTTATTGTAAAATAATGGCCATTTAAAAATATATGCATTTGTTGTAAGGGTTTTTGGGCTGAGGCAAATTTTAGTTATTTTTGCACGGGTTAGGTTGCTCAGAGATAATGATTTTAATATGGATTGTCTCGAGACCGGGGCTGAAAATTTCGCCCAGGGGAGACCTAGGAATAAGGAAGCCAGTCCCGGTTCGGTATAACCAGTCGCCGAGAGGTTCTGCTCTCTTACTGGGTTCGAAGTGGCTGAGAGGTTCTGCTCTCAAAGCTGGTAGACGGGAGGTGCTGGGTTCGATCCCAATCGCGCCCGTCGGCCTAATCGTTCGGAGTTTTCGTGGTTTTCTTCGAGCCTTGGATTTCCAAGCGTTAATACGGGTTAGGTTCCCTTAGAAAGACCCCCACGAAGGGCACTCCCCCTGGGCCTATATCCCTCGTGCAGATAATTGGCCGTCATAAATACAACCAACCAACCTTACTGGGTTCGAACCCAATCGTGTCCTTCGGCCCAATCGTTCGGAGTTTTCAGTGGTTTTCTTCGAACCTTGGATATCCTTGCGTAAATACGGATTAGGTTCCCTTAGAAAGACCTCCACGGAAGGCACCTCCCCCGTTTCGGGCCCACATCCCTCGTATAGATAATTGGACATCATAAATCACACCAACACCCGCTTCGGTATGAAAAAATACGATTATCCCGGCCTGGCCGAGTCTTCAGAAAAAAAGTTGCCAATCCCGTGTCTGGTCTGTCTCCAGTATACAGACTTTTTTATCGGCCGCGCCGGGGCGATAAAAAGCCTGAATTTGTAATGGCTAAAATTATGAAAACTTTTAATTGGCATGTTTGAAAAAGCATCGTTTCAAATTCTACATTAAACATTTATTTATGGACATTTAAGTAGTACTAAAAGGTGGTGGAAACGGCAAAAGTTAAACTGAATCGGAAGTTTAAGCTACCGAAAGAAGTGACTTTTTCACATGCAATTTTTTAAAATGCATTTAAATATTTTATTAGGAGCCAATCAATGTTTAAAACTTTAAATACGTTTTTCTGTATGATGCTTTTTTAATCGTAAATTAAAAAGGTGCATCTTAGAACATGTCTTTTTTGATTATTTTACATTAATTTTGTTTCGGCAAATTGAAAAAAAAAATACTTTTGAAAGTATGATATTTTTAAAAATAAGTTACATATTTTTTAAAGCAAATATTTTTAATATTTTTTAAATTAAAATTAAAAAAATTCCTGAAACAAAACTAAAATAATACTTTCCTCATTAATTAAATGAAAAAAATTGAAATCCGATGAATAATGTTTCGAGTTATAAAGATTTTAAATTAAATCCGCTTAAAAAAAAAATACTAAACATTTAAATTTTTAAAAAACTTTATGCGAAATATTAGGATTTGATTTTGTTTGCAAATTATACGGTTAATCATCACAAAAGAAGAAAAATAAATCAAAATTCTAGCTCAACAAATATATTTTTTACTTTTTTCCTAGAACTCTTAAACTAACATTGTTTCTTCGATTGCACGCATTTCAATTTGTATCTAATCCCTTAAAACTTGAAGAATTATTTAAACGGCCATAACTCTGCGAGTTTTTCAGATATGACGATGCAATTTTTCGTGCTTGATTCAGGAATGGATAAGGAAAGTTTTCTTGATTGCAATTTTTACACTACGGGGGCCGTATAAAAATTTAATTTTCATATTTTTTTTCAAATAGACCCCCTATGGAGTTGCAACTTATATCATTAAATTTTCCACCTTTTTTATGAAACTTTGCAATTGGAAGTATGGGTCTAGGGGCAATATTTAAGGAAATAACCTATTGTTTCGATATTTATTAATCACCCTGTATATCCTTTATAAATCAATACAAATTATCATCAACAATAGTGAATATTATCTATTATGATACATTACAGTATCTTCTTCATTCTGGATTCTAAAAATTACTTTTTGAAACATTATTTTTTATTATTAATAGTATCTTATATATTTTTAAATATATAAGAAAGTTTAGATAAATGTTTAGCTTTAGCATTGTTATATGTATATATATAAATAAGAGCGGTGTTCAAGTGAAAGTGATTCGAGGTGTGTATATATGAGATGTGCAGTGACAGAAATAAGACATGTAGAAACAACAATACAATGTAGAAACAACAATATTTATTGAGTGAAATGCATATAATTTTTGTTTAAAAAAATCACCCATGGGGTTTAGGTTGGCGTCCAATTGCTTAGGAAAGTTATTAATTTCGTCCGTCAAGAATGATGTCTGTTGGGAATGCTGGAACAATATTGTGAACAGTACCGATGGAAACGTTGAACTCAGCTGCGACGTCACGAATGCTTCGACGTCAATTTCTCTTGATTGCAGTGTAAATGTCCGTAATCAGCTTCTCTGTCAAAACTTTGTGCGCCTGACCGGTCAGCGGCAAACCGTTGTCTCTTGTCGATTGTCGCTAATCATTCTGGCCCACCTCGTCACCATGGGCTTTGACAAACATGTGTCACCGTACACAGCCTGTTTTCTGCGATGTATATCTACCAGCTTACAACATTCCAGTGTTAAAAACTTAATTACAGAATTTCAAAATATTTAGTCACTTTTATCATAGATGGCCCCTTAAACCACCATTTTGCCGTTTTTTAAGCATAATTTGAAAACTACTTGGAAGAAAAATGTGAAATTTTGGATTTCCATAAAGCAGGACTTAATAAATCTAAATCCATCAAAAAAAAATTAGGTTGCAATTTATAATTTTTTCGAATATTAATTTCATGATTCATAATTCATATCATAAAATTATAAAAATTGCAAATTCAGCGTACTTATGTTTGGGCAGATTAACTTTATTGCTACACAAAAATTAGCTCATTAGGAGCATAATTTCAGGAGATATAAATAAAAATATGAAAATGTAATTTAACATTAGAAGTACTAAATTTTGAATGTCTATAATTCAAAAACTTATCATTCGAATGATTTGAAATTTGGTTTCTAGGCATATTTTGAACCTAAGATTTAAAATATCTCGTTAAATTTGGGTATTGCCATTGAAAAAAAATGAAGTTTGGATTCGTTTTAATATGTATATGGCCCCCTAAGCAAATTTTATACACACCATTTAAAAGTAGACTTTATTTCCAATCGTCCGGTACCGATAACTTTCGTCTACGATAATTTGTTGAGGAGTTAGTAGGGGGTGTTTACCTTTTTTTTTTTTTCCACGACTGTACATACACCTTCATTACCGCGTTTGTTTCACGAAAATACATCGGAAACTGTTCGCATGATACGCATCGAATCACTTTCATTTGAACACGCCTTATATATATATATATAACCATTATAGAATATTATAATTCATCATCCTTTTAAATGAAAATTAATAAATTGAGTATCAATACATGGCACAGACATTATACATATTAAATCTGGATCAAAAATTATTAAATTAACTAATCACAAATGATTTTTTTTATACCTAGATTCCAATCACTTATATTTGAAGTATTAAAAAAATTATAACTAAAATTGGCGAAAGGAACATATCAACAGAAACACGAATGACTAAAAAGAACAAATAAATAAAGATATATATGTAGGAAGTCATAAATATTTGAAATATTTTGTAAATATTTTGAAATCTTTTGTAGCTAAAACAATTTAACCAATGAAAAAAGACCAGAAATAATAATTAATTGTCAGCATCAACAAGTCCGTTGCTCGAAATGTATGATCTGAAAATTGAAAATTCATTAAATCAATAAGAAAAGCTACAAAATGAATAAAAAAAAGTGAGAACAATTATGAATAAAATAGGAACTAATGATTCGTCATACGTTTTGAAGGGCAATATTACGAAATCATTAGTAAAAAACGGTTAATTTCTGAGGTAGGAATGATAGACAACCGCTTAAATGCATATATATATAGCACATTATGTATGACATATTTATTTTTAACCGTTTTTGAGCTTATATACAAAGCAAACTTTTGCAACATTAGATAATTTTTTTCAATACGTACTCTTTTGTTTATATTTTTTAAACAATTGAATCCAATGAACTCTTTCTTTATCAAGATATCCAGAATACATTTTCCATTGACTTAAAATTATTTTTGTATTTCTCTCCCCTACTTTTACTCTAAAGCAAAATCTCCGGTGAAATATTTTTGAATTATTGGATCTGCAGAACAAAAGAAAATGTGGGCCAAGGTTCGCTTTGAAAGTGAATATGTCATTATGAATGATGAATGAAGAATGAATGCTATATTTTAAACTTCAGGAATGTTGTTGCTTTTAAGATATTTTATATTTTGACGAGTATGAAACCCATCATTTTATATGAAAGAAATCTCTCTTAAGAGAGCATTTCTCAAGAATAAAATATATGTGTGAAGGATGTATTTACTTCAAAAATGGTACAATGCGTTTTAAAATATAATGTTTATATAAGCATACTAATAAATTCCTTCATTGAAAGAATATTTAAAAAATTTTAAATGTACTATCCTAATCTATCTTTTTATTATTTTAATTAGAAGAATATTATAAAATATTTTTAGAATAAAAAATGATGTAAAAATCCCTGTATTCCTATAAATTTTGACAGTCGTTTTCTCAATAATTATTCCTCATATAATAAGGTTAGAAAACTACATTGAAAAAATAACCAAAATTGAAAACATTAAGGGGACCGAGAAAGCAAAATTCAACCAAGAAATCGATTTTTACTTTTTAATATCATTAGATAGTTTAAACTTTTATCTTTTTAACGATGTGTCAAACTTGTTAGTATATATAAAAAAAATAAGCGTTGGAATTATTCATTCTTTCTAAGGGTACTTCACAGCGTAATGGCCATTTAAATCTTTAACTTTTTCTCAGAACTTGGATTTTTCATGTTTATGTACCTTTTTTTCAATATCTATTAAACTTAAGAACTCAGATTTTTATTTAATACGTATATTATGTAATATTGTATACTTTAACACAGGGATTTAAGGATTTGTTGATAATTATTTATTTTAGGCAGTGAAATTTTACCAAAAATGCTAATTTAAAAATGACTTTCAATAAATAATTAATAATTAATTTTGAGTTTCACTTAGAAAGAAAATGGTCTGTTAAAATACGTAAATCATGTTATTCTAACTGCTCTGAGAAATCTATACCTCTATCTTTCACCATTTCTGAGGAAAATGTACATAAATTTGGTGAATTTAACATTGCGGAGATAGGGCTTTCCCGGTTCCCTTAAAATTCATTGAAATTTAAAATACCGAATATTGTAAGTAAAGAAAAAATTGTATATATCTAATAACTTTAATAATTTACAGACTTATTGGGAAAATGTATAAAATGTTCTAAAAGCAGTACTCATATATGGCAACAACACTTGATTTAACCACTGATTACCGCATATATTTTCAAACTTTGGAGTGCAACATATACAGGGTGTTTCAGCATAGCGGTTACAAAGTTTCAGGAGAGATAGATTACACCTAGACAGCGGGAAATGACATAGCAATGCATGGTCGGAAACGCTTTCCTGGCGCGGTAGTGACGACACAAAACACAAGAAAGACATTACACGAATAAGAGGAGAAAACATGTTTATTATCCTTAGTACAGCAAAAATGCTGGAACAATGCTTGACAGTGCTAAGGAACAGGTTGCACACATCGTGGCAGCTTCTAAGGACGTCCGGGACACAGGTGGTATTTTTGAGAACATTAGATCTCCCATGCTTCGGAGAAGTGGTGGCATCACGGCTCAGAGTCCTAATTTCAGATAATTTCTTTTGTGACGATCGTTGTGTCTCTCTTTTGTTTTTATTTGTAATTTTTTCTGAATTAAGAATAATAAAAATGTTTACTCGCACTGCTCTAATCCTTCCGCTCTTGTGTTTCGTGTCGTCATGATGCCAGGAAAGCGTTTCTGATCACGCATTGTTATGTGATTTTCCATCGGCTAGGTGTACTCTAACTCTCCTGAAACTTTGTAACCGCTGTGCTGAAACACTCTGTATATATTCAAGCACAATATAAATTCAATTTAAATTCAATTTTTTAAAAATTAATTATAATAAATTCAAAAGCTCAGAAAAACTTTTGAATTTATCGTTGAAATATATCCCGTAATTCGTATATATTCTATACAATCTTAATGATTTTCGTTTGATCCGTATTAAACATAAATTTTTCACTTTTTCAAATTTAAATTTTTGTAATTATTCAGACTTTTGCATCAAATAAATAATAATTACGAAATATTCTTTGCTGACAATTTGTCCAGAACACCGACAAAACTTTGCCTGAACTATTATCACTACACTAGCTGCCCTTGGCGACCAGCTTGGTCTCCTTTAAATCTATGCTAAGCATTGTATATTGTTACTTTTATTCATAATTGAATTTACTTGCTCAAATCGGAACATTCTGATACAGAAATCATGAACTCGGTATTTTTATGTTAGCCGAGTGCAGGTGACAAATCGCCAAACATTGTACCCGTCGTATTTTTTTCTTATTTCATTAATTTCATTTAAAATATAATACTTTCACTCATTTTATTTAAAATGCATAACTTTAATTTAAAACTGAAATACTTAAAATTTATGACTCTCAATTTTCTCTTATTTCTTTAAAGAAAAAAAAAGAAGAAGAAGAAAAGTAATAAATAATACCATAAACTATGACATTTAATTTCAACATCAAAGCTTTGTTTTAATTTACCTCACGAAAAATTGTTTATGATGGTCGCAGGAGATGGACTATTATAATACCGGTGATATGATGGCGATGGAACAATACTTGGAGATTTATCTCCTGCGCCTGGCTAACATTAAATTACCAAATTGGCTGTTTGGCATATAAAAAGTGAAGCGGTCAGCCCGGAACTATTGATGACAGTCACATGACTTAGGCTATTATTATAGAGATGTACTTCTGCATAATTACAGTGTGTGTAAAAACTTTAAGGGCAGCAAAAAGTTGTAAAAATTTTGATAAATTTAAAATGCGACAAGCGGAATGGTAATTTAATGTTAACCATAAAGTGGAAATACTAATATAAAAGTCAACAGAATGTATCTGTGTCCTTTTTATTGCGAAAAAAATCCTAATTATGCACAAAAACAATATTTTTGACTGTGTAAAAACTATAAGGACACCAGTATTTTTTTAATGGAAATGTTATATAGAATTATTATTAAGGATCGACCGAAACATGTTTTTAAGGCCGAAACCAAAACCGAAACAGAATTTTGGAGATCTTCCTATTTTCGGCCGAAAACGAAAACGAATATGTCCAAAAAAATGTTTATTTAAATTGTATGTGTTAAAGTAATTAATCCATACAGAAATATATTATTAATTAATTATACGTATTTATTAAATATGTATAAAAATTAATTAATTATGCGTTAACAACGAAGTTCATAGCAATAAATGGTCTCAAAATCGATGACAAGTGTTGAAATTTTCCGAAGGAAGAAACGAGATTTTTGGAATACGATAGTTTCGGTCCAAAATCTGAGTTTCGCCGAAAATTCGTTTTCGGTGAAAACTATCAGTATTCCCAAAATCTCGTTTCTTCCTTCGGAAAGTTATTGCTATCAACTTCGTTGTTTGTATTTATCAGTCATGACTAACTCATGACTTTAATGCAGATTATAAAGCAAGCAATGCGTATATAACTAAACTTTTTCACTAGCTCATTAAAAACTGCAGTCATAATAGTAATACAAAATTTTCAGTTTGAAACCGCAGATGTGTTTCGAATACTCTTTGAGAAAGTTCTAGTATTACAAATGATCATTTACAGAAATCATTATAAAAGATAAATCGAGGTGTGTATACATAAATCTAAAATATTTCTTAATTAAATGAAATTTGTATAATGAGAAAACCTTTCTATGTCATTGGTGAATTAATTACGTTTCAGTTTATATATATAAAAAAATGTTTTCGATCTAAGGTACAGCGAGACAATTTAGGCTACACGTATAATTAATTAATAATTATGTATATTTAATAAATACGCATAATAAATTAATTTTTATACATATTTAATAAATACGCATAATTAATTAATAATGTATTTATGTATGTATTAATTACTTAAAAAAATTTTTTTGGACATATTCGTTTTCGTTTTCGGCCGAAAATAGGAAGATTCTGTTTTGTTTCGGTTTCGGCCTTAAAAACATGTTTCGTTCGATCCTTAATAATAATTCTGTATAACATTTCTGTAAAAAAAATACTGGTGTCCTTATAGTTTTTACACAGTCAAAAATAGGGGTTTTTTGCATAATTATGATTTTTTGCAATAAAAAGGACACGGATACATTCTGTTGACTTTTATATTAGTATTTCCACTTTAGGATCAACAATATATTACCATTTCACTTGTCGCATTTTTAATTTATAAAATTTTTTACAATTGTTTGCTGTCCTTATAGTTTTTACACGCACTGTATATAGATTATATATTCAATTTCCTTACGTTACACTAGAATATATATATATATATATATATATAGGGGAGACTAGGGAGGGTTGACCATACGGAAGGCTTGACCCACCCATCAGTTTTCATATTTAAAAGAACTTCAGAGTTTTATCAATAGGTGTCAGCCAAAGCTACTGGAATGCTGAAACAACAGGCTTTGTTTCATACTGCTAATCGAAATAGGTTTGGAAAAAATCAATTGTGAAGCGGTTTTAATCTAAAAGTTGTGCTTTTTAGAAATATTTTGTAAACTTTTTTTCAGCTAAAATATATCATTGAAATTTCAGTAAGTAGGTTTTAAGTAATGCAGAAATATCAAGCTTTCATTCCGGGCATAAACATTGTACAGTAAGTTAGGCATAACATAACAATGTGCTATTCTTTAGAAAAGGGCTATTTCGGGAGGCTTGGCCCAGTCAATGTGAGGGAGGGTTGACCAGATGCTGAGAGATGCTCTTAATTAAGTGTTTTTGGAAATATTTTTATTATACACTGTGCATAATGAAAGGTTAATGGTTATACATAAAAAAGGATGTAAATTTATTCTATAAAGCTACAGTAAAATGGGGTAATGAAAAGGAAAAATGTTTAAAACTAATTAAAGAGAGATGTGAAAAATTGCTATAGTATCCACTGCTAGAAAAAAAAATTAATGAAATATAAATTTGAAATTTGAGAAGAACATTTCTCCATCTAAATATTACTTACAATAAGTAGATAGGAACAGAGGAAAAGATTAGAAAGTATTAAAGCAGCAGTCTTAACCCTTTCAGGGTTAGTGGTATGTTTATGAAACCACTCAATTTTAATTCCAAAACGCCACAATGACACCAAAATTTTGATAAAATATTTTCCATTTAATATATATGTAAAATATAGCCTTTTTCTTATTTACAAATTAATTTGTTCATAAATTCCGGTGTCGGTCATTTATTTCAACATTTTAGTACTGAAAATACTTTGCCTCGGCAAGGGTTAAAAGATGTTAATGATAAGGTAAGTGCTCATGCGGTTGCAAAAGAATATTGCATTGATTGAAAAATTTTAGGAAGGTATGTGGAGAAATCTCACGAGGATGAATACAGTAAGATGAAGTAAAACGTTGCGACAACTAGAGTTGTCAGGTCGAGTGCAATAAAAAGTAGGATAAGGAGACAAAAAAAGTGGGACAATGGCTCCTAAATCCGGACATAATAATACATGAAATCGTATAGAAACATGAAAACGGAAACTGTCTCTAACAAAACGCTGTCTTAAATGTTAAAATTTCATTTTTTCCTGCTTTACAAATCACTCAGACAAAATAATCAGACATAATCATATTTAAAAATAAAATTTTCTCTTGTGACTTCGATTGCGTCTAAACATATTTTCAAAAATATTTTTTATAATAATTAAAGCATGTAGCATAAAGTTATTTTGATTTTTCTAAACCGATTTTATTTCTCTTCACAAATATTTCAATATAAAACAAAGTGGGTCAAGCCTCCCATACAGTGGGTCAACCCTCCCAAATGTGGGGAGCCTTGACCCATTATTTTCTCATGAATAAAATAAATCATTTTTCAAATTTCTTATATATTACACTTATGTAGCAATTTTATTTTGATAACTGGTTGTATAACGAATTAAATGTTATATAAAACCCTATTCTAGTGCAATATATAAAAAATAAAAAATCATTTTGTAAAAAGTGGGTCAACCCTCCCTAGTCTCCCCGCTTTATATATATATATATATGTGTGTGTAGTTTCTTCATCTACGAAAATAAAATATAATCACGTACGAAAATACGCAATAAGATCTTTCTAGTCTTCCATGATTCCAAAAAGCGTTTTTTTTATCATTTCAAGCCTCTGAAACCAATATGTTTTCGAGATTTAAAGAAGCATTTAAAATATACATATTTTTCTGAAACTGATTGACGGAAATATGCTCGGGTAGGATTTATAGCGTCTTAATCAGTTTTCTGAAACCGAATTATTCGTTTATAGGATACTATCAATTCTCAATTAAACATTTCTAGTTGCGCAGATGAAATAATGACTATTGCGTTGATACTAGCAAAATAATGACAATTTTATCCTTAATTTTGTGAATTTATCATGTTTGTCCCCACAACATGCATATTGAATAGGATAAACTTGATTCGAAAATTGATAGCATCCGAAAAGCGTTTTTTATTTTTATTTTTTTTTTATTTTTATTTTTTTTTTTATTTCAAGCCTCCGAAACCAATATATTTTCGAGATTTAAAGAAGCATTTAAAAAATATAAATTTGCTGAAACTGATTCACGGAAATATACTCGGGTAGGATTTATTGCGCCTTAACCAGTTTTCTCAAAACGAATTATTCGTTTATAGGATACTATCAATTCTCAATTAAACTTCTTTAGTTGCGCAGGTAAATTAATGACAATTGCTTTAATACTAGCGAAATAATGATAATTTTATCGTTAACTTTGTGAATTTATCATGTTTGTCTCCACAACATGCATATTGAATAGGATAAAGTTGATCTGGAAATTGATAGCATTCGAAAACCGTTTTTTTTTAACATTTCAAGCCTCCGAAACCAATCTATTTTCGAGATTCAAAGAAGCATTTAAAAATATATATTTTGCTGAAACTGATTGCCGGAAATATACTCGGTTAGGATTTATAGCGCCTTAATCAGTTTTCTCAAACCGAATTATTCATTTATAGGATACTATCAATTCTCAATTAAGCATTTTTAGCTGCGCAGATGAATTAATGACAATTGCGTTAATACTAGCAAAATAATGATAATTTTATCCTTAATTTTGTGAATTTATTATGTTTGTCTCCACAACATGCATATTGAATAGGATAAAGTTGATTTGAAAATTGATTGCAGCCGAAAAGCGTTTTTTTTTTTTTTTTTTTTTTTTTTTTTTTTTTTTTTTTTATCATTATCATTTCAAGCCTCCGAAACCAATATATTTTCGAGATTTAAAGAAGCACATAAAAAAGATATATTTTGCTGAAACTGATTGACGGAAATATACTCAGGTATGAGTTATAGCGTCTTAATCAGTTTTCTCGTCGTTTATAAGATACTATCAATTCTCAATTAAACATTTTTAGTTGCGCAGATGAATTAATGACAATTGCGTTAATACTAGCAAAATAATGGTAATTTTATCCTTAATTTTGTGAATTTATCATGTTTGTCTCCACAACATGCATATTGAAAGGACAAAGTTGATTTGAAAATTGATTGCATACGAGAAACCTATATTTCGGAGACACGGATTCGGAGACATGGATCAATTTCCAATCCATGGAGTACATGCTCTTTGGGTGTGTCGCAAATGTAACTTTTGAACGATGCAAAACGTTTGAATTCCAATAAGTGTTATTTATTCTTTAGCTTGTGGATAAAGAATCGCATTAATACCTTATGATAAAACAATTAGATTTAAAAAACTAATTCATACACCACAAAAAGAACTCAGAAACAATTTTGATAATCAGTTGCAGCAAAATGTATTTATAAATGCATGTTTAAATCTCGAAAATATATTATTTTCTGGGGTTTCTAAAGATAAAAAATGCTTTTCGGAAACTTGGGTAATTCGGAAGAGATCATTGTATATTTTGGTTTTGGTTGTATGTTTTAATGTCACAAAAAAGTAGTATATTTAATCAATATTCAAAATCCGGTATGAAAATTATTAAAACATTAATCGTTACACATCAATTTATGTTAAAACTATTTAGAAATTGTTATACTTCAGCGATGAATAATATCACGATAAAAGGTTAAAAGTTATTTAAAAAGAAAATAATTAAAGATATCTGGAAAAATTTTACAGTGATAAATCAGGTCGGCATCTAGAATGATGAATCATGATAGGTACGGCAGGGAAGGAGAATGCTTTAAAATTTTGGAATATATTATTTCTGATCCACGGAACACATGTTCTTCGGGTGTGTCGCAAATGTAACTTTTGAAAGATGGAAAAAGTTTGAATTCCAATAAGTGTTATTTATTCTATATCTTGTGGATAAAGAATCACATCGATAACGTATGATAAAATAAATGTTATAATATGAAACCATATATTTTCAAGACTTAAAGAACAATTTTCAAATATATATACAGTCGAACCTCGTTATCCCGATACTCTAATGGCCAGAAAAAAGTGTCGCCATAAGCGGAGTGTCGCGGTAACCGGAGTTGGAGAAAAATATGTTTATAGAAAGCTGTATTTTTAATTAATTTAAGACAGTTTTCAATTCATAACTGTTCTTGAAGTTTTAAGCAATAAAACATTATTATTATACAAATTAAACACAAAAACAAAATTGAAAAAAAAATCAGATTTATGATGACTTGTTTTTAATTGTTACATGAAATAATGGTGAATTAAGGTATTCTTATCCCTAGATGTGCTTACTATAATTCTTTTTGCAATATTATATAATGCATTGTAATTAATATTCGTTGTTTCAGAAATGGATGTTAGATAATTTCTGATCATTTCAATGCAATGCAATGCAATGCAATGCATCGGTTTTAGTCGGATTAAAAACGCCGTGTAACCACAGGAAAGTTCCGCTGACCAAAGCAAAAAGACCGCGTGTAGACTGATACGTCTATCTGAAGCTTAAGTGAGTCATTCATAGTGCGTGGCTTTATTTATTCAGATAAAGGATTGAAGTAAAATTTCTCATTTATCTCAATGGGTATTTTAGGCACTTTTGTGACAAAGTTTGGCTAAGATGTTTCTTACCGCTTAATTTCCGTGCTTATAAGATGGATTATGAAAAATGGACAATTTTCCTAAGCCGTCGGGATATCCGGAGTTGTAAATTATTTAACGACGTAAAATCCGGAGTTTATTTACATTAAAATCATATACAGAAAATCGGGACTTTGTGAAACTGACGTCATAAGCGGGGTGACGTGAAAACCGAGTGTCGAGATAACGAGGTCCGACTGCATATATGTATTTTGTTATCAATATTTTGTTATAAATATAAAGAATGCTTCTCCAAAATTTGGGTTATTCGGAAGAGGTCATTGTATATTTTGGTTTTGGTAATAAAATAAATGTTATATTATGAAACCATATATTTTGAAAACTTAAAGGACAATTTGAAAAAAAAAAAATATTATTTTGTTATAAAGATAAAGAACGCTTCTCGAAAACTTGGGTAATTCGGAAGAAGTCTTTGTATATTTTGGTTTTGATTATATAATAGCTTCTGGATTAAGGAACATTTGTCTTTTCTACAGTGTACGTTTTAATATGTCATGAAAAGAAATAGTATAACATAACAATATTCAAAATTCTATCTAAAAATCCTTAAAACATAAATCATTACACACCAATTTTTTTAACAAGTATTTACAAATTTTTATACTTCAGCGATGAAAAATATCACGATTAAAGGTTAAAAGTTATTTTAAAAGAAAAGAATTAAAGATATCTGGAAAATTTTTCTTGTGATAAATCGGGTCGGTATCTAGAATGACGAATCATGATAGGTACGGTAGGGAGGGAGAATGTTTTAAACTTTTGAAATATATTATTTCTGATCTATGGAGCACATGTTCTTTGGGTGTGTCGCAAATGTAACTTTTGAAAGATGGAAAAAGTATGAATTCCAATAAGTGTTATTTATTCCTTAGCTTGTGGATAAAGAATCACATTAATAACGTATGATGAAATAAATGGTAAAACATGGAACCATATATTTTCTTTTCTAGTCATACTTATTGTATTTATATTAAATAATATTTGAAGCTGACTATACTTTTATTTAGAAAGTAGTTCGCTGTTTTATTGACATATCATTTATAAAATTTAAAATATTTAATCACATACAGTGAACAGCTGTATTAAATTATTTTTCTTTCTTTGTTAAACATATGCAAGGCTCGCAGCGTTCCTAAAATTTTCACACTTTCCTACCGCAATTTTAAAACGATAATATTTATTGTAAGATTCCATTGTAGATGTCAAAGGAATTTGTCATGAAGATTTTTGATTTAAAATACTGGTAGCAAAGTGTGAAAATTTTAGGAACGCTGCGAGCCCTGCATATGCTTCTCTGTTTTACCCTCTAATGCCCCTGGTATCATACATGCTAACATAAGTGTTGCCAAATTTAGCATTAATTTTAGTATAATATTCCGATATCATACTACAAATTCGGAATAGTTATTTGTTGCTTTATTTAATCAGAGTTATTCCGTGATAAAAAAAGCTAATATTATTATTCGGAATATCTAGCATATATTCTACAAAGATCATTAATGTTTTAAAGTTTACGTTCTTTAATTAAATTGAAAATGGGAAAATTAAAGTTATGTCGTCACAAATCCTAAAAGCAGTAGCAGTGAAAATTCTGAACTATAGAATTTTCTTACAAACGAGTGCTAAAAATGTTAAATATTTGATTGTCAACATATTTTTACTTATTGAGCAAAGCTTGAAGCTTAAATATATAGCTTACACAATAATCTATACTATAAACTCTAAAATTCGTGAAATGTAGGGCGCAGTTAACATGAAAGTGAAGAACTCTTGTAAAACAGATTAGATTGTACAAAAATCGGATGAAGCATTGTTTTTGGTAAGAATCTTGATAAAAGTCATTAACTTGCATAACTTCTTAATCTATACTTCAAGTGGATATACTACACTTAAATTACCTGTTTCTCGTGTACATAAAACTACGGTGGGCATCATTTTGACTCTCGTGAAAAAGGAAGGTTTTTTCATTATGCGATCTCACATGCTTGTAAAATTAAATTCAACCTCAACTAAATACTAATAATTAATTTTAAGAATACTAGTTGCGTAGCAACCCGTTGTGTTGCTTTTGAATTGCATGAGACAATCGATCTTTTTGCGAAAAATGAAATCTTAACTTTATTGTAAATTTAGAAAGCCATTGCAATATTAATTTTATTAAATACAATATTTCAAATAATAAGTTATATTTACAATTTAAGTCAAAACTTTCCCAATGAAAATGCACATATTCTATAACTTTATTTGCCTAGAGCTTTTCGCTCTTCCAAGATTTTGCTTCGAATTTCGGAGTTCGTAGAAATGATGTCATTTGGGTCAACTTATACAAAAATGAATTTGTTTGGACGAATTTATTCAGAAGCATTTTATATTTATGAATTAAAATAAATATTTAAAGAATTATTTTTTTTCTCGCTAAAACTTTTCTCTTTTTTTTCTCGCTTTTTCGCATTTCTAATGTCCGCTTCTGAAATGTTTTATTAGCCATCTTAAGGCTATGGTTGAAAATCTACTTTACGACTTTAAATTAAATGAAAATAACGTACGATGTTTTTTTTTCTTTTGACGTCAACAGAATTTATCTCAATGTTCCAGTCGAGAGTCGAATTCGTGTTTCTAAAATAAACGGATTCCTGAAGCTTGAATATGTGCGAGTTCGTATTTCGCGAAATTTTCTTGAAAATTACAATCATTTTTTCCCTATTTATTCAAATATACGTTAATTTCAATTTAAAAATGATTTTAAACAATGACTTAATAATCCTTGTCATTTTCCCTTTTCTCTCTTTTATCCACAAAAATGAAGCAATTTTAGTTTCCATCATTACAGAAGTGTCATCAAAAATAACGAAAAAATTTATATATCGAAAACTAAGCAAATTTTAAAATTCTACGACCACGTTTAACATCCTCGGACCCATGCGGATAACTGGCGTTAATTTGATCACCCAACATTCCATATTCTATTAGGAACAGCTGTGAAATGCAAATGGACAGTCCCTTTTTAATATAATAGATTGATCAAGTTTTAATTTCGCTATAAAAAATCCCTGCCGGCTCGGGCCTACAGGCGGAGGTAGATTTCGAAGTTAAGTACTAAATTAACCAACAAAATTTAAATCAAGATTAGATATAAACCCAGTTCCTCCACTAAGAATGAGCTCTAGGGAGCTAAACATTTTGTGAAAATTCTAATATACACGATTACACACACGCATGCATATGCAATAGGTTTAAAAAATAGCTAAAGCAAATTCAGAGAACCTCAAAGTGATAAATAAGTTAATATTTCCATAGTCGGGTTTTTTATCATGTTTTAATACGTTTTTCAAACTAACATGACGTTACATATTCACCTGCTGAGGTCCATTTTATTTCTAATATGACGCAATATTTTGTTGTTGTTGTTTAATTCGTCAAACTATTTATTTCATTATGAGTTTTCATGCAGAAATCTTGTTCTAGGAAACTTATGACGTAATATTCAATTTGTTTTCAATTCGTCAAACTATTTATTTGATTTAATTTTTCACGTGAAATTCTCGCAAAAGAAAAGCAATTGTTGTGGTGAGAATTTTATTGCTTTTTTTTAATTGTTGGCAACTGCAATAACGAAAAATATTTATTTTTTCTGTCATTGTTGTGTAAGAGCTCATTTTATCGGAATCATGTTAAGATGGTATTCAAATTTTTGAACACTCCCCATTTCCATTCCCTTGGTCCGATTTTACCCATTTTCAATCCTCGCCGAGATATTAGCCATCTCAAAGTTGTTGGCGAGTTTGAAGACGATCCGTGCATAATTGCGACTTTTATCGTGCGGACAAAATTTAGTACATACATACATACACACACACACACATATATATATAAACTTTTTAGGTGGGGGTGGTTTTGGGTTCCTGGGGTCCTATAATGAAAAGTTATGAAGGAATTTTTTAAAAGTCGCACCATGGTAACGACTACAATAGGTAGTATTTCTTACGAAATCTACCTCAAAATTAGTCAGGGACAAATGCTGAATTATTTATATTATTTTAAGTGCAAATGGCTTATTCCGTAATGGAGCCTGTACGCAATGGATATAGATTAAAAAACATTATTCTTGAAAATTATTTAAAAAGACATAATAAATAAATCAATAAAAGATATAAAGAATATAAATAAATAAATAAATAAAAGATAAAGTTTTCAAGAAAATTGCATTTGAAAGTAGATTTTTTTCCCTATATAATGGGTGTAAAAATTGAAGATGCGCGATGTTTAGAAATTAAAAAAATTGCAGTAGAAAGATTGCAAATTCGACATTTAATCGTCAAGCTTTACCATTCTCAAAATGACATCAGCCGTACGCACGGACATATTTTTCCTTTATAACATAGGTAGATGTTCAAACGTGAAGTTCCGTTTGTCAGCTAAAACTTTGCATGTGAAAATGTATCCTTTTGGCTTGAGGGTCTAATTTCAGTACCGCGAAGTAAAAATTCCAGAAACTGATGTCTTTTAGATGTATTCGTGTAAAAATATATAGTTTTATCAAAGAAAAGGATTGTTTTCTTTTAAATATGGCACTTACTAAAGCATTACGCCAAGTGTCTCAAATTCGGTATCAGCCGAATGAAAATATATTGTAACATTAGCTTTATGAGCAAAAATGTTTTTTTAAATAGTGACGTCATTTTCTGTTCAGACTTAAAATAAAGTTATTTTTAATTGTAATGCGTAAATGGTATCAATAAGGATAAATAAACCCCAATATTTATTTTTTCTGCAACAGTGGAAATAATACGATTGCTACCATTTTGATGAAATTTCAAAAAATCTTTTCAAATTAAATTAAAAATATAAAAGTGAAAATATTTAGAAAAATAGCTAGTGCGAGGACATCTACAAATGAACAGCTTTCATTTAAAAAAAGAATTATTAGCAAAATTAGTACAGTAGAATGTTCAAGAAAGATGTCTAAAAAAGCTATCTTGTGTTTTCAATATATAGATTATTTTTTCTCTTTTACTTTAACAGTTGCATAGCAACTCTATTTCATACAAATTACATTTAAAAGCACATATTTTTCCCAATTCGGCTCTAAAAATTTAAATTGTTCGACTACGTATATGTTAAATTCGTGCTTTTTTATATATTATTCTTTCATTTATTTATTGATGAAGCTTTAATTTCGTTGTAGAAAATTAGCGGGAGAAAAATTCTGAACTTTTTTTTATGTGCAAATTGTTTATTACTATTTCGCAATGGAATTGGCACGGCAAAATCATTTAATTGATAAATAACAACGAAATAAAGCCAAAACTCACTGGATTTTACAACAGACGATATTCTTTACATAGCACGTATTTTAATTAAAAAAAATTTTTTTTCGGTTTTTATGACAAAAAAGGCAACAAAAATATACAGCAATCTACTATTTTCATTTTCCCCCCTTTAGTTTCAACAGAAATGGAGTACTTAAGCTGCCACGATTACAAAAAAAGTAATAAAAACTACAAAAAAATTAATATCTTAAAATTAAAATGAGATACAGCTTTCAAACAAATTGCATTTAAAAGAGTATTTTTTTCGTTATACGGCGGTGTAAAAATTTAAAATGTGCCATGTTTAGAAGTATAAAAATTTGCAGTAGAGAAAATTACAAAACCAAAATTATTTCAAATTTCAAAGTGTTGCCATTCGCAAAATGACGTATGCGTTACGCACAGATATGTTTGTCTTTTATAATATAGATAGTAATATATACTTATACTCGTATATCCTTGCACATAGGAAATAATTAGCTACTTACGTTTTAAATATTGTTTCAATTCAGTTATAAATTAAAATACAAACTCTAAAATTTAAGCATTTTATGTAAATTACTGAAAAAAAAAAAAACTTTTGCAAGTTAATGTGTTCAAGTATTTCATTCTTTGTTTCGATTATGTAAAAAAAGAAGATATTTGTTATTTTCAAGATCGTTTTACAGCACAGTAATTGGAATACTAGATTATCTTAATTTTTTTCATGTACTTTTTCCTTATACAGCGTTATTATAACTGCTACAACTATTAACAGCTTTATTAAATTAATCTATCATTTTTTTCCACATTGCTTGCATTTCTTTGGTTCTGTGATTCTTTTGAATTGATTTGTTGCATACAGCTACTTAGAGATGTTTTAATACGGTATTTTCTCTCGTATTTTTTCTGCTAAACGCAATAAAAATCGCTGGTATTGCTATTGCAAAGTTTTCTTCGACCAAGCTTAGTCTAAAATGTAACCGAAATCATGTTTTTGACACCAGCACGTTGGTGCTTTTATGGAGCGTTTCCTTACAATTTAATTCAACACATGTGCTCAAAAGAAAATTGGAGTTCCAAACTGAATTCCATCGAAGGTTTCATTTTCATTTTATTCAAATTTATTTAATGAACGGAGATGTCTGAGCAAAATTGCATTCCTATTTCTTACATCTTGATACAGCTTGAGATCTTTATTTCCATGCTTCATATAAATAAAGAAATAGTCCATTTCGTAACTATTGGTACGAGAATACTTTCTTATTAACACAATTTATTGACCAAATATAGCTCAGTTCCTTTGTTCCTTTCCGTCATTCCACATATTTCAGAGATGTGAAGAAACTACATGTGGTTTCCAATTTTTTAGTAAGTCTTTAACGATCTCGAAATTCTTTCCCAAACGTTGATTATTTCGTCTCATTTCACAGCGGATTTCCTACATAAGGAAATCCGTTCAACAAGCGTTTTGTCTGTACATTCACATCTAACAGTCATTTTATCTCGAAATTAATAAACTTTCACGTTCTGAGATACATCAGAATTGGAATATGTGGGAGCAATTTTATTTTCGCTTCACTTGATATGTATTATGGTATAGCATCATCACAACTGTGTTCACCACAACATGGATTATTGTTCAAATGCAGCACAGTTTTCTGTTCTTTTGTGCTATTCCGCAAGTTTGAGAGATGTGGAGGCGTTATATGTCGTCTCACTTCACAACGGATTTCCTATATGCGGGAATCCATTGGAAAAGTTTTTTGTTTGTACATCCGCATCTACCAGATATTTCACTCCCAAATTATCGAACTTTGGCGTACTTTCGTACATCAGAATTGGACTTTGTAAGAGCTATTTTATTTCTACTTTCATGTGACATATCCGCATTATCTAAAATGTCAAGAAAATTCAGTTAGGTATATTAAAAACTTCTAGATGTATAGAACATATAGGTGTATCATCATGTTTAGCTAAAAGATTATTATAGGTTTTAGTCTCCGAAACGGAAACACATATATCTTCCTAAAATTTCACGATTTCATCATAACTTAGCACTCTTCCACGAGACATTAAAGTAGTAATAATGAATGCTTAATAGTCAGAAAGAGTACGAAATACTGTATTCAAACATTAAATATAAGAAGTAGTAAAGTATATGGTAAAATTTACGAAGAGAATAGAAATGTTAATACCGTTTCACAAATTACAAATATTTTAAACGTTTAAAACATTTTACTGTCCAAAGCATGTGGCTATTTATGATGCAGGTAAAATTCAGAAATTGTTTACAGAAGAAACATTGTAAAACTAATGTTTTAAAATATATTTATAATTGAATGTTTACAACCGTGGAACTCAAAATGACACATGGTCGTAATTCTAAACATGCTTCTTTGTTAAAATTAAACTATATATACAAATTTGATAAACTTCTATATCAGTGTGAAGCAAGGTTGCGTAGGAAAACACTCGGAAAAGTAAATTTATTTGTTTAAAATGGAAGAAGTATTGAAAAAAAAATTCGTTAGGAATAAAATTTTTCCCTGTTTTGGTTCTACTGTAAAAATTATAGAAAATTTCAGAATCTCGCTGACAAATATGTTTTGCAGTACGTAACATGATGGACAAAAAACTTAAATAATAATCATAGGCTTTGTTCTAAATGAAAATTTGTTCTACTCTCCAAAATATAAATTAGTATGCATGGATTCCTCGATAACAATACGAAAAAATACTAACAGTTTTAATGCATCTATCTTTTAATCTTATAAATCTCTATTTAGTAATATAAAACTTCTCCTTTCTGTTTAAATAAAACAAAAAAAAAACTTTTATGCATAGGGTTAGATGACCTATTATCGTCACCCAGTCACTTTTAGGCCCTTGGAAGTTCTAATTTTCCATGAAAATCTACCAAATTTGGATTTTAGATAGACTAACTACCCAGGCACATAGAAACATAGGCAAATATCGTACAAAAAAAAAAATTAAGAATGTGAAAAATTGCTTTTTCAAAAGTATCTAAAAAATGCAAAGGGAAAAAATTGGTCCCAATTTCGTCCCCACCAAAACTCTAATACGCTTAGGCTTAACTTATAACTAAATCATAATTTATTTCTAAATGGGTAAGTAATTTAATTTACATTAAAGTAAGGCACAAAGAATGTACTAATTATCAGTGGAAGAATAACATAACGAAACATTAGCCATCCAAACATGAGGAAAAAAATGTCTTGAAAAAGCATTCCTAATTTCGTCCCCGGGGAGAAAATAAGAACTGCAAGGAGGGCAAAATTGGGGCCACGCTCCTTTCCAATATGACGGAGCTTCAGTTACCGTAAGATAAACTGAGCTTCCTAAACCTCACTGTATGCTACTGTCAACATCTTACTAACGTAAAATAGAGGCAATGAATAAGAAATAAATACTTACAGTACAGTAAATAACGTTCTACAAGGGACGTAATAAGAACTCGGATCTTCTAAAAATAGGCAATTCGCCGTTTTTAATTTATGTGTGCGTCTTGGAAACTTTCAATACTGACCCCTTTTACCTTCCGTCCCCTGTGCCTTGCGTCATAATTGACACCACTTTCGCAGAAGTGGAGGAGTTAAAGAAGATGAAATATGGGCACTTTACCCTATCGTTATTCCCGAGTTCAGTGAGAACAGTAGAAAATGATAAATTTATAAAATTTTATTCAAAAAAGTAAAACCTTTATTATGCAATTTAAAAACGAAATTCTTACACGAAACGTCAAAAAATTCTGAAAATGATTTTGAACACTTTACAGAACGTTCTCCATGCATTTCTCCATATCCGTTCAGATGGAATTAAAGTATGGAATTTGGCGGTAAAATTAACTCCAATTATCCGTATTGATCCACGGGTTTCAAAAATGGCATTAGAATTTAAAAATTTGAATTAGTTTTTAAGATATAAATTTTTTTCTAATTTTAATGACATTTCTGTAAGATAACAACTAGATTACTCCATTTTTCTAGATAAATTTAGAAAAAAAGAAAAACACACGTATTATTAAATTTCTTTTTCGCCATTTTCAAATTGAAACTAAAATTATCTTTTATTTTAATCGATAGTGAAGACAGTATTGTGATTAAGTTATGTTTTTCAGAAAAAAGAAACATTTTTTCAGATTTCGTTTATTCGGAATCAGTTTATTTTACATACAAAAAATCGTCTGTCTGTTTCAAATTCCACAGACGTAAAAAAAAAAAAAAAAAAAAAAAAAAGTTTTATTTTCAATTTTAAATAGACAATGACATCAATTATCTTAAAAACACAAAGAACATTTTAAAATAAGAATTACATGATCACGTGTTAAATGCAAAAATTAATGGAAGCTGCGTCAAAATCTTTACAAGTAAATATTTAAAAAAGTACGAAAATTTTAAAATAAAATAATTGCACTCGAAATAAATTTAAAGGTGATGATTACATCATATGTAAAGGGCTCAAGCATTAAATATCGAAATACTTAAAGTTTCTAAAATTTTAAAATTATTACACGTGAAATTTTTTTTTAATGGTGAATATTAGTTCATATTTAAAAAGTTCATATAATATTTGCAAAGTACTTTTAAATAAAATAATACATGTACCTGTGAATGTTAAAAGAGAAAAAAAAAATAAATAAATTATCACATGACACATACATTTAATAGGAAAAATGACATAATATATTTAACCGATACATTTAAAACGGTTTACATTCCGGAGATTTAATCTAACGTCACATGGTATAAAAGCAAAATACTGTTTTCTTCGGTAGTAAAATGGCTGTTTTTATTTTTTTTTATTATTATTATTTTTTTTTTATCAAACACATAACAGTTTTTGTGAGAGTGATCAATAACATATTCGCCATATGGGAGCCCCATCGACAGCATCGCTTGGACGTTGTCGTGTTCTCTCCCAAGCAAACACACATATGTTATCATACAAGCTCCACACATGGCCTTTATGGAGCTTGAAAATAACAACACACACACACACAAAATTGCTCTAAAAATAGGAAAAACGAATTCAGTGAGCTTCAAAATGGGAAGTTATACTGAAATTTCCATAATTCGTTTTTTATCATAATTACAATCATTTCTTAACACCCTTTTTGTCTGAAAAGCAACAAGCAAAATTTACACCTACATATATTTTAAGGTAATATATCATTCACAATCTGAATTGATACTTTTGTTAAAAATTATTGAAAAAGAAATTATAATGGTAAAATATTTATCAAAGCCAAATCTTATCTCAGAAACTTTCCAGGATTAATCGAATGACTCAAAACTAAATAATCAGAATAATGGTAACAAACGTAGCAGTTTTTTCCACATTTATTTTTTTTTTCTTATTAAAACAATAAAGTGCAACAACAATCAGTATGCTGTGAAATACCAATGCCTTCGGCCTTTTATTGAAAGAAGATGAATATTTGGGCATCCTGCCAAGAACTATTAAGTAATGATTTCATACACAAACACATCAGATTCGAAGCACTGACTGGAGCGTGAACAGCTTGGTATACTTTCTTATGAAAAGTTTTTACTGAATATTATAACAAAAACAGAAATATTTTCTTTATGGGTAAGAAAGTAGTTCCAAAACTAAAAATCATGGTTACCTTAAAGAAGTGATTGTGATAAATGCCATTACATTTTGAAGAATTTTTTTAAATCTTAAATGATAATTTTTTTTCGTATGCCTATTATGAAAACATTTTCTCCCCTTATTTGTATATATATATTTTTTTCCATTTAGCAGAGGTCACTAAACAGAGGTCACACCAAACTTTTTTTTGTCTTAATGTATCAATAAATTTACTAATTTATTTAAATATAGTTAATATACTATGTATATCCATTGAAACCCGATAATATTTCGTAAATTTAGAAAAATAAATACTATATTGAAAATAGGTATACTAAAAAATAATCAAAATTTAAGCGTAAAGTGATTAAAATAATTAAATAATTTATATCAAAGAATTTAGACTTCTATTCTCATCCAAACTGTTATATTAGAGGTTAGTGCAGAAAACAATTTCTGAAAGCAAAATAAGATTCTAGTAAATTGTCAAGAACGACTGGATAAAATATGACACAAAACGGGGTATTTAGGATAACTTAGGGAATCAGGTCCAGACATTTATTGTCACAACACAATATAAGGAATAAACTTTTTTAAGGGGGCTCAGGGCTTGAAATTTTTTAAAAAATCGATTTTTCTTTTAGTATCTATTTTGATTATTTAATTAATTCTGAACACATTGCAAAAAGCCGCATAAAATTATTTGCATTTTTAACCGAGTTATGAGCATTTATGTAACAATCGTTACAAAGCCGCACACATTTAATTGCAACTTTAAGTCGCGTTTTCTCAAAACTTGATTTTTGACGACTATCCGTAAGATTTAAAAAAACTATTTGGTCGAATGGCTTAAAAAAATTTTTTGCGTGCATATAACATCATTATCTATAGAATGAATTAATATAGTTTAGATAATTTAATATTTTGAGTATTTTTAATGAAAAAAAAGTTGTTTTTTTAGGGTTTTTTAAATTTTCAAATTTGAGAGCTTTTTTTAATAAGGTTTCCTTTGAGTGATAGTTATATCCTTAATTCATTCTATAGAGTAAAGTTTCCTGATCATTATAAAGCAAAAATTAGGTTCTTATGTCAATTTAATGTTAAGATATTTTACGGATGGTGATATGACACCTAAATTGTTTTCCAAAAATTGTTTTATATAAATTTTGCTATATTTTTTGTTTTATTATATTGAAGTACTTCATTTTATAATTTTATAAGACTACAAACATAGCTTTAAAATATCAGGAAGTTTAAATTAAATACATTGAATATTTTCTGTTTTTATATGGACTCAAAGTGAGAGCTCTGTTTACATGTTTTTCGTTATCGATCAAGCCCTGAGCCCCCTTAATATATTAATACATGTTTTTAGGTAGATTTCGTAAGAAATACTACCTATTGCAGTCGTTACCATGGTGCGACTTTTGAGAAATTCCTTCATAACTTTTCATTATAGGACCGCAGGAACCCCAAACCACCCCCACCTAAAAAGTTTATATATATATATATATATATATATATATGTGTGTGTGTGTATGTATGTACTAAATTTTGATTGCACGATAAAAGTCGCAATTATGCACGAATCATCTTCAAACTCGCCAACAACTTTGAGATGGCTAATATCTCGGCGGGGATTGAAAATGGGCGAAATCGGGCCAAGAGGGTGGAAATGGGGAGGGTTCAAAATTTTGAATACTGTCTTAACATGATTCTGATAAAACCAGCTCTTACACAACAATGGCAGGAAAAAATAAAAGTTTTTCGTTATAGCAGTTGCCAACAATTAAAAAAAAAACAATAAAATTCTCACCACAACAATTACTTTTCTTTTGCAAAATTTTCACGTGTAAAATTAAATAGTTTGACAAATTTAAAACAAATTGAATATTACGTCATAAGTTTCCTAGAGCAAGATTTCAGCATGAAAACTCAAAATAAATAGTTTGGCGAATTAAAAAAATATGTATATTGCGTCATATTGGAAATATAATGGACCTCAGCAGGTGAATATGTAACGCCATGTATTGAAGAAACGTATTAAAACATGATAAAAACCCGACTATGGAAATATTAACATATTTTAACACTTTAAGGTTCTCTGAATTTTTTGTAGCCATTTTTTAAACCTATTCCATATATATGTGTGTGTGTATTCGTGTATATTACAATTTTCACAAAAAGTTTAGCTCCCTACAGCTCGCTCTTTGTGAAGAAACTGGGTTTTATCTCTAATATTGATTTAAGTTTTGTTGGAGAATTTAGTACTTAACATCGAAATCTACCTCCGCCTGTAGGCCCGAGTCGGCAGGGATTTTTTAGATTGATAATTAATACAGGTTTTATATATTGATTTAGACTAACAACACCGAAAAACATTTTTAGTTGAAAAGTGTCCATTTTCCATTCCAATAAAGTTTTGTAATTTATTAAAAGCGATACTTTCGTATGAGTTAATAATCTGTGAACTCGCAAAAGATTTCGTTTCTTATAGCAGTCATTTTTAATTCTGATCATTTGAGTTGTTTAAGCACGAAATTCGACTACATGTCTGTTAAATTTCCGTTTTACTTATATTACTTTATTTTATTGATGAAGTTTTAATTTTGGTATGAGATATTAGCTGGTAATAAATGCTGAACTATTTATATTTATTTAAGATTCTTTTTATGGCGGGAAAATTTTTGAAAATGCGCGAAAACTAGAAGTCTGAAAAATTACAGTAAAAGAGAAATTTCATCGTCTGCTGTTGCCAACATCAAAATGAAGTTAGCATTACGAACGGGCAGGTTTGACTTTTATAATATAGGGTAATTCCGGGATTTATGCCGCACATTTTTTTGAATTTGTGTATAAAGTCCCATGGTGGACATAAAATGAAAAACAAATCCTGCTGTGCTATTTAATATTAAGTATACAACGCGTGTACTGCGACAAACATTTTCAAAACAAATAATTAATATTTTTTAACAATTTTTTTCTAAAACATTACACTGCGGTGCGTCACCCGTACAGTCAGGCTGAGACGCCGCACGTGTGAAGTAGTTATGCAGCGCTTGTAATAAGAACAGAATTAAATTACAAATAAAAATATTAAAAAATATATTCATATCTGGACTATATAATAATTAACGATGTAATAATAAAATGAAACTAAATAAGTACAATGAAACTTATTAGTAGATTCAAATTAATAATTGTTACCTACTTTCACTATTAAAATTATCGATTTTTTTCTATCACATTAAATTTTAATTATTATTTCAGAAACAACGTAACATAAATGTATTAGAAAGGTAAAACAAAAAAAGTAAAATTGTGTTTGCATAATTTATTTGTTAACCCTTTCGGGACAGGTGGCTTTTACACAAATTTTATTCGGTTGGTACCACTTTTTAAAAGAAGTTACCTTTACTTAAATAATCACGAAAATGCTCTAATTAAACAAAGCAAATATTATTAAACAAATTTTGTAACTCTTTATGAAGGTGCTTATATGCACCTATGGTCCCGAATGGGTTGAGAGACCTGTTTTTTCGACTACAATCTACAAAAAAAGCGTCGAAAAAGTACAGTCTTTATGAAACTACATTTAAACACATGATGTTATGAAGCCAGTTACACTTCCTCGTTGTTAGAGTAGTTTTCTAAACATTCCTTGTAAGGAACGTCTGCGTTACGCGCAATCCATTTTTCATTATTATCATCTTGACTTGCATCTTCCTTTCCCTTCTTATTTTTTATTTTCCCCTTTTTCTCCTTTGGTTTTAGTAAACTTGATAACATGCCTAACATGGTTAGTCTGTGCAAAAAGAAAAGGAAAAGTTAATAACACTTAATCATCCCGTACAAAAGAAACTGCGGCATGTATACCGGAATAGCAGTGCGGCATTTTTCCCATTTTGCATGGTGCAGACTTCGGCCATCACTGTTACCCGCCGTCACTAAGGGGAATTGCGTAACCATACACACAATACTCTATACAAACGTTACACTTAGTTTTTACTTCGAAATAATGCATGCATTTAGTAATTAGTGTATGAAAAGTATTTAAACATAACGTCCTTAAAAGTCTGGACAGTGAAATCATGCACTTACGTCAAATTCAGGATTGTACTTCAGGGTCGTACAAGTAAAATCGAAATGGGATTCACGCTATACACTGGTTGAAATAGTCTGATTGCGCACCTATACTGTGCGTTTGACGACCATCTATCGATAATTACAAGAAATACAAGGGGTGCGGTATCTATCCCGTATGCGGCGACTCTCCCGGAGTTAACCTAGATAAAAAAAAAAAAAAAAAATTCATTGCGTTCCTTCTAGCATGTTTTTTTTTTTCATTAAAACAATGAAAGTGCGACAGTAATCATTATACTATTAAGTACCAATGTACGATTCTTGCTACTGAAAAAGGATAAATAATTTGGGCAACATGTCAGCAGTTCATCCCTTAAACACATCAGATTTGAAACATTGAATGAAACATGAGCAACATGATGCACTTTCTAAAGAATATTTACTTCCGGATGTTATAATATTAAATACATTTTAATTGTGAATACTAAATACGTTTTAGTACTAAACTTTAAGGACATCACAAATTTGAGCTTTTCATGAATATCCGGAACTTTTTAATTACAAACATTTTTTTATTTTTTTTTTATTTTGAAAAACATGCATCAGAAAAGTTGAAAGTATTTCAAACGTTTTGCTTTCTTAATTTCTAACTAAATAAATTTACCATATTAACCATTTTTTAGTAACACCATTGATTCGATTTTAATTTTTTTTTTCTAAATTTTTAACATAATTTTTTTTTCTAAATTTCCAAGATAATCGAAAAAATTAAAAATACAAAATAAGTCCAAATGAATTTATAAAATAGTTCATCTCGTTTAAAAAATAAATCCCATAATGAAATAAAATAAAAGGAAATATGGTAAAAATTAGCATCTAAACTGATATAGAAGTTACTAAAATAATAATTCAATTAATAATTCACATAAATTATTTTAGAGTTCTGCTGCACTTCATGCATGCCGTAATAAAAAGAAATGTGTGGTAGAAAATTTATTACTTCCAAAATGATTTCTGTAAATTTTCCAAATGGCTGCAGAAGGACACAATGCTGGGAAATCTGAATTTATGAAATTGCCATACTAACCATTACACTATGAAGTACTATGAGTAGAGCCTTTTAATAAATGATAATAAATTACTGACTCATCTTGCCAGGGGTTATTGTGTAAAGACCTCATTTTGAAAGACATCATATTTGAAGCATTAAGTGGATAATAAGTTGCATTATACACTTTCTTAAGAAGATTCATTTTCGAATATCATACCAGAAAAAAAAAAATATTTTCTTTGTGGATAACAGATTTTTTTCGAGCTAAACGTCAACAATATCTCAAAGAAGTGTTTGTGAGGAATGTCAAGATGTTTTCAAAAGCAAAACTTTTTAATCTACATGATTATTTCAAAAACACATATGTCGTAAACTTTTCCGACACATTTTATTTTGTTTTAATGTAGAAGAATTCTATTACAAGAATTTATTTTACTATTGATCTTTAATTTTTAATTTTTTATGTTGTTATTTATAGTTTCCATTAAAACTGACAATATTTTTTGAATAAAGACCAGAAAATATTCATTCAGAAGTAAAGTATAATAAAAAAAGTAATAAAAGTTCGTTCTTAAAATTATGAAATACAAGCTATTTAATTCACTAAATAATTCATCAAGCAGGTTCAACATGGGAGAACAATTAAGAGATTAAATACTGTTTATTAAATTGTAATGTAAAAAAACTGACCACAATCCTAAAACGAAGTTTTTTTGCAGCATAAATAATGTTTACTTATTCGTAAGTAATATTTAGTTTCAACATATTATAACTTGCTAATAATTCAAATAATCAATATATCTTTCCAATACAGCCTGGCTAATTCAAGGAAAAAGAAAATTCGTGTTCAATTTCGTAAATCTTAAATTGACATTTTTGAAATTTAAAATAGCAGATTCATTCAAATAATAGCATTATAATTTAAGTTATATAGGCTAAATTTCTCCATTTAGAACAGCAATAATAGAGAAAAAACATATTTCTCCTCAAATATTGATGCTTTATATATTAAGCATCAGAATGAAACTAAAACGTAAGCAAAACTTGTGGAGCCAAGAGTTAGTAAACAGAGCATAGTGAGTCAGGGCAATTGAAGCCGAAACAAAACATTTAGAACGAAGTAAATTTCTCGTGAAAATTAATTGATACTTATATCATGATTAGAAAGTGTTGTTAAAAAAATAAAGATTTAAGAACACCAAGATAATTGGACGTAATTTTCATACAACGACTGGATGCGAAATTACACAAAACTATTCTATCTGTATAATAGCAACAATAGAAGTTACAATGTACGAGTATATAGTATTTCCATTAAAACAATAAAGGTGACACAATAATCAGCATCCCCTAAAGCGCCAATAAATTGAGTTCTTTACGGAAAGAGGCCTAATATATTGGCACATTGTACTACAGCGCAAGAGTTATTAATTAACGAATTAATCTCTAAACAGATCAGATTCAAAACCCAAAATGGAACATTAGATGTTGACACACATTTTTAAGAAATTTATTCTCAATAAAACAAAAATAAAAGTATTTTCCTTGTGGTTAATAACGACTTTCAAAACTAAGCTTCAAGGTTATCTTAAACATGCGATTGAGATGAATGCAAAGAGTTTTTGGAAACTAAACATTTTAATCTTGATTGATAAATTTCAAAAGTATGCATATTTCAAGAACTTTCCCATTTCTTTTTAAAATTAAATTTTAACTAAGAAATTAATTTTTAACTAAGCAAAGCTCTGAATTACAATAGTTTTATATACGCTAACGTTTCAACTAATTCATTTATCCAAATATAGCTAATAAACGTCTTCTTTAATCCTATGACGGTCTAGCAAAAGGGCAAAAGTTTAATGTTGTTTTCTCTGTATTGTATTTTAAATGCTGCAAAAAGTTGATTCTTTCAACATTATATTAAAAAACTTAATGACAAATATGAATAAAATCCTTGACAGTATTTATCATTCTTTAACGTTTTAAAAATGCATTAAAACTATATAATTATATTACTTTAAATAATGCTTATATTGCAGTGAAACCTGGAGTTTAGTGAATGTATTAACACCGGCTTCCCCGTGAGACGGTTAAAGCAGCATAGCACTTCTTTCGTAAAAAAGCGAATTGCATATTAAAATAACGAAAAACAATTGAAATTTTCACCTCTAGAGATATAAAATACTAACTTATTTATTTCGGCAGATTGAAAATTCTATTGTCTTTCAAAATTGTTATAAGAGAAAGTACTGTGGTAAACATACGTGAAAGCCAAAATGATTGTAGTAAATTTTCACACTTGGCTAGATCCAAAATAACACAAATCTACGAAATCAGAATACCGCATTTTTTTTGCAGTTCTTCATTATATGTATATTTTTCAATTAAATTACTAAACTTTTCACGTTATCCGCTGACGTATCAACATTTTGTGCATTTACTGAAATAAGATAATACCTAAAGAGATAATACATAAAGTATAGAGGAAAATAAACACCAACATAGGCGAAGAAAATATTAAATAATTCACATGAATAAATTTAGGCGTCTGATTTCACTCAAGCGTGTTAAATATAATTATAGCGGCAAAGGTTTCAAGAATATTTTATATATTTTCAAGAATAACTAAATGCAAAATTACACAAAACTGACTAATAAGAATAATGAAAAAAACCACAAATGTTTGCCTGCATGTGTTGTTTTTCTACTAAAGCAATAAAATTGGCGCAATAATCATTAACGCATAAAGTACCACTGCACATGTGGAGTGGTACCTTTTACGGGCTGCACCTTTTACGGGAGGAGACTAAAACACTTGAGTCGTGCCAGGAATTATTAACTGATATTTTTATACCCGAAACAAACCATTGAAGCCCCAAAACAACATTTGAAGCACTGAATGGAAAATGAGATACATGATGCACTTTCTTATAAAGATTTACTGCAGGATATCACAACACAAAAAGAACATTTTTCTTCATAAATAACAAAAGGCTTTTTGAAATAAACTTCGAGGATATGTCAAAGAAATATGTTTGATGAATGCCACGAATTTTTACAAAACGAACCTTTTTAATTTTGCTTTAAAAATTTAAATATCCATATTTCATAAACTTTCCTAACACGTCAAGTTTTCTTATTTAGTGAAATTCTATAATATATAAATATTATTTCCAGACTTATCAATTTATTTCAAAATTTGTTTAAAAATAATTAATAGACGTCTTCATTAGAGCTGGATGACATTTCTTAGGTTTAGGACAACAATGTTTTTTATATAGAAATAAAGTTTAATAAAAACAAAATTTAGATATACACCTATAATGATTAAGAGTGTATTAAATCATTTTTGTGCATAGATTTGGAGATTCTAGCGTCATTCAAATGTGTTGTAAAATAAATTAATGCATTGAAATCTTACCAAAATAAATTTCGGAATACATAAAATTGAGCAATCAGAATAATGGACACAGTAACTGTTATTCTACATCTAGTTTTACTTTAATAAATTAAAACTAAAAATCCTTATCATATTAAATACTAATATTTTGAAACTTTTTATGAAATATGATCAATTATATCAGCATTGTGTGAATTACTATTAACCATTTTGCGACGATTTTTCACTTTTTATCACTTTTTTTTTTTTCTTTTGTTGTTGTTCTTTTTAAGAAAATTTCACGTAGTTCAGTTGCATAAATGTTTATTTAAATGCATGTCAATCAAAATTGTCCCTTTTTGTTTAAAAAAAAAGGATAGGTAGATTTATTTAACGTCTTTGCTTTACTTGCTGATTCCAGATATTTTTCAGCAATTCTAATCATATTAAACCTTTCTTTTTAACTATACTTCTTTAAACTGATCTATTTAATGACTGTTCTATCGTAATATTTAAATTTTACAGTCATATCTTCTCAAATTTACAACTTTTTGGACTGAATTGGGTCATTCCATTGATGTTCCGCCTTCTAGCTTCGGAATAGTCAATCCGAATTTATTGACATTTTCTATTCTCTTAATATCTTCATCGTCTACATCTTTGAGATGAAGACCTTTCCTTACCTCTTTAACTCTTTCTTTTCTATTTTTATTACTGTAAATCTACAATACTTCAGTTAGACACTCTTTGCATGGCTCCTCTAAGATACATTACTCAAATATTCCTCCACAGGGAGAGGAGATATCTTACAACTGTGTACAAACTCAATGCGTCAACAGATCTGATTACCTGTTTTGATGAAAAAAAAATTTCGAATAAAATTTACTAGTAGTAATATTAAAAGATTCTTATTACTTTATACGTCACGTATACTCGATGTTCCTAGAGAAGGGGTTTTTTTATAAATAAGGATTCAAACATATTGGATATTATGCATTAAATGACGCACTTTCTTAGGAAACAAGCACTTTCTTATGAAACACAGTAAAAATCGATGGATATTTCTTAATATAAAAAATATAATACATAAATAAACGAAAATATACAATAACATCTTCCGGATTACACACGATTCCGAAAAGCGATCTTTATCATTAAAAGCTTAAGAAACCAATATAGTTTTGAGATTTAAATATGTATTTATCAAAACAAGGTTTCTTTTTACCGCCAAAAATTTAAAAAAATATTTCCAGCTGTTTTTATAGTGTATTATATTATCCGGAATATAGGCATTTATTCCGGTATTATATTATCCGGAATATAGACGCTATCAAACCTCAAGCAAACATGTTAAACAGACAAACATAATAAGTTAACAGCAATAACATTAAGATAAAATTAATATTACTTTGTTATTCTTGCATATATAAATTCAATCAAGCAGCTGAAAATGTTTCAATGAGAATTAATAGCATTCTAACTCGCGATGTCTACGTATGAGAAAATTGAGTAACACACTATAAAAGCTACTCGAAAACGATTTTGAAAGTTGGTTGCCGCATAAGAAACTTTTTTTTTCATAAATAATTATTTAAATATCTAAAGTATATCTGTTTCCGATGTTTCAAAAGATAATACATTCTTTTCGGAATCATGGATAACTCGAAATTAATTATTGTATATTTTCGTTTTCGGCTATATTACATTTTCGTATTTTAAGAAACTTTTAGAGAAGAGAGTTTTATTCTCGGATATTATAATTAAAAAATATGTTTGTAGATAGCAAAGATGTTTTGAACTAATTTATGATATAATTCAAAAATATTATTGATGAATCCGTTAATTACCTTAGCAAAACATGTTATATTAATAAATTCATAATTAATTCAGTCATAATTTTACTAAAAGGTGATTAATACGTTTCTAAATGTCTATACAAACTATAAAATACAAAAATTGTGTATCTAAAATCTTGTGCTTTCAATTACAATCGTACTCATTATCAGGGTTGAAAATAGAAGAAACGAAATCAGTGAATTGGGTCTCTTCAAATCAAATATCCGTTGAAATATTGCAAAATGAAGCGTCAGGGGAAATCTATTCTACTGTACGATTGCACTTGAAAGTACTAGGTTTTAGATATATATTTTTTGTTTTTCATTTTTATTTTTATATTTTATATTATATATTATATATTTAACAATCTATTAAACCCCTTTAAGTAAAATTTTGACTCAATAAATTATAAATATATTCATGTAACAAAGATGTTTTAGTACTAAACTTCAAAGATAGCTCTAAAAAGTGCTTGTAATGAGTGTCGAAAGCTTTTTAGAAAAATACCTATTAAACATGTTTAAAATATTTCAAAAATATGAGTGTTTCAAAGACAGTTTTGGCTCATTTTCTTTTTTAACTAAAAGCGATAAACTGATATTAAAATATTATATTCTAAAGTAACAACTGGCTATAAAAAAGTATGAACAATTCCACCAACTTTTAACAAAATCTTTCTACAGTGATAGTTTACATGAGTTTTTAGTTAACTTAAACATTAAAAAATATATTATCAATAAAATAAATGTAATTATTATTAAATAATGGCTTAATAATTAATTGACAGGCCTGGCAGGATATATTTAGAACTTTAATCTGAAACTCATCAAATACGAAGTACTCAGAAGACCATGATAACATATTAGTAGAAAATTTGATTTTGAGATATTTCAAATAAAATATTCCGTGTTTCTAGAGTCATAACAAGGATGCTTTAGGACTAAATTTCAAGAAAAATCACAGAAATATTTCTGATGAACGTCAAGACGTTTTGAAAACCAATACTTTTTAATTTTGATCAAAAAATGTCCGAAATATACATATATCATCAACTTTCAAAAGATATTTTGTTTAACAAATGGAAACTGCAATATTAGATATCATTATTTGAGAGTTTGTTTTTATTTTGAATTTGTCGTAAAATTTTTAAAGAATTTCTTTTTAATTTTCCAAAATAACGCGGAGTACTTGAAGTGCAAAATAAATCTAAATAAAGTTTATTTAGTTCTAAATAAAGACTATTTCTTTACTTTTTAGAAAATTAATTTCAAATTGAAACAGAATAAAAGGAAAAATAAATGCATAAACAAATGTACAAAACGATAAATCATTTACATAAATGAAATGAGACTTTTATTGTCATTAAAACGTTTTGTGAAAGAAACCAGAGTAGTAAAAAATTGATAAACGTCAAAACAATATTTCCAGATATTGTCACGAATGCCTAAACGCAAAATGACACACAGCTGAGTAATCAGCATAATAGCCAAAACTGCAATACTTTGTCTACATGATTTTTTCCCTTTTACTAAAACAATAAAAGTGTAACAATAATCATTATACTATGAAGTACCAAATCGTAGACCTTTTTACTGAAAGAGGATAAATTATTTGGGCACCATGCCAGAAGTTATTAAGTAATGACTTCATCCCAAAACACATCAGTTTTGAAACTTTGAATGGAGCATGAGATGTCTGGTACACTTTCAAGGAAGATTAATTCTCGGATAATTTAACAACAGCAACAAAAAATAGTTTCTATATAGATAACAAAGACATTTTAGAAGCAAACTTCAGAATATATTTCAAAAACGTTTTTGTTATCAATGCTAAGGAGTTTTGAAAAGGAAATATATTTAATCTTCATCAATTCTTTTTGATATATACATATACCAAAACTTACATGATTTTTAACTTAGTAGAATGAAACCATTATTGTTCTAATATTTTCGGATTAATTCCTTTGAATGTTTGTTTAAAAATAGTCAATAAAGGTACATATTTCTTTATTTTTAGTATTTTTAAGTAATTTTAGATATATTATAATTCCGAAAATAACATTTCAAAAATGAAAATAGGTATACAATACGTCTCACAAATAAAATACGATAAATACACAAAGCCAAACCTTAAAAATTAATGAAATACAAATTCAACAAAAAACAATTCTCATCAATTTTCAAAATATCGTTCTTCGGATGAGTTTTAATTATCCCTTCGTTCAAAATGCATTTCAGAGCATAAATAAAAACAAACTGGGGAGCTTATTCTCCGTATAATACTCAAAAAAAAAAAAATGTATGAGCGCCAATGCTGAATATGCTTCCATGGAATTTCTACTTCGTTGTGTCATCTAAATGTCTGTCCCACCTTTCAAAATCTTCTATTTTTTCATGAAATGAATTGTTATTAAATATATATATATATATATATATATATATATATATATATATATATATATATATAATACAGGCATACATAAAATAAATACAATAAATCGAACTATATTTATTGCATGTATGTCTGTAAGTATTCATATGTACCTTTGACAGTTGTATGCAGGCATTATTTATGTGTGTATGTTTGTTTTATGTAGTATTAAAGATGTTTCACTAAAACTAAAGATTTATAGAAGAAAACACAATACAGACGTTCACGTTATTTCAGCTATGCAAGTTTCTGAAAAGTCTCTTCCTCAAACATTTAATGAGAAGTCAGATAACTAAATATTATCTTATCTAACGTTTTTTGTAAAAGAAATAACATACTATTCTCGCTGTACATACGTTTTCTATTTTTATTTACTTTCTTTCTATTTCTATTTTTATGAAGAACACTTTGTTTATGTACACTTAAGAAAAAAATGGGAATTTTATATATATACAGCTATATTAACCAAATATTCAGAACTTTATTTGTTTATGAATTTTATTGATTTAATAACTAAATATATATAAAAGTACGATAGTGTTGAAATTAGTGAGAATAAATACAATTACTCTCTTAGAATTATATTCGGATGTCGATTTTCACTCAATCTTTTAAACTATTTCTCATTGCATATGTTTTTTTTATGTAACTTAATTTACTAGTATTTAAAAAATACATTCTATTATTAAAATATCTGCGTACATTTTTTAATATCAGTCAAGATTTCCCCAGTCATTACTTATAACATTTCATGTTACTTGAACAGAAAATCTTCTTATATCGATGAACAATTACCTTAATGTGAATATAAATCATCACGGTTTTTGTAAAATTACTCACAATTCAAAAATCGTGCAAATACACTAGTTAAAAGATAGATCTATTTTCCGAAGTTTCTTCAAACGCTCATCAGTATACTATACATTAAGCGATATATTTCGACAGTTTTAAAGAACAAATTAGGGGAAATTATGCGTACCTCAAAGGATCATTTCAGGATACGTATATATCCCAGAAGCGTCAATAAATATTTAAAATTAGTAATCATAGAACATCTTCTTGTTGACATTTTAAAGAAAGTGAGTAAATAAAAATCAAACAGTTTTACAACATTATCGATCTAAAATCTCAAAGTTGTATTTCTGGTGTGTTCAGTATCCTCATTGATGTTTCATGGCATTTATTTGACACATATTGCCTAAAGTTATAAACAAATATATTTAGAAGTTTTTTTAGTACCAACAATAAATATTCAATTTAGAATCAACAATCACAAAAGTTTCGTTTTGTGTTCTTGCTGTTAACATTTCCCCATATTTGCTATATCTGCATTTTTTTTTTTTTTGGTACGTCTAAAAATTATAAAGGTCTTCCATAAAATAATATGCCAGTTTCATTGGTATGTTGTAAAAGTTTAATTTAAATAAAAACAAACTGGGGAGCTTATTCTCCGTATAATACTAAAAAAAAAAAATGTATGAGCGCCAATGCTGAATATGCTTCCATGGAATTTCTACTTCGTTGTGTCATCTAAATGTCGCCTTTCAAAATCTTCTATTTTTTCATGAAATGAATTGTTATTAAATATATATATATATATACATATATATATATTATACAGGCATACATAAAATAAATACAATAAATCGAACTATATTTATTGCATGTATGTCTGTAAATATTTATATGTACCTTTGACAGTTGTATGCAGGCATCATTTATGTGTGTATGTTTGTTTTATTATATGGTATTAAAGATGTTTCACTAAAACTAAAGATTTATAGAAGAAAACACAATGCAGACGTTCACGTTATTTCAGCTATGCAAGTTTCTGAAAAGTCTCTTCCTCAAACATTTAATGAGAAGTCAGATAACTAAATATTATCTTATCTAACGTTTTTTGTAAAAGAAATAACATACTATTCTCGCTGTACATATGTTTTCTATTTTTATTTACTTTCTTTCTATTTCTATTTTTATGAAGAACACTTTGTTTATGTACACTTAAGAAAAAGTGGGAATTTTATATATATACAGCTATATCAACCAAATATTCAGAACTTTATTTGTTTATGAATTTTATTGATTTAATAACTATATATATATAAAAGTACGATAGTGTTGAAATAAGTGAGAATAAATACAATTACTCTCTTAGAATTATATTCGGATGTCGATTTTCACTCAATCTTTTAAACTATTTTTCATTACATATGTTTTTTTTTTTTTTTTTTTTTTTTTTTTTTTTTTTTTTTTTTTTTATGTAACTTAATTTACTAGTATTTAAAAAATACATTCTATTATTAAAATATCTGCGTACATTTTTTAATATCAGTCAAGATTTTCCCAGTCATTACTTATAACATTTCATATTACTTGAACAGAAAATCTTCTTATATCGATGAACAATTACCTTAATGTGAATATAAATCATCACGGTTTTTGTAAAATTAGTCACAATTCAAAAATCGTGCAAATACTCTATTTAAAAGATAGATCTATTTTCCCAAGTTTCTTCAAACGCTCATCAGTATACTATACATTAAGCGATATATTTCGACAGTTTTAAAGAACAAATTAGGGGTAATTATGAGTATCTCAATTTCAGGACACGTATATATTCCAGAAGCGTCAATAAATATTTAAAATTAGTAATCATGGAACATCTTCTTGTTGACATTTGAAAGAAAGCGAGTAAATAAAAATCAAACAGTTTTACAACATTATCGATCTAAATCTCAAAGTTGTATTTCTGGTGTGTCCAGTATCCCCATTGATGTTTCATAGCATTTATTTGACACATATTGCCTAAAGTTATAAACATCAAATTGAAGGAAAACTTACCACTTTTTTTAAGAATGTTCAATATGTGCACCTTTAGCATATGGCCCCCATCAAACATACAGTCCACTTCTTACCACACTTCGGTTAACATGTCCCGAGTAACGGAATAAATAGCCTCTTCAATTCTGTGACCCAACTCAGGCAAATCATTAGGTAGCGGAGGAACATAGACACGATCTTTTATGAAGCCCCGAAGGAAAAAAACGCATGGCTTTAACGACTTTTAAATCTTCAGCACAGCAATAACGCATTACGCTCAGGAATCGCCATTTTACGTACATAGTACTGCAAGCGAGTAAAAAGCAGTACTCGTGCGTGCGCTTATCTAGAACTGATTGAGTTACTCTTTATTTGTGATCTTAAATCAACACTCTACAACGCTTACAGTTGATACTATTGAAATTTATAACTGGGACATTATTTTATGGGCATCCTGTATATTGCTCCTTCCTTGCTCTAAAATGCATCATTAAAAAATTAAAAAAAACGGACTTTAAATGTCTATCTGTATTTCTATGCCTATATGTTATTATTTTATTTTATTTTGTTTTATTTTTTAATTTAAAAAAAAATACAGTTCATTTTTATATATTTTCCAGTGTAACTGTATAAAAATATCTGTTTTGCTGATTGATTAATATACAGTCATTAATTGTGTAGCGACGTAATCTGTCGCAACAAAACTTCAACAAATAATATATAACGACTCACTGGCACAGAACAATTTATCTAGCCTTTTGCTCCGTGCCACGGCTCTGGTCTTCTACATAGTATGTCCCTGGTTCAAACCCAGACGGCGCCAATTTCCTAAAACCTATATCGGTGGCACGGAAAAAATAGTATGCAACCCCAACAACACATGGTAGTACCACAACGAATTCATCCCCAATAGGCAAAGCATCATGATAAGTAGCTAAACGATCATAAGCCAATGTCTAAATGGGACAGTTTTACAGGGGGTGGAGCACGACCAACAACGTATATACAAGGCCAGTTCAGGACATTTAAAACGTCACACGGAGTGAGTCTTCTATGCACGGTGATAGGTACAAGGTCAACCGATCGTTTTGTGCCAATCGCCGTGTAAAGAATATCTACTCAGTGTGACGTATTACAAGTCATGAATTGTCTTTATATGTTTTTGGTCGTTTTTGGAGTGTATAGCGACGTCATCTCTCAAAGCAAACAGAACAAACAATATATGATCAGTCACTGGCACAGAAAAATTGAGCTAGCCTTTTACTCATATTCACGGCTCTCGTCTTCCGCTATATTGTAGGTCCCTGGTTCGAACCCAGCCAGCCCCATTTCTTTGACACCTGCACCTTTAATTGATAGTAGAATGTAGAACAATTAGACAAAGAAGACGCAAAATACATTTTTAATAAAATTGTTTGATTTTCAAATACACACACTTTCCCTTAAATTACAAAAAAAAAATTAAAAAAAAAAAAAAAAATCTCAATCGAATTTAAGTTAAATTATAATTTACTTAATGAATAAAAATAAGTTAATTTTATAAAACAGTAAATATCATTTTCAAATGCAAAATGGCAGATAAATACTCTTAAAATATTACTTCATAACTAATCTTATTTCTATTGGAATTTCTGTTTCATAATTTATGTTTATGCCGCTTTTTGTCGACGTTTTTAATTATAATCAACTTTATTTTTAATATTTTAATGAAATCAATTTTTCATTTCGTTTTTCTCTACAATCTTTTCTTTAAAAAAATATAAATAAATAAGAAGAAAATGAAAAAGCAAGAGAGATTCACTCAGGCTTAAGTTTAATCTTCTTTTTGAAAAAATAAAAGGAAGAAAAGTCTTTTTTTTACATCTCAAATATTTTCAGCGTGTTTGAATAATTAATGCTTTTTGCATTAATATTTCACAAATGAATTTTCGCTTGAGGCTAATTTATTGGTTTAGATTTTAAAATGAAGTAATTGCTTTCTTTGTTTTATTAGGATTCGTTTATTTAGCGAATTTAATAAATGACGGAGATGGGACAAAATGAGGTAGTATTAATAATCATTGTGATGTGAGAGATAAATAATGTATCAAGTGCGAGTTTTTCTCACGCACAATGGGTTCGATACAATAAAGTTTAAACTTGGCATTGTGCCAAGCGCGCTTCGAAACAAGGTAGCAATGTTGCAATGCCGCGTTCTTCTAGATAGGTTTTTAATTAATATGTCGGCTAAATACATACAATTATTTTCGTAAATAATTGTCAAGAATTCATGGACGATTCCGCTTCGATAGGTACATTGAGTACCTCTCAACTTCCCAACTGAGCATCTGCAAAGTAAAGTTTGTGTGTAACGAAAAAATGCGATTTTCACAAAAAATATGTATAATCGCTGTAGTTTTTCTGCAAGATTTATATAAACTCCTACAACACCTAAAATTTCATGATTTTAGTTTAAATGGATTCGGAAATGGAAGGAGGGCATATTCTTGCAATACATTTTTGACAATATCTCCTAAAATATAAACTAAAATTAAAACAAATATTTTTGAGTTACGAGATCTTTCGAACGACACCACGCGAGATACAAGAAAAAAAAAATGCAAGTAACATAATTTGCCTCCAAAATTCTCTTTAAACATATTTGTGAATGGATAATAACCTATAAATATGTGGATTAATAGCGTTTATAACTCTCCCAAGTTTGAACTTTCAAAATTTTTATAGTTTTCGAGAAAACGGCTGTATCAAACGCGACAAAACAAAATGGTTCCAAAATGAGTGATCTTACGTTCCGTTTTCACTTTTTAAGTACAGAACCCTAAAAATATTGATTTCTGTCAGTGCTTAAATTGTTAGCTAAATAAATTTTTTTCAAACTTTATGAAGCTATAAACGAAAGAATGTGATTCTATTTGAGCTGCTACGCATGTCCATGAATCTGGAATCACCAACACAATACTTCATAAATGATTTTTTGATTAGTAATTAAGTAATTTACACTCTCGATTAAACGATTCACAATCTATAAAAAATAAAAGATATCAGTAGCAGTCACTTTGATAAGAGACCGTGTAAAATGACATTATTCATTGCGGGAGAATCTAATTTCAAGCAGGAATATTTTAAAGAATAATTGGAATTATTTCGTAATTTGAGGAAAATTGAGCAAAACATGAATATGTTACTATTTTTTATAAATATGTGAATTTCTGTTGTTAAAGTATGATAAGTTAAAAAGATTTGCCAGACAAATCTGTTTCTACATTTCTTAAACGATAAAATATTGTTCAATTAAGCTGTTGAGCAAGTTAGCATAGAGAACAAGCGATGCAATATTACACTTACAAATGATTCTTGAATGAATGATTCTTGAATGAATGATTCTTGAATGAATGAATCTTGAATGAATGATTCTTGAATGAATGATTCTTGAATAAAATTCTTGGTAATTCAAAAACTGTTATAATAAAAATATATCAGACTCGTTCTTCGCTATCGGAAAGTGCTGAAAATGACTGTTATGTTTGCACCAGGATTTTCATAAATGCAAGAACGTCTTAATAAAAAAAAGTTGTTGTCACATTTTCTTTCTCGTAGCTTTTCTTCAACGAAATATTTTTCGTATTTCTAAAGGAAATCTGACAAGATATGATTTTTAGGAATTCTCTTCTGGAATTCTCAATAAAGTGATTACATAGATTAAGTAAGTCTTTTTTTTTTTTTTTTTTTTTTTTTTTATTGCTAAAATATGTCTAGACAAGTATTTTCAAGTGTAGAGAAATTACTCTCTGAAACAAAGACAGCCGCGTTTTAATCCATAAAAAGGGCAATAGGCCCACGAATGTAAATATATAAGTGAGTTTTCCAAGTTTCTAACAATTCTGATAAGTATTGTTTACCTGCAGAAACCTTAGAAACAAATATATTTTTGATATTTATAGAAGTAAAATTTTTCATAACTAATTAATGCACTACAAAAGCTTCTTCTAAAGGTTTTTGGAGATCAATGGAAGCAAAAGAATGTTTAATTTTATAAATTATTCTTTAAATCTCCAAAATATATTGTTTTCTGAGATTTCTAATACTAAAACGTGCTTTTCGATGTCATCAAAAAACTCTGGAGAGATTTTTACATATTTTCGTTTGTGCTAATATTATATTTTCGTACCTTGAGAAGCATTTATATTTTTCACAGTTCATATAATGTCCAATTAACTCAGTTATCGTATCTAAATATCTTATCTAACTATAGCCCTCGTCTGACAGCATATAATTAAAAGTGCTGTGGTTAAAAATATAACATTTGCTTTATTTTTTCTATAAAAGAAAATACTATGAACGGTGTTCATTAAACATCGTTAGTGTTAGTTCTTTAAATTTTCTTCCTGATTTATTTAAAGCTTTATGTATTATAAAAATAAAAATCAGCTTCAAATGTCATTTCAATTTGTGAACACCTACGGTGTTGTGATTTTTACAACGTGCACCAGCCTGTTAAATTCTTTTCGATCCAGGCAATTTTGTAGGGATTATAGCTAAAAATAATGTCTAAGAGAAACAGATATATTAAATATGACAAACATATGGTGAATTATCTCATGAAAGTATCAAACTATAATAATTGCATAGAAGAAGATGCGCATTTTTCTAAATATAACATAGTTTTGTGTGACAAAAATTTAGAAGAAGAAAATGCAGTAGCTACTCTGAAATAAATACACCATATGATCAAACTACTGAAAATAACAATACTTAGAATTTATAAATAGAAAAGCATAAAATCTCTAAATAAGAAATGGATAGAGTCAAAACACTGTTTTAAACACTAGTGTCGTAAAGGAAATTTTCACCTTGTTATTAATAAACTTTATAATATACTTATAACTACTTAAAAGGTGGCAAAAACATATAAAAATATTATTTAATGTAACCCGAGATCTCTCGAACACACACGCGTTCATTTTCAAAGGGAAAAAGATGATTGACTGAATAGAAATACGTTTTAAAAACAAAAACAAGAATAGTACGCATGCGCAAGCGGAGTTCAGTCCATTTCTCTGCAGAGGGGTGAAAAGCAGATCAGTTCATATTATCAGGAGGTCGTGAAATATTTAGGATATTGTACCATATTGCGGGAATATTATAGGAAAGGACATCGTTACAAACATTATCACTTCTAAGTAAAATTTAGTTATTAAAATTCAACGTCTAACCACTACTCGTCAATAATCCGTGAATCCATTGAAATTTTACTTAGAAGTGATAATGTTTGTAACGATGTCCTTTCCTATAATATTCCCGCAATTTGGTACAATATCCTAAATATTTCACGACCTCCTGATAATATGAACTAATCTGCTTTTCACACCTCTGCAGAGAAATAGACTGAACTCCGCTTGCGTATGCGTGCTATTTTTGTTTTTGTTTTTAAAACGTATTTCTATTCAGTCAATCATCTTTTTCCCTTTGAAAATGAACGCGTGTGTGTTCGTAAGATCTCGGGTTACATTAAATAATATTTTTATATGTTTTTATATGTTTTTGTCACCTTTTAAGTAGTTATAAGTATATTATAAAGTTTATAAGAAAGGAAATCAAAAAATCTCCAAAAATTGCACACAGAAATATTATGAATAAAATGTTAGGACTAGAATACATGGGCGGTGAAGTAATCGAATCACCTCACTGATATGAACACGATTGATGAAACCATTACTTTCACTGCTGAATATTTGCAAAGTATAGAAGCCATTTTGTATTCCGAAAAATGTGTTTGAAAACAACCATTCAGGAGTGCATTTATGGCGATGAAACTGCATTATTTGTAGGCACAATGTAAGGACATCATGCACGTGCTTATCAATTATGAACTGGTGATGGGACTTCAATTACTGAGAACAAAAATGAGTAGTAAACGGCTTTACTTTGTTGCAATCATTTGAAGCAATAGATACCAGAGAAGAGAGGAGGAAATCTAATAAATTAGCTCCCATCCGTTTTATGAGTGTTTGATTCGTTCCAAATTCCCTGATATATTATAATACTATCGAATTCACAACTATTTAGGATATGTTAATCCTTTCAGAAGATTTTACTTTTCGATGCGATACATAAGTCATAAACAAGTCAACTAAAAGCATAAAGATATCCACAAATTGGGAAGCTAAAATTTTTGTCCTAGCGACAAAGAAAACTACCCCCTTGAGGTTACTACGTAGAGAATACTTACTTAGACACAGTTAAAGTTTTTAGCATCTATTGTGAACTTTAATAAAGACCATTCCAACTGAAAAATGCTATATCAGATTTTCAGGGTGAATAGATAAAAATTTCCTTTCGTTGAACAGTTTAAAAAAGAAAGACAGAGATATACTTGAAGAACTTTTTATCGAGAAAATTCACAAATGTGCGCATTTCTGTAATTGTATCGAAATATAAATAAATACATAAATGGAACACTCATATCATAAGTATGACACAAAAAATGTCGTGATTTTTGTATTAAGACTGCATGATAAAGCCTAAATTAACACAGAAACGGGAAAATCTAAAATATTTCTTGACTACCGCTCTACTTCTGTCATAAAGTATATGAAGCATATTCAGTATCTAGAATTTACATACAATATTGAAGAAGGACTAAACCGAAGAATTACATTCTGGAGAACATTATGAATATCTCTAATCAAAGGCTTAAGTCATATTCTGAAAAAAACTTTGTATTTGCCTAAATATGCATGGACCATTTTTAAATAAAATTTCAAAGAGGAAGCGTCAAATATGGTAGAACAGAATGAAGCTGCAAAAACCGTCAACTCATCGAGTTGACGGCTAAAATTCCAGGATTAGTTAAAACTCTATTCTCATATCAAAATACAATTGATCTGCTAAGTCATAACTTGGTGGGAAATACCTCCAAACAGGATTTTTATGGTTGACTGGTAGATTTACCATTGTGTTTTACTGCTTCTAGTCCTCCATGTTTTCATACCTTTTGGGTGTAGGAAAACACAATGATAAACCTAATAATGAACCACTAAAATCGAGTCTGAAGGTGTTTCCACCATGATATGACTTGGTAGGCAATTTGCATTTTAATGTGCTAATTGAGTTGTATCTAATTCATCGAACTTCAGCCGTCAACTCGATGAGCTGATGATTTTGCGGTCGCCTCCCAGTCTATGGGTATTCTTTTATGGAAAATAATATTGTCTTTCATGTGCGGAAAAAAATAAAGATTCATTCATTACAATGAAGATTAATGAATGCGTAAAATATATCTGCTAACAACGTATTGCTCACCAGCAAGAAAAGTGACACATCTCGACAAAAGTCAATTTCAAAGGACAGGAAAAAGAAAATTTGCATGATTCTACTGTAGCATGAAATTACAGCACTTAGATCTGCATTCAGGAATGAAAACGTCCATAAAAGCATAAAACCATTAATAATGAAGACCTAAGATGAGGTTTGGAGAGTTGGATAACTTTACCTCCCCACACAATCCACCCCTCTTCTGTGGTCACAAATACACATGCAGTGTAATAAAGTGATTTTCCATATAACTACACATATGAAACGTTTTCTGTAGCAAGACGCACCTATGATACACCTATTAGTGGAATAAAACGCAAAATGAATTTTTGCTAGATGTGTCACTTTTCTTGCTGGTGAGCGATATTATAAATCAAATCTTATGCCTGTCATGTGTAGTAACTAATACAGATGAAATGCCGGAGTAATTTTGTAAATTAAAACATATTATTTTATAAATATTTAGTTATTCATTACTTATTTTGTGATTGCAGTAATAAGTACTATATATTTTTTATCTTTAAGTTTTCCCTTTTAATATATTTAAAAATAAATAAATATAAGAGCTTTACGTAATATTAATAGTTTTTGCGAGGTGTACAGTTTCAACTTACGCAAGCTCATATGATTAAAATCTGTATGTGCTGTCGGTAATATTAATAAATGAGAGACATTATAGTAGAACGTATCTGTGCTAATTTATGTTAACTTACTCTTTATATATTACAGTGGGAAGAAAAAAAATAAGTTTTTGCGAGATGCACAGTTTACAACGCACGCAAGCTCATATGATTAAAATCCACCCGTGAGCAATTGCCGAGGAGTACATTAAATAATTAAAAAAAAAAGTTCCAGATTTTTCAATGTATGGTTTTACGCATTACACTGCAAAATAATCCCTGAAAAATGGAAAATGTAATGGCAGCAAAGTTGCCGTCTGTCCTCCATTATGGTATTTCAGAAATTTCAAGATAAAAATTTTGCGCTTTCAATACGGTAATATCTGTTATTAGATATAAATAAGAACAACAGTGTAGTATTAAAAAATATATCTATAGTAATTATATGGATTATGCACATTTATAGGGAACAAATATTTGTGCTACATATCATTACACCGTTTTTTATTGTTTTGCCTTTCGCAGAATTCGAACCTTAGTACTCCCCACCAGAAGGTTAATATTCTATCAATTTCCCTTTCCCGCAACATATAAGGACTTATTTAAGGTGTAAACATCAATCACAAAATTTAACAGGATATTTTCCGTTTTTTCTCAATTGAAAATGAACACTTCCGTTTGTCTGTCTTAGACAGAAAATTGTTATTTTCATTGTTCAACGTGTTAGGATATAAATAAAATTTCCCTTTTATTCAAGAAAAAATTACGGTTTCTACTCAAAATAAAAAACCAGTACATAAATCTCACATCTACTAATCCGTATATATATCGAATTTCTATTACAGTGTAGTTTATCGACTGACCACATATGTAAAAGTGTTTGAAAAAGAATGTTAGAAAAATGTCTAATTTCTAGGAGAATTGTATTATTATTATTATTATCATCAAAAGAATGTCAGTTTTCATGAATAAATATTTTTGTCTTCATAAAACTATTTCAAAATATAATAAAAAGTTATTACAAAATTCCTAATTCATTACGTGGAAAACTATACACTTAAAAAAAAATCTGTAAAGTTACTAAAGTTTTTCTAGGAAACTGTGATTCCTAGAACTTCTTATGTAACGGCAAGAACAAAAATTCCTGTAATAGCGTCTGTTACAGGAATTTTTGTTGTTGCCGTTACATAAAAAGTTCTAGGAATCACAGTTTCCTAGAAAAACTTTAGTAACTTTACAGGTTTTTTTTACAGTGTATTTCTTTCTATAATGAAATTTCTTACAAATGTACTAATATATTTTCAGATCGTCTCCAAGTAAGAGCTTTACCACCTTCACAAACAGTAGATGTAGGAAAAACAGCCATATTCACGTGCAATGCTTCTGGACATCCCGTACATGTTATAAGCTGGAGAAAGGACATGATTCCAGTCCTTTCGTCTAAACGAATCACTGTCTCCAGAGAGGAATTAAGGATCAGCCCCGTGGAAAGAGAGGATAAGGGAATGTACCAATGCTTCGTATACAATGACAAAGAATCAGCCCAAGATGCAGCACAGCTGGTATTAGGAGGTAACTGAAATTATTATATTTAAACATATGAGGACGTGAGTTTCAAAACTCACCTTATTTAGAAAACCAAATTTGGGGAAATCACGAAAGACCTCTGACCGTGTCTATTGGTTTTCATTGTAAACCAAGACTTTACAATGGAAGAAATACGTGATAAAACTAGTTTTCTGCTTATTGTTGTGTTTTTTCAGAGCAGGTTTACCATAGATAGATTGTTAGACAAAATACGATTGATAGAGAAGACCCATTTTGAAACTCCCGTCCTCATATATAAGAATTCAAAATTATAACTAACATATTATATTAACAATTTAGTTTTGAGTTTTGGGTAGGAATATTTAACGAAAAACAATAAACAATAACAAAAGACATATTAACAAAAAATAGTAGGATACACTTTTTTATTATCTAGTTATTTTTTTTTTATTTTTTTGTATTTAAAATTTAAGAATCGGAATTTTAGTAATATAAATAGTTATTTTTTTAAATAAAAATGTTAAGCAAATGGTAGTCTTTACAGTATTTATACATGTGTCATGACATTTTATTTTTTATTCATCAAACTAAAATTTTTCAATTAACGATCCATTGTTTGATCCAACGTTACCATAAGAATTTCAGTTTTCATGGTTAAATATTCTTTCCTTCATAAAAACATTACCCAATATGCCAAAAAATCATCATAAAATACGCAAATCAAACAATTCAAGATACAGAGCAAAGCCATCTTAATATTAGACATTAGAATATATACCGAAAAGTTAAATCCTACAATGTAGAGAGTACATAATAAATTGCCTCTAGCTTAACAAAATTATGATACATGCAGAATCGTATATAAACTTAAAGCAAATTTTCATCGTACATTTGAATAAATGAAAAAACACCTAATAATTGACTTTTACTTAAATTATTGAGTATCAGATTAAGAAGTAACAAATAGAAAAACATGCATTTTTATGGCTGAATCAACATAGAAAAAAATCCCTGGCAATTTAAATTTCATTATTTTGAATAAGGTTTTTCTGACACATAAATTATTTTTTTTTGCATATTTTTAGTTATTTTCATATTCATTCTGTGTCACCAGATTAGAATTTTCTTTTTCCATGCAATCTCCCACTTTACTGAATAAGTAATCTTCACTTTATTTAATCACGGAATGTCTGTCATAAGAAAAGGCAAGATTAAAATTCTGAACTAGAGGTATTTTGAATAAAAAGTTCCCAATTTGTAAAAACTGTACAGCCGAACCTCGTTAACATGAACCTCAAGGTGAATCAAAATTTTGTTCATGTTAACAGTAATTCATGTTATCAGTATCAAATCTTCGTATTCGTTTTTATAGGGGACTGTGAAAACAATTCATGTTAAAAGTAATTCACGTTAAGCGTGTTCATGTTAACGAGGTTTGACTGTATTCATTATGCTTTTTATACGATGTAATCGTGAAACTCTGAACAATTTTAATAAAAAGGCACTTATTTGAAGGACAGTTTTATTTGAAATTATCTTATTAAAAATCTGTAACATTTGCAAAAAAAATTGTTTTTTTTTTTTTTTTTTTTTTTTTTTTTTTTTTTTTTTTTTACTGTAAGAAATATAAATTATCTGTACCGAAAATTCTAAACATGTTTAGAAAACTAATAAAATGTATAAAAATATCCATACATGTAAAAGCTTCTAATTCCATATATACAAATTTTTCTTTTCCAAAATCACTTAATAAATTATATGCCACTAACCACTTAATAACTTAATATCACTTAATAACAGTAAAAAAATTATATCTTTGCAATCAACAACTGAATACAATATAATAAAAATAATTATTTATGTAAATATTTTTTTACCTATTTTTATAAAATATGAAAAAAGATTTATCTTTATAACAGTATAACTAAAATTTCAGTAATAATTTTATAAGAAGAAAATACACTTACCTCAAAACTTGAAGATATTATTTTAAGTTCAAATATGCGATGAATAAAGTCAAAATGGCAAAAGATTTCTTTGGTAGGCAGTTTTTTGAATTGCAGTAGCAAATATACATCAATAACAATGATGTATAGAGATAATTATATAACAAGACATATAAACACAATATTTTTCTAGGACAAATGTTAAATTAATCGTCAGGAATTAAAAGGTAAATATTTAAATTAATTAAAACATATTTTTAAAACTATTAAAACTGTTAGAAAAAAAAATCACGCAAAGTTTATATTATTCCAGACATTGAGTAATGTAGTCTATTAAAATATTTATGGACATTCGAATAACTTAATTTAATAATTAAATATGTAAAGAAATTGATCTAATTGAGAATAAAAATGAAAATGCAGAGAAACTTTAAAATAAATATGTAAAGTTTTGAATGTGAAAATGCGAGAAATTTGGTATCATCCTTTTATAAAGCTCACTATAAATTCGAAAAAACTGACAAAATATAAAGAAATGTTATCAAAATAGAGAATGCATGTGAAACTAACAATTATTTCTTTAATCTATACAGTGTGTCCACGTATAACCTGACCGTCCTTTATTTTCACAACCGTTGGTCCGAGATGCATACTTACATTACAAAAATGGTTTAAATAAGGTAAAGAATTATTTTTAAAGCGATTTGGGTCAAGAAAAACATTTAATAAAAAATTACGAAATTAAAATTTTTATATGGTCCCCCACTCCTATAAGTGATATTTACTAAAAATTTACTGTGGCACTAACAAGTAAGACAAAAAAAGTCCCATTCAACTAACATTAAAATTGACCGAGTTATGAAACTTTGAAATGCATGACTCATACCACTTTTTTGCATATCAAAACAGATGATTTCGACCATGCTTTCAGGGATCGTGTATACTTATTTCAAGGTATCTGCGCTTTGAAAGAAATCGTACAAATATTACGATTAACTTATATTAGTCAGGTTTCAGATTAGTTAAAATAATTGTATTTTAACATATGTTTTATTTTGTAAGGATTTGAGGCTTTGATTTCTTTAACTAAAATTTTGTTATTTTCATAAGGTTTTATTTAACTTGCAATGTTCGTCTTTCCACTTTAAATTTTTTTACTCGATCTTTAACTTACTTTCAAATGTCCGATTGAAGTTAAATTTTACATACTGACTTAAATCCGATGACAATGCAATATTATTATGATTTTCGACTTTTACCATCTTATACATACTTATATTAGAGCATAACACAAAAAAATTTATATAGATTACCGTCAAGAAGTTTAAGAAAGAGTTTTAGATTAGATAACATAAACCTGCGATGGTTGTGTTTTTTAATTTTTATAATTATATTTTATGTATTTTTTAACGCTGAATCAAAAAATTATCTTCACTTTTAACCATCATGTCAAGATTTTTTACAAATCGTAAATTTCAAGGTTAAAAAATTGCGAAAAATTTGATACTATAAAATAGATGTAAGACTTCTTTTATTTAATTCAGTAATTTATTAGATTTTTTTGGCTTATACTGGGTTTCTTACAGCTAAAAAGCTCGGGGGTCCGATGAGGTTGGGAGGGGAGGGGGATCAATTTTTACTTTTAGATTTTTATCTTTGAAATTTGCGATTTGAGAAAATTCCTGACGTGATGGTTTAAAATGAAGGTACTTTTCGGATTCAGTGCTAAAAAATACATCAGAATCAATTTTCAAAAGATAAAAAACATGCCACAAACCAAAATTTGAAATACAGTGTAATCTAACAGCATTTTAAAATATCTATCATTTTGTAAAGAATTGAGACTGTTGTTTTTCATCCTTTTATTTAACAAAAAATCTGTTATTTTTATCCTCTTATAATGTTCAGTACAAATTGTACATTTTGCATTAATATGTCAGAATGATTAAATATTTCAAATTTATATTGCAATGCTAATTTTACTCTCAACCATTTCTTTAATATATCTGACGAATTTTTTTTTCTACTAAATTTGTGAATGACCCCATGATATGCAGCAATAAATATACTCCAACTTTAAACAGCTATTACTCAGTCAATTTTAATAGTAGAATAACGGGACTTTTTTTGTCTTACTTGTCAGTGCAAAAGGGAAATTTTACTAAATATAACTTATAGGACCAGGGAACCGTATAAAAATTTAGATTCTGTAATTTTTCACTAAATTATTTTTTCGCTTCAAAGTTTTTTATCTTAACCCTGCACCAAAGTTTGACCATTTTTGTAATTGGAAGTATGCATCCAGCACCAGCGTTTGCGAAAATAATGGTCGGTCAGGTTATACGTGGACACACTGTATATTTAAAATACAAGGTTTTTTTTTAATCATCTTTCCTGATCTTTCTACTGGACCGATTTTGATAATTTAATGATTTAATTTAAGATGTTTGTTTGTATATGTACTCCCACTAACAATTGTTTGAAATATTCTTTTTTTATATTTTTAATTTAATCTTAAACCTTTTATTAAATTTCTTCAAAATGGTGGCAGTTGGATTACTTTCATTGTGATAATGAGAAAATATGAGATTTATTTATTTTTATTCATTATATCCTAATTGATGGCATTTTCTTCTTAGATTTAAAAATAATTTTAAAAATTTGTGAACAGAAAATAACCACACGCTTTAAAAATCCCACATAAATTATTACTACTATTTACCACTATTACATTTTAGTCCAGTCAAATTAGTGTTTGAAGTGGAAAATTCTGGTGTAATTGTTTTTAGTGTCTTACTTTATGTTTTCGGGGCTGCTGAATACGAATCTGAAGTTGTCCAACAAAATTTCTCTAGGCAAATATGAAAAATCGTGAAAAAAACCACTAAAAATCGCAGATTTTTTTGGTTTTTAGCTTATAACTTGCAAAGTAAGCTTTTTACGCGAAAGGTGACCATATATTAAAATACAGACGAGAAAATTACCTACAATTCATGTTCTTATAATTTTTTTTGTACGATATACGGCTTCCGTAGAGGCGTTGAAAAAAAGGCGAAAACCAGTAATTTTTGAAAATCGCAAAACAGATATTCTTACCCTTTCCGTTCATAACACTAAAAGTAAGCATTTCATTGTAAACATTTGCAAACGTACTCACTTATTATTAGGTTATATATTTTTATGATGTTGATATATAGTGTCACTTCGAAAATCCGGCATTCAGAGACCCGGCAACTTAAAAAATCCGGCAACTTAAAAAATCCAGCATCAAAGTCATCTACCCCCTCTGTTTTTTTCACTTCCAACTTACGGCAAAAGTAAAAATCCAGCATCAAAGTCATCTACCCCCTCTGTTTTTTTCACTTCCAACTTACGGCAAAAGTAAAAATAGCAATTATTTTCGAATTAAAAACCAAGATAAAAAAAACAATGCATTAGCTGACAGCGATATCGCTGACCCTGTGCGAAATGGAGCCCTCGATAACGCTGGTAGCAGCTCAGATGAACGAGTTAAGGACCTGGCAGAAGATAAGGTCTCACCAAAAAATGCATACATTTGACCGGAAAATTAACATAATCTTCAAAGAAACAAGACTGTATTTCCGAAATTGATACAATTCTCTACAATTTATGTGCAAGAATTTTTTTTTGACCTCGAATAGTTATGAGAAAAACAATGACGAATGCACGAAGTATTCAGCTGCCTCTTTATTGAAAACATACAAACTGCATCATTAGACGTCTGTGCAGATATGTAAAATGTAAACGTTAAGTTTTATAGATACAACAAAAAGATAAAAAGTGATTAATGATCAGTTAGTGTTTAATGTTATACAGTATAATAAAATAGGTAGGTAAGTATTTTTTTTTTATATACAACACTTATTATTAAATGATTATTGACTTGAAAGGACACTCATTAGTCAAACCGATCCCTCTTGGCCAAAGGTTGCATGATTGCAGGCATGCCTTCCAATTGTTATACACCTAAAAAAAATAATGAAATATAATATTTATTTAAGCACCTAGGCGCGAAAGAGCCGATTTCGTCCCGAGGGAGAAGATTGCTGCACCAGCCGTAGGCGAAGGCTGCAAACACCCAATGGTCGAAGCTTAGGCTTCTGAGCAGCTCTGGTGCACGTAGTATTTTTAAAAACGCTAGAACTAATTGTAATTAATTAAGTAAGTAATGATTCATGCAACGTTTTATCATAACACGATTTTTACGTCTTTCTTTTGTTACCCCTCTTTTACAACTCAAGTCATGAATAGGTTACTCTTGGACCTCAATTTAGAAAAAAATATTAGCCTATTGTTTTACGTACCACCGTTTAAAAAACATAATTTGTGATTTATTTCTAATTGTTTGACAATTAAGTAGTTATACCACTGTATTAAGATAAATATTTTGATCACAAAAATAAAAAAGTTAGTGAAAAAGTAAAGGTGAAATGGAATTATTTGAATTATTTATACATATTTACCTTCAAGTACTTCAGGGAATCCCGGATCATCCTCATATTCCTCGATTTCAGTAATAGGCATGTTATTGCAACTGATTTTGCAGTTTACACACATATTGGAGCACTTGAGGCCTGCTTTTTTACATCCACAGTTTTCCTGGCAGGTATTCTTGCATTTGCAAGAAATGAGTTTCAAAACGGCTTGAGGTGTTGGTGGCTGTAGTGTGGTTACTGGCTCCAAACCATTTTTCATTTTCTTCCAGCCCCATTGTTCAGATCCTTTTCATTCCCAAACCATTGTTGAACTTGAAAATATACCCTAAAGGAATATTGCTGAGCTGCAGACTCAGTAGGAGGTAAGAACGCTAAATGGATTGATGTCTTGTGTGCAGACCTAAGGTAACATAAATACCTCAGTTTGGTTAATGACGTGGCTTCCTTGTCAGCAAATTTATACAATGAGACGAAAAAACGATTGCCAGTTTCAGTAACTGCATCAGCATCTGCCATAAGGTCTTTAAAAACCTCAATGGTATTAGTTAATGCAGAGTTTTTCTTGAGAGTCCGAAGAAACCTCATCTTTCCTACTTTGAACAAGGCTAAAGCAGTATCACAGCCTCCCATGGCATACGAAAATAATATGTTGTTACAATCGATTAATCAAGTTTGCAGTCAGAAGAAAAAATGAGTGGTAAAACTTTCCCTTTGCCTAGCTTTGAAAGTATACATTTGAATGTACACGCCTACAGCGACAAATCGTGATAACTAGCAAATCGACGCCTTCACCCACAATAACTACACAGTTATGTTGTTGTGCAATGTCCCTTGCTGTGGTGACAATAAGTGTATCCGCATCCTTTCGTGCCTGTTTTGTGTGAATGTCAGCTACTGCAAATTTGTAATTGATTTTTGAAAATTACAGATTTCGGAAAACAATATCAAAAGTACTTACGATTTTCTTGATAGTGACATTTATTCGTTATTTAATACATACCCCAATAATATTGACGTGAGAAAAAGGGAAAATTGAAAGTTTAAAAAACTTACTTTAATTGATATTTTGTATGTTAAAACAAATCTGATAAGTAGTGCTGTCATTTCTTCTCATGTAATTTCTCAAGCATCAATGTCAAGTATTAATCTTCTTTCTTGGATTTTATACAAGTGACGAATATCGATTTCGGAAATACAATCTTGTTTCTTTGAAGATTAAGTTAATTTTCCGGTCTAAATTATGCATTTTTTCGGTGAGAACTTATCTTCTGATAGGTGCTCATCCTCGTTCCTCTGAGCTGCTACCACTTTTATCGAGGATTCTATTTAGCATAGCATAAGCGATCTCGCTGTCCGCTAATGCATCGTTTTTATCTCGGTTTTTAATTCGACAATAACTGCTATTTTTGCTCTTCCGGAAAGTTGGAAGTGAAAAAAAAGGGAGGGGGGGGGGGGATTTTTATGTTGCCGGATCTCTGAATGTCGGATTTTCGAGGTCACACAGTATACCTACATCACAATAATATATTACCTAATAATAAGTGAGTACGTCAGCAAATCTTTACAGTGAAATGCTTACTTTTAGTGTTATGAACGGAAAGGGTAAGAATATCTGTTTTGCGATTTTCAAAAATTACTGGTTTTCGCCGATTTTTCAATGCCTCTGCGGAAGCCATATGTCGAACAATAAAAATGACAAAAACATGAATTGTAGGTAATTTTCTCGTCTGTATTTTAATATATGGTCACCTTTTGCGTAAAAAGTTTACTTTGCATAAATAAACAAAAAACTCAAAAAATCTGCGATTTTTAGTGGTTCTTTCACGATTTTTCATATTTGCCGAGAGACATTTTGTTGTACAACTTCAGATTCGTGTTCAGCACCCCCCAAAACATAAAGTAAGACACTAAAATCAATTACACCAGAATTTTCCACTTTAGGCCCTTTTTTAATCTAATTTGACTGGACCAATATTTTTCATTTCTAGCTTATTGAGTTTGAGACGCTAAACGAAATGTTTCAGTGAGGAAAAATTGCGTCGTATTTAACAGAAAATGATAATTTTATTTTATAAAAGTAATTATTTTACCTTTCACATGCAAAGTTGTGTAGTTCACAAATGTGAGTTAAAGTTTGGAAATATATTTATTACTAATATTATACATAGGTTAAACTATTCTTAAATGGTATTTACGGATGTGAGAGGTGTCTATGTAAGTTTTGAGACTGTGAAAATAAAATTATGTTTAGATTTGACCGAGGAAAATTCTATGATTGTTACAAAGTGAAATCATTTTTCTTGATTTTTCTTCCCGTTATACCAAGCATAAGAACCTCAATTGATGACTTTATAATTTTAATATTCAATAATCTGAACAATCGAAGTTTATGGAAATAGTATTTTGATATGTTTAAGTTAAAATAATACTTGTTTTAAGACTTAGACAAACCAATTTAAGGTGAAATTTTATTGTAATTAATTTTGTAGGTTTGTTACGAATAAAAATAACAGTTCCTTTTAAGATATTTTTCTTTCGTCGAGATTCGACTGGTTCCACCTCTTTTATAAATAACAACTATAATACTCGTAATAATAAATGACTTTTACCTAGAATATAAATATAATCCATCAAACGCATTCATAATATTCCAAAGACATTTCTTTCAAAGAAAAAATATAACGACATAATGGTTACAAAAAGAATATAGTAAAAACTTTTATTGAATGCAATAGTTTTAAATGATAGCGTTACTAAAACTTTTAGTGCCTATTCTCTTGAATTAATTCCCAAATTTAAAGGGCATCGGAGAAAATATAAATTTATAGGTCGTTAACTTGATAAAAATTTTATTGCAGATAAGAAAAGGAAATTACTCTTAAAAGGAAATCTTGATGCTTTCAGATAAAACAGGGAAAGAAAGTGGAAAAAAAATTTTCATTTATATTTGTCACTAAAAAAAAAGCAGATGTTTTAACGAAAATATAACGATAATAATATTTGTTTTTTCTCTAAGTTCTTAAAATATTGATAAATCGTAATGAAATTGAGAATTTAAATAATACGTCAAAAGTGTTTCAAAAACAGTCTATGCACCAGCTAAAATATTCTAAGGTTTAGTGGATAACTAAAAAAGTGTCTTAACAGGCAATAACAATAATATATATATATATATATGTATGTAAATATTTTGACAAATTTAATAATTTTGGATACGAAAAAAGCAAACAATCACAAATATTCTATATATTTTTTTCCATTAAAATTATTTAAGCATATATTGCATTCAAATACTTCATAATATATTCCTGCGAAATAGTTCGTTTTTTATACTTCCCAAAATTTAATTGCAGCAATTTTATTTTCACACTTTCTTTTTCTGCTGTTAATGGTGAATCTTACTATTTCATTATTTTTAGTTACTGATTTATTTTAAAAATATTATTAATATTTCATAAAGATGTTTAATATTCTTTATTTTTCGAAATTTGTTTAAAACTGATCGCCTATATTTGTAAATAATCAATAATTCCCATAGTAAAGATTAAAAATTTGTTTGTATTTCCTATTTGGAGGATTTCTCATGTTTAGCTTCAGAATTCTTACTAATAATAACCATTTTTTTCTTTATTTAGTGTTTCAGCAGAAATTTATTTATTTTTTCCGGGTAAAGACAAATCTCCGTAAATCTTAAATAGTTCAAATATTATGTATCAGTATACATATATAAGAAAAACATTATAAATATCGAGGGCGTAATTACCTTTTTATTAAATTTGTTTTAAATATTTTGCAGTTAGGTAATTAACAAAAGATACTCAACTACTTTGTATGAACTATTGAAATATTCTATTTTTTTTTTTTTAATTACAAAATATAAGTTTCTTGAATCAAGAAGAATATCACAATAGATTTACTCCTGATTACAACGTAAATACGATAAAACATTTTCATGTGTAAACTATTTTTTCTGTTGTTTTAAATATTTTATCTCCGGAAGATATGTCTATATATCACACGTTTTGAAATAATGTCCAATATTTTTATAAATATGCTATTAAATCCGAAGGCAAATAGCTAAAAATAAATGCACTTTATTATTTCTAATTCAATCATATCGATTAGTAAAGATATCGTACGAATTCAATTTTCTAAACTAAGTAAAAAAACATGTCTAGTCCCGAAGTCTAGATCAAGACATTTGACTTTAGTTGCCAACGATCTACCTGGTTAGCTATCTAGGCCGTATAGATTGTATAGATTTTCGTACAAATAGGCTAACGGATTAGATATTTATTTCATTTTCAAACTGTTTTCAAACTATTTTGCAACCGATTTCATAATAAATCACGTCCAGAATTTAACAAAGTATGATTGATAAATATTAGGCGAGGTAATCTAGCAATAACAGCGAAGAGGTAAACTTCCCCAGTTTCAAAATAGGACGTACAGTGTTCCTTCACCGATGTTTTATGGTGTTTAAAGTTATCTATATATATCTTGTTAATTCTTATTTAATCAAGCTACTGTTTGTTTGTTTTCGGAGAGGAGTTCTCCACGTCTTCTTCGCGTCTTAAGGAGTAAAAGTTTTAAGACGCTAATTAACACTCCCTTAAAAATCTTTAACTTATATATTCCCTAAAATCAATCCAATTAGAATGTTTATTTTATGATGAGAGAGAGAATGAATCGATTCAAACGTATTATAGGTCATTTTTGTGGTCATAAAAAATATTTTAATAATAAAAATTATTAATAAATCCATTAAAAAATGAAATTATGACTTAAATGAATATTTTCATAAAATGAACTATTATACTAAATACAGTCGGACCTCGTTATCCCGACACCCGGTTTTCACGTCACTCCGCTTATCACGTCAGTTTTTCAAAGTCCCGATTTTCTGTATATGATTTTAATGTAAATAAACTCCGGATTTTACGTCGTTGAATAATTTTCAACTCCGGATATCCCGACGGTTTAGGAAAACCGTCCATTTTTCATTATCAATTTTATAAGCATGGAAATTAAGCGGTAAGAAATGTCTTAGTCAAACTTTTCACAAAAGTGCCTAAAATACACACTGAGATACATGAGAAATTTTATTTCAATCCTTTATCTGAATAAATAAACCCACACACTATGAATGACCCACTTAAGATCCAGATATAGTATCAGTTTACTCGCGGTCTTTTTGTTCTGGTCAGGCGGCGATTTTTGTGATTACACGGCGTTTTTCATCTGACTAAAACCGAAGCATTGAAACGATCAGAAATGATCTAACATCCATTTATGAAACAACGAATACTGATTACAATTCATTGTATAACATTGAAAAAAGAATTGTAGGAAGCACATCTGGGGATAAGTGAACCTTAATTAATCAATATGTCATGTAACAATAAAAAAAAAGTAATCATAAATCTGATTTTTATTCTTTTCAATTTTGTTTTTGTGTTTATTGTATTTAATAATGACGTTCTATAGCTTAAGACTGCAAGAACAGTTATGAATTTCAGATTTTCTTAAATTAATTAAAAGTACAGCTTTTTATACACATATTTTTCTCCAACTCCAGTTACCGCGACACTCCGCTTATGACGACACGTTTTTCTGGTCATTAGAGTGTCGAGATAACGAGGTTCGACTGTAATAACTATATCTTTTTTCCGGTCTACTAAAAAATGCTCCATCTTTTTTTTTTACGATAACACATACATTTGACACAATATTTCAGTTCCTCGGATAAAAATAGTCCTGAAAACGGTCGCTTAAAATATGTTTTTTTTTGTGTGTGTTTTTTAACTCGAACATATTGTAGGAAGAGTATTGTAATAATCTCTCTGTGTATCAACACTATGGCATTAAAAAAGGTAATTCTTATTCCGGTTCAATTTGAGAATATGTTATAAATCAGTCTCGCAAGAACTGCTTAAATTTTCGTACATAACGCAGACGGAATAGATATTTTATACATTTTTAAGCCGATTTCAAAGCAGTTTGCAACCGAATCCATAGAGAAAATTGCAACGAAAACTTTACAAATTAAGATTAATAAATACTCTGGCAATATAATTAAGCATTAGTAACGAAAAATAAATGTGACGAGTTTCAAAACTGGAGGTTCAGCTTTCGTATGCCACTTATTTCACCGTTTTTTTATTGTGTTTAAATTGATCTATATATATAGATTGGTAATTCTTGTACACTCAACAGATTGTTTGTAGTTCTTTTAGAAGTTTTATCCATGCCTTTTACATCACTTCCCCATAAAAAGGATCAAAATTTGAGGATGATAATGTTACATTTACGTAAAAATCATAAACTTGCATATTATCATTCATCCAATTGGAATATTTCTTTTACGATTAGATACAATGAGTAGACTCAAACGTTCTTCAAACACATTTTTGGACCATAAAAACATTTTAATATTCTGTTTTTGATGGGGGGTTCTATTTCTTTGTGTCATTTTTTTTTTCATTTCGTTTTTTACAGTCATTGAGTGTGTATATTGTTGCCATGAAGTGGTTTTGCCAAATTCCGATTCCTTACTATCTTTTTTGCTATTTGAACGTAACGTTACATTATTGACAAACTTTAAACTTGTATTTCTCATTACTATGTTTTTAAAACTGGACGTCTATTTTTCTCGAAGACTATTCAACCGATATCCTTAATTTGAAAAAAAAAAAATACCCTTTCATAATTTGGCGATGAATTGTTTTTGAGATGTTTGAGACATGATAAAAACAGTCGAATGATTGAACAGTCGAAGTTCCCGGCGTGCTTCTGCAGTTACTCTCCCTCGCACAAGGTGTAACCGTCACATCTTTTACACCACAAGAATTTAAATATATAAGTCAAATGTCAAGAAATGTAATGCCAAAATCCGAAGTTGATATCTGAATTTTTTTTTTTTTTTTTTTTTTTTTTTTTTTTTGTAACTGAAAAAAAACTCGTAAAAACTTTTTAAAGCCTAATATCAGTTTTTGATGATTCCCTGGTTTAGTGTATTCCACGACTAATTCTACAATCATAAAGACAAGGTCAGTGTACTCCAAGAGCAAACACCTTTAAAAGAATAAATATCAACTTTTGATGCTGAAGAAAAGAATGTCTAGAAATAATATAAAATTTTCAGAAATTACATTTGTGAAAAATAAAAAATAGAATAAATTACACTAAAAGCGTGTGGCATATTACGTATAATACTGTTGACTAACCAAAGAGAAAAGGACAGAAAAAATTGCAATAATCAACGCTATACATTGTTCAACAAATTTTCAGATTGGATAAACATTGACGGGGTTTGTCTACGCTGCTTACTTAATTGATTGACTAGAAGTTAGATCTAATCCTAAACTAAAAGTCCTCAGTTTACATAACCGTTTCCTATTATCATACTCGGCAACCATTCCTTATTTATGTACGGATATATCCGAAAATTAATCTTCGTATTACCTAATCACACATTTCTACCATTAAATAAAAATATTATTTAATGCAGTAATAGGAATTTTTAATAAAAGGAAGGGTAGCTTGCTATGTATTATGCTCTACACTGAATATACAGAAAAAGATTTGAATTTTCGTAAATAACTTGCAAAATATGAGCTAATTAAATTATACTACTTGCTTGAAAATGTGGTCTTTAAAAAAAATCATCGATAATGTAAATTTTTCATTTACCAATTCAGAATCTATGACACTCTCGTATGTCTATCAGTGTTAGTAGTTAGAACAACCTTGCAGGATCTACAAATATATTAACATGATAGTTTGATTTTAAGTACAAACCACAACCAATAAGAAGAAATAATGTCAAAATTAAACTTAAAATCAATTACGAAATCAATTACTAATGGTTAAATATATAAGTTAAATCCCATATTCATTTTTAAAAGCACAATATATTACATAAATATATCTAAATAACATCTAGTATATTATTTATAAGCACATCTTTAAGCTTTTTTAATATTGAAAACATATTTAAAAGCAAGTGAATTTTATTTACTTTTTAAAATTAAAAAAATACATTTTATTAAAATATCTGAAAATTTTATTATTTATCGTATTTCTATAAATTTTAAACTCAATTCAAATATTTATTGAGATATAATAAATATTGATTTTTGTTTCCATAAAACTCGTTCTCTATTAAACATTTTTTTGCCAAAATGCATTAAAATGTTTTTTGAAAAAAGCATTTCTTAGGAGATGTTCAAGACTTTTGAAAAACGTTTTATGTTTGCGTTTTACAAATACCTTTTATTTATTGTGGACATTCGTTTTTAGAATTTTTTTAGTACCGCCGTAGATCAGAAATCTTATTATTATAAGACGCTTATAAGAAAATAATTTTGAAATGTCGTGTTGTCAGATAAATTTAAAGTATCTTCAAAGTAAATTTTAAGTTGCATATAATAATTTTTTTACGAAATATAAAGTTTTCTAGATTCCATATCTATATTTAACATTAATATAAAAGTAAATATTCTAAGAAAAAGTGAGCAGTCAGTATTTAGCGGCAAGATAGGTACACTAAAAAGAGTGTATTATTTTTTTACCAACGCTTAAAACTCGCGATTATCAAATAAAAGTATTAAATTAGTTATAATTTCACGTTTTATTTAGTGAATGTTATTCTTTATAGGAAATGTATTTGAATGTTTCTAAATATTTGTTACGTATTTAATCACGATTCAACTTTAAATTCGAAAAAAAAATATCTCTTTGAGAATAACAAATATAAAAATTTCATGATTTTTTCCTTCCTATATAAAATTTTTAACTCTCGAAGTCTAAATTTAAAGTATACTCATCATTCCATATCAAGTTGCCAAAATTTAGGTATGGTCCTTGTTTGCCCCCCCCCCCCCCCCCACGCCGCCTTTCAATTTTGATGCGGTCTCAAAAGGATATACATGTAGGTATAAGATGAACATCTGCAACCTGTCAGATTCATAAATTGTATAGCTGGGTCGCCAGTGGTTTTTCTGTAAAGTTCACTATTTCAAAGTCGCAAGAAAACGACCAAATCACAATGTTTGTGGTCTTATTGCCTTACTTATTGCAAATATGTGATCTAGTAAGATTTTTTGTACTAAAAAAGATAATTGCAATATTAAAGAGACGTAATAAATACATTCATCATTACGAGACTTCAAAGTATACCTTCCGGTCTATTGCGATGAATTTTAGCCTTAATTTATCAAGCTGTAAATTTTAACAGATCTTTGATGTAATCTTTTAACAGATTTATCATTTACAATTCTGCTTTACTTATAAAATATAACATTAACATTCCGCATAAAAAACGTCATGCATAAAAATATTTTATCAGGTTTTTTTTTTTCTTTGTGAAAATATACAGCTTGTACAGTATGTATTGTAATTGATCGTTTAAATTGTGGAGAGCTAGAAAATAGCAAAAGAAGACAATCTCACTTAGGAAAATATGGGCGCAAAGGAACGCATGACATTGTAGAGAGTGCTGTGTATCCACAACTTCTGATCACTCGCAAAACTTTCTGATAGGTCCAGGTCTAATCATTCGCCAAAATGACTTTACAGAAGTAACATGAATCATTATACATTAAATGAATATGCAGACATTCAGATATGCATCTAACTATGGTGCAATAGCCCTTTAAGTCCGGGGGATTAGAAATGACAAGCTTTGGTGGTTCCCCCTAATTGAGAGGATCATATTTGATTAAAAAAAAAAAAAATATTTTGAAGAATATTCGATGTCGGGCTATGCCGACGGAGGATACACACAATACTGTGGGCGCAGCCTCAGCTTTAAATCGCACGAAAGGCGGGAAATGTTTTTTTTTCTTTTTCTTTAGGATCACCTGCACAATTGTGTAGGTCAGGTCTTAACGGGATAGGGGAAAACGGTCAGAGATTTGCACAAATGTATGCAGAACGTTACCCCATCCGTCTCAAGTCTTAGCATCAAATATTTGTATGTGTTCATCAACAGCTGTACGAAACTGGATTAGTTACCAGTACCTGTCATGACAGTAGAGACGTCCGATCGACACAGGCAGCTGCAATCGAGGAAGCTATCGAACAGTATGTCGAAGGACAACTAAGTTTCAGCACACGAGGTACTGCTCGCCTGTTTGGTGTTTTGCACTTAACAGTGTGGCATATACTAAAGGCGGAACGTTTGAAGTGCTTTTCAGTTTTCAATGAACACGTGCAAATATTTTACTCTGGGGTTTCCGCTGGTTCACTGTAAAAAAAAAAAGGACTAAAAAACGGAAATACTACTGGCAATCTAGATGCCAGTGCTATTTCCGTATTTTTACGGAAATTTTTCCTCATAAATTACTGAAAAATTTCCGTTTTTCTGTAATTTATGGGGGGAAATTCCCGTAAAAAAAACGGAAATAGTACTGGCGTCTAGATTGTCAGTAGTATTTCCGTTTTTTTTTTTTTTTTTACAGTGTTGGGTTAGCGTTCTGCAAACATTTTCGCAGCCCCCCCCCCCTACACCACCACCGCTTTCTCCTGTCCCACAGTAAGTTGATGCATATCTGCATATTCATTTAATATATAATGATTCGTGTTACTTCTGAAAAGTCACCTTGTCTAATGACGACCGGATGAACTTATCAGAGAGGTTTGCACGTGATCAGAAGTTGTGGATACACAGCGCCCTCTAACATCATGTGTAGTTTGCGCCTATACTTTTCTATATAAGATTATCTTCTTTTGCCATCCTAACGCCCATAGGATAAACTAGTTTTTCCTAGGCCAAACTAGTTTGGCCTATCGCTTATAAGATAAACTAGTTTAGCCTGCTATTCATTGGTCTGAACTAGTTCGTCCTAGGCCGATCTAGTTTATCCTAGGCCAATTCAATTTTGCCTTGCATTTATAGATCCCAAAGACCGCTTCGGCGCCAACCTTCTAGTTTATAATAGGCCAATTCAATTTGACCTGCTTTGATTGATACCAACTAGTGGTGAACACGCTAACAGAAAAAAAAATGACGAACAATGGTTCATGCTCAAATTCAAAATTTTTCAAACGAATCCGCTCAACTCAAACACATCTATGGAAGTGAGCGAATTTCTCTTAAAACTGGTTTTTTATTTATTTTTTTATATATATATAATAGAAGCTTAGCGTCCAAATTTACAAAATTTTGTGAGCTAGCTTTTAGTTACTCGATGTAATGGGTCTTTCTGGCCCGCCCAATTTTACTTCCCGACACTCGGCCCGGGCTTGGTTTGGGGATTACTTTTTTCGAGAGGTTCGGACCGAGATGGACCGGAACTCAATTTTTTCCGGCTAAAGTCGGGACTGGACTGCATTCTTCTTGAGGTCTGCACAGGCAGAAATTTTCAGTCCAATTTGCAACCCAGCTCATATGAAAATCATTTGGACTGGCAGGATCTCTGGTCTGTTCAGTAAAATATCGGTAATATTTGTCCCGGCCCAACTTTTTTTTTAAATGCACGTATTTTTAAATCGCTATTATTCCAATTAAAATTTATATATTTATTATTATTATTTTATTATTATTATTTTTTTTTTAAGATGAGTGGATGCATTTTTAGGTAATAAAATTAAAGTACGGTTTAACCTGAGAAAAAATAACCTGCCTATGAAGAAATGCAGTGTTTAATATAAAAAAAATATATGTTGATCTATGTAAAATGAGGATATTAGTATCTACTTGTTAAAAGAATATAATGCATTTACAACAGACGATGAACCTTTAACCCCTTGGGGACGAGCGACACGTATACGTGCCGGAAATAGGCCTAAGGATCCTCGTTTATCCTCACCAGTAAAATTTTACTGTAAAATTTGCCTTATGTAATCCAAGCATTTTCCCGATTTGAATAGACACAAACTTCTGTTTTTTAAAACCAGTAGCAAAGTAATAAACATTTCGTAAAAGGCTCCCGTCGCGAAGGGGTTAATAAGGGAACCTGCCTATAACTGATTTTCCTTCTTTCCTATGCAATTCCGTCTTAGAAGATTTTATTGTATAGAATTAAAAAAAAATTTAAAACTCCAAGCCATGGAATGTGGATTAATGATATTAATGTTTCTATTGTAAACTATACTGATTTTTTTTATGATTCTATATTTTATGTAAATATCTGAATAATTACTAATACCATTAATTTTTTTACACGACCTGGATGCTTGAAAATCTGAAAAAAATTATATAGAAAACCCTTATAAGACGGAATCTCATCGGAGAGGACAAAATCTTCGTTATAGTTAAGTTCTTTTTTTAGCAAGTGCGCCGTCTCTAGTAAATGTATTATGTTTTTTTTTTTTTTTTTTTTTTTTTTTTTTTTTTTTTTTTTTTTTTTTTTTCAAACGGATTATTATATCCAATTTTCACCGATTAAAAAAAATTCCGTTTAAAATAGGATTTCGTCATACACAGATTCTTCTAATCGGTTTTACAGTACTGTATCCCCATCCGTATAAATGTATATGCACTATTCTTTAAAGAGAATTTTAATTGTGGAATAATGGTAGCTTAAAAAATATATATATATATTTTTTTAGGCCAAACTGGGACCGGGACTTCGCCAGATTTTGGAAAATTCCAATTTTCTCAAAGAATATCAAATGTACTTCTGATATTCTTAATGGTGCGTTTATTCATAATTAATTCAAAGCCAAGAGATATTTATGTAAGGGAAAAAATCAATATTAAAAAAATCAATGTTTTCTTTAATATTTATTTTTTTCTCACATAAATATCACTTGGCTTTGAATTAATTATGAATAAATGCACTATTAAGAACATCAGAAGTACATTTGATATTCTTTCAGAAATCTGGAATTTTCAAAGATCCGGCGAAGTCCCGGTCCCGAAGATGCCGGATTTTCGAGGTTATACTTATTCATGCTCTTGTAAATTTTATGATAACCTCTCATCCCATTCTTTGATCCTCCAGCACACATAATGTCATTTGGAAAACATTTTGTAACTAACGGTGGCCGTGAAATGGGGAAGATAGGGGGACAATATGATACTCCCTATCGTATAAAATATCTTATACAGGGATGACGGCAATTCTACTTTGCACAAGGTTGGCGCCAGAGCGGTAGTTGAGAGCAATAAAAGCACGTCAAATTGAAAAAAATTGAATTTGACCATGAACTTGACTCATTTTTGAGAAACTGAATTTGAGTTTAATTAGTTCGTCTTTTTTTTTAGCGTGCTCAACACTAGTTGGCAGCAATCAAAGCACGTCAAATTGAACTGTCCTAGGATAAACTAGAAGGTTGGCACCGAAGCGGTCTTTGGGATCTATAAAAGCAAGGCAAAATTGAATTGGTCTAGGATAAACTAGTTCAGACCAATGAATAGCAAGATAAACTAGTTTATCCTATGAGCGTTAGGGCAAACTAGTTTGGCCTAGGAAAAACTAGTTTATCCTATGGGCGTCAGGATATACTAGTTTGTCCTAGGAAAAACTAGTTTATCCTATGGGCGTTAGGATAAACTAGTTTGGCTTGGGAAAAACTAGTTTATCCTATGCGCGTAAGGATAAACAAGTTTGGCCTACGCCAAACTAGTTTGGACTAAAATCGGGTTTGGCCGGTAACATATACACTGTTTATAAGACAGCATGTATAGTTTATAAGACACTTACAATGAAGGTCTCCAAACGGGCATATTCAGAAAAATCTAAAAAAATTACAGAATGTTCTTCTCATGTAGATATATATGTCTATAAAAAAATTTGGCGGAACCTCGATAGAACGTCCGTAACAAATAATAAAAATTTAGTTTATTTGGCGATTTATCATCGATTGGCGAAGAAATGAAAATTCAAAAATTACTTTATGTCGAATACTCTTTAAGATAAGTGTTTCATATTGAACTTGTTTAAATAAATTTAATGTAAATAACTTTGGTTTTGTCAGTTTTAGTTTACAACTATATTTTGTCATACATATGTATCTATATATATTTATAATGAAAGTTAAACACAAAATTTTAGGAATTAAAACAAAATTAAATTTGTTTCAATAACTCAAAATTAAGTCCAATTGAGCGCTGTTGATTCAATTTTGTTGCTATGGAAACGACGAATTCTTTGATATTAAAATGAATAACTGGTAAATGAATCTTGCCTTTATTTTGAAAAAGGCTTAAATATATGAAAGTATTTTTTATATATGAAATTGTTTTTAAAGTAATAAAATTAAATAACAAGCAACAAAATATGTAATACGAAGAAAAGTATTTATTAAAATCTCTCATTGTTTATGTTTAAATTCATTAACTTTTTAGACGCATTCTAAAAATCAACTAACAAACAATTTTCAGGTGCATTGAAAATCGTTTGCTTTTGGCAAGGAAAAGTCCTGCTCGCCAAATCGCCTGACGCTTTCGTGTTTTCGCGCCAAATACGAGAAAATATTTTATTTTTTTACAGACTTTCTACTGTAATTCCGCCGCTAAATTTGACTGATCCTTTATTACATGCATAAGTAGTTTAATTGGTATTTTTCTCAAAATATTCTGAGTATTCCCAGTATGGAGACCTTCCTTGTTAGAAGAAAATAATTTTGAATATTTTTAAAGAGAACGCAATCATGTTATTTAGACAAATCAATACTGACATTTTGATATTTGATTGAAATTTAAACATTTACCTCTTCATTCCTTTTTTTAAACCTAAATTATTATAAAATAATGTTCTTTTAATATAAATATTCAACTCATAAGCACTTCTTTACGCTTCTTTACTATACTTTAAAAAATATATCTGACCAGTGAGTGCATTTCGTTTACTTTTTAAAAAGTAACGCTTATAAGAAAATAATTTTGAAATGTCGTGTTTTTATATAAATTTGAAGTATCATCAAATTTCACGTTGGATATAATAATTTTTTCTACGAAACATAAACATTGCTAGAATACATTCCTGCATTTATCTGTATCTAAATATTGGGAACATTAGCTCGCAGCTAATGTTGAATGGTAGAGTAATTTTTTTATATATATATGATTTATTATACTCCTCTGAACCGAAACCTTACAATTGAAAATAAAATCCATTGAATTAATTTAGTATTTTATATTTTTAGCATTATAAATAAACAATTAAATTTACACAAAAATGTAGCTTAGAAGAAAATCATTTTTACACTATATAAAGAAAACGCAATCATATTATTTAGACAAATCAACAGTGACAATTTTATATTTGATTGAAATTTAAACATTTACCTCTTCATTCCTTTTTTTTTTAAACCCAAATTATTATAAAATAATATTCCTTTAATATAAATATTCAACTGATAAGCACTACTTTACGCTTCTTTACTATAATTTAAAAAATATATCTGACCAGTGAGTGCGTTTTTGTTACTTTTCAAAAGTAAAAATATTTTATTATGATAAAATTTATTTATTTTTTATTTATCAAAATTCTATAAATTTTTAATTCAATTCATAGAGAGAAAAACAAACAATAATTATCGTTTTCCTAAAAATATTTTCTTCTTAAAATTTTTTTTTGCTCAAATGATTTTTTTTTTTTTTTTTTTTTTTTTTTTTTAACGAAACCTTGCTAAAAAGACGTTAAAATTTTTGAGAAATGTTTAATGTTTTCGTTTTACAAATACCTTTTATTTAATATATGCATTCATTTTTTTTTTTTTTACTTTTAATGTCGTTGTATATCAGTAATCCTATTATTATAAGATGCTTATAACAACGAAATTTGAAATGCCGTGTTTTTATATAAATTTGAAATATCATTAATGTAAATTTTACGTTGTATATAGTGAATTTTTCAACGAAACATAAAAATGGATAGAATACATGCCTGTATTTATCTGTATGTAAATATTGAGAATATAAGTTCGCAGCTAATGTTTAATGAAAGAGTAGATTTTTTTATCGGATAATTTATTATACTCTTCTGAACCGAAATCTTCCAATTGGAAAATAGAACCTATTGAATTAATTTAATATTTAATATTTTTAGCGTTATAAATAAAAAATTAAAATTACACAAAAATGTAGCTTAGAAGAAAATCATTTTTAATCTCTATAAAGAAAACGTAATCATATTATTTAAATAAACCAATAGTGAAAATTGTATGTTTGATTTAATGTTAAGCATTTACTACTTTATTCCTTTTTTAAAACCTAAATTATTATAAAATAATGTTCTTTTAATATAAATATTCAAATGATAAGGACTACTTTACGCTTCTTTACTATAATTAAAAAATATGTCTGACAAGTGAGTGAATTTTTGTTACTTTTCAAAAAGTAAAAATATTTTACTATGATAAAATTTATTTATTTTTTTTTTTTTTTTGTATCAGATTCAATAAATTTAATCATAGTGAGAAAAACAAACAATAATTTTCGTTTCCTAAAAATACTTTCTTCCTAAAAGATTTTTTTGCTCAAATGCATATTTTTTTTTTAACGAAACACCGCTAACAGTCCAGGCAGTAGAGACCGTATAGGGACTCTACCGAGCAAAATTAATGGTAGTACTGGAAATCGGCTTTCTAGATGTTTTTTTTGGGTCGCTGAATCCGAATTTGTAACTTTCCACCGAAATTTCCCCCGGCAACCACCCAAAATTTTGGTAAAAAGCCCCCCCCCCCCCAAAAAAAAAGGTTTTTATTAAAAAAATCATTTTTTTTATTGTTTTAGAGAAAAAAGTAGCTAGAAATTCAGAAAGTAGACAAAATTTTCAACAAATTACATATATGACATTATGAATTAGGATGAAGGGGAAGGAGGGATCTGCCTCGGAACATGCGCCGCAGTGCTGCGTGGACTAAGTTGCGCAATTGCACTTAACCACTCACACGTTTACATTAGCCCTCCCATCTTCCCTCAGAACTTTCTCTATAAGGTTTACTTTAAGTTTTTTGGGCCGCTGAATCCGAATTTTTAACTTAAACCCAAAATTCCCCCCCCCCGGAACCCCCCCCCCCAAATAGTTGTTTTTAACTTAAATTTCTTATTGTTTTAGGGCAAAAGTATTACGAAATTCAGAAACTAGACAAAATTTGCAACAAATAGGATATATGATATTATGACGTAGGATAAATGGGGAGAGGGGGAAATGGGGAAATGGGGATGCCTCGGAACATTCCCCGCGCGCTTTTCTCAAAAACAAATTTTTTTCAAAAAATCAATTTTTTGGGGGGTTGCTGGGTGACATTTTGGTGGGAAGTTACAAATTCGGATTCAGCGACCCAAAAAACATCTAGAAAGCCGATTTCCAGTACTACCATTAATTTTGCCAGATAAATCCCCCTATTGCCTGGACTTCATCATTTAGTCCACGTAGCGCCGCAGTGCATGTTCCGAGGCAGACCTTACCCTCCCCGTTCATCCTAATTCATAATGTCATATATCCTGTTTGTTGCAATTTTTGGCTAGTTTCTGAATTTCGTAATGCTTTTCCCCTAAAACAATAGGAAGTTTAAGTTAAAAGCAACTATTTGGAGGGGGTTTCGGGGGGCAAATTTTGGGAGGAAAGTTAAAAATTCGGATTCAGCGACCCAAAAATCTTAAAGTAAACCTTATAGAGAAAATTCGGAGGGGAGATGGGAGGGCGAATGTAAACGTGTGAGTGGTTAAGTGGAATTGCGCAACTTAGTTTACGCAGCACCGCGCGCATGTTCCGAGGCAGATCCCCCCTTCCCCTTCATCCTAAGTCATAATGTCATATATCTAATTTGTTGGAAATTTTGTCTACTTTCTGAATTTCTAGATACTTTTTTCTCTAAAACAATAAAAAAAATGATTTTTTTAATAAAAACCTTTTTGGGGAGCTTTTAACCAAAATTTGGGGAGGTTGCCGGGGGAAATTTTGGTGGGAAGTTACAAATTCGGATTCAGCGACCCAAAAAACATCTAGAAAGCTGATTTCCAGTACTACCATTAATTTTGCTAGGTAAAATTCCCTATTGCCTGGACTATAAAGCGACGTTGAAATTTCTGAGAAATATTTAATGTTTGCGTTTTACAAATACCTTTTATTTACTATATACAATACATTCTTTTTTTAAATTTTTACTGTCGTTGTACATCAGTAATCCTATTAATATAAGATGCTTATAAGAAAATGAATTTTAAATGCTGTGTTTTTATATAAATTTAAAGTTCCATCAAAGTAAATTTTACGTTGCATATAGTGAATTTTTCTACGAGACATAAAAATTGATAGAATACATGCCTGTATTTATCTGCATGTAAATAGTGAGAATATAAGTTCGCAGCTAATGCTTAATGCTAGAGTAGATTTTTTATTAAATCGGATAATTTATTATACTCCTCTGAACCGAAATCTTTCAATTGGAAAATAAAATCTATGGAATTAATTTAATATTTTATATTTTTAGCGTTATAAATTAAAAAATAAATTACACAAAAATGTGCTTTATTACTTAAAATATGATATAAATATTAAAAGATGTTAAATTACATTATAAAATTCCTAGCACTTTCAACTATAGACACACTCATCCTCAGGGAGAGTATACAAAAACTGATGTTACGAAACTACTTATTTTTCAAATTCCAATCTCTTGATGTGGAAAGCAGGGAAAGTATATTTCTTCATCCGGGCTCATTGGGCGAGCCCACTTACTGTTGCTTTAAGGTTGAAAGAGCAGAGGAGAAAACAAAGGATGGATGGGGGGATTAGAATATTATTTGTTTTACAGTTCTTTAAGCAAACCCAACCATTTTGGGTATTTTACGTGCTAAAACTTAATTACAAACATTATTTTCTTTAGCGATAGCGTTAGCGTTATAGTTTTCAGGGTTCGTACGCGTCAGAGGATTCAGGGGGTGGAATCTCAGGGGATTTTCTGGAAAGCAGTGGTCGCCAATCTCAAATTCAGAATTGTTTTAAGGGGACAAGGGACCTTTAAAACCTTAAAAATCAACTTTTTTATTTTTTGTAAATTACACTTTGAATATTATTCAAGGGTACATTATATGCATTATGGCAAGCATTTATCACAAAAAAAAATGAAAAAAAAAATTTTTTTTTTGAGAAAAAAGTGGAATTTTACGCGTCATCTTAGAATCATCTTCGAAATGCGCCTTGCGCATTCCATATCAATGAAAATCTCAATATTTTTTATAACAATTTGGTTTATATATATAAATAAAACTGTGCATCGAATTTTATATATTTGAATATAAAAGTAAAAAAATAAAATTTAAATTTATATTTAAATTAAAATTTTTTGAAAATTTTTCGAAAAAATTTCAAAATTTTTCATTTTTTTTTTATTTAATTACATAAAATTCGATGCACAGTTTTATTTATATATATAAACCAAACTTTATAAAAAATATTGGGCAATTTCATTGATATGGAACACGCAAGCCGCATTTCGAAGATTTCTAAGACGGCGCGTAAAATTTCATTTTTTTATCAAAAATAAATTAATTTTTATTTTTTTTTTTGTGATAAATAGACGCCAAAATGCATATAATGAACCCTTGAGTAATATTTAAAGTGAAATTTACAAAAAAAAAAATTAAAAAATTAAAAAAAAATTTAATTTTAAATTTTTTTTTAAAAATTTCAAAAATTTTTGAAAATTTTGAATGAAAATTTTTAAACCTTTATATTCAAATTTATAAAATTTGATGCACAGTTTTATTTATATATATAAACCAAACTTTTATAAAAAAATATTATGGATTTTCATTGATATGGAACGCGAAGGAGGCATTTCGAAGATTTCAAAGACAAAAACGTAAAATTCCATATTTTCTAAAAAAAAAAAAAAAAAAAAAAAAAAAAAATTCATTTTTTTTGGTGATAAATGCTTGTCATAATGCATATAATGCACCCTTGAATAATATTTAAAGTGAAATTTACAAAAAATAAATAATTGATTTTTAAGGTTTTACAGGTCCCTTGTCCCCTTAATCAAATAAGGAAAATATTACTTTACAAAAAATCTATTATTCTCTTCTCCTGAGGCGTAAGAATGCCAATCTTGAATTATAATCCGCGTATATGATTTTGATTTTTTCTTTTTCAACAGTCATCATTAATTGTGTTCAAATACTTTTTTTTTTTTTTTTTTTTTTTTTTTTTTTTTTTTTTTTTTTTTTTTAAGAATTACAACATGCAGCCAAAGTACAGAACTTCCTTTTATGTCTAATTTTTTTTAAGTATTTATTTTAATAGGTCAATTACAACTCTTTTTACCCAAATCATGCTTCGTGTTCATAAGAACTTCCATTACTTATATCAAATTATGGTTGTAGATTTTAAATCGTTTTACCAGATTTTCCTTTCATTCATGAGAATAATAATAATAATAATAATAATAAATAAATAAATATCTATTCGCCATGCAGTATACTCGAATTAATTTTAGGTATTGATTTTTCTTTTTATTTTAATTCCTGAGACAAAATATATTATATAAATAAGATTATTAATTACTTGCTAAGTAGCAACCCGTTGTGCTGCATTTGTATAATCAAAAGATTTTTCGGGTTTTTTTCAGGTGAAAATACAAACTAATCCAGTTTTTAATTTAAATGTATAAAGTATAAGCTAAAAAGATTATTTATCATTTATCAATCTAATTTAGACCTTTCAATCGCCCGCCGTAAAATTCCTTTCAATTCATCAATTAGTTTTTGAGCGTTTGAAAATGGAAAACTTAGTTGATAAATTGATACTCCCGTTTTTCCTTATTTTCTAAAAATATATTTTTGGTATCCGAATGCGACAAGTTATAGATTGTAGCCAGAATTATCATTTAAAAATGTTAGTCAGGCCTTTTAATCGACGTAATAGCCTTATTGCACGTGGTGTCAAGGTTGATGCTACTAGCCGGTGACACAGTGTAAACTTATGGTTTCAAAAACAGTTGCTCTAAACAAGAAACTTTTTATTTTTTGAGTTATTTTGTCACCTGTAGTGTTCCTTACTTGATTTAAAAGATCAAAGTTGCACGGAACAGCCAATGAAATTCTTGGAAAACTGATCAGACCATTGTTTGTGGCGACAATTTTAACCTCTTAAAATTATGCCGTGAATCAGAAACTTGAGAGTCATTAAAATTTATCAATTAGTTCACCAGTTTTTGAGTATTAAACCACCGTAACAGTCCTTTAATCCCATCATTTAGTTATCCTGTTATTGAGTATCAAACAAATGGTCAATTTTTGTTTCTCCTGATTTTTCCCAGTTTTCTGAAGTACTAATTTCGACATAAAATTACACTATGTGCAAATTACTTAAAAGATGGCAAAATATTTAAAAACCAGTTAAATTACTTCAATACTTCTTAGTACTTTCAACTATATACATAGCCTTAGTCAAATAATACAAAAATACTATTATTATCGTCTTATTTTCAAATTTCACGTAGTTGCAGTCGAAAGGAGTGAAAGTCAAAGTCAACTTTTAGATCCGGAAAACAGTGGGAAAATAAAACTACACCAACTACGTGAAATTTTGAAAATAAGACTCTAATAACAGTATTTTTTGTATTCTACGACAAAAGCTATGTACATAGCTGAAAAAACTAAGAAGTATTAAAGTAATTTCACACCTTTTTAAATATTTTGTCATCTTTTGAGTAATTTGCAGATAGTGTAATTTTAAGTTTAACTTTTTGAAGATGAATTTAGCATTCTATTTATTTATTTGCTGATACTAATTTAGATATTGGAAAAGGATAAACTGAGGTTTGTTGTCAGAATTTCATTAATCCTAATTAAATTTTCGTCTGCGGTAAGATTTCTTAAAGTCCATCTTTTAGTTGCCGGATTTTTTAGTATAGAACTATTGGAGGATAGATTGATTCTCCCGGTTTTCCCCTGTTTTCTAAAAACACGGCTTCGATATTCGAATGAGACAAACTGAACATTGAATCCAGAAAAAATCGCTATCGGTCCATAATAAGCTTAGTTTTTGTTATGTAACCGTTTCTGAGAATATAGCGGATAAAAAGACTTTAGTTTTCTTTTAAAGTTGCTTTTTACTATATGTCCTCTAAGATGTCGAATGAAGATGGAAATAGGTACTTTTCTGAGAATGCAGACATATACTCTCATTTTATGTATTACTATAGATAAATATGGAATTTAAAATTCCTTCATTATATATATTTTAAGAAACTTGAAATGTATATATATATATATATATAACCAGGGAGTGTATTTTATTTAGATTTTAATAAAATATTTTATTACAATTTCGTTATATTTATCAAGACTCTTTAAATTTTATAATCAGTTCAAATACTTATAAAGAAATGACAAATTTCGTTTCCAAAAGGAAAATCTTTCTTCCTAAAACAATTTTTATAAAAAATGTATTAAAATATTTTTTAAATAAAACAAATAATTTTGAAGAAAAATGTTTTATGTTTGCGTTGTAGATATATACTTTACTTACTGTGTACTTTCGTTTTCAATTTTTAAATGCCGTTGTTGATCGGTAATCCTATTATTATAAGACGCTTAAAAGAAAATAATTTTGAAATGTCGTGCTGTTAGATAAAATATCGCAAAAGAATAGTTCACTTTTCCTATCACGAGTTTCTTTCAAAATATAAGATTTCCTAGAATTCATGCACATATTTAATCTTTATGTAAAAAGTAAATATTTAAGAAGTAAGTGCGCTGCCAATCTTTAATGGTAGGGTAAAATTTTAAGATTACCTTAAAATTATTAATTAATATAAAAACTCGTGTTTAGCTAATTGAATTAATTAATTACAAATTTTATATATTTAAAATGCTATATTTGTTTTAAGGGAATCATCATGTACGTTAATTTTAGTTATTTATTTATTTAAAATTCAGCTTTAAATCAGTAAAAAACATTTTCACTTAATTTGAGAACAATAAACAGCAGCACTATCTTGTATTTTTTATATCTATCGAATGTTTCTTATTTTGTAAATAGAATGTTAATTTGCATGTAAAATTTGTGTTGTATATGGTACTGAAGTTGATGATATTGCGAATTAAGCGACCTTACCTTGAGGTGTATTTATGTCTAGCATTAAAGGGTTTGGGCGGCTAAACTATAGCAGTAAATTTAAATTTTAAAAAAAGTGTGTTTCTATTACTATATCTTATTGTAATTATGTGATTAAAGATTTCTTTTGATTAAAAAAACTACTATTATTAATTTAAGATTAAACTGATTACTAGCAGTTTTTTTCATTTTTTCACTAGTGAAATTACGACGAATCTCATGTGCTGAAATATACATCTTTTTAATTAACGCTTAAATGTTTCGAAACAAAAACGTATCCTCTAACAATTCTAATTTTCAGAAACATGAAAACAGTCCCCGGTCAATCATTTTTTATATAAGGTAGCTTAAATTTGCTCAACTCTTAATATAGTCACGAATTTCACTCAAGTGAAATTCGGTTTTATAATTTAATGGGTTTTATATTTTATGTTTTTTTGAAAAATGAGCTTAATTACAAAATTTCGCAATTTTAAATTAAAGATAATCTCCAGGTTTTTTTTCTCCTTAACTGAAGCTATTTTGAAGAAAGAGATAACTGTAGCTCTTTCCAATAAGCGCCTAAAAACAGTAAATAAAAACAGTAAATAAAACAGTAATAACTTACTGGTGAGATTTCGGAATCCCTAAATAAAAATTCAATCAGATGCTTAATGCCACAGAGTTGCTCCTTCTGGCTGATTTTTTGTTCGGGAATTCCAAATTCTCACCAGTATCTTTAAATATTTATTATTGTTTTATAAGATGATATATATTCCACAAATACATTAAAAGAAAATTGATATTCAAAATTTTTTCGGGTGTGAATTCCAACACTACTGAGAAGTCGGTCGATTACTGATGACGTCACAATTCGTGTCCTCTGGCCTTGAGTATTTTGATGGCAGCGGCTATACGTGTGCTGCGGTAACGTGAGACTCATAATCAATTTAAGCTAAAAATATTTCGCACAGTTTTCACATTTGTTTATAGGCCGAAATATTGGCACTGTTGTCGTATACGTAGGTGTAATTTCCCATTTTATTTTTAAAAAAATTCCGGTAGTAACCATGGCGTTATATTTACGCTCACTGATAAATAAATTTAATTTCACAACAATTTGTTAATCTTCTAAACATCGCACAATTTCACTTTATACACCGTCGAATAGGGGGAGGAAATGTTTTTTCAGTTACAGTTTGTTTGAAATCTGTATCACATTTTGCTGTTTTTTATGGCATTCAAAGTAATTTCCAAGCATGATTTTATTTATATATATATATATCTTTCGCATGCAGAGCAATAACGGAAAGTTGCGTCATTTTCATTTAAAACATTATAGATAGATCAGCATTTCTTTCATGTTAATGTCCTATAATGAATTAAAAATTCACCAATAAAACAATAAAATGATACAAAAAAAAACTTAAATTTAACAAACATGGAATCGAAACACGCTGAAATCACTGAATTCATAAATGAAAAAAATGGTTGAACGTAGCGAAATTTTTTAGCGATTTCATCAGATTTAGCGATTACGTATGGCATGCAACTAATAGGAATTATCGCTTTTAATAAATTTTTAAAATATATTTTGATACATTATTGGTATTTTTGATAGAAAAACGAATTGGGTTGATATTAATTGTCAATTTAAAAAATATAGATTAAATGCCAGAAATTTGTTAGAGGTTTATTTTTTTATCGTTTTCATCGATATTTTGTAACCAGAGAGGCCCGAGTTTGATCTCCTAGTTATACTGATTGCAGCATTATTAAACTGGAGTTCACACTGACTGAACCTTGTCGGATCTTATACTATAACAAAAATTTCCTTATGGAAGCGATAACCTTTAAACTTTTCGCAATCGTATTAACACTTACGCAAATTTTCCTTAAATACCTCCTACAAGATACGCTAGTAAAAATTTTAATTTTTTTCACTGAAATGTTTTTATGTCAAGTTAAGGCATTGATAGAGAGGAGAGCAATTGTTATGTTTGCTTTCATTGCAGCCTTTATTCATTTCGCACTTCAGGTTCCAAAATCACCAAAAATACAAAATATAAATTTAAGACCACGAAAGCCTCTATAAAAAAAAAATAAATAAATAAAAATAAAAATAATAAATAAAAATAAAAAACGCGAAACAGTTTAAAATGTTTAATAAGTGTTTTCATTTAAGGTTTAATTTTGAATACAGTATTTATAATTTCAAATTTATTACTTGATTATTATAGCTATAGTACATATCATACATTCTGTACATTTTTTATAAACTTAAATATTGCTATTCTTTTGTTAAAAGTTTTTATTTATCTATTCTGAACCGTATTGAGTAATTTGACTAAGGGAAAAAATCGGGATTTCACGAATCCTCTAAAGCTGCTTGCAGATTCTCCAACTTTAGGAGCAATTTTTGAGCCAACTTCTGACTTAAGCTGATTTTCTGCGAGAAATCGTCTAAACCCCCAGTGTGATAGGAAACAGCAATATTCTCAACTTCTGCTCCAAGAAAGTCTCCACTAGCCACGACTTTCCATCCAACATCTAAAATTTCAGCCAATCATAGGTAGGCGTAGAGACAGGCGGTTTTCAACATCATTCATTTCCCATCTACCAAGACGGCCAACGTTGCGATTAAGATGAAATGAAATGATGACCAAGAAAGAGTTATGAAATATTGTGTAAAGGAAAAACCACATAGATGAGACATAAAACACAGTTTGTACATAAATAGAGCTTTAAAAAGGTGGTCATATCAAGAGATAGCTGAAACGGAGATCGAACATTTTCCAGAAAGTTTTTTTGCGCCAACGAAAGAGCGATAAATAGTAACAACTAGTAACAGTAGTACCGGTTTTTCCTCCAACTTTAGTGCCCCGCCAGTGGCTGAGAGGTTCTGCTCTCGAAAGTGGTAGACGGGAAGTGCTGGGTTCGAACCCAATCGCACCCGTCGGCCTAATCGTTCGGAGTTTTCGTGGTTTTCTTCGAGCCATGGATTTCCATGTGTATACGGGTTATGTTACCTTAGAAAGACCCCCACGAAGGGTACTCCCCCCCTCGGGCCTATATCCCTAGTGTAGATAATCGGCCGTCAAAAATCAACCAACCAAATCAACCAACCTCCAACTTTAGCAACGACAACTGCAACCCTTTTTTTCACGATATACTAGGATAAGTTGGAGTTAAACTCGACTGAAAAGTTGGTCGCTCGAAAAATTGGTGAATCTGATAGCAACTTTATAAAACTGTAAACTGTAAAATGGAAAATAATAATATGAATAAGCGTTTAATATAAACTTGGAAATTCTTAATAACTATAGTTAAATAATTATTTTTTCTAGTTCAAAAAAAAAAAAAAAAAAAAATCCACTTTTTTTTAGCATTTATTTTTAGAGGCGGTTTTATGAATAAAAACCCCTCTAAAGATAAAGATTTATTCATAAAAACACACTATAAAATGAATTGACTCTAGTTTCAAGGTAAGCGGTACAGACATAGAATTCTCACTTAAATTATAATTTAACATACTAATAATAATATAATTTGGCTACTTTGCGAAATGCCCGATTTCAGGCTTTGGCCGCAACATACATATAAAGAGTGATATATAGAATGTATCAAACATAGATCTGTGAATAGATACATTCTATGTTTCTATTCATAGATACATGATAAAATGACATAAATAAAATGGGAAAAAACAATTTAATCCAATATCACAAATCTCCTTGTAATTACTTACAAAATTTAAAGATTTCTACTGCATTAATAAAAAAACAAGATTGTCAATAGCATGTCATAAAAAATGGTCATTTAAAAATTTTAATTGGAATGGAAAACATATTTTGAAATATATTTAATGAATTTTTTCTGAAGAAAAAAGTGAAATCTGAAAAAACTCAATAATTCGTAACGGCGAAAAAAATTCTTAACTTATTTAAAAATGATTCTAAACATTTTGAGAGTATTTTTTCATTGTTTTTTATGTATGTATCTTCATTTAACAATACGCGCATACGTTTGATTAAAAATTTAAGTTTCATATGTAACTGAGAAAAAAAAAACTTAATTTTTTAAAATATTATTTAAAACTTAGATTTAGTTTGTATCTTTTCATTTTAAATTTAAGGATTATTTCTTTTATTCATTATTATAAATCTCGATTTCCTTTTCATTTTATCGCGATTACATAACTTTTTTTCATTTATTTTAGTGCTTTAGACAATATATTTTTCTTTATATTTCGCGCGCATTCTGTATTTTTATGTTTTATCTGTAAAATTCCGACAATTTAAGGAAAACAAAATATTAAACAATGCATTCAATATTTACTATAGTTTCTAAACTGTCATTTCCATTTCCTCCTTATACGCATCTATTCTTCAATACAAATTTTCAGCTCAATTTCTAGCGTAATCTAGGTTAAAATAATACTTGCAATAAAATGAATGTTTAATTTTTGTATCTCCATAAAAATTAAAATACCTTAATTAAAAAAATTGGACTTTTTTTGTAACGACGCAAAACTGATAATCATTAGCTGACGTAGGCGCAAGCAAGATTAATTTGTATACAGTTAGTGCTTTTCACAAGTTGAAATCAATCGATGAAAAAGTCCGCAATATACCCTCGTATATGAATGCATATTTAATGCGCCGAAGTCGTCTCATGACACTCGTAAGTCATTTACCGTTATCGTATAGATAAATGAAAAATACCGTCACGCAAAGCAGATTACTGTGCATTTAGCACAATTTGAACATTTAACAGCACTTAGTACAAACGCAATCAAGCATAAGAAGAGCAATTCTGGACTACCAATTTCTAATTATTATACCTCATATAATCTGTCCATTATGTTATAAAACATGAATTCACATATCTTAACTGTTGAAACAAATGTGAAATCTTGCACTAAATTAAAAGACTATTTCTTAAAGAGCTTGTCATACGAAGACAAATACTTTTCAGGAGGATAAATATTTGTGTTGTCAGAAAATATCGAAGGTATGGTTATAAATGAAGTACCTAATGTATATAATTTACATTAAATAGTTACGAAATTCATTAATATTGCAAGCATTTGATAGTTTTTAGGGTCTCCGTCGATTAATGTGTTTAATTGTTCACAGATTATTACCGAAATAATCAAAAGTGGAGCAACAGAAATATTTATATATATATATATATATTTCTCTTACCTGGCTCGAAAATCAGGCTGAATTTACAGCTTGCCATTTCGCAACAACCACAGCGACGATTCTTAGTAGATAATTTACTGTCACTTGACCCGACCCATTCAATAGAGGAAAATTTTGAGAAAATCTCTTTTAAAGCAAGGCGTTCTTCTCCTACCGGAAATTAAATGCATAGAATATCAAAAGAAAGAAGAAATTTATATTGCTGCTTCCATAATTAACGGCGGCGTGAATCAACCCAAATTGTAGGAGCCTTAGTTTGATCGATGTATGAATAACAATGCTATTAGTTCGTTTTACGGTAACGGGATGCATTCAACGAATCATCTTTCTGATCATGATTATCTTTTAGACACAGCAGAAAACGTTTTGTTTACCTTTCATTAGCTTCGCGTTTTTCAAAGAGCTTCAAATGAATTTAAGCCGTTTTGTGTAATATTATAGGCGAGGAAATGCATTTTTATTTGCATTTTCAACGAAGTTTTCCATTGCTTTTTCATACATTAAAAATATGTGTAAATTTCATCTGTTAAAATTGTTTATGATAAATACTCATTCTAAATAGAGTTTATACATGTAGTGGCAAGAGAGCGAAGCGATATGGAAACGCGTAGCAGGCCCAATGTGAATTGAGTTGCAATTCACGGGTGTTGGCGAGTATAAGCAAGTAGGAAGCTGAGATCCTAGTACTAATAGAAAGCGCTACAATAGAGACAAAGATAAATTTCAATAAACCCACTATAAATAAATATGCAATAAAATTAAATGCATTATAATATACAATTTTATAAATTGTGTATATTATAGCTTAAACTAAACGTTTTAAAATTAAGTTTACCTAATATCCATGAAGTTTTCATTAACATAAACTAGTGAGTTAAACCAATATGCAACTAGGCAGAACCATAAAAAATACATTTTACATGGAGTTCTGCATTACTATACATTTTTAGGTTAATTTTGCTCGTTTAATAACTATAGTATAATCATAAAGCAATTTTCATGATTTGATTTTTAAAAATATTGTACACACAGAGTAACACATTTCGATTACAACAAACTCAATTAAACCTAACGTAATTAATGTAAAGGCATGACTGTTAAATAATTATTTTATCGTCTTTGATGCTGTTCTACCATAGGTGAGTGTCAGTAATTTTTTGTGCAAGTATGTTTTTTAAAGGACAAAGTTATGTTTTGTTTATATGTTTTATTCTATTAAAAAAAGAGTTGTAAAACCATGAGGGCTTAACTAAATTGTGATAAAGTTTACTTTTTTCTTTTATAGTGTTTTGAGTTATTATTAGTCTGCGTTTTAATTAAAATTGCCTTTTTTCCCTTCAATTCAGTACACATTTTTCAGCTATACAAATACAAATATACAAATATACATATACAAATGTTTGATTTAGTTTTCTCGTAAGAATATTTTTTATTGTTATTCGTTGCTATGTAAATTTAGTGCTGTTTGGTCGTTAGGAAACAACGGGTTACGTATTTCATGATCTGCGCATTAACAAATATTTTGCTGGTATTAACTGAACATAAAATCTTGAAATGATGAAAGAATATGACGAATTGATAAGCTCAAAACTACAGAGGTCGCCCGATGTCGTCCGCAGCGGTCGTCGAACGCCCCAACTATACCCAACCTGCTGGTTGATGCTCTTATTTAAACCTATTTATGCCTAGAATCCCAAAATTGGAACGTTGTATATTTTCAGAAATAAACTATTATTTTGTTAAATAAATTTCTTTTTAAATATTTAGATGAATTTTACATAATTTATAAATAGTATATTAATATAACAGAAGAAAATTTAAATTTTTAAAAAAATGTTCTTCACATAAAATCGAGCACTTAATGGAATACAAAAGTAAACATGGGTAAGACGATCAATCATATTTTGTGTCTTTCTAATATTTAAATCATAAATATTTTATACAATATGTTACTAAATATGCATTAATTTTTTCGAATTGTTGATATAAATATGAATCTTTCTCCGAAATAAAAGACTAAAGCATAAAGAGTTTGTCACAAAAGAATAATCCCTTTCATGAGAACAAAGAAAATATGTTTTCAAAAAAATATCAAAGCTTTCATGATCAAAGGGAAAATGACAATAATTAGCATTAAATATATATCAAATGCATTTAAAAATATGTGCGTAATAACTAATTATGAAAGGATGGTAATATTGTTATTATAAATAAAAAGTATTCTTTATATGAGTAATGAGCTTTTAATAAAATTATACCTCAAAGTGTCCAATGCATTAAATAAAATAAATATATAATAAAATAGACTCTTTTGAAAAATAAAATTTGAAATTCTAATTAAATTTTAATCATTAATTAATCTTTAGTCAGGTTACTTATTACACACAAAATATACAATTTCCTAAAAACTTCAATTATTTGCGTTAAATTATGAACCTTTAAATTACATCCCGTTGTAATGAATTAAGCTAGTAAAAAAAATATTATCTCGAATAAATATTGTATTTCGATAATCCTTGATGATTTAATTACTTGAAAATATTGTTTTAAAAGTCATTATTTCATTATAGAAAATCATCATTTGTGATGATAATTAATTTTATAAATAATTGAAATTGTTGATATACATATGAATCTTTCTCCGAAGTAAAAGACAACAACATTAAGAGTTTGTCCCAAAAAAAGGAAAATAAATCCCTTTCATAAGAACAAAGGAAATGTGTTTTCAAAAAATATCAAAGTTTTCATGATCAAAGCAAAAATGAGAAGAAATAAGATTAAATATATATCAAATGCATTTTAAAATAGGTATGTAATAACTAATTATGAAAGGATAATGATATTGTTTATTAAAATAAAAATAAATATTTATATGAGTAATGAGCTGTTAATAAAATTAAACATCAAAGTGTTCAATGTTTTAAATAAAATAATTACGTAATAAAGTAGAAATGTTTGAAAAAATAAAACTTTAACTTCAAATTAAATTTTAATTAATAATTAATGTTTGATCAGGTTTACTTATTACACACCAATTATAAAATCTGCTATAAACTTCCTACTGGAAATTATTTGTGTTAAATTATGAATCTCATCATATAAATTACATCACGTTGTAACCAAGTAAGCTAGTACAAAAAGTTTGGGTAGAACATATTGTATTTTGATACCCTTTGATAAGGTTTAATTTCTTTAAAATATTGTTTCAAATGTCATTAGTTCGTTATAGAAAGTCATTAGAAGTTGTTCTAAACATTTGCGATGATAATACATTTTATAAATATTTAACACGTAATTGGATCGTTTTTTTAATTCGCATAATATAATTAATATTCGTAACTCATAGTAATTTATAGTTGAAACAAAATCAATTTTTTAATGTTCCCCAATGGTAAAAACGTATTATTCATATGTTACTGTTTACAAACGTATGGTATATATACGTTATTTTCTGATAACATATGTTTGTAAACTATTTCTTAACTATATCATTTGATTGGTAGAAAAAACAATCACTGCTTGTGAATTTCTGAAAAACAAATTGCAGATGCGGTGTAGATTGTTTTACTAATTTTAATGTATTTTTTTTTTTTAATTTCGAGTTTAAGCTCATTACACAAAAAATACATTATTCTAAAATTGTCGTTTTTTAGCACAGTGTTTAAAAACAATTCTAATCATTTCTTTTTCAAATTATATCTAAAATGAATTTAATGAAATTGAATTTTTATACCAGAAAAATATTAAACATTTTGTTTAGGAGCAATGTTTATTACTATTTTTGCGTTTATCTATCACATCTTATGATTATGCAAGTTAAATATCACTTCTTCTTTCCTATCTCTTCTCTTTATCCATTCAAAAATTTTCAATCTTTTTCTTTTCACTTTTCCCTATTATTTCTTTATCCTTATATTTTATTATGTTAGCACAATATTGTGCAATGCATATACCTTATTTTCATGGCTCCTCTATGATGTGATGTATTCATATGCAGGGATTGGACTGGCACTGCTACTGAGTATCCCATCAAAACATGACCTGTTCATGTTCACTTTTTCAAAACGCATTTATAGTAACTGAAATACAAATAAGTTAAAAGAGCAAACATATCGTATAAATTTCCATTTAAGTCATATATAACTTAACATAATATTACTAAACATGCATTGAAAACTGATTTTTTTTTAAAAAATAAACACCAAACTTTCTCTGAAATAAAAAACAGCAACATAAAAAAATTTATTTAAAAAAAAAAATCTATTTCAGGACAACAAAGGAAGTAAGTTTTCAGAAAATATCAAAGGTTTCGTTATCAAAGGAAAAATGAGAATAATTAGCAGTAAATGTATACGAAATACTTTTAAAATATGACTGCAATAACTAATAATGAAAGAACGGTGATATTTTCTTTTAAAATAAACATAATATTAATGAGAGTGATGCTCTTTTAATAAGATTAAACATCAAAGTGTCCGAGGTTTTAAAATTTATTTCTTTTCTAAAAGATTAAAACTGTGGCTTCTAATTAATGTTTTATCAATAATTAATGTTTGACCGAGATACGTATTAAACATAACACAAAATTTAATAAGAATGTTATTTATATTATATTATAAATTTCTAAATTACATACCGCGTGACTTCATTTTCAATCCAAAACAGCTTAAGTTTATTAAGCTTCAGTCAAAGATAATGTTTACATATGGGATATATTGAGTTTGATAATAATCATTAATGAAGATTAGTTTCTAGGAACTTTTTTTTTTAATTCCCGTTAATATAGGCGATATTGTAATAGGAAATAATTCATTAATGGACCACGCTAGGGTATCAGGGACACTCGCAAAGTAATGTTAAACCAATGTTATCGTTCTTTTTAACCTTCTAATGCCTATGGTAGCATATATGCTACCACCAATGTTTCGAATTTAGTGGATATTTTTTTATTCGGATATACCAAAATAAATATAATACCAAATTCATTCCAGAAATTTTAAAGAGCAATATTTTCTGTATTTAATAACAGGCATTCCGTATTTAAATAAAGCGAAACTAATTACTAAAATGTTCTGGTCTGAATTCAGATTATCTGATTGACGGAATTTCTAGAGCGTATTCTACCATGGGAATAAGAAGGTTAAATTACTCGTTTTCATTACAACATTTTTAAACGATTTTTTTCTTTCAATATTTGAGATTGTTGTCTAAATAGGTATCATCATACGTTTTCGATTTTTGTTGCAATTTTATTTATTTAGAACCTTCAGAAGTGATACAATAGCGCGGCTTACATTAGTCACAATGTTGACACTAAAAAAATCGAGCGTTTCTGTGTTATATTTTATGCTTGAAAATGACTTAGTTATGGAAATTTTGAGGTTAATAAGATCTGCCAGCTTCTTTTTGTAAATCAAATATTTCTTATGACCCCAAATATAGAAATCTCATGGATTCATATCTGGTGAATAAGGTGATCAGTGAATGAACCGATTCGTGTTTTGATAGCCGATGACTCGCGTTCCAAACTGACTGTTAATGGTGCCATAAACACTGCCGACTCTATGTGGAGGGGCACTGTTTTGCATGAACCAATATTCATCAGTGTTCATACCCAGATTAAGAATTTGGGGGGGGGGGGACGTCTGTCTCGGCATTACTCAAACCTTTCAAATTTTCTTATCAGAACTCTTACCATTGCTATAGAAGGCTTCGTTCGATTTCTGAATGTTGAAAACCACTCCCGTAGAATGAGTGTTGCATTTTCACTACATAAATACCAATTTTTAACAATTAAAATACAATCTTATGCTTTAATATGACGCTTTGGGAGACATTTTCAAAATCGCGTGGAGATATCACTAAACAAATTCACTTTATGCTCCTCTCACTGCCCGGATTCGTACCGCCATCTAGTGGGTCTCTGAGAAGTTATTTCAGCAGAGAAACTTTCTCTGCTCCTCATGGGAACGAAGGTCGCGCGATGCGCGCGCATCCTACCTTAGAATGCGACTTCGTTTTGTTGTGGTTGGAACGATACGAAGCGATGTTTTGATTTAAAAAGCATGATCGCTGTAATTTTTTACAGTTTGTTGATGGGGCTAAGCCTCCCTTATTTCGAAAAACCAGATCAAGTGTTCGATAATTCTTACTGTAAATATGTATAGAACCACGTATCTGTAAATACTCATTAAATATTTTAAAAAAAGAATCCAGAACGCACCTCCTTCATTGATTATGTGTTCGAATGATTTGAAATTTTCCCTCATGGTGCATCACGCCGGGAAAGAAAGAAAGAAAAAAAGTATTTGTCACTCTTTTAATGTCTTCAAAACACAAATAAGGAAATAGAGCATAATAAGTGATGCAGAAGAAGACGGCAAGATCCGTAAGAAGACGGCAAAGGTAAGATAAGTTTTTCATATTTTATTTCGAAATGTCTGATTTAGAAAAATTTAAAAAGAACAGAACAGTTTTGAGAACAGCAGTAACAAAGCTGATTAATAATATAGAAAATGTTATGAAGGATAGTCCAATAGATTTTGATAATTTAGAAGAATTATTTATTCAATTAGATACTAAAGCAGAATTATTGAAGTCAGTTGACGAGAAAATTGAGCCCCTTTTAGGGTTAGACGACTATGAAAGTGAAATCAATTCTGTTTATGATTACGTGGATAAAATATCAGTTGCAAAATTCCGGGTGAAGAAAAAATTAACCGAAAACAAACAAAATTGTTAATGTTGATTTAAATAACAGTCAAGATTTAAAATCGAATGTGATTAATGATGAAAACTCAGTTGTTAAATTGCCAAAACTCAATATACAAAAATTCTATGGCGACTGTACGCAATTTATTTCATTTTTAATACCTTTAAAAATACAATTCACGAAAATAAATCGCTTTCGAAAATTGAAAAATTTCATTATTTGAAGAGTTATTTATCTGGAGCTGCGGCTAATGCTGTAGAAGGTTTTGAAATATCAGAAGCTAATTATGACGCAGCATTGAAAGTTTTAGAAACGCGTTATGGTCAAAAAGACGTGATAATTAATCATCACCTAAACAAGCTTCTTAATCTATCCCCTGTTCATAATGCTAACGAAATTCAAAAATTGAAAAAATTGCACAGTGATATAGAAATAAATGTTCGATGTTTGTCCACATTAGGACTCGAACCAGAAAATTATGGCTCCATGCTTATCGCCGTAATTTTAAAATTAATACCGGCAGAATTAGATTTGGAATATAATAGACAAAATGTAGATAATTTAACACATTCAGATATACATAAATTATTAGATTTTCTGCACACTGAAATAAAAAGCAGAGAACACACATTTTTTTCGAGAATGAAAGCATTTGAAAATAATAAAACAAAGATCAAGAGTCAAACAACAAAATCTGAATTTAAATCTACTTGTGAATTTATGAACATTTCGAATGATAAATCGACTTCAGATAGGCAGCTGGTTCATTGCATTTTTTGGAACGATAGTAAACATTCAACTGAATTGTGTGAGGCTGTTGATGTAAACACTAAAAGAAATTTGTCGAAATCTCAAGGAAGATGTTACCTTTGCTTAGGCAGGAAACACGTTATCAAAAATTGTAACTCTAAAACTAGTTGCAAGAACTGTTCAGGCAGACATAATCAAACGATATGCCTAAAATCTAAATTAATAAAAGAAATAAACACACCCGAATTAAAAGGTAATGAAAATGAAGCTAGTGAAAAAGTAATTTCGGCTATTTCCTCTACAGAAACTAATAAAGTTCTTCTACAAACTTGTTGTGTAAAAATAAAATCAAACGGAAAACAATCTCTAATTAGGTTACTTTTAGATTGTGGGAGCATGCGAACCTTTATATCTGAAGAAATAGCAAATAAATTGAATTTATAGGCAATAAGAAAAGAAAAATTGTCGGTTTTTACATTTGGAAATAAGAACCCCATTGAAAAAACCTTTGAAGTAGTTAAACTAACTATTGAAAATAAAAATGTACCTAATTCAAAATTAGATATAGAAGCGCTAGACACCAATCAAATATCAGCTACTGAAATCCCCCCACCTGAAATCAATGATTTGATGAAAAGTAAACAATTTGAAAATTTAACCCTTGCGGACACACCCACATCCAAAGAACCCACTACATTACTTATAGGTGCTGACTATTATTATGAGATTGTTACTGGAAATATAAAACATTTGAATAAAAAATTAGTAGCTGTCGACACCCTTTTTGGTTGGTGTCTACAGGGAAAAACAACTGACAGTTATACGCCCTTAGCATTTAATGTAATAGTAGAAATTTTTTTTTTATTTCTGAACAGATTGAAAAATTCTCGAATATCGAATCACCTGGCCTTTTTAATACTAAATAGGATTCAGATTTTTCAGAAAACAACGTTATGAAGCAGTTTGAGTCAGAAATTAAATACAATGATAAGCGATATACAGTTCGATTTCCGTGGAAGCTTGAAAGGGAATGTTTAAATGACAATCGGAAAATTGCAGAATATAGATTTTTTAAACTCAAACAAAGATTGATTAAAAACCCTGAATTATTTTTTGAGTATAAGGAGGTGTTAGCAGATTATTTGAAACAAGGTATTATTGAGTTAGTTACAGATCCTGAAGAAAAACAAAATGTAACTTTTTATTTACCTCATCGAGAAATAATTAGAACTGATAGGACAACGAGCAGATTACGCATAGTTTTCGATGCCTCTGCTCATGACACAGGCTCACTGTCTTTGAATACTTGCCTGCATGTAGGTCCAAATTTGTATCATGAAATATTTGATGTTTTGTTACGGTTTAGATTTAATCCCATAGCTTTTACAATTGATATAAAACAGGCATTTCTACAAATAATTATAGACGAAAACGATCGTGATGTAACAAGATTTTTATTTTCACAAGATTTGTTTGATAATTCTAAACCCTTTGAAATTTATAGATTCACCAGAGTGTTATTTAGAATTAGTAGCAGTCCCTTTTTATTGGCTGCAACAATTAAACACCACTTGAAAAAATACACCGAACAATATCCAAACACAGTAGAATTTTTTAATGAAAATATCTACGTTGATGACGTTATAGGAAGTCACGAAAATATTGATCAAGCCCTATCCACGAGTTTACAATGTATTGATAAATTTGAAAATGCAAGTATGCATTTACACAAATGGCATACGAACTCTTTACCACTTAGTGAACTATGGAAAGAAAATGGCATAACTTCAGAAGTCAATTATGAAGCTTTTGGAGAACAAAATCTCCCTTATAAAGTTTTAGGAATCGCTTGGAATAATTCCAAAGATTTACTTTATTTTGATGTTCGAGGTTTAGTTGATTTCGTTTCAAAAAGAATAGACACCAAAAGATTTATTCTACAAGTTTTAGGTAGGATTCTTGATCCACTTGGATTCCTAGGACCATTTACATTAAGACTAAAATGTATAATTCAACAAATTTGGAATTTGGGTCTAGATTGGGATGACACCTTACCCGAAGATTTACGTATACTTTGGAGTAGCTGGTGTAGCGAACTCCCTCATTTGAAAAACTTTTCAGTACCCAGATACTATTTTTCTGACATCACCAATTGGCATGATTGTGACCTACAATTACATATTTTTGCCGATTCGAGCATGAAGGCTTATGGTACGGTTGCTTATTTGCGTGTAGCAACAACCACCGAAAATGTTCGAACAGTTTTTGTTGCTTCGAAAAACAGGGTTGCTCCACTGAAAGCGCTTACCTTACCAAGGCTCGAATTGATGGCCGCACTGTTGTCGGCCAAGCTAAGTAGTAACATTTTGAAAGCTCTAAAATTGAATGTACCGACTTATTACTGGACGGATTCAAAAATATCCTATTTTTGGACAAAAGGATCCCCTAAAAAGTTTAAACACTTTGTCAGAAACTGCATTGAAGAGATCCATAAATTGAACTCACCTGATAACTGGTATCATTGTCCTGGTACTGCCAATCCAGCTGATATAGTTTCTCGAGGATCAAAAACCTCTAGGATAATCAATGATACAACTTGGTTACAGGAACCAGAATGGCTAAGTTTACCTCCTGAGTGTTGGCCAATATCAGAAAACAAAGAAATTGCTTACTCAGATGAATTAGAATACAAAAAAATCCTAACGATGTTTTTCAGAGCGAGTGCTTAGTCAAAAAACTCGAAAATCCCATAAACATTTCAAAATATAGTAATTTAGAGAAACTTTTGAGAATTACCGTTTGGGTAAAGAAATTCATTATGAAGCTGAAAAAATCAACTGAAGTGCCAGACGTAGTAACAACCGCAGAATTACTCGAAGCTGAAAATTTTTTGATACAATCTGAACAAAAACAATTTTATAAGGAAGAAATAGAATCTCTAAAAAATAGTAAATCAGTGGATAAGACGTCATCCTTATCAAATTTGGCTCCCATTGTCCTGTTTACTTGCGGTGTGACTAGAGCCGTTCACCTGGAACTCGCGTCTGATATGACAACGAATTCTTTTTTGATGGCATTCAGAAGATTCACAGCTAGACGAGGAAATCCCAAAATTATTTATTCTGACAACGCAAAAACCTTCAAAAAGGCCAAAGGTGAACTCGAAAATTTATACAACATACTGACAGACAAAGTATTTTTAAATTTTATTACAAAAGAGAGAATTATATGGAAGAATATTATAGAAAGAGCGGCATGGTGGGGAGGCTTCTATGAGCGACTAGTAAAGTCAGTCAAAGACTGTTTGAGAAAAGTAATTGGTAGAGCACTCTTAAGTTATGATGAATTAGCGACTCTGTTGACAGAAGTGGAAGCAGTTTTGAATATGCGACCACTGACGTATGTATATAGCGACAGCGATGAACCAGAACCTCTTACTCCAATGCACCTTTTTAAATTTTGGAAAAGAACTTTTATTTCCTATTAATTTTTTTGAAATAATTGAAGATTGTTCAAAGAGATCAACACTCCTGAAAAGAAAAAAATAGCAATCTCTACTATTGAAACAATTGTGGGCCAAATGGAAAAAACAATATCTGATGGATTTAAAAACAGCCCATTCCTTGAAAAATTCTAATGCCCATACGCCACTGAAAGTGGGCGATGTTGTTTTAATTCAAGATGACGCAAAAAATAAGTTTCTTTGGAAACTTGGTAAGATTCAGACTGCCATTCCTGAAAGAGATGGCAATATTCGTTCATACGAAATAAAAACAGCGAGTGGAATCTTAAAAAGATCATTTCAACACTTGTATCCCTTTGAAATACAAAATGACAACAAATGACTTTTTGCAGACTTTTTATAAACATTCATAAACTTTTATAGACATTTATTTAGTTTGTTTTTTCTGCATTTAGGACTCTAAATATTTTCTTTCTTTTTTTTAAATTTTTAGTGTTATTTATATATAGAATCTTTTTGAATTTTGGTATAAGTAAGTATATAATTTAACTGAAAAAAAAATGTGTGTGTTATTTAACTGTCATTATTTTTTACTTTGTTTGAATTTAAAGTGTTTTATTTAAAATTTATTGATAATTTGAATTTGACTAATTAAGTGATTAATTAGATATTGTTTGAATTCTTATATTTAGTATTTTGTATTCGAATTTTAAAAATTGTATTAGATTACTGAACCACTGATACGAAAAATTGAATTTTTATGATTTTATGATGGAATTTTGATTTGTGAACTCTTTTAGAGTTCAGGTAGGGAGTGTGAAGAGAAACTTTCTCTGCTCCTCATGGGAACGAAGGTCGAGCGATGCGCGCGCATCCTACCTTAGAATGCGACTTCGTTTTGTTGTGGCTGGAACGATACGAAGCGATGTTTTGATTTAAAAAGCATGATCGCTGTAATATTTTTACAGTTTGTTGATGAGGCTAAGCCTCCCTTATTTCGAAAAACCAGATCAATTGTTTGATAATTCTTACTGTAAATATGTATAGAACTACGTATCTGTAAATACTCATTAAATATTTTAAGAAAAGAATGCAGAACGCACCTCCTTCATTGATTATGTGTTCGAATGATTTGAAATTTTCCCTCACCCTGTATAAAAATTCTGCCTATCATATCTGGGTGCACACAAGAATACGTGTATATTTCAGTTTATTGAAGGAAATTGCTGTGGAATTTTAAACTGTCAGATTTGTTTCCCAATTAAACTATATTTTACACGAAATGTAATATATATACAAACCTATAGATCACATACAGGGCTGCACAAAATAATCCGTGTAGTTTTTTTTTAATCATACATGGAAATTGCCGAAATCGGTGTTTTTAACTGTTTTTTTTTTCTTTTGTGGTGCGTATTTCACCTTATTAAATGACGAAGTTTTATTACTGTAATCTAAATACGTTGAAAACCGTTCCAAAATCTGTGTTTCAAGCTGGATTTTTCTTACTCGTTTATCGATTTAATTAAGTCGTAATAAGGTTCATTTTCATTTAAATATTTCCAAAAGTGGCAAGTGACATAAGGTCAGAAAATTTTCATAGGTTGGCAGAGGTTTGGCAAAAACACACTTGACGATAATGCAGGAAATGCATCGCTGCCAAGTTTTACGCTTTTTTTCCTATCCCTATTTTTTAATAGAGAAATGTGTCCTATTTAATCATCGAAAACACAGGATTAAATAATACACATTTTTCTGATTAAAAAAAATGATACAGAAAAAGCGTAAAAATTGGCAGCTATGGGGAAAAGGTTTTTTGGCCAAGCTGGCGTGTGAAATTTGTATATAACAGTTCAGTGAACTCATCTGAAACAGTACCGTTAAATTTTTAAATGTAGGTATATTTAGTTTGGACAAAAATTTTAAATATAAACATGTATCCTGCGTGCATCCTGCTTGTATATCGTTACCGCCATGTTTTTACTTTTTTTTTTTTTTTTTAGTTTCAAGAAAAATACCTGTTTATAGATCTAGGTACTTATTGCGAACAGAGTACATATATATATATATATATATATATATATATATATATATGTGTGTGTGTGTATATATGTATGTATATATATATATATATATATATATATATATATATATATATATATTATCGAAGCAAAATCAACGATTTAGAGAATATGAGAATACGAATTATACAGTAAAAAAAAAAAAAAATCTGTAATGTTACTAAAATTTCTCTAGGAAACTGGGATTCCTAGAACTTTTGATGTAACGGCAACAACAAAAATTCATGTAACAGATAAATGTTTCCACTGTTAATCAAAAATCTGCAAGGTCCCTAAGAATTTTTTAGGAAACTGGGATGCCTAGTTCTTTTTATGTAACGGCAAGCCGGGTTAAAGATAAAATTTTAATAAGATTACTGTAATTTTAGTAGATTCTTTTGTAAAGCTACATATTTCTGTACCTTTACAAACACTGGTTCTGTAGATTTACATATTTTTTTTTTGTATAGTGTACAGATAAAATTTTAGTAAGCATACAGATTTCTGTCACTTTACATCTCTAGAATTACCGAATTATTTTTAGAACGAGACTTCTTATTTAAAGTAGGTATCGACCAGCTACGATTCCCAAAAGTTTCCACAAGTGGATCAATACTTTAATACAATAGATGTAATTATGTTAATGTCTGAACGCTGAAAAATGCAAATTATACAATAAATAAATCTTACCGTTTAAGTAAAACTTATTGATATTAATTATATTTATGAAGATGATCATAAAACTTTTATAATATATGGATAGTGATCATTATAAAAAAATGCAAAATAAAAATAAAAATGTTTATTTAAATCATATACGTTCATATTCAAATAAAAACATGGTAACTGAGTTTGAAGTAATTAATATTTTTAAACAGCTTGTATTCAAAAGTATGTCTTAGTTAATTTATAATCTTAAATTACTTTGTTTAAATAATCTCTCATTTAATTACTTATTTCTCCTAAACTTTTTTAACATTTATTTTTTGCATTAGAAGTTTATCCTTTCATCTCATATATTTATAAACATTAAATAAATAAAAAGGAATATCGATTATTTTTAATTCCAATTCGAGAAAAATATGTTTTTATGTAATATAAGAAACAAATCTATAATTCAATTGCAATTATCAGTCATTTGTTTTTACAAAAGTGTTACAATTTTTCATGATCGATTGCTTCATTTATATCTCCTTCAATTCAATTATATTGTATTATGTGTATTCTTATAATATGCATTTGTTTATTTTTGATTCAGAGGAGTTAAATTATATTTAAAATATTAATTATTTGTATATTTCTTAAAAAATAAATGTTTCTATTAAAGACTGTAAACAGTTTAATATACAAAAATTCGCAATCCAGTTTTTTTATCTAAAAGATTGCAAAAATGCACGGAAGATTGCAAAATATTTCAAAACTTATAACAATTTTAATTCTGGCAATACGTTTTCCAGTGTTTAAATAAGTACAGAAGCATTATCTATTTCACAACTATAACAATTTCGTTTAAAGTATTTTAGTTTTATATTTAGACACAATTATTCAAATAAACATAAATATTCTACAAGTACTCAATGTTATTTTATGTTTAATTATACTGTGATAGCTTAAATAGCTTGTTCAAAAGATAACATTTACAGCTACTGTATGATTAGGCAGCTGATCTCATTCGAGATTTGTAACTGAAACCAAAAAATGCAGAGGTAAAGCTCGATAATTATCGCCATAACTTAAATGAACCTATTACATTCTACTAATAACAATAAAATTTTCGGGGACTGCATAAAGATAAGGATAAATAATTAACTTGGGATCACTTGATGTCAGTTGTAATGCTACATATTTAATTTTTTAGCTCTTTTGAAGTTATCTTTTACGTTGCCTTTGTTTCCTGTCGCATCCTCTGAAATATTATTTTCTGATTCTTTGCAGCATGTTCTACTCAGAATGACTTCTGCTATGTTAGGAATTTATGTTAGGCAGAGTATGTTAGGCATTTTTTACGAACATATCTTTATTTGATACTTTAAGTAATATTTTTTAAGGTTGAATAATCTAACGTTAATATTTTTTTCTTAAATAGATTAGTACTACTTCCATTAACAGCTTAAAAGTCATACAAAGGGGAAACTATGTAAAAATAAATTACAACAAGAATTATTTCACTTTACATTTAAAATTAATTTTTTTTTTAGTTAATACTTTTTCCCACAAGTGTCTTTAATAAAGGCAACGGAAAAATTGCATAAAAAAAACTATGTTTTTCTTATTTATCATTCCACTCACAAATGCGAAGTTCTTGAAAATCATGCACACACATAATTGATGTAATTCTGAAACATTCTTGATTCGCAAAAACAATTAAGTTCACAATGAGAAATAATTTAAAATTAGGGTAAAAGCTATCTCCCGTGAGAAGCATCATGCATATATTCTAAAAACCACCTTAAAATAAATAATAAATAAAACAATACGTGGCAGTAATACCAAACGATGGAGAAAATAAATCATTTCAACTGAAAACAGTCACCGTCTGCGATCTGTAATTCCCCGCTAATAGATTAAGAGATTCTGAATCATTCTAAAAATGGATATATCTGAAGCAACCTACTGAATAAAAAACATTTTATGAGAAAAACTGCTCTTTCACAATAAAAATAGGTCTTTACATAGTATAGTACTTAAATTTAAACTTGAATACCGGTGGTTATTTGAGCCTTACTGTGCATTTATAAGAAACAAAGTACGTTTATATGAAAAATTTATAGTATTTATATTACATTTGTTATATTTATCTGAAACAAATACCAATTTTTAATTGTTATAAGGAACTTAAACGAAATATATATATAGATTATGAAATACATTACTTTTAAACAACAAAATTCATTTAAGAGTATTTTTCCATGAAACTGTTATCTGATTTTCCGACATTGAAATATAATAACTAATATATTTTCCATATAAACTTTTGATGAAAAATAGACTGTATCTTTCAAATTTCATCAATACTCTTTCGAAACTAAATGCTTCATGTTGGTTCTTTCAACATAATCCTATTATTCTGGAAGATTTTCAGAAAAAGTTGTTTAAAAATAGGAAATTTTTGTAAAGAGTATTTCGTTTCTCCAACACAAAAGAATTTTTTTTTCAAGCATTAATGCAATGCAGAAATTTCAGTTTCGAAAGTGTTTTAAAACTTTGCAACAGAAATAAGCTATATGGTGAAAAGTAACGTTTTGTAGGCTTGTTTAACTGTAAAAATGCATTATAGGTAACTAATAAAACTCAAGAAGTTTCTAAAGTACAGCATTCTATTACAGCAATTTCTTTAACATAACGCATAACATAACTTTTTCGAAAGAAAATTTTAATTTGTTATCAGCCTTTACTAACTTAATAATATAGGACAAATAAATAAATTTAATATAGGTGTCGTTTATTTATGTTGTTCGTTTTAAACAATTTTTAAGCACAAAATTTTCTCCGATGTTTCTAAAAAGATTACATGCATGTTTATTTAACAGGCTGCTGGAAATATTATTTAAGTTTCCTATGTTACCAAAGAATATACAGGATGTTTCAAAATGATTGAAGAAATTTACTGCGTTTTTATTTTCTAAAAGTGTATTCGAAGTAAATAGCAGAGTAAAATCCAAAAACGATGAGATAACAAAATGTTAAATCTGTGCAAATATAAATCACATTTCAAGGGTTGGGGACAAAAAGATTAAAGTCACAAACTACGGATTGATTGTTTTATCCCTTACACCCAAAACACTTCGTTATTCCCACCATTTCACGTATCTTCAACTGCATTTTTCAAAGGATTCCCTTCGTTTTTGCTTCCATTCAAAGTAAGCAAATGTTAGTACATCTCACAATATAATAGATCAAATTGTTACCTTAAACCATAAAAAACGACAAACTAATTTCGCCTCGTTCTTTTCTTTTACAGCTATCTTGAACTGTGTTTCTAAACTGTACGGTTCATCTTGAGTTTTGCCTTGCACAAAGTTAACAAAATATAATATGCAACTGATGCTTACCGATGGCAATGACACCTCAAATATTTCAAAACATTAACTATTTTCTCTCTTCCCTCTCCATTTTATTTCATTGGATTATACCAGCTTCAAAGTTTCAAGTTTCTCAACTGTTCTTTCCAACTGCATGTTAAATGGTAAAATAATTTATTTTATGGCCGTCAAAAAATATCTTCCGACGGCATGTTCATCACAAATATGATTTCCTCGTAATTCTAATCAAGTAACAGTTTTAAATAAAAACATAATCTTAAATTTTCTATTACGGTTACACAGTTTTTTGTCCTTCATATATTTGTAACACAGCTAAAAAAAGGTACTCACCATGAGCACACTATGTGTATTAAAAAAATGTGCTCACCATGAGCACACTATGTGTATTAAAAAAATGTGCTCACCATAAAAATAATTATATATATATATATATATAATGCATTTTTTAAAGATGTATTCTACGTCTTAAAAAACATCTTTCTGTATCCAAAATCCGAACCTGGTCAAGCACATTTGTTTTCATCCGCGCGCATGATCGTGGACAGTTATTAACAACTGTAGTTACCAGATAGTACCTGTAAAACCAGACACCTCATTAAAATACAGCGTGGTCATAAAAAACTTCCGCTATATCCCTAGCTGAGTAACAACTCAACCAATCAAAAGGAAATTTCAGATATTGTTATTTGAAGATATGCACTTGAGATCGTTAAGATTTAAAATAATAGCGCTCTCACTCTTACGGTTTGAGTCAAAACCTTTAGAACGTTTCTATTGTCAACACACATTATTTTACTGCGCAGGTTCATCAGCGCATTGAAAAATATCGATGGAACTCTACACGTATGACGAAAATTGGCGGCGTAAAACAGTTTCAAATAAGAGCACTGTAAAGGACAATGACAACACATAGATGAGATGCATTGACGCACTCTGCATAATTAACAGCGGTAGACAGTAGACGCACCAATCACAGAACACTACGTACGTATGGAAAATCTTTTATAAGCTGTGTGGGAAGATTGATTCTATAATCAGGTGTTCGAACGTGCCAACAATATTACGCTTACAGGGAAAAAACTAGGCGAATTGATAAAGCTGTTTTACCTGAATGGGGAAAATGCTAAAGAAGAAGTGAGAGTTTAATGGAGAATTCATAAGCTACGACGAGGCCCATGTTCCGTAAAAACTGTACATAATTTGGTAACGTTTTCAAAAACTGGATGCACATGTGATAGACCGCAATCTGGATGACAATATGCTCCAGTTGAAGTTGTTGAAGTTGTTGTGGAAGTGCCTAAAACGATTACTGAATGCCCATTGTATACGGAGAGAACTGTTGCCCGTAATTTGTGTACTGCCGGAAACCAGTTCTCGAGGTTCTGCGCTGTGTTCTGCGGATGTTTCTTATCGATTTCAGTGCCCCCAGATGTACAACCTGAAGACAAGCAATAGCGTTTAGACTTTCCGAATCATTTCCTCATCAGATGTGATGAAGATAGCAGTTGGCGGCTTCGGATATTATGGACTGATGAGGCAAATTTTTACTTAACTGTGAAAATAAACTCCAAGAACTACGTTCAATGGCTTTCGAAAATCCTCACGGTGTGGCATCAACGCCTTCACACGAAGCGAAAGTCACTGCGTGGTGTGGCATCGCAAGCACATTCGTTCTCGGTCCGTGCTTCTTCGAACAGGTCGCTTTCGCAGGTATGAAAACGTGCTCCATTACAAGGGCTCGGTAAGTAAGTAAGTAAGTAAGCACCCACCCTGGGAACCCGCTTTTGGCTTATGGTTAGGTGTAACCCCCAAGCCCAGGGCAGGGAAAAGTGTTACTACCTGCGGAAACAAGCCCAGAACCCCAGTCTCCGGGAAAGAAGACTTCAGAACGACCCGCCTGACACGCCGAAGAGAGCACAAGAGGCAAGTGCCGTGTCCCCGGACCGCCTGTGAAAATTTATTATTATTTAAGATGGCGATTCTTTACCAATCACAATTGGCTACCCTATTGTTTCAGGGCGAGCCTAGAAATATATTACGATTATGATTTATATGTTTTGGAATTTACGTACTATTTGAAAAAATTTTAAGTATTTACATTCATCTTTACATTTGATAAGAAATATTTTTTTCTCTTTTTTTCACCCTTTTAAACAAAAATATTTATACATATTTACAATATTTCTAGTGGTATTTAAGTTCTTAAAATTAAAACAATCTCAAAAACACCCTTCCATACACCACGTGGACCCATGACATGTCCACCACAGGCAATCAGAAGAGGTAATTATTGAATGTATTTATATTGAAGAAAAGACAATGTTACGGAATTAATTAATTCCAGCATCGCAGCAGGAAAATATTGTTAATGACATTGTATGGATGCAAGATGGGGATCCGCTGCATATTTCTACAAGTGCTGCTACAGCACTTTGGTGATAGAGTCGTCTCCCATAAAATTGCAGTTTCGTGGCCACCACGATCTCCCCCCCCCCTCCCCTGACCTCATTCTCATGGATTTCTGGTACTAGAGTTGTCTGAAATCGAAGGCGTATGCATCAAATCCATGAGATTTGCCAGAATTTAAAGATGTCATAAAAGGTGAAGTTTACAGATTCCTCCTGCGATATTACGTTCATTATTTCTGTCAACAATCTCCCACACACAATGCGTTATCCTCGGCGAAGTCTGGAACTTTCAAAACTGTTAATTCCAATAAAACTTTTTCCCTCTTCTCTCTTGTGTTGTCATTTGTCTTTTACAATGCTCTTGTTTAGAAATTTTTTCTCACCGACAAGTTTCTTCATACGTATATCGTTCCTACTCCATTTATGGTTTTTCAATACAGTGACGAATTTGCGCATGGATAAATTGGGTGTTGCCATTCAAAATTTTCGAAATGTTTTCACTGTAACCATAATCATGAGAGTTCTGTTGATTTAAATCATCGCGATCTTAAGCACATACCTTCAAATAACAATATCTGAACTTTTTTTTTGATTGGTTTATCGGTTAGGTGTTTAAGGTTTCGTGTATAAAGAAATATTTTTTTTATGATCACCCTGTTTGTTTAAAAAATAAAACACAAAGCCGACTATTAAATGTTGTATTAAGTAATGTTACGATCATTCTGGTATCATTTTGTAACTCATTTAAATTCTATCTATAATTGATATGTGAAGAATAAAAAATATAACCTGTACTCAAAATGTAGCATTAAATGCACTCCATTCGATTCTTTTTATGTATTATTGATGCATAAAATTTCTTTACAGTTGTTATTTCCGGTGATTTTCATATCTGCAACTATTTTTAAGAAATATTTTATCATAAAAATGTGTTAGGTTAATTCTGGTGTAATTTATTTAACGTAAAATTCATTCTATAATATATGGGTTGACAATTAAATATATTAACTACTATTAAAATGTAGCACTAAATATACTCCTCTAGAAAGCTTCCTTATATATTATTAATGCATAAAATTTCCTTCCAGATGTTGCCCCCGTCTTCAAATATACATTTGAAGCATCAAAAGTTGAACCTGGCACAGCACTTTCGCTTAAATGCATAGCGGCTGGGAATCCACTACCACAAGTCACGTGGACACTCGATGACCTTCCGATACCAGACCACATGCGTTTCTCTGTTGGTGATTACGTCACGTCTAGAGCTGAAGTGGTCAGTTTCGTCAATATCAGTACTCTCCGAGTGGAAGATGGAGGTAAGGAAATGAAAATAGATCTATCTTTATGGAGACATTAAAGGAACGCAGCCGTAAAACATTTATTTCTTCTGTAGTGATCTCTTGCATTTCCCATAACCTAATGGCCTGCTTTGGTATTGCAAAAACAATAAATCTTATGACAAACACTAAAAAAATACTTTGATGTATAAACCAATAGTAAAGGCAGAACATCATTTATTTAAAATAGTAAAAGAAACGATATGCATAGCATTACCCGAAAGGTATTTAGATTTATAGATGCTGTATGTTATTCCAAAATTGAAAGGAAATAAAATAAAAAGGTAATTTTTTTTTTACTCGTAAAAATTATATACATTGGGTATTAGTATTTTTATTTTTCGTTTAAAATTCGTTAAATATGTAATTAAAAAAATAATAATACCTCGGATAAAGCATTTACTGGTGTAGAAAGATTCCTAAACGTAGAATGTCTCGCTCCTTGAAAGCTATAATGCCATTTTTTAAACTCTATAATTCATTATATTTTTTACACTTTAGTAAAATTTAAAAAGTTATTATTTTATATACTCGATTTTTGTTTATGAACAAATTTTTAATTAAGAAACCGAACGAAAACCATAGATTAGCATTCTTGTTTTCTGTAATTGTAATAAACATCAATTTATAAATATTTTCTTTCTTTATGTTTTATTTTTGGATCTAAGAAAAGAATGTATAGAAATCTTATATATCTTTAAAAAATGTTTAGAAAATAGCTAAGCATGTTTAAGAGTGTTAATCCTTTCACCATAATCCAAGTCCACTCAAACACCGGTTGAACAAATAAAGCTAGATAACTCTTACACGGTAAACAGACTTTTCTCTATCGTATCAAAAATAGATCAGAACTCTAAGTGGCAAAATTTTGAAGCTATCAACTCTTACTCCAAATCTATAAGCGGAAGAGGGAAAAAGCAGTTACAAAAATATGGCGTTCCCAGGTTTATTTATTAAAAAAGTCTTCCATATACAAATAACGTTATTATAAGCCCCGGAATTTTTACTTTGCGATAAACAGTCACAATTTTAAATACGTCATTAATGATTATTGAACATACGTGTAAGGCGTACGCATATTTACCAATAAACCTAAAAACTATAAGCATGGTAGAACTATTTATAATTCGGAAATCAAATTATGTAGGATCACTGTATACACCACTGTCTTATGCATGGGTATGCTTGGTATTACATGCTGATATTCTTTTAAAGAAGAAGAGTAAAACTTCAAATTGTCATATTGAAATATCCGTAGCGGATTTTGTGTCGATTGTGATATCTCTGCTTGTTTTTCTTAGGATACTTCTAATTTATTTTACCTCATAAACCGCACTTCAGATTTAAAAATATCTGTTTCACATTTAAAAAATATACATTTTTTTTTTAATTCCTTTCCAATATATCAACATAAAGTTTATGGTGAGCCGCCGATTTAAAAAAGAAAAATAAATGCTGAAAATTTGTAAATGAGAAGGCCTGAATGTTCCACATAAAAAAAAAAAAAATTAATTGCTGTATATTTACTTTTTGTTTGTTCAATTGTAGAACGGTTATACAAGGCCAGTAGGACTTTCCTCGTATAAGAACGGTAATTTGGATAATTGTTTTCGTCAAACGTCCTCTCTTAATACATGCACCCTTTACTAATTTTAACAAAACTGACTAATGGTCGACAAAATCCGCTCTATAATCTACAATTTTCTCTTTCAGATGCTTTATTTTCATTTTACATAGAGAATTTCGAAACATAAAATTAATGTGTAAAAATAAAATGTTTTTAAATATACTCTCAAACACAGACGCGTGTATCTATGTGTATTAAGAGAACTTTAGATTCTCTTAGGGGGACCAGACATGTTTGAAATTATAAAAATTCACTGAATTGTATTTGTGAATTAGGAAACTTGTACGTAATTCTGACTAGTATTTATTTTTCATTTTTTACTCTTTATTTATAAAAAAAATATTTGCTCCACCGTATAAAATAATTACATCCGTGTTATTATTGTACGATAAAGTTTATCTTCCAAAACTAGTTTTTTCACGATATTGAAATACAGGTCCCTGAGATATTTTTGAGGCGTCATCTCTTCTTCATACTGTTTATTATGTTGTATCACGATTATAAATTATCAAACTGAAAAAATTCCTTCCGAGTTATAACGCAAAATATATGATAGTTTTCTGTGGATTATAATTTTTTATATTTTTTATAACCTTGACTTTTGTTTTAAATATAACCAAGCGATAACTTAAGAAGCGTAACCAAAAAGGAAATGATGACTCGCAGATGAAACGGGACAAATATAGTTTTGTGAAATTAAATTTATCATATAATGTTGAAAATTTTATTATTATTATTATTATTATTACAGTTTTAGGAATATTGTTTTGTTTATATATAACATAAATAAATGAATACAAAGAAATAATAATCGTAAATGATTACATGCATCCAAATTAAGTCAATTTTCCTCATTTCAAACCTTTCTTGTTCCTTTAATAAGAATTAAAATATAAAGATAAAATATTATATCTCATCCAATGTTTTTAAAACAGCAATTTTGAATTTAGATCTTAGAAATTTAAGTTTTCTCGACTTCAAAGCATACATATTGGTTACAAAAATCAAGAATTCGATTGGCGTACTTTAATAAAAATCAAGAATTTAGAAGTTATTGAAATTTTTAACATTAAATTACTACAAAATTAATTATATGAAAGAGCTTCATATGATAATTGGGAAACAATAGTTGTTACGTGAATGATGATTGGCATTTAGTGAATTATTGATTAATTTACGAACTCTTCTAAAAAAATTCCGCGGTATCTTTAAATGAACAAAAATTTTAAAAATATGTATTTCAGTTACGTTAGATAGTTTTGGCAGAAAAATAAAACATGAATCAAACATAAAAATATAAAGGAAAATTTAAAATAAAACTGCATTTTCCTTATGTTTAAAACTGAACTTTTTAAAAGACTCATGAAATTAAAAAAAAAAAAAAAAAAAAAAAAAAAAAAAAAAAAGTTTATAATTCGTTTTCATCACATTTAAGGAGAAATATGCGCCCACCGCCCTTGAGTGGTTAAGGCACACACCGCTAATCACTTGAGAGCGAATGTGGCAAACAGATCCGTCTACCACTTCCTCCGATGCGCATTCTTTGTAAAAATCCCGGTTGTAATTTTCTTGTGTTGTAAATTTTCTTGTGGCTATCTCGTCTTTGTATATTGACGATGACTTGTGTCCTTGATAAGAGGACTATTGATGTCAAGCACAAAAGTCAGATGTATGTGTTCAATTTAAAAAAATGAAGAAATAAAAAACACTGTTTGAATTTGCTGATTTTAAATTTAAATAATTGAAAATCTCGTGCTTTATTGTCTTAAATGGGCTTTGAAATGTTTAAAAAGGTAATAAGATTAATTCCAAATTATAAAAGAATTCCACACAGAGTTTTGTACTTTATAAGCTAATTTTCGTCTGTTGTTGAAATTAACTCTCATTCCATTAACAATAGCTCTATTTTTAGACTTAAAATAAGAACATTAATGGTATTGCAAGATTAAAAGATGAAGATCGTCTTTAAATTAACATATTAGCTTCACTAGCTTCACATACATGTTCAATCTAAAATATTTATATCAAAATTGATCGATACTTTAATATCATGAATTAATTAAAAATATGTTTCCCACATTTCAAAGTTGCCGGTTAATAAGAAAAAAAATCTTTGATGAGATAAAATTTTATTTAGTTTACTTCATTGATTTCTGAGTAGAATTTAATTAAAAATTGAAATGCTTCTGCTTATGATACTTTTGTTTGACAGCAGACAACAGATAATATGAATGAAAATTCATTTAAATATTTTTCGCTTTAAGATATTCTATTAACATATAATATATTCGTTTGAAGTAATCTTGAAGTTAATCTAAATAAGGTCTTTTTAAACTGAGAAAGGCAATTTACCAAATCCATCTATTTAAAAAGACTTTTTCTAGAAAAAGAAATATCGTTTCAAGTCTTTTCTAGAATTGTGCTCTTCAAATTTACTAGCTCGACCGAAAAGACCCCAAAACCAATTCTATAAGACTTTATTTCTTTCAGTTCATTTTCACTTATCGGAGACCCATTTTCAGATTTAGAACAGTAATATCGTTCTTTTTTCTCTATTTCACTTTGTTTCTCGCGTTCGATTGAACATGGCAACGTCTGAAGTATACTTTTAAATGAAACTAAGCTTTAAGTGCCGATAGTATATTGGATTTTTCTTTGAGGGTTTTATAATTAAATAAATCCTTGAAGTTAGAGCTGGACATGGAATTGTTTTTTATCCTTTATCTGATTGTATTGTGTAGGCGGTAAATATGAGCTGTTGAAAATATTTCTAAACTGGAAACTGTTTATGAAGTCCTTGAAATTGTTGAGTAGGAATTCCAGTTAATATAATGTAATATATGTTGCAACGGCTTATTTGAAGAAATTTTTAATGCTGATAAAATGATAAAATTTGTCTCGTAGTAAACAAATTCGATGTTGCTTTAAATAAATATAGCATTAATATCAATTCATACAAAAATTAATTTTGGTTAAAATTGTCTGGATTGTGATATTTTAAATCCTTTGCAAGTTTTGAAAATATATGTTTTTCAAGAGTGTATTTTAAAGGATTAAATTGACTTCCGTGTATTAAGTATTTTCAAAACATTTGCATGCAGAAATGTAAAGTATTTATCACAAATTCAACTGAATGTTTAATAAAATAATATACGAAATTCGTGAAAAAAAAAATATTTTAAACCAATACTTTAACGCTAGCTCTGCCAATATCGTGAATGACAATTTATAAAATTTGAACTTTTTAATTCTTAGTAAGTTTATTTATGTTTATAAAATTAAGTGCAATTCTAAAAAGATTGCACCTTAGGTATTTACACATTTATCAGCTACCAAGATTAAGGATGTCACTAGGAACCATTTCCACAAATTAGTATTAATAAAACGATGATTAGAAATCTTACATATTTAGATTTTTATTGATAAAATGTACTTCTAGAAGCACAAGCATATCCAAAACTTACCATTTCAGAGAACTCTGAAAAAAAATATATGTATCGAAATGAATGAAATTTAGATAACGGATGTTACAGATGATGTGCACTGGGTTATATAAAGATAATACAAAAAGGATTCCAGAAAAGGACGTAAGTTCTCTTGAATACGAAACGCTTCTTTCAAAATGCAATGTTTTCGTTCCTCATATATTTAAGCTTCACTAATAGAAGCATTACCATTTACGGTCAAAATCATATATCACTGAACTTTAATCTCATGTTTGCGCTGCGTATTTCTTTCTCTTTTATTGACTGCTTCATTTGCACATATTAATCATCAGTCCTTCGAATTCTGTTTCACAAATTTTACGACACTGTCCATTGAGAGTATTTTTGCACTTTTTTTTTCACTTGATACACTTATTGAGTCACTACATTTTTCTCTTGAGTGTATGATCTGGGATATTTTTTTGAGCAAGTATACTATCATCTTTGCCAATAAAGCGTCCAATATATATTTTATATGTAATTTTCCTATTTAATTTTTCTGGAAGTTTACTTTCTAAACCCATGTGTCTTGAACATGCAAAAACAATAATTTACGCTATAAAATAATTTTATTTAATAAATTTTTCAATGCATTTTAAGTGGAAATATTCAATATTCTATTCGTCAGGAATTCACGATAAATTTTATTTTATTTTTCTCTTTCTGAGCAAATGAATCTATCGCATTTATTATAATTTAGGTTCAAATAAAGAAAGAGAAAAAATGTTCTTCAAAATTTGAATGATTAACATACTTTTTAAATTCGAAAATTCATAGTTCGGTTAATTTGTGGAAATGTTAACTTTTATATTGGGATATTATATTAAAAACATTCTACAAATTAAAAAAAAAAAAAAAAAAAAAAAAAAAAAAAAAAAAAAAAAAAAAAACCATTCAACATCTTCTGTATAACTTGGATTCATAATAAGTAGAAGAAAAGATTTTGTATTATTATGAGCAATTAGGTTAATATAATACATAATATTTATATTACGGTTTGGAATTATTTCTTGTCATTCTCATACATGTATAAAGTGTTTTAGTTTTTTTTTATAACTAAATGTGCAAAAGTTTCAAACAATAATGTTTAGGTACTATTAAATAAATTTTAAATGGGGATAATGAAGGGAACGAATATTTTTTTCCCAACTGGATTAAATCATATTCAAGGCTGGAGTAGCACAGTTGATGTTTATTCCAACTGACCGAAAAATGTCCAGACCAGGAATCGAACCTGGATACTTGGCGAGCCGTGCCAATGCCTTACCAGTTAGGCTATCTGGACGATACCTGGCTGACCATGTAAGGCTGACCATGCTGGAGTAGCACAGTTGACGCCAAGTATCCAGGTTCGATTCCTGGTCTGGATATTTTTCAGTCTGTTGAAATAAACGTCAACTGTGCTACTCCAGCCTTGAATATGATTTAATCCAGTTCGAAAAAAAATATTCGTTCCCTTCATTATGACCTAATTACATGGTATACAGGAGTTTCCGTGTTAAAACACACTTTCATCATGTAAATGCTATAGTTATAGCTCGGATGAATGAAACTAGCGCTGCAGTTCGTAGCCAAGTTCAACTAATATGAGTGAATTATGTCAGCCAGGTCTCGTCCGGATAGCCTAACAGGTAAGGCATTGGCACGGCACGCCATGTATCCAGGTTCGATTCCTGTTCTGGACATTTTTCGGTCAGTTGGAATAAACGTCAACTGTGCCTCCAGCCTTGAATATGATTTAATCCAGTTGGAAAAAAAATATTCGTTCCTTTCATTATGACCTAATTACATGGTATACAGGAGTTTCCGTGTTAAAACAGACTTTCATCGTGTAAATGCTATAGTTATAGCTCGGATGAATGAAACTAGCGTTGCAGTTCGTAGTCAAGTCCAACAAATATGAGGGAATTATGTCAGCCAGGTCTCGTCCGGATAGCCTAACAGGAAACGCATTGGCACGGCACACCATTTATCCAGGCTCGATTCCTGGTCTGGCCATTTTTCGGTCTGTTGGAATAAACGTCATCTGGGCTACTCCAGCCATGAATATGTTTTAAATGGTGTTTCCGATTTTCCAAAATAACATGCGACATGTTTTACATTATAAAAGATTTTACACTGACATAGGTTCCGTGTGTAAATCCGTCGAAAACCGGAAGTCGAAAAAAAATTCGATTACAATACTTTCTTCTTTGGAAAGAAGGACGTAAAAATGAATCTGACAGTACGAATACAAAACTTTAAACTTTGAAACTTTACCAAATAAATTCCCATTTGGTATCCTAGGGTAATATTTTTCTGAAAAATTCAAATATGATATTAAAATTGGATATTCGTACTGAACTTTTTCAGAATTTGGTACTATTCTTCTATGAAGACAGCTATCTAAGAATTTTTTTCATACATATATTGTAAGACGACAGAATTTCCAAACAAATGGCTGTTTTTGTGCTTTGTGTAGTGCTTTTTTTTTTTCTTTGACAGACAATTTATTTTAAACGAGAAAATATTTTAATGAAAATGTTACCTTTCTTCTACGTAGTAGTTGCATGTTTTGTTTTGTTTTCATAAAGGAAATTTTCTAGTCGAAATATATTTATTTTATTGCCAAAAAAAAAAAAAAAGAAGATTGGCAACTATAATAATATCTAGTATAGTAATTTATGAAAAGGCATTTATATTTTATATTATTTATAAATACCTAAATCTTTTAAAAGATTATTTTTTAAAGAAAAACTAAACAAATTGCCTCTTAAAAGATTCTGTTCTATTTTATTGCTTGAATTAACTTTCTCTTTCTCATAAAATCTGAGAGCATTTAACCAAGGTAATTGGAATACTTACCTATTTATTAAGTCTCTGTTCATTTAAACTGTCTGTGGAATTTTCCAGATAAATTCGTAAAATACGTTAAGAATTCATTAGTTGCCAATCATCTTTTATATAATAATCATAGTTACCTGACATTTGTATGGAACTTCTTATAATGCACCTCATTTCGTAATAATTCCAGTTTAAAACTTTCAATTAGTTCTAAATTCTTGATTTCCATTTAACTAAGACAATTTTATTCTATAATGTTTCAGAAAAAGTATTGCTGGTTTGACCGCATTCTTATGTCGACTTATACGTGCTTTAAACTTCAAGCTTAATTTTCGAAGATCGAAACTCGAAATTGCTCTTTTAATGACTTCGGAATGAAAAAAAAAACATAAAATGCTTATTTTTAAACAATTTTTATAGCTTTTATTGCTGTACGTGTATCTAATGTCGATACGAAATTGTATGTTTTTGTTTATATCGCTATTCTGACTAAGCGAATGTATTGAGACATGAGTCAAATAAATTAAGAGCAATAAAATTAATGATTTTCTCTTAATACTTATATATATATGTGTGTGTGTAAATATACATATATATTTAATCATTAATATCTAAATACTTTAAAAGGCATTAAAATAAAAGAAAAATAATACAATTGAAGCCGAAAATGCAAGGATACAGATTTTGTGAAACATCGGTCTCTGTTTTAGCAGTATTGTTACTCGGGTGGTGCTTTCGGAGGAATGTTCTAAATTTTCGTTCTCGTCACTGTTAAAAAATTTTGTTAACCATTTCACTACCAACATTTAAAATATGAAATAAAATTTATAAAGTTTTCATACTTCGTTCATAAAGTTCCCAATAAGCTAAAAACTGTGAAAAATAATTCTAAAATGTATATACTTGATGAAGAACTCTAACAGCAGAATGGTTATATAAGGCTATAAGCCACTAGTAGAAGCTAGGTTATTCTTAAACCTTTCACTACCAACATTTTAAAAATATAAAAAAGATTACGAAGTTTTCGCGCATTGTTAATAACGTTTCCAATAAGCTAAAATCCATCTAAAAAATTCTAAACGTATATCTTCAATGACTAACGCCTGTCGCGAAAGGTTTTAAACGTTAAATCATTTACTAGCTAAAAAAAGCACAAGCAACAAACTTGAATTTCCTGAATACCTTATCATATTTAAAATACAACAGTGGTACAATTTTTTCATCATTCTATAGCTATTTATAATAATCAATCAGAATAATTTTTATTTTATTATTATTTCTTGATATGCTGCTGTAGAGAACGTTGATATATCCCAGTCTGTCTTGCTTTTATGACGGTAGACTACAGATCAAGAGTTGCCATTTTCAAATCAAGATCAGATTCCGACATGAGTTTGCGCTGTGTTTAGGACTGCATTTTGAATTCATTGTAATCCATTGTCCTCTTAGGCCTTGTAAGCATAGTATAGCTATAGACAAGTCATGATTTTTTTAACTGATTATTTCTCGACCTCTGCACGTTTTTTTTTTGTTGAAACATCAAATGTCAGTACAATATTTAAGCCTCTTATGGAGGGACATTTTTCGCACTACGTTCCGTCAAAATTTTGAAACAATTTTTAACAGTGCATATTTACAATGAAAACCTAGAAACACTTGCGCATTAAACTTGCCCTGGTAATGGTGATCCTGTAATATCGTTGCACACGGGACCATTAATTTAAGATCCTATTTTCTAGCTAGTATTCTTGGTATTGCGCAGATATATACAAATCGTACGTGCTGAGTCTTTTTTTTTCTAGAACAACTTGAATGAAATATTGGCTTAGAAAGAGACATTCAGCTGCTCGACCACGATCGTGCACACACAAATGATGTCCTAAAGATCTTCTGCAGTCTAGACCTAAGAGTAAAAAAGAAAACTTGTAGCACTATTATCAGAAACTGACAGCGTGAATTTTTCCTTATATGTTACTACTTGCAATTGCGAATAAGAAACGGTGCCCTTTTTACAGCTTTAGGATCTTGCTCAACAACAACCTTTACACATTGTTTCTGCGTTAAAGTGGTAGCCCGAGATGCAATTTTCCGTAATAATTTCTTTCTTAGTATTTGTCAAACAGTGTATATTTAAAAAAAAAAACTTTCTTCAACCTGTAACAAGTACAACAGAAAAAGTCAATTTTTTAATACAGAAAATTATTGAATTATGATACTTTGAAATTCATGAATTTTCAGCGTTTTCTAGCGCTAAAAATGTTTTTTTCAGGTTTAATCTTTTTATTTAAGGTACAGTAAAACCCTAAAGATAAAAATAGAATTAAAATAAAAGAATTTAAATCTATTGTAAATTTTAGTATTTTAGGTTAACTCTCGGTCATCCATCCAATATCAGTGTTATTCGATCTAATAAAATAGCAAAAAAAATCTAATTGAAATTTATTCGAATTAAAAATTTTTGATGAAACGTTACATTTCCTGCACTATGATTTTTTTTTTCAAGCAAAATTGTGAAAACATAAGATACAAAAATTTAAAAAAGATGCCTTTAACAAAAAGTCACTGATATTTAACAATTCGATCATTTATTGTGAACGGTATTCGAAATCTACTTTTTATTCATTTTTTAAATCTACTTCCAATAATGTGTATTTTCTTTTTTCCGAGGTTCACAATATTTATTTGATTTGAAATAAAGTCTTTCTTTACAGGAATGTACAAATGCCTCGCTACGAACGAAATAGGATTCGTGAGCCATTCCGCAAAGATCAATGTCATCGGACCTCCATTTGTCAGACTTATGAAGGATATTGCCGCCGTAGACGGTGATGTTCTGGTTGTAAGATGTCCTGTTGCTGGATATCCAGTCGAAGAGGTCTACTGGGAAAAAAGTAATTCTTTTTTATATAAAATTGTTGAAAGTATTTCTTAAATATTTGAAAACATTTTATAGTTTTGAAAAGGAAAGCATAAAGTTATGCAATAGATATTAAACGGTAAAATATTTCTTTAATTATTTGATTAGACAAAAAAAAAATTAAATGAAAAGTCTTCTAAAAAAATGTTACATATATGATTTCTAAATTTAAGGGGGTAGGATACCTTTAAACATGTCGAAAAAAGAAATATACCACTATGTTCTAAGCTTCAAAACTTGTGTAATAATCAAAAATAAAAATCAAACTTCATTTAAATATAAAGCTCACATTTATATTTATATTTAAATATACATATATATACTTGTGAATTCATAAATAAATATTGAAATGATAAGTTTAAAAATATATGATAATGAGAGAAAAATATCTTGCGCGCATGATAGAATCTGAAAATATGCATATAAAAAGGATATTTTGATAAAAATAAGTACATAATACTGTTACCTTCATATTAAACCAGAATATTTGTAAAAAATAATGACTAAATTAAAAAATTAACAAAAAATTAAAAAAATTCACTTTTTAAAAAATAATTTCAAAGTAAAAAACAAAAAATAAAATAAAATCTTACCTTTTTCTGGTTTTCAGTTGTAGATAATACAGTAATGAATATGTGGTGAAAAGTTTTCTTGATTGCCATGCATAGTTTTTTAGTAACACTTCGCGCAGTATCAAAATTCATCTTTTTGAATAAATGCAATGCAAAGTTTAATTATCCTATGTAGTCTTAATACTTAGTCTTAATAAAACTGTCATAATTAGTAAACTAATGGGAATTTTTTAATGCGATTTTTTGCATATTATACAGAAATGATTACGGAATCAAAATATGTATAAAACATTTTCGAAAATTTTTCAGGTTTAAAGGTATCTTACCCCCTTAATAAACTTATTAATTGTCTATTTTCTAGATAAAATTGAAGTATATCTGCATCTAAAAAAACATTTTAAAATGTCTAGAGTATGATTTAATATTATAATTAAGTTTACGGTGCATTTGTTTTACATATTATTTATATTTATAAATACTTAAAATAATTTTATATATTTCTTAATTATTCTAGATAGCTTAAAATATAATTGACTGAGATTATTTCTTAAAGGTTTGATAAGATTTTATCCTTTAAAAAATAAAGCACAAAATTATGCAATAGTTATTAAGCAATAAAAATATTTTTTTAATTAATTGTTTTGGAAAAATTTGTTTTAATGAAAATTCCATTTTATGTGCATATAAGTGTTCTAGACTTATTTATTACCTGTATATTTTCTAGAGAAAAATGAAGCATACGTGCTTCCTAAAAGAAAGATTTAAAAAATGAGCAAAGTATAACTTAATATTATAAACAAATTTACTATGCATTTATTTTACACATTTTTTATTTATTTTACATAGGTCTAAATATAATTAAAAAAGATTATTTCTCAAAAATTGAAAATATTTTACCAAAAAAATCAAGCACAAAATTATGCAATAGTTTTCCAACGATAAAATCGTTCTTCAGGTAATTGTTTTGGAAAAATTTGTTTTAATGAAAATCCTTTTCATGTTGCATATACTATGTATTTTAGACTTATTAATTGTCTGCTTTCTAGATATTAATGAAGCATATGTGACTTCTAAAAAAAGATTTAAAAAAATTACCAGAGTATGATTTAATATATAATAAAATATACGATGCATTTATTTTATTTATTTATTAAATATACTAGATAGGTTTAATTATATAATAGCATTACAACTTTGAAAATTTATATATCACCAATTCCTGGAAGCATCGTGTTTTTAATTATGATATTCAAAATAAAATTGATCTTTTTAGTCAGAGAATGGGGATATGTAAAATTACGGATGCATAACTTATTCACAATTAAGACAGAATTTGTATGTATATATAAACATGATGGCTGCCAATATCTGGCAGAGTCTTAGTTTCGTGCTTTTTTTATTTTCGTTCTTAATTATATAAATACGTAGTACCTATAGTCGTCGTTCAGCCCGTCTGTCCGTCCGTCCGTATATAACAGCGCAAGAACTACCCAACCGAATGGTCTGAAATTTTAAATATATAATTGTTGTAAGCACTTCAAATTTTGTCTAAGCACTTCAAATTTTATGAAAATCGGATGTATAGTTTAATTACAGGGACAGCCAAAATTTTTTCGTTACATTACGGCCAATGGGAAAAATATTTCAAGTGCATTTTAATGATGTTACAGCATTTTCAACAGAATGAAATTGATATGCACTTATGAAGTGCACTAAATATATATATTCAGTACAATATGCGGTGCAAAAAATATTTATAAAGCTCGTTATAATACGAACGCGTCTCATTTGCGACGTTTGCCGGTTTTTTCCAAGTTTTTTCAGATATTTGGCGATTTCGTAAAAATAAATTAATAAATTAATTCTTGCCAAATATTTCAGGTTTAAAATTTAACCAAAACAAAGTAAATATTACATTTAAGCGATATATTAATTGCACGAATTAAACATTTATTTCCATTTTTTTTTTTTTTTTTTTTTTTTTTTTTTTTTTTTTTTTTAATGCTCCATCTATCGCTTTCACAATGCTTCGTTGATTGCTTTCGCAACGCTTGGTTGTCATGGATTTTTGCCAAATCATTATAAAATCTTCCAATTTGCACGTACTTTATTTAATTATTTACACTATTAATTTTCAATAGACTGTAAATTTCAATGTTTAACTTCTTCGCTGTTCATTAAGCTTTCTCAATGCTGTGTTGGCATGGATATTAGACAAAACATTAAAAAATATGCCAATTTTCACATACTTAAAGGTAGTGCTTAAAGGTAGAGCATCGGAGTTCTATTCCAAGGATCCGGGTGCGACTCCCGGATTGGATATTTTTTAGTCTGATAGTTTTACACCTAGTTAGCAATGTAAAAATTCACATGTTTAATATTCGATTATCAAAGTATTTTTTTTTTTTTTTTACTCAAATTTGACTTTAGAGCAAGTGTTTTAATGTACTGGCATTATTTTGAATCTTGGACATCAAAGCACATCATCCTGAAATAAGAATTGCAATGATTGGTTGGCATGGATTTTAGTCAACACATTACAAAACTTGGCAATTTGCACGTACTTTTATTTAATTATTTTCACTATTATTTTTGAATACAATATAAATGTTAATGTTTAACTTCTGCTGTTTTCAGTAAGCTTTCGCAATGCTTAGTTGGCATCGTGCTTAGCCAAAAATTTCAAAATCTGGCATTTGATACGTACTTTTATTTAATTATTTTCACTATTAATTTTGAGTAGGCTATAAATCGTAATATTTAACTCCTTCGGTCTTCATCTATTTACTAGTGGATGCATGGAATGAATTCCATGCGTGAGCGAAGGGGTTACTACCAATAACATAATAATATAACAAGCAGTATTAATTTATAGTAAGTTATAAAGATGTAAACCAAATTGAAATAAACCATTATGTATAAATTAATTAATCCATTTCAGTATTTAATTTTCTTAATACTCTAAGATAAAAGAAGATTTGATATGGCCAAAGAATGCGGTAAGCTCATGGTTTATTATTGCCAATCTAATGCAAGATTGCTTAAATAACAAACTTCTAAAAGAGCAAAGAACGAGAAGTAATGAGACTAAACGACAGTAATAAACAACCTCGTTATGGATTGCTGGCAATAAACTCATAAATAGTATGCAGCAAAAATGAAGAGTCTAATATAAATGCATAAATATACGCTTCTCGATATAATATCTTCCATAAAGGTGCAAATAATTACAAATTATGATTTTCAATGTTAATATGTTAGATAAAACAATATATGTATTACCCAAATATGTATAAAGCACAGTCTATAAAACTGAACGTTAAAAATGTAAAAAATAAAGAAACAGTCGTACATCGAGATTTCTATATCTTTAATTTTATTTTCTAGTATGATTTTCAGTGGTCCAATTGTTTAGTCTCCCGATCTCTTATTTAAAAAACAAATGATGAAAGATTTTATGGGAGCAATTTAAAATATTCCTACATGGCGTAAATACAGTTAGCATCATTTTTTCACGAAATTTCTTCTAAAGACTATCATTCAAAAATGATAATTTGTTCAAAGCATTTGATTTTGTAAACTTGTTTATTTTATCTTTTATGTATTTTAATCAAACAATAGCTCCATAGAAGAAATATAGTTTCATTTCTTGGGCAAAGAACGAGAAGTAACGAGACTAAACGATAGTAATAAACATCATCGTTATAGATTGCTGGCAATAAACTCATAAATAGTATGCAAGAAAAAAAAAATGAAACGTCTAATATAATTGCATAGATAAACGTTTCTTGATGTAATATCTTCCTTAAAGATGCAAATAATTTCAAACTAATTATGATTTCCAAAGTTAATATGTTACATAAAACAGAATATGTATTACCCAAATATGTATAAGGTATAGTCTATAAAATCGGAACGTTAAAAATGTAAAAAAATAAAGAAATAGTCGGACATCGAGATTTCTGCATCTTAAATTTTATTTTCTAGTATGATTTTCAGTGGTCCAACTGTTTAGTCTTATGACCTCTTCTTTAAAAAACAAAGGATGTAAGATTTTATGGTAGTTATTTAAAGTATTCCTACATGGCGGAAATACAGTTAGAATCATTTTTTTCCATGAAATTTCCTCTTAAAAGTATCATTATTTTCAAAGCCTTTGTATTTTGGTAAACTTTTTTTTTCCTTTATGTATTTTTATCAAATAATAGCTCCATAGAAGAAATATAGTTTCATTTTTTGTAAAATACACATTTTCCATTTTTTTGTTTTTTTTTGATGAATGGCCAAATCTGCAATACATTTTTTAGATTTCTAATGAGATCTTCAGCTATTTTTATTGTTTTATTTTGGAAATAATATTTCTATTCGGTACTTCAACTCTTGCAGGGGCAAAGTACCTCTGTTTCTAGAATTTTTTGAAGATTGAATAAGACAGGAAATTAAGTAAAAGCTAAACTTCAATAACATTATATATAAAAAAAGAAATCTGGTCCGTTATGGAATTTGGGAATAAAAATTATGTAGTACAAATAACCTACCTTCAAATGTTTATTTAAATCCAGGTGTGCAATACCCAACTGCGCAAAAATTAGGCAATACGAATATTATCAATACGCTCCTGCTGTTGGCCTCACTATTTTAAACGTGATTGAAGTGCAAATAATAAAATGTTTTGTTGCATTACTCATCTTACGTTTTTTTCCAATAAAAAAATTATTTACTAGAAACATTAGCAAAAATAAACCTAGTACTGCAGGTGATCTTTTTCTACCACATGAATATGAACAGCCTGCTCTGTCCAATGTATTTGTTCCTTTAAAAAAGTATTGACTTAAAGTATGAAAAGCACACTAACAACCACCCCCCCCCCAAAAAAAAGAGAAAAATTTGTGTCTTTATTAGAAGAGGATTTATATCAAATCCTCTGAGAGTTTTGGAGATATAACGCATCGATAAGTCTAATACAATAAAGTGTTCAAAAGCGAGGGAAAAATATCTTCATTTTTAAAAAATGGATACCACATGAATTGAAGAAGCAAGAATTTATTTAAAAAGAATGCAGTGAAATTTTTATCTCGAGACTCAACTCACTCGACTCGACATTCCAGCAAAGTCTATACATTTATAAATATGATTGGGTGAATGGCTTAGTTACCCAACCTTCCCTAATTTAGAGGTTGCAGTCATGTTTAGATGGTTGCCACAGTTTTATTTAAAGAAAATTGAACTTTCAAAAATTCATAAATGCATGAAGTTTAAAACAGAAAAATTATAAAAGGTAATAAATTTAAATTTTGAAAGCTTTGAAGTTGTAACAATATTTAAATTCTCTCACCTTAGACATAACTCGATACTTTTTGATATAAATTAGCGAATAAATCAATAAAACATCAAGGCACATATATATAGTACATATGAAAATTCTAGAGTCAGGAAAAAATGTAGAATGTAGTCACTTACAGATGGAGGAAAAGATTTAAGTTTTCGGGTGATGAAATAATATTAATAAATCCTTTAATTTAAATATGCATTCTTTCTTATTATGTTTAGAAAGTTAGAAAAATATTTTGATATATTATTAAAATATAATTTATCACATATTTTATATTTATATCATTAACAGATGAGTTTTATGTAAGTATCTTTTGGAATTAATTCGTAATACTTTTCATTACAAAGATATGTACATTTAAATTAAAAAAAAATAGCTTAAGAAAATATTTTTCAAAATTATACTTAATTCCTAAAATGATTTCATATTTTACACAAATTAAAATTCCTGTTACAAGTAACTAATCGATTTAAAATAAAAATTGTAATTAATCTTTCCTAAAATAATTAAACTATAAAGCCGATAATCAGTCATTAATAATATTCATTTATAAATCGCATCAATTATCATCTTTTCTAATTCGTTCGTTTTAATATCAATTTATTGTTTTCCTTTACTTTCATTTTCTAACACCTCAAAAATTGATGGAGCACCAGATTTTTAATTAAATCAATGTATGTGTATCCAAAGTTGTTTTCCTCAAATACAAATTTTGCATTAGATAAGAAATTACACTATTAATCTCGTCTTTCTTTACATAATACTTATTTATACAAGTGATCTTTAAGCGTACGTGCAATAAATTTTAAGTTATCAGTATCAAAGGGGTTTAAGTAAATTTAATCTAAATGCTAATGGATATACGTGGAAGAATGCGTAAGTTTCTTTTTATTATTCTTCATTACATTTAAGGGTTTTATTAAATTCGAGCAGCTCAAGTTTCTAATAAAAGCAAAGCAATGAAAAATATCTTTTTTTCTCCTACTTTAATATATTTCTGGGGGAAAAAATCGATGTTTTAAGAACGTGTGGTGGCAGATAAAAGGATTCTAAAGTAAACAAATTATTGAAATGATTTTGGTAAGTTGTGTATCTTATTTTTTTTCTCTTTATTTTGCTTAATTTAAATTTATCAATTCATAAAAAGCTTTACGCAGAAATTAGTTACATTGTTTTATTGATATATTAATGACTCAAAGGTAATTTATTTTAATTCACAAGAAAAGAATTTATAAACAACTCTTTGTTTTAATAAAATTAAACAATTAGATATTTAAAAAAATAGGGCATGATATTTATAAAGTAATTCAAGCTTAAATAATAGATAATTATTTTATAATATTACATAGAATCAGTATTTCAGCTTTTGTTTGCAAATGATTAAGTAAATGATTTCGTCGGATGGGTTAGACATGTCCCCATAAAAAGAAAAAAAAATCACAAACTTAAGGAGTATTATCGAAATTTTTTTCGGATGATATCTATTTTTATTCTCAGTTCGCACTGGTATTCCGAGTTTTGAAAATCCCCAACAACATGCCGATATTAAAGAGATTAAATAGAGACCTTTAAATAACAATCAAATGTTCAGCATGTTTATGAAGCGAATGCTTGATATCTTTTATCACAAAAAATAACACAATTTTGTAGAGTAAAAACGCCAATGATGTCAAATTACAACGTGTATGTTACTTACTTTATTGTTGTCTTTCAATTCTACTGTAGTGGAAGGACATGATTGAAATACTTGAGATTTCCTGTGACAAATTAAAATCCACGAATGTCTTCTGTGGAACTGCAATGTAGTAGAAATAATGTATTATTATTATTATAGTATTATTATTTTAGTATTACTATTGTAGATTTTGTTTAGTATTACTATTGTATTTTTATAGTATTAAGTAGTATTATTATTTCTGTCTTTTAGGCAAAGCATTATATGCTCAAACAGAATGTAACTTTCAGTGGTAATCATTACAGAATGTTTGCCAGCCTTCTTAGAGGAAAATCAATCAAAATATAAATGTCTAAAGCATACAAACTAGTGAAACAAATACTACAATTTTATCCTCAGAGTATAGAGTGCGTATATTCATGGGATTAGATGCCTCCTATATGCGGCCATTGTGTTATTACTATATTCGTGTGCAGAGTTTTACATCCTAACAAAACCTTGAAAAATCAGAAAGGATTCCCCTTGATCTTGGAATATTTTTACAAAGCGAAAGATTGTACGACAATTACTATCGCTAATACCTCATAGAATACGTGTAACTAAATGGAATATTTCAACGGGATCTAGGGTATCGTCGAGTTAGCAATTTGCACTCTGTTCATGCAACAAACCCTAACTAACTTGCGTCTCCTCTATCGCTGGTTGTCCTCGTATATTTTTCAGAGACAAATTCTACCACACTACATGTTACATACAGTATCTATGACTCCCATAAAAATTATTGTTCACTTATCGGAAGACTTATAAGAATGATTATCCAAAGTTTTTGAAGAATCTTTGCTGGATTGTAGTTGTTAAGCAACTGTCTTTTTCAGTCCTTCATATTCATTTTTGCCCAACGTTTATGATTTGTAACAATGGATTTTTCTCCTCCTTCAACATCACTTAAGGTATGTGTCTACCTTTGGGGCATTTTTTTTGAAAAATATGAATTTTTTATCAAACACATGTGTTTTTAGTTAAAACAGGGAATAAAATTATGAATTCATATACATTTTTTATAGAATTAAACTTAACTTTTCAAATTTAGGCAATACTTAGTGAAATTTTAATAAAGAAAATGCTTTTATGCCAAACCTTCTGTAACGAAATCAATATATTTCGCTTTTTTTTCAACAATATATTAGCAAACCACTTACCTGTGTTATGAAGCAAAAGATTTGCAATACCTCTTAAATTTACTAATATATATACCAAATTTTGTATACAAAACATGATTTTTGAAAAAAAAAATGTATATTTTTCAATAAAAATAGCTCTTAAATTAATATATACTAAGTTACAAGCTATATTTTGCTTCATAACATACCAACAGATGAGCAGGACCTTGTTACAAAACTTTATTTCAATATCTTAAAAAATTTTTAAGAAATGATGTTTCTCGTAAACGTACACAATAAAAAACGTAGTTTCAAAGAAAACGCAAATTAAGATTTTGATATAGCACACAAAATTATGTGTAAAATTTACAACTTTAAAATCCATCATATTTGTAGGTGTTTATGTATTAGTGTATATATTATATATTATATAATTGTGTATTAAAATGTATTGTTTATCTTTCTGTGGCTCTTTAAACGATCACTTCCGTTTTGAGAAAGATCATTTCCGATTTATATTCCGGGCTATAATTTTGCTTCTAATTATCGCTGAACCAAAAGTAAAGCATTTTTGGAATCCTAAATGTTTGAACGTTAATTTAAAATAATGAAAAAAAATGAAAAATTTCGCAAAAATAGCGATTTGAGTTTAGGCACATACCTTAACCCTTAAATGACGTGTGTTGCTTTTCAGCAACATACCCAATTTAGGCTCTAAATTACTATTAGAATAATATTGAAGCTATAATGCCTAATGTTGCCAATAAAATACATGCTGAAAATATTGTTAAATCAATTTTCAACATGAAGATGGCAACAATTGTGCTGTTTAAGAATAAAGATAGATTTATTTTTTCAATTGTTGCTACGTGTTCTTTTTGTTTTGTTTGGAAGCTTGCGAAATACCCTATTTTGTTCTGCAGTGAGTAAGTAAAATTTATTTCTTATTATAGTTCCTAAAATTCTTGTGTGTTTAATATTATAGAATTTTATCAAGGAAAATTATTTTTTCAATTAAAGACCAGTACTGCCGATTAATAACAAACTATTTTTTAGCCGTAAACCATACTTAAAACAAAATGATTTTTTTTTAAGTATTTTTCCCATGATTTATTTAAAAAATGAAAGCCGATAAACATTATTACAATGATTTTTGAAAAATCAGGAATTTAAGGGTTGTAGAGGTGAACCTTTCCAGAGTTTCAAAAAGTCTTCTATTCACATGTATGAAATTGTTGCCAGTCGCGAAATACTTTATTTTGGTCCCATTATCATATTCATATTCGATGGCAATACCGTTCTATTATTCTAAGAAGTAATTGATTACCAGTGAGACAAAATACGCCACACTTGAAAAATATACGCCATGCTGCAATAATTACTGCGTAAACTATAAGCAATACAAAAATAAAATCCCATATTTAATAATTTTTCAGATATTTTCATGCGCAGTGTATGCACAGCATATACAAAATTGCATCTGTGGACAAGAGAGCAATTTTTTTAGATATAAATAATTTTCATAAATAATTTATAGTACATAAATAATGATTTTTTAATTATTTTCGAAAAAAAATCACTTTTAATACCCAACGTTTTGTATTTATTATCGCTAATTTGAATTATTTTTTCAATTACAGATGTTTAATATCTAAATTATAAACTATTCATCTAAATTTTTATACAACTTTACAATTTATAATTTTGAATCATATCCTTTAGAATTTAAATGACTTAAATCAAAATATATTTCATAAATAATATAAAAATAAAAAGTTAAGAAACATACATCAATTTCTCTTTTCACCTTTGCCAAAATATCGATGAATTTCTCTAGTCTTCGATAAAAAATGTTTTTTCCCGGTTTTCATTGAAAATATCAGTTTATCGATAACTCTTGAAATTTTCATTGAATATTTTATTCAAGATTTTATTATAATCAATACTTATAGAATTTTATTAACTTGTTAAAAAATAGTATATATAATTTTCTTTTGATAAAAAGAAAATTCGTTAATTTAATGTTTTTATTTCACATAATTTTATTTTTCCATCGTGTATAATTTGCATATCGTATTTTATTTTATTTAAACATATATTTTAAAATATATTTCCAAGTACTCGAATTTATGGGAAGAAGAATTTTTTATGAAAGGAAAGATTATTAAATTAAAAATTTAAATTGTTACATATTTGATTCGTCTATCGCGATTAAATGTCTCTATAATAGACTTTTTAGTTTGATATTGCATTATATAATACATTTTTAATATTTTTTTAATTTATGAGGTCATAATATTGTTTATTATTATTTAGTTGAAGGGAAAATAATTCAATTAATATTTTACTTTAATCCAAACTTATCTTTGAATTTTATATACAGCATAATATTGCATAACATATATTAACTTGTGTATACAGAGTACCATAAAATGGACAGAAAATATAAAAAATTGAATAAGAAACATACAGTAACAATTATTAAAATTATTCTTTCAAGATATTTGAAGACGAGAATTTCTTTATTGTGCTTTCTTTTTTAGTTCTCGTTATCACAGATAAATGGCATTGCGTTGTTCGAAACTTTTAGAGCCATAAAACTAACGTATAAAAATGCACCAAACTTCTCTTATCTTTTAACTTTAATTCTATCCAGGTATTAAAATTATAAAAGTATGATTTATGTTTACCAATTTCAGTGTTATTTCGAGACATTGGAGTATCCACTGGTGAAATTTGGGACTAAAGGGGGTAAAGCAATTTCGGATATCACGCCTGAAATAACAGAATCTTCAACAACAGCTTATTCTGCACAGTAGTTCGTAAGTTATGATGAAAATACTTCTCGCATTATAATCTGTTTTGCAAGGATTATAAATGAATTTCAAATTTAGATGTTCCAAGCTAAACCTTCATAATTTTTTAAGTACTGGACTGAATGACTTCCTGTTCGCTAACAAGACTATTGCGATTTCTCCTCTAAAAAAGGAATGTCATAAATGTTAGTTACCATGTTTTATATCCGAGCCCTTCATTTATAAAAGTTTTTCATTGCATTCTGGCAAAATGGACAACATTTGACACGAAACCAAAAAATTAAAAGTAAATATAAATTAAGATGATGATTAGTGAAATGTTTTTGAAAGAAACCTTTATTGAATTTCAATCAAACTTTATATAAATTTAAAGAATATGTAACTGTCAATATTTTCATTAGAGGCAATTCACATTTTAGAAATATATTTTCAAAGCATATAAAGTGTAGAGAATCTAATTTATTTTCAGATACTTTTAACCATGCTTAACGAGATTTCACCAAGAAATTTTAAATCTTATAAACAAAGCAATTATTATAATCATAGTAAGGAAATTGATTAAACTAACAGTTGTAGTCCTTACGAATTTATTTCTTCCGTTGTGGTGAAATATATGTTTATTACGGATATAACTTTTGTTTCTATAGCTTTTTCCTGTCAGGAAAATGATTTATAAGGGTGTACTTGGCAAGGAAATGGATCGTGAATGAAATGTTGCTACTAAATTACCAGAATCTGGAGTGTTTTTCCGAGTAACATTTTTTTCAGCTTTTCTTCTACGAAGAAGCTAAAAAACTGAATTCATTTACAAAAATGGGAAAGATAATATAAAAAAAAAAAACGTGATGAAGTAAAGAGGATTTCAGCTAGTGATAATGCCTTACTAAAAGTTAAATACCGATTGTAATGCATGTTTATTTTGAGATAAGTTCAATTTTATGTATTAAGCATAACTGTGCATTAATAATATGTTGATAGAACATTGCATTAGAATATTATCTGGCAATATCTGCAAGATACACATACTATCCAAACATTTCCCCTGAAAGATGTATTTAAAGAAATTTATGAACAAACTGAAAGAATAACTTATAAAATCAAATTATCATACTCATTATTTGCTTATCTATATAGAACTGACAATTTTGGTAATTTGTGGGTTTTCTGAAATGTAGTAACAAAATGAACTTTTAGTGCCGAATGTATTAAAATCCAACATAATGACGTCACATGAATTTTTTGTTCAAGATTTTTAGTTACATTTTTGATGCAGTATTCCTTAGTAAAAATATAATATGGATTATATAATTTTCTCACTCGAGAAATAAGGGATACTCAGATATTAAATTTTTAAATACGAAAAATAATTCCATTCTGTGAGATTTTTCAAGGCTTTTGAACGTAAATCAAGCTTTTTAATCAGTACACACTGAAATCAATAATATTTTCATTTGTCCAGACGATCCAAATGTATATTTAAGGCACAAAAATCAACGATCACTCAAATTATGATACATTATAAATAATTAATGATGAATTCCATACATTGAAAGTGTATTCTTTCTTGTTCAAGTCACTACAAAATTTTAACCCATTCTATCTCTCTTTTTGAAAGAATAGTAGAGATACAGTAGAAAATTACTGATGACAAAATTTTTAAAAATTATTCTTTCTGTTATTAAAAATCAATTTTTTCATAAATATGGTCAATAATGCCCGTAACTGACACACCAGCCCGATTTTGATAAGCCAATAACTAACACAAATTGAAGCATAGTCTGATACTTTACTAGCAAACATTTTTTTTAAAGCTATTTTATATTTCAAGGAATTTGTGCATTAAAAATAATTTTATGTTTATTAAGAAAACAAAATACTTAAATATTATAACATACTACAGACGCATGTGTCTTTTTTTTCATGTTTTAAATTACTATTAATGCAGATTTCCAATGACTGACATTTATGAACCATTAACTGATAATTGGTGTCAGACGCTGGTAGAATAATTTAAATTTTAATGGTTAAAAAAATTGTAATTTATTATTATATTTCTTTAAACAATTGAAATAATAGATTTATATTTTCTTTACTATAACGAATATCAGACACCTCTGTCAGAGACTGGATAAATAAAATTCCTGTAGTCAATAACTGGCATCCCCCATTGAGCTAAATGAAAGAAATTTTAACTACAAATCATGAAACTGATGTCTCATAGGCATCTTTATACTAATTTCTACAAGCATAAATTTAAGAAAAAGTTTAGAACGATTGCATTACAATATATATGAAAAACCTAATATATAATATATTTTAATTTCAGAAATCAGATGGTTGCCTCAAAATGGCAATTTTGTGTTCTCAGAAGTTTCTTCCTCATTTTATATGTTCTTGATCTACTAAATGTCAATATATTGACTCCAAAATAAAAATAAAAATAGAAGTGCCCAGTTAAACTGATGGCATTGAACTCACAGGCTAAACACACTAATTGTATATTATACTCTTATTTCAAAAAATAATGCCCCTTGAAAAATGAATTAAGGTGCGGGAGTAATATCCCCCCCCCTGTTTCACATATTTATACTTAACTAATGAACCTCCAAATCTAATCAGGGAAGTACTTTATCACAATAAACCGGTATACCAAATTTGAAGCAAATTGGATAGAAGAAAAACCCATTTTTCTAAATTATAAAAAAGTGGGTATTACCCCCCCCCCCTTACCTCCTTTATACTTAACTATTGAACGTCTCAATATAATCAATGAAGCACCTTATCCTAATTATCCGGTATACCAAATTTGAAGCAAAATGTATAATTTTGCCTGAAAAACCCATTTATATAAGTTAAGGAGTATTTACCCTCCCCCGTACCCCCCTCCTTTATACTTAACAAATGAGCCCCCAAAACTAATTAGGGAAGCGCCTTATCAGAATGAACCTAGAAAAAAATTTGAAGCAAATCGGATATTTCCATCAAGAGTTATCGTGTTACGTACATACATACATACATGCATACGTAGATACAGAACCTGAGGCGCATTAAGGGGATTCTTCGCGCACTTGAAAACACCCGCTCCGTAATGTTAATCCTATGGGCAGGTTATTTTCGAATTTCTGGTTTCAATTTGAATATTTTTAAACTTTTTTGCATAGGCTAGATGAGGTTGATCTTTAATATGACTATATTTTACTTTTTCGATTTTGGTAGTAGATATTTTTCAAAAAAGGTACTTTCAGTTTCCAAACCGGTTTCGATTTAGCTACTGATTATGTATCAATACTGGAGGTTTCACCGTACTCTGTGACATATTCCGGAATTCATTCTAATTTTTATATAAACGTAATGAGCGAGTGTATTTACAGAGAAAATAATGAATCTAATACAGTTTTCCATCTTTCTATAAAAACAAATACCTTTTAGAAAATGCTATCAACTTTGGTGTTTAATACGTTGAATGCCAAGTCTATTTTTTCTGCCTTTCCGTTTGGGCCAAAAAATAATATCCCCGTTACACAATCCATAAGTATCAGTAACCGATGACTGACGGCGGCCTAAACGGAAAGTTCAGTATCGGTCATCGATGACTGACATGGGACTCAACATGTTCAGTCGGTTTTCGAGATACCGTACTCGCAAAATATCATCGGGAGACAGATATCAAATATTTCATTATAATACTTACGAAAAATCTCAATGTTATCATATTAAATCTACACCGTGTAATGATTCTTATAAAAAATATCCTTTAATACTTTTTTCTAAAATGTTTTGCAAACTTCACTTCATTTAATTATTTTAACACTCCCATAACACAATTATCAAACTTTATTATTTGAAAAAACACATTCTTTTGTTTCTTTCAACTTATGTTCTCTCAAACGATTATTTCTTTTTAATTAGATAATGATGTCTTTCAAAATTTTCAAAACAAGATAAAGACAAGGTAAATAATGATTTTAAAAAGAAAAAATAAATTATGCAAACGTGTGCTAAATCTGTCGTACTTAAGAATTTGAATGATAGATTCTTAAGGATTTTTTCCTCAGCATCAATCTTAATAAATCTCAATACACACAAAAAAATAAAACTTTTAAGCTGTTCTTGAAAGTTTTGCTAGACAAAAAGGTTTTGATAGAGTATGTTTGCGAAGGAGCTCGTTATTCTTTTAGATTTTTTATCTAATATTTGAATATGAATTTAAATTTCCTAAAACTCTTATGCTACGAATAAGACGAACAAATTCATAACACGAGAAAATTTCTATTTTTTTTCCTTGCAATTTCCTTAATAACACTTGAATATTTTGGTGTAATGTCATATTTCACCTGAAAATATGACTAGTTTTCATATAGTCGTAAGAAATAAATATTTTGAAAAAAATAAAATATGAGGGTTTTTTTCAGATACTTGTTTTCAATATGTTAGAATATATTTTTCTTTAATTTCTTGGAAAAATAATACTTGAATATGATTTTCTGTTGCATTTATATGCACTAGTAGCAAACCAATACATTTGGATCATTTTTTAACATTTGGATCCAACATTCTACAGATATAGCATTTATTGGAGATATATCCAAAAACATATCAATATTGGTTAGATGCTGGATTTGCATTAGCAAAAATTGAAATAAGATGCTATTATTAAATACATATTGACTTTATAGTGGAAATAGTAATATTAAAACGCAAATATTTTAGAAATATCGGTTTTAAAATACTGACAGCGAAATGGTGAAAAGATCTGATAAGAAGGTTGTCACGGAAACATTATTGTAGAAGAATCTGATTATTTATGGTAGATTGTTGCAGACGAAATGTCGGATTTTGGGAGGAGGTAATTTTCATATTTTAAAGCACTGCTGGATGGTGAGGTTTGTGTTGGTAGTGATGATTAAATTCAAGCAAACAATCATTAGAGTACTATCTGGTAGCATTAACTTATAAACTGAGCACGGATGTAATTCACATACGGATATTTATTCTTTATAATTTTAAATTGGACGTAGTAGAAGCAGCAAAGAATTTTATTAAGTCATTTTTATTTTATTTTATGCCTAAGTGGAGCAAGATCACGAGATCACTAGGATCTGGTGTAGACATTATTAGCTTCACCCGGTAAGTTCCCCGACATGCGGGGATTCACTACACATAGTTCCAGTCCTCGGACAAAAGGCACATGCCAACGAAGAAAAAGAATTACATTAAAACATAGATATACATAAAAACTAGCCGCTGGAGCACAAAGCTCCTACGCAACAAGCAGCGGTGGGTTGATGCTGGAGATAAAAGTCCATTAATCAAAAAAGGAAATTTGAGGATTGTATCATGATTCCGGACCACATCGTCCAGATGGTATGTGCGCCGGACACCTGCTCCTGCATGACAAGGGGCGCTAGGACTGCCAGGAGCTCGACAAAGGCTCTAACGCGACAAAGGGCGAATGTCAGGAATGCTGATGCAGAACAGATAGGGTCATTTATATATGACACAGTAAACGAAAAAAACCGTACAGTGATGACTACCAATTCGATAGAATTCCAATACGAGGATATAAATCATGGAAAATGAACCGCGTTGTTACGTAACACCAGTTATAGATCAACTATTCTAGTATGATCAAATTATAAGGGACATGGCGAAATAAACTAGGCATACACTTTTTGAAAGTTCTCCGTCACTTGCACTTACTTTGAAATGTTAAAAACTGGATAATAGGGCTCCCATGAGCTCAATAAACAAAATCTGAAAAGTCAACTGGAAACTTGCACTTCTTCACTCTTCCGGCAGAGCCATTCTCCGTTTTTTAACAGAGTTTTTGAACTTGAGTACTTCTTGATTATCCCGTCAACCAAAAAACTATCGCCAAATTATAAGATTAAATATCAATAATGGGTGATCGTAAATGTTACAATCTCTTGACATTACACATGATACACTTGTTTGTTACGTCATCAAGTGATTTTTAATTTGACTTTTTATTTGTATTTTCATTAATGTTTTAATAATTTATTTACTCTTTCGTTAATTAAAATAAAAATTATGTCAATTTGTATAGTTTGGAAAATAGTTTGGCGATTTTTATAATTTGGCGAAGTTGGTTGACGGGATAACCAAGTAGTATCTGATCTTGTACAATAATAGTTTCAAATCTGCATAATAAATGAATGAGGCCTCGAAACGCTTGCCAAAACCAAACTTCATCGGCAGAAGGTAATGGTGACGGTTTAGTGGTGTTATCCACACTTCGTTTTTGGAAAATGATAAAACTATTAATGCAGAGTAATAATGGTTCCAGCTTTATCAATGCATCAAACAATGCATGTGTCTAGATTGGTCAACAGAAATGAAGTTTTACTGCTTCTTTAAAATGCAATGCCACGCGTTTCCAGAACAGCTTCTAAATTTTACACAGCTGAAACTACGAGACTACACCTCACCCTCTATACTTCTCTGACATTTCTTCAATTGTCTGTCATTTTTTAAGCAATTGAACTATTTTTTAGAGAGGAAAAAATTCATCAATAAAAGAAATTCAAAATGGTCCAAAATGCCCAACTTCTATGTAACTGGCATAAATACTGCGGTACCTTGATGTCAGAAATGAATTGCATCTTTTTTGATGTGAAAAAGTTAATATGTTTATCTATAAAATCTGAGATTTCTTCTGGAAAAACCTGTTAGTAAAATACATCGATTAAAATATATAAAAAATAATTCATTCGAATCTGATATTTTGGGGGATTAATACAGGGATTGTTGTTCTTTTAATAAACTGTCAATTTGCCTAATTTAACTATGAAAAGAAGTAAGTAATCGACAATTAAAACTTTGAAAACTCAAGTTTATGATTTTTACCAGGTTTAACAGATGTACATATTACGTTGCACTTAGCTCAGATTTATACATAATTGTCTTTGAAAATGTCATCTATGAATATGATGGCCTTAACAGAATATCCGAAATCTCTTGATTTTGAATGAGCTTCCTAATGACCAAATAAGTACTAGGGCAAGGCAAAATGAAGCATGTGATCTAAGAATGTTTTATGAATGAAATTTCACTGATATTAAACAATAAAATAATTCATTTATTCTAACAGGTTACTATTGATGATTGAAAGGTTATTAAATCCTAAAAAAGTCCTTCCGGCCAGTGCCGGGAGGAAGAGGTAGCTTTCATATTCCTTATTTTAAAAAAGCCAACTTATATTATTCAAACACACGAAGCTCAATAAAGTGGAAACCGAATGTAGGAGATTCAATACTAATTTTTATCAATACTAAATCATTATGAAAGAGAATTTCGCAAAATTAGTCAGCTTTATCCAAGCTGCTTTTATTTAAAGTAACTTATATTTCACTGCCAAATTCGTCGATTTCTTAAAGTGCCTGCCATTTTAAGACAACATGGTGGATGAGGCAAACCAGTGAACTTGGTCGAGACCTTAGTAATTGCTATGCACATGCTCACTCACATCGGAATCGGTTGATACATACGAGTGCTGTCGCAGGCAAAAAATCAGATTTTTCAAAATGTCACCCACTTTAGAAATTGAAACTGCTATATCTGAGCCATTTTTTAAGATAAAGACAAATAAAAAATGCTCCTGAATCCTTATATCAAGGACAAATACTTAAGAAAGAAACCTTTTTCAATTTCTAATTTTTTTGCACCTCACTTTAAATATATATATTTTTTTAATTTAATGGCCGCCATTTTGAAACAAGATGGCTGATGAAGCTGGTCAGCGAACTTGGTCGAGATATTGATGTATACTATCCACATGCCTTCTTCCATCGAAATAGGCGAATATGTGTGGTATCGCGAGACAAATACAAGATCGTTTCAAAGAGTTAGCCATGATAGAAATTCAAAGTGCTATAATTCAACCACTTTTTAAGATATAAACGAAAGAACAAATTTTCAGAAACAAAAACTGCTCCAGAATCTTTGTATCAAGGCCAAACACATAAAAAAATATTTTTCATTTTCCAATTTTTTAATACCTCATTTTAAATTTTAAATTTCATTTTTTTTAAAGTGGCAACCCTTTTGAAACAAGATGGCGAATGAAGCTGGCCAACAAACTCGGTCGAAACATTGGTATGTACTATGTACAGACCAAGTTACATTCAAATCGGTTCATAAATACGCCTGTTATCTCGTGACAAAAATCAGGGCGTTTCAAAATGTCAGCCACGCTAGAAATTCAAAATACTATAACTCAGCCATTTTTTAAGATATAGACGAAATAAAAACTGCTCCCGAATCTTTTTATCGAGGTCAAACGCATAAGAAAAAAATATTTTTTTAATTTTCAATTTTTTGGTACCACATTTCAAATTTAAATTTTTCTTAACATTTTAAATGGCCGCCATATTTAAACAAAATGGCGGATGAAGCTGGCCAATGAACCCGGTTGAGACATTGGTCTGTACTATGTATAAACGAAGTTACATCCAAATCGTTCATAAATACGCCTTTTATCGCGTGACAAAATTCGGGACGTTTCAAAATGTCAGCTTCGCTAGAAATTCAAAATGCTATAACTCAGCCATTTTTTAATATATAGACGAAACAAAAACTGCTGCGGAGTCTTTGTATAAAGGTCAAATACATAAGAAAAAAATAATTTTCCATTTTCAATTTTTTGGTACCCCATTTTAAATTTTTAAATTTTTTTAAATTTTTAAGTGGCCGCCATTTTGAAACAAAATGGCGGATGAAGCTGGCCAAAGAACTCGGTCGAGACATTGGTATGTACTATATACACACCGAATTACATCCTAATCGGTTCATAAATACGAGAGTTACAGTGTGACATATGTCAGATATATATATATATATATATATATATATATCAATTTTGAACGGAGGGTGGTTTCGGGGTCTGGGGGTCATGATCGATGAAAATATACCAAAATGTTTTGAAATCGCTTTCCTCCGAACGGCTGCAATAGGTAGCTTTTTGTAAAGAAAGCTACCTAATATCAAATCAAATTGTGAAAACCGGTATCCAAGCCACTATCAATAATTTATAAAAATCAAATAAATTCGTAAATATAAATATAAATATATATATATATTTATTTATTCATATAACCATTAATTAATATTACTGACCATCATCAATAATTGTGATAGCATGAATGAATTTACAACAATACAGTGTCCCCAAACACTCTGAATGGATACCAAAAACATAATAAACAAGCTACAATGTATAAAATAAAATAAAATCCCATGTACAATAACAAGAATTAATAATAAATTTAAAAAGAAGAATATGGATTTCGATAAAAATAATTGAAAATCTTATATATTGAATTACGTTATCAAGAGTACAGTATTCAATTATATATATATATATATATATATATATATATATATATATGCTCTATCCGTATTGAGCCTTTAAATTACAATCCTTTCTAAACGACAATAAAGGTGACACTTACAACTTATATAAAGATAAAAACTTTTCAATGTATTATAGACACAAAATCTCTTGTCTTCTTAACTATTAGAATTCCATTTTCTACTCTAGTTGATGTTCATGTGTACCTTAAATAATCTTAAGATTATAAGGATAAAATTGACGTACTTCCGCACATTTTCTTCTTTTATCATGCTGAACCTTGCGTACTTACACTACGCATCTCTAACCCCAGATATGGTACATTTACGTCGCTTTAATAAATAAATTGAAATTATACCGTACTCTCACTAGAAGTGTTTTTTTGTGGGGAATGTAGATTGCTTATTGAGTAATTGTCTGATGCGTGTAATCAGAAAAAACAGCAAAATGATTATTCACTATGCAATCTTTATTTTGAATCTCATAAATCTCTAGATAGTCTCCTAAATAATATTAATTTATATCTCCTTCCCTCATGGTTTCATTATGGCAAAGTTCTGTATTTTGATTGGCTAAAACAAAACAATTCGTTTAACAAAAATATGGATTATTGCTATTCAAATTCAAAGTTGCTATCAAAATAATGCTAATGATGCCCAGTGATATTGAAATATTAATATTCTACATTAGTATGTTATTTAACGTCTATAAAAATTTTTAACTTTACTTTGAAAAAGACTCGCAGTTATTCACAAATAATAAAATGGCATAGTAAAATAGTTGCGGCTGTATGTATTTTTTTTTTTCATTTTTCTAAACTCTTATCTATCATTTTTTCCAGCTCTGTAACTAAGTAGAAAAAGATAATAAAGCATTAAATATTTTTCTATAGTACAATTCATTATTATTTTGCATTTAATTTCTTTCATGTAATACATTTTAAGTTTTCAATTTGCTTAAATTATGTTTGTCAAAATGATTTTCTTTTTATTAATTTGAAATCTGAGGACTATTTTTAACATTTGAATTCGACATTTCGTTTCTTTTATTTTTTTATGAAAATTATTAAAAAACGACTGAACATAAATTCAATTTATTTGTGATAGAAATACTTTAAACAATATTTTTAAATAACAAAATATGACGACGGTAAATACAAAGGAGAAATTATATCATGGCGATATATAAAAAGACAATGCATTTTTGTTTCGCCTTTTAAAAAACTTATAGAATAGATGAAATATTTATAACAAAGAATTTCTCAATAAATGAATTCGTTTCATATAATCTCGAAATTACAAATTGCTTTATGTACTTATTTTTAGAATTATACTTTTATTCGATTTCTCAAAAATCTAATTGTATTGACATAAAAATTAATATGGATGTATACGTTTTACATATTTTTTTCTTATGTATGATAATCCACTTTTCTCCCCAAGAACTTTTGTTTAGGAATATTTCATACAAAAAACCCTTATATTTATTAAGTCTTGCTTTATGGAAATCCAAAATTTCACATTTTTCTTCCAAGTAGTTTTTATATTATGCTTAAAAAACGGCAAAATGATGGTTTAAGGACGTGTATGGTAGAAGTGACTAGATATTTTGAAATTTCTTAAGCCATCCTGTAATCTGGCAGTCTTCAATGACTTCTGGAGTGGCGCTTAAGGTGCCTTGATCAAGAAGGGGACTCTCTCGGTCAAAAATCGACTACCGAAATTCAGTTTGGATACAGCCCCTAAAATACGCTCGTTTTAAAACAATTATTTTTTTTTAAACTTATCGTACGAATTGAATAAAAATTTGTTTTTAGGCTAATTGAAGGGTATATTGAATTTATGCTGTCAGAATTGTGTACTGCTATTGAAAAAAAAAACAAATTTATGGTTCGTTTTAATATGTAGATGGCCCCCTAAGAAAATTTTATATACATCATTTAAAAGTAGACATTATTACCAATCGTGTGGTACCAGTAACTTTCTTCTGCGATAATATTTTGCAGAGTTAGTAAGGGGTATTTACTTATTTTTCCACTATTGTACATGCATTTCTCACAAGAATTATTGACGCTGACCTATCTTTTCCAATAATACCCACATTTTTTTTCACTATTTTTCTTTTTAACATTTTGAATTTTGTATATTATTTTTTTAAATCCGTTTGTTTTCTCTGTGCAGCTAACGTTAACGTGTTGAAATTCTAAACATATAATTAGTATTATCGATGGATTAATGGAATTCTATTCGTAACATATTTCCATCGTGTAAAGCTGCCGGTTTTCAGATGAAATGATACCAGCATGTGACTGAATTATGCCAGGCTGGATATCTTCTGGATAGATCAGTGATCGTATGTTTCACTCTGTTAGGAGACTTTTTTTACCTTCAATAACAGGAAATATAATATTTCGACAAGAAGTATTACGTATATAATCATTTATTTTAGACATTTTATCTATAATCAAAATAACAGTAACAAGAACCTCAAAACAAAATCAAGTATATATATATATCATCATCATCATCATCAGCCTGTTAGTACCCTTGCCTAGTGCATGGGGAACGAACGCGGATAGGCTACCTCCAACCCGCTTGGCCAGCGTGGAGGAATTTGGCCACCTACCCCCCCCCCTTATTTACCAAATATATATATATATATATACACATGAAATTTTACCTGCTGGTCCTACCACAATCGAACCATAAAGAAAAACTTAAAACTTCTGTGAGAAACAAAACAATAAATATTATTGAAATTTAATTTCAGGATGGTGCAGACCACTTTTATTTGCACACTCTGAACCAGTGTTGTGAAACCTGCCAATTCATTTCAAATTGGCATAGAAACCGCGGGTGTTAGGTTTCAAACATCCTCCAGAAATATCTTTCTAAGTTTGCAGTTACTAGTTGCTTTTTTAAGAAAACTTCATTAAAAAATTAAAATTTTAAATTATTAATATCTGCATCTTTTTTTTTACTAGCTTTTTTTTAAATATAAAAATCAATTATTAAAATATATTTCTTAATCATGAATGTTTTCATGTTTTTCTTTAGCAGGCAGCGTTAATAATTTCATCTCATTATCTTACAAACATTTTAGAGATAAGTTTCTCACAATGAAATGTAATTGAATCACAATAAAATGTAAATTTTCTATAATTTCTATTTTCTTTGTAGGTTTTTTTTTTAAACATAGGCAGGGCTATTATTGTGAAATGTCTGCGCCACCATACTAAAGTGAGCTAATACTTTATGTCTCCAGTCATGTGAATAAAGGCGTCCTTCTTCATTTGCCATCTGTTTAGGTGCGCCCTTGCTCACAGAAGGATTGGATCTATCAGTTCACAGTTACGAAATTATTTAGTTTTCATTTTTCACTGATAGTCTTGCTAAGTGTCCCGATTTACGCGGGTTATCGTCCCGAATTTCAATGTCTCCAAGTCCTGTCCCACATAACGCCAAAACAATCACGGGCGTCCCGATTTATCACGATGCACAAATATTCGTTTAACTTACTTTTAGTAGCATGCTATTCGTTAGTTTGCATCGAATGCAGCTTAATAGAGTAAAACCTGTCAAAACAGAACCTATATATAACGAAATTTTTCTACAGTTTCTTTCACAAAATTGTACTTGCCTAGACTGAAATCTTTATAAAACAGAATGTTGTGCACTTTCTTGCAATTCTGTTTTTACAAATTTTACTATGCTTTCTTGATAAATCATGTTTAAAAGCAGCATTTACAAATGAATTGTGTTTAAAAAGTTAAAAATTTCATTGTCCCTATGATAGGACTACTAAGGTAAGCTGGGGTAACTGGACCCACGAGGTAACTGGGCCATAAGCTATTTTTTAAAAAAAAAGTTGATGTTTTTTAAGATTTAGCTTTTGTCAACATTGCACCTCCATCTCTACTTCTTAAAACAACGTGTGTCAACTCAGTCATAACTCTCCCTTTGGTGTGATAGGTTGCCGAAAATTTGGGTTTCTTTTTTAAAAAACAACGTGCATTTGGTTGAACTTCCACGGCTTTTTATTAAAATACGGTAAGTACTTTTATTAAACGGTCTTTTTATTTAAAGTTTAAACACATAAATACATTAATATTATTAGGTATCTATACATATTTACGCCATGTTTCAAATGTAAAGGCCGGTGTTCCAGTTACCACATAATTTTTTTCAAGAATGGGGTAACTGGGACATGTATCAGGGATAACTGGATCATAAGGGATCCAGTTACCCCAACAGCTATAAATATCTTTTTGAGTTTCTCTTACTACGGCAAATACAAAGCACAGAGCTTTTCATGCTTAATTCGGTTTTGTTTGGACTAAAGTGTATTAGTTAAAACGTTATATTTTTTAATTCGAAAATTATTTAAATTATACATTTCGTAATGAAGCACTTTAATATAAAATGGCATTAAATTAATATAATAATTTTCGCATATATTGCATTTTTTTATATCAAGAAGTACGACATTAATAAAAATAACAACTATGATATATACAACTATTTTTTATGCCGCAGTATATCATATCAAAAATTAAAATTAAATAAACAATAAAAATGATATTGAACATAATAACTAGTACTAATTATAAATTCTAAACTTTTGAGAATTAATTGGTTTGCAAATTTAATTTAAAAAAATATATATGGGAAATAATTTCTGAAGTTCATTAATTCGGAAAGTTATAATTTTACTTTTTGAATTTCAAAAACACATTTTTTCCAATATGTAAATAGGGATTAAATTAAGTTCTATTTTAATTTTCACGATACTTTCAATATTGATAAACATATTTCAAATTTTATTTTGCTTATCTAACTTTACTTTTAACAAATAATGTCGAAACCTTTTGAAAATATCATAATGAAATTATTTGATGAAATGCTAAGACCATAATTTCGTATAAAATGAAATCCTAAAATTTTTAACGAAATAAGCATGATATTATCTACATAAAAATGCTACTTTTCATTTCTATTTTAAACATTATAATTTAATCCGACTGAGATATTTTTAATTTTAAAGTGACGTTATTTTAAAAATTTAAATAAAATCAGGATCTATAATTAATGTTTAAATGAAATACACCATCATATTCAGAAGATGTATCATGCAGAATCGAATATGTGTTCATACATATTACGGGCATGATGTTATTGTTACGCCAGAAATGCTATGAATATTTTTCGTTTATGCACTGGCAAACAAAAAAATACTAGATTTCCAAATTAGAAATTTTAGTAATTTTTCATTGGTATTTTTAAAAAGTGTATTCCTACATTGTTTTCTCTATCAATCATTTGAATAAATTGGAATGCTGTAGCCTTAAAAAAGAACAGTAATATAGTCCGAAAGATTTATTTTTTAATTATTGGAAACCGAAATCTGTAATGATATAATATTGATTAGCAAGAAAACTCTTCTTTATTAAATCAAAAATTATATTTTCACTTACAAAATACTTAACAAAATGTGACTTGTTTCTATATGGTACTCTGCTGATTTCAGTTAGTAAACATACTTTATTTAAAAGATTTTGTTAAAGTTGTCCTTATTTGACTTTATAAAACGGAATGCCAGATGCATTCTGTGAAAAAAGATTGCTTATTGAACATTAAGTCAAAAAGAATAATATAATGCGACTAACTCTTCTAACTTTTATCTGACATCGTGAAGTTTATAATCTTTAGTTTTAAAAAGTAATTTACTAATTAATTTTTTTAATCGAAAGTAATCTTATTCGAAAGGAAATAAAATAATATATATATATATATATTTCCCAAACGAATTTGTAAATTCCAGCATATCATCCGCGGCACTTAATTGGAATTTTATGCTGGTGGAATAAGGAACCTTTGAATACGATTCTTGGTCTTGTAAACACTGTTCCAGTGAGCTAATTTTTAGGTGCGTTCTTAAGTATATAGATACGTAGCATCTACAGTCAACGTCTGGTCCGTCCATCTGCCTGTCTGCCCATCTGTCCGCATATAACAACGCAAAAACTACCGATAAAGTAACATCAGTTACATTAACATTAAATATATAAATACCTTGTTAATATTGCAGTGTACGTTCCATTACGCAATTTAAAATGTTTAATCTGGAATTGATAGCATCCCAAAAATTCCTATTCCGGATAGGGAAAACGGATTGATATACTATAAAAACTTCCCCGTAAACGTTTTCGAAAATCCGTGTTTGGCAAATAAATGTTGTTTTCATAAATGCTTCTTTAAATATCCAAAATGTATTATTTTCTGAGGTTTCTGAAGATATAGAAGGCTTTTCGGAATCATGGGTAACTCGGAAGAGCTTATTGTACATTTTCGTACGTGGTTATATTATATTTTTGTTGATTATGTTGTCTTTTTTTAGAGTGTAATGTGTACGATAAATCAATTATTGCTTTTACATTAAATTCAAAGTGAAAATCAATAGTTTTAAAATGGATTTTTTTATTCACCAATTAAACTTTTAAATTCAAAGAAAACTGATTCCCGGGCTTAGACATTATTTTGTTGTTTTCTTTTAAAAACTTATATTAAAATAAAGAAATTAATACACAGCTATTATTCCAAATTCTAATTACAGATATTATCTATTTGTTTTGCATTGCTTTGCTTTTTAAGTACTTTTTTCTCATCTAATTCATCTTCTTTCCCAATTCCTTCCTAAGGCGAAAAAACATGAGAGTTTAAAACTATTTTTTTGTGTATGTGTGTGTGTGTTATATTTAAATAATACAATTTTTTTTGCATTCATAATTCTCTCAATTCTACATTCAAGAAGGTATTATTGTTTACTTACTTCACGAATATACAAGTTAATAAGCAATATAATGCATAAATAAAAATTAATATGATGTAAAAATAAAATTAGGAGGAATTAATTCATAGTTATGAAATTTTTAAAACGAATGATCTTCTTAACGATAAAATTGAAGAAAACAGATACTGAAGACGAAATGCACTAATTAGCATTGTGACACATTAAATTCAATACGTATATTTTTAGCCCTTTATGTGACAATATTACGAAAATTAATTTGAAAATTCAGAAAATTAAAAACCAAAGGGTAGCTAATGCATATAAAAATTAGTTTTGGATCAATAGAAATGTAATTAACAGCAACCATTTATTTAAATAATTGTATAAATATTAACCCTTCTTATTTATTTGCATGTAGGTTGAATGCATAAAAAAAGAAAAAGTTTGAAGATACATACTTCACTTGACTTGCCATACATTTTATAGAATACCGTCAATTCAGGTAAATTTCTAAAACTATCAAATCAGCTGGATTCGAACACTGTAGTTCCCGTTCCGAAACTGTTGATGTTACCACTGAGCCACTAATGCTTGGCAACATTGCAGAAGTATTCATCATTTATACTCTGTCACATTTCACTAGTCATTTTCCCTACAAAATCGGTATTAAAATAGTTTGAAAATATTTTAAACATCTAATCAGTCTGCAGATTTGTTCAAAAAGGTATACATCACTTGTGACAAAAGGGTGTAACATATTTTTTGAACAGGTGATAAATTGGAAATGCTGTGTGGAAGCTTGTTGACTAACGTACATATACACACATACATACATCATGAATACGATACTTTTCCTACATTATGTGCTCGGGAAAAAAAGACAAAACTACAACACACTTGCATATTTTTAAAGAATTTTAATAAATAAAGTAATAAATAAATAAATCTATTATTATTTTATTATTATTATTATTATTATTCTGCTGCGCTATAATTGAGTTTTTTTTTCATTCAGAGTAACATATTACCTTTATTTTAATTTTCAAAATTCGTAATAAAGTATAAATTTAAAAGCAACCTTAAGAACGCAACAATACGTAAACTCACAGCAGATTAGTTTCGGTGGCGTTTAGCATACCCCCCACAATGCAAAGAGTAATGGAAGATTGCTCAATTATACAACTCATGCAGTTTTTCCCTTAGAGTATCATTTATAATAAATTTTAATTATTTGCAATTTTTAATCAAACACTGTGTTTTAGCAAACTGTGAGTGTACGATGTCAGACTCCTGTTCCAAAGCTTTTCGAATGACACCACATTAATCGCTGTCCATTTTTAAATATATATAGAAAATGGAATGTTGACAAAAAAATAATACATAAATTCATGTCTTTTAACATTTTAATATATATAAAATATAAAAATAAATATTTCTTTGCTTTCAAAATTTAATCCGAAAAATATTCATCCTGCTTGCTTCTGTTGTAAACGCACAAATGATGAAGACAGCAGATTTTTTTTTTTGTTTTGCTGTTTTGCTGACAGTGACACTAAAGAAAATCAATATGTTTATATTCAAATGCTAAGCATCAAATGTCAACCTTTAGACATGCCAAAAATATCAAGCAAAAATATATATAAATTTCGTTAAATAATGTTAAAATGTAACTACAGTACATATACAAAATTGTTTTTTAAAGAAGTGTAAATTAAAAAACTATTATTTGCTTCTTTAAATACTTTTCCTGGAATTAAATAAATATGTAGTACGTAAAACATGTTTCACTGTTAAGCTGTCAATAGGAATTATTTTTTAATGTTATTTGGTTTAATTTGAAAATAACGTATCTCTCTCTCTCTCTCTCTCTCTCTCCCCTCTCCCCCCCTCTCTCTCTCTCTCACTGTCTCTCTCTCTATATATAAATATATATTTATTATGAATATGTATATATATATACATAATTCTATAAACATCCATTTATTTATTTTTTAATTTTTTTTTTTTAAATTTTTCCTGTTCATTTTAGTAATTAATTAATTTTTATATTTAAAAGTATTTCTTATAGTTTTTTATATTTGTATTATATATAATTTGTTATATAAAATATATTTTGTGTTATAGCATATTGCAATATAATAATATCAATGTTATAAAATTATTTAAATTTTCCGTATAGATTAATTGGGTATGGTAGTAGAATATATTGAAAGCATTCTATTAACATTCGTATTTATTGACTGTTTATATGAATAATGATATATAATATTGTATTTATATATTAGGATTTATTGGGGTAAAGCAGGTGGTAAATTTTGAAAGCATTAATTTCTAATAGCTTAATCTTATGACATTTTGATAATAATATTTTCAAGTTATTATACTAAATGTCAGCACCAAAATTTAATTTGCATTCTGTCTGATGCTTCGATTAGAGTAATAATTTCAATTTTTAACACATGGTGGTGCTTAATGCTGGATATTTGCGATATTGTAAACTAATAGTTTGGGTATTTTTTACTTTAGTTAAGCAATATAAAAATTTAAAAGTGTTAATAGGTATTTTACGAAATAATTATGTAATAATTTTCTATTTATATTATTTTAATTGCATTTATCAAGGTATTTCAAAATATTTTAACTGTATCCATTACGTTTTAAAATCTGTGTTAACTTAACTGTAAAAATAACCTTAAACTTATCGAACTTTTAGATACCATGTGTAGGAGTATATTTGGATAAAAAAAACTGGGATTTTACTTGGTATGTTGTGTAATATTACTATTTTCCTTGCTATAAATTAAATATTTAAAAGGTTGTAATGCTTTTTCCATTTCATAGCATTTAATGTTATTCTGTTTTCATCTTGAAACAATTCTCTTGGTTATTTTAGTCGTTTGGGAACAGGAGAAAAAAAAATGTTCAGCTTTTAGCTTTTTTTCTCACAGAAAACGACTAATTTACTTATATAATTGAATTCTGTACTCTTGATAACGTAATTCAATATATAAGCTTTTCAATTATTTTTATCGGTTTCCATATTCTTCTTTTTTTCTTCCATATTAATTCTTGTTATATAGTACAAGGGACTTTATTTTATACATAGCAGCTTGTGTATTATGTTTTTGGTATCCATTCAGTGTGTTTTGGGGAAACTTTATTATTGTCAATTCATTCATACTATCACAATTTTTGTGGGTGGTCGGTAATGTTTAATTAATGGTTATATATATATATATATACAGTATAACATCTTTAATCCGGACATTTCTAATCCGGAAACTTCTGTAATCCGGACATTACGGCCTGCTTATTCGTTTTTATTTTCAATTAAAGATCATAGATGGCACCATAGCACATATATGAATGAATTTAAGAAAATGATTAAGAAAAATGAAAAAACTACCTAATTTACTACTGTTTGTTTTTAATTTTTTGTAATTTTAAAATTGTGAGAACTTTCTGAATTACATATGTAATTAAAATACAGATGTCATTTTTTAATAATAAGTTGTAAAAAATTCTGAATTAATGTTAATTTTACTATTTTTTTTTCCTCCAAAGATACAAAGATGGCGTCTAAATATCACAAAATCGATTTTATTTTTATTATTTCTTTTATTATTATTTTTTAATTATTTAACTTGTGATTTATTTCGACATTTGTAAGTACTATATATTTAATTTCTTATAACATTAGAAATATATATCACTTTTTTAAATATGTTAATGTAATTATAAAGTTACTTTTTAAATTAACTATAAGTCTTATTTAAATTTCTCTGTATAATTTCTCTCTCTTTTTTTTTATTTTTAGGATAGTTGCAATATTTTTCATAACATCTCTGTTATTCTTGTTATCTGTGTTATTTAATGAGTATTAAAAATCAGAAATCGTAATAAAAAAAATCGTATGGTTACTGTTTCTTATACTATACAACAGATGGCGACACTGCATAAAATTTACATTATTATTTTAAAAATATCTGTACTTTTGAGTATTTTGAATTGATTTTTCTCAATGTTTTCAATTATCAAGTTCCTTGCATTTTTGTATTGCCATATTAATGAGAGGTATTGCATTATTATTTATCTAAATCCATTCTAGTTTCCAGAACTTCTGTATTCCGGAATTTTCTATAATCCGGAATTTCCGTAATCGCGATGATTCCGGATTAAAGAAGTTATACTGTATATATATATATATATACATATATATTCATAGTTTCTTGTTTTACATACTAGTTTCCTACGTTCATATCTTGTTCATCTTTAGAATTTTACCATTTGTTCATATATTTATGATTTCATCTTTATTATATATATATATATATATATATATATTTCAAATTATTTTTAGCACTCAATTTTCAGTTTTCACATTTTATAATGTGTTTCATTATAAGAGTGTTTAAAAAATAATCATCCGATTTTAAAAAATCATAACTGTTCAAATTTTCATCCGTTTCAAATGAATAATGTATAGATAGAAAGACGAGAATCATAAGTTTTATGTAGTTATCAACAGGTGGCGCTAGTGCTCTTCCTTCGCCCACTACTTCAGTGTTTGTTAAGATGGCGACTGCACAACAGAAATCGTTTTGCGCCTTACGCTTCGCGAAGTGTGAGTCCGTGAAATCTGTTCAGCGTGATTTTCGTCGAAAATATCCACGTGTTCACGTTCCTACCGCTCAGAGTATAAGACGATGGTATAAATAATTTGAAGAAATGTGATGTTTGTGTAAAGGAAAAAGCTCCGGCCGGCCCTGCGTGTCAGACGAAAATGTGGAACGCATTCGAGAAAGTTTCGCACGTATCCCATGTCAATCCGTTCGCCGTGCCGGTCAGGAGCTTGGTATTCCTTCAACATCTGTCTGGCGTGTTTTGCAGCGACGCCTGTGTTTGAAACCATATAGGTTACAAATGCTGCAAGCTCTTCACCCAGGTGACAAAGAACGACTTGTGGAGTTTTGTGAATTCATCCTTGACAATGTGTCAGAAGATGAAATTTTTTTAACAAGCTTAGTTTTCAGTGACGAAGCTACATTTCATCTAAGTGGCAAAGTCAACCGCCACAATGTTCGAATATGGGGTATGGAGCAGCCACATGAAATTGTACAGTATGAGAGAGACTCGCCCAAAGTTAACGTTTTTCGTGCAGTTTCTACGAAAAAGGTGTATGACCCCTTTTTTTTTCACAGAGACCACTGTTAGGGAAATCACATATCTGGATATGCTAGAGTACTGGCTTTTCCCGTAGTTAGAAACCTATTCTTATGATTTCATTTTCCAACAAGATGGGGCACCACCACACTGGAGCTTGGACGTTCGACATTTTTTGAATAACCGAATTCCTCAACGATGGATCGGCCGTGCGGGAGCTGACGATGCAGTTAAGCATCTATGGCCTCCCAGATCGCCAGACTTCTCCGTGTGCGATTTCTTCTTATGGGGGTTTATAAAAAAAACACGTTTATGTACCTCCCCTTCCTGCTACATTAGTTGAATTGAAGGTACGCATAACAGCAGTCATCGAAGTCGTCTATCCACACATGCTCGCAAAAATTTCGGACGAATTTGTATACCGTACAGACATATGCCGTGTATCCAAATGTGGACGGTGGACATATTGAGCACCTTTAATTTGTTATGTAAAAAAAATGTATGATTAGCTACATAATATAAAAATAATCTTAAGTATCTATGTTCACTATTTTTTATCATATACGCATTTCAAATCGGATGATTATTTTTGAAACACCCTGGTATTATATAAAATACATTAGAATTGTGATTTCATTTCGTTTCATTTCAATCACAAAACGCTTTTAACTAAGAAGCAACTAAAAACGAGATTTGAATTGCTTTTCATATTAACATATATTCTTTTGACTTTAAAAGGAAAAAAATAGAAAGTTATTAGAGGTTAAAATTTCAATATAAATAAGAAAAAAACGGGCGCATGTTTTTTTTTTTTTTTTTGTTTTGTTTTTCGGGGGTGGGGGGGGGGTATTTTTTTATTGTTTCTGAGTGTCATCTAAATTAACTTAAAAAAGACGCGTAAAACTAACTTTTACACATTTTCTTATAAACATTTTATTTCTTCATTTATGTAAAATGTCTACTATTAATTTTTGGGATTTTAATTTTTACATCTTTCTTTAAACTCTTGAAATAAAGCGTACGTTGGTTAGCGAGTTTTTGTTTTTATTCTCCCATTTGTGTATACAACGTAAAGTTCTACTTTAATAAATGTCTAAGCTGTATGAAAATATTAAATATATGAATTAAATTGTTCACATTTTCCACAATGGAGGGTGGTTTTGAACATTAAGAAATACATATAAACAAAATCAAAACAAAAAAATTAATAATATTCCAAAATAAGATTAAGTATTTCCATTTCAATACAAAATAAGAAATAATGCAAATTTTGTCAATTAATTACATTTAAAAGCATATTTTACTTCCATCAATAAGGATTTTTAAATTAAAGAAGTTTTGTAAAAGGTGATCAACTGGATCGATACGCAAAACGGAAACTCTCAGCAAGTGCACCTTTTTACAAACTAGATTTTGTTTCGTTTAAACCTGAAAATTCTGTTCAAATTGAATTTCAGAGTTTTAGGAATAAGATTTTTATATATTTAAGAATCATTTTATGCATTCAATTCCAGCCTATTATACATTTTATATTGTAAATATACAACTAGGTGTGGTCTTTTAAGTTATTTTACTGCATAACAGTCCAATTGTTTTGCATATCGATGAATATCTTATTTCATTTAAAAAATCCACTTTAGATAATTTTCTAAATGGATTTACAGTTTATTAGTGAATACTTATTTACCTGATTACTACGGAATCTTTTGTCTGGAATAGTATATATTACTTCAGGCTATTTCCATGAGTTCGTGTAAGTCACATGCTACGATTTTTCGCTACCAGTATTTTAGAATGGAAAATTGTGACTTATTTTTGGGGAGATATCTTATTAATTGAATAAGGCCAAGCAAACTTTTCGAAAATAACGGTACCCAACAAGCATAGCAATTATCATCTATGTGACTTACACTACAAATACCCAAGGAACTAGCCTTTATTGCGTTCCTCGTTCAAACTATAAAGCTTTCTCATTCTCTTAGAATGAAGAATCGGTTTCAAATCAAATGTTTCAGATGCAGTTGAAACTCTTCGAAACTGTTTACATCAGCACACAAATTTTGCGCACAAGTGATTCATCCATCAACAGAAACTAACTTGCAAAAATAACGTATACTTTAAACTTAAAATTTAAAAAATACATTAAAATCTTATGTTATGAATGACGTGACACTTTATCATAGTAATCTTTAACAAAAAAAAAATTGTCTCCTTTTACTCTCGTAACTTAGCAAATTTTGGGTACTTCAAGACTTCTAAAAGAATTAAAATACTGTGGTTGCAAAACAAAATGGCTGTTTATTTTGAAAATTTTATCAACACAAGTTAATATTATTGACAACTGTTGACAATATCTGGAAGATTTTTATCTGATGTTAAATAGAAGAAATGCAAGTTGTTTACGTGTTCCAAGTACTTTAATCCCTTTCCCCTTTACATTTTAATCCACTTATGTTCTTTTTTTCTATAATATTTTCTAATGCTTATTAACTATTTAATCTTCAAATGAATTTTGCTAGAAATAGCCAATAAATGCAAAGTTGAAATACAAGTATTTCAAATGTGCTTCTAATTCAATAAATTATATGTTATTAACTTATTTACAGAAACTGTCTCTTCTATTAATTGTTTATTTTGAAAATTTTATCAACACAAGTTAATATTATTGACAACTGTTGACAGTTTCTGGAAGATTTCTATCTGAAGTTAAGTAGAAGAAATGCAAATTGTTCACGTGTTCCAAGTACTTTAATCCCTTACCCCTTTTCATTTTATTCCACTTATGTTCTTTTTTCCTATAATATTCTCTAATGCTTATTGACTATTTTATCCTCAAATGAATTTTACTCGAAATGGCCAATAAATTTGCAGTTAAAAAATATGAAGTTACAATATTTTAAATGTGCTTCTAATTCAATAAATTACATGTTATTAACTTATTTATAGAAACTGTCTATTATATTAATCATTATTTAATCGAATCAAATACTTCCAGAATAAAATTGATAAGTATATAATTAATTTTGCTCTTTCAACCTGCAGGAAATTTTGATGTGTAGTTCTGAATCAACAAACGGACGATTGCTGTATTTTATTTAGCGTTTTAAATATATATATTGTCTAAAATACTTTCTTCTCATTCCCATACTAGATGGCCGTCGTATTCCTTACAATCATCGTCAGAGAGGATTTAAAAATGGAACCTTGATTATCCGTGAAATTGACAGGAGAACCGACGGAGGAGAGTACCGCTGTATTGCCAGAAACAGTCAAGGTCAGAGAGGAGAGAGAACTCTCAACATACGTGTATTGAGTACGTATAAGTTTTGTAAAAATCTTAGAGAACGATTGAAATTTACAGAATAGTTATATTATGTTATAAAGCAGTAAATTCCACAAATAAATAAACAAAATGTCAAATTGGACCTTATATATATGCCAATAAATGCAGCAATGATTTATCAGATTTTAAAATAATGCTTACCAAAGCATAATATTATGTTAAAGATTTATATATATATATAAAATATATATATACATATATAAGCGAGAAGATATTTTTGATTTTATACAAAATATTTAGTTATAGCAAAACGGAAACACACATTTAATACTAACGACAAACTTATAATTAATTATCCCTTTGTATTTTTTTACATGAAATTAATATCTTTTGTGTTAAATCTTCATAAAACTAATAAAAAAAATATTTCATTAATTTAATTAATTTACACGTGCCCAATGGACAGATCGATACAAAATTTGCTTTATTTTCTTTTGAACTGTCGTAAAATACAAAGCTTATTATTGTCCTTGCTGCTTGGTAGTTTTCAGAATTCGATTTCATATTTTTTAAAACTGATTAATAATTTTGCCTTCCTAATTGGTTTCATTTGCTTTAATCTCGTTTTCAGTTACCGTTAATTAATATGATATTATTTTTGTGATTTTTTTCTTATAAATGAGATTTAAAAATTACACGTGCATCATTAAAGATTTCCTCTCAAATAATTTTGATTTTACTTACGTTTTCCGAAATGTTTAACAATTACTCTCGTCAACAGTTTAGATTTCATAATATTTTTTTTTTTGCATGCCTATGAATAATTTAAAAGCATAATTATATGTATGCCTAATTATGCTTTTAAACTATTTCAAACGGTATCAAATGACACCTTTTAAAAGTTTTCAATCTATGGTTTTTCATTTGTAATTTTTACATTGAAAAAAAAATTACAAATCATTTTTAATACATTGAAGATTTTTTTATGCTTTCTTTTTACATACAAAAACTGCGAGCAAAATAAACATAAATCAATACTTTAGAAAGGTGTCATTTGATACCGGTAGAAACAGTGTTAACACGATTAAAAGGTTAAACGTTTACGGACAGAGAATATAACTATTTTTAAGAGTAATCTTCGCCTTATTTAATCGCAGGTTTCTGTGATTTAGTAAGGTGAATAATAGTATTGAAAAATAGTGTTATCCAATGTCCGCAAACCTTTAAACTTACTCCATAAAAAAAGAAATGTTTCTTGATCTAGAAACAATGTTTATGACAATATAATATCACCTATTTTGAGTTATTGGCGATTCAGAAATGTGTTCCTTCATCTTCAAAAATTACAGACACCAATTGATTCTGAGAACTAAGGGGTTACGTACGTTCTCAAATTTAAAAACATCGATTTTTTTTAAGGAAATTAAATACTTATTGTGTGTAGAATTATGGGAAAAAATATTTAATGTGATATCTCACTCATTAATCAAGAAATGAACAAAAATGTGAGCTCGCGCACGGACGATGAAACCGACCTCGCCGAATAATATAAATCCAGCTGTAGCGTTCAGGTAGAAACTCACAAATACATGTTATTGTTGCTGTTAGTTATATTTGTGAGATTGTATTGGGACATTTTAAAGATTCTTCTCCCTTATTGAACGCCAACAAAAGTTAGAACGCTAAAATTCGGAAAGTTTCAAAACTTCACACCTAGAAATCGCTTTATTGTTCAGATTTGCACCGATATTACGAATACCACATATGGGGCATTTTCGCAATCTTTTGACATTTATGTCCCTGAATAATAATTTCTATTTTAATACATTTTTGTGTTATTTTAATTTCATATACTGGGAACATCCCATTGTATGATTGCATAACAATATTAACGAGATAAATAAGTTTTGGACGATGTTGGGGATCCAAATACCAGGAAAACTGCTTTACCGTCCCGTGTCCCTGATGCTGATTTTTAAGTTTTGAGCTGTCTGTATAAAATTGTTTCAATAAAAGTAATTCGATATATTTTTTTTCCAAAACTGGGACAATTGTTTTATATAAATATGTAGCAAAAAAATAACCTGCACATATTTTTACCGTCGATATTATTTTTTGAACTCTGTCCCTCTGTTTTTCAACTTTACCGTTCCTCTTGCTAAACTTATACAGAAAATCACTTCAGATGCAGCCACAGATTTTTTTTCAAGTTTTTTGTCATGCAGAAGTATGCTAGAGAAATAATGTCTAAAATTCTTTGACAGGAAATTTACTGCAGAATTTAAATCAGCATTTAAATATCAATTTCAAGATCGTGGCTTTATTGGCAGTCTTACCGTCCCCAAGGTCTATTCCTACACTTTTCGAGGTAAATTTAAAAAAAAAATAAATTTAATCCAATGTTAACAACTGTTTCTAAAAATCAATGAACATTGTGGCTATCACTTAGTCTTAACATGAATTGCCTAAAAATAGGTGGTAATTTTCCTTACCGTTCCATCCTTACCGTCCATTTTTTTCTCATTTCGTCCCTTTTCTCCTATACCGTCCCCTTTTTACTTTCTTCTATCTTTACAAGAAGAAAGTATTGGTTTCGTGAAAATTTTCGAATTCCAGTTTTCGACGGATTTACACGTTTTAGGGGTCAGAGATTCCGAAAAACATGTTTTTACAAAATGTCTGTCTGTGAGTCTGTCTGTCTGTCCGTCTGTCTGTCTGTCTGTATGTGACACAAATTTTGTGGGCGCTCTATCTCAAGAACTAATGCACGGAATTTAATAAAAAATGATATTCAGTTAGACCCTGATATATATTGGTGCTGATTAGTTTTTGGTGTAAATCGCTCAACAGGTGGCGCTGCTGTGCAGCATTTTTCACGATTTCTGCAATAGCTCAATCTCCAGAACTAATGCACGGATTTTCATCAAACGTCAGATTCTGTTAGTCCTTGACATGATTTGAAGTTTTATACATTTTGGTGTAAATCGCTCAATAGGTGGCGCTGTTGTGCAGCATTTTCCACGATTTCTCAAATAGCTCAATCTCCAGAACTAATGCACGGATTTTCATCAAACTTCAGATTCAGTTACTCCTTGACATGAATTGAAGTTTTTTGCATTTCGGTGTAAATCGCTCAATAGGTGGCGCTGCTGTGCAGCATTTTTCACGATTTCTCAAATAGCTCAATCTCAAGAAATAATGCACGGATTTTCATCAAACTTCAGATTCAGTTAGTGCTTGACATGAATTGACGTTTTGCCCCTTCTGGTGTAAATCGCTCAACAGGTGGCGCTGCTATGCTGCATTTTTTTAGATTTCCGCAATAGTTCTATGTCAAGAACTAATGCTTGGGTTTTCAACAAACTTCAGATTCAGGTATACCTGTATATGAATTAGCGCTGTTTATGTTTTGGTGTATATCGCTCAACAGGTGACGCTGCTATGCAGCATTTTTCACGATTTCCACAATAGCTCAATGTCCAGAACTAATGCACGAACTTTCATCAAACTTCAGATTCAGTTAGTCCTTGACATGAATTGATGTTTTGTACCTTTTCGTGTAAATCGCTCAACAGGTGGTGCTGCTGTGCTGCATTTTTTGTGATTTCCACAATAGCTCTAGCTTCAGAACTAATGCACCGATTTTCATCAAACTTCAGATTCCGGTATACCTTAATATGAATTAGTGCTGTTTGTGTTTTGGTGAAAATCGCTCAACAGGTGGCGCTGCTATGCTGCATTTTTCAGAATTTCCCCTACAGCTCTATCTCAAATACTAATGCACGAATTTTCATCAAACTTCAAATTCAGGTATAATTTGATACGAATTGGTTCTAAATTGATGTAATTTCTTTTACTATTTAAATGGTTTAATTGACGTGATTTGTATAGAAGAAAGTTTTGTGATGGCCACAACATACTAGTTTTACATTACCGTCCTTTCTTTAACACCCCCTTAAGATAATGCTATACAAAAATTCTGTACTAAAAATACTACATTGTTATTATTTCTTATTTGAATGTCCTGTTGGTAGAATACAAATTCATTACAAGTAAAATTTTAGAAGAAATTAAAAATTTATAGTGGTAAAATAGTAAGGAAAATTAAACTCTCGAGTTTAACTTAAACCTCAGTTAAACGAAAAAATGCTCGCTGCTGACCTTTTTTTTTTTTTTTTTTTTTGAATCATTAAGGCATTCGTCTATCAGATTAAAATGTTATTTTAGCAAGTTTAATTTTACCAGATTTTTATTCCCGAAAGTCAAAAGACTGTGAGAATGCCCCATATAAATGATGGTTCAGAAATCTACATGCGGATACTATAAACAACGGGATGCAAAGGAAACCAACAACCGTCTGCGACATGCTAAAATCAAAGCGACACAAATGACGAATGAGGCTCGCACTACTCGTAAGATAACAAAAGTATTTTAAAGGGCAGATTATGGCAATGGAGGGTCAACAGTATAGAGTAGCATTAGCAAATAATTAAATGTATTTTGAAAAAAATATATCAGTATATTTTTCTTCTAATATTTCAAACGTGAATGCTCTGTAAATTACATTTTTTAACATGATCATCATTATTACAAAATATCGTATCATATCAAGACAAAATATTGTTTTTCCGGAAACTATCTATTCTCAAATCATTTTTAGCTGCATGAAAGTATTTATACATGCAAGAGTACCATTAAAATATTCATGTTGCGCTGTTAAAGCATATTTTTCTACTGGAAATGTTTCTTAAACATGAAAAGAATTATCTGAGAATTAATAGCATTTGAAAAACCAATATAGGTTGATACCGAGTTGAGAAAACTTTTTAATGCACTGTGAAAACTACTTCTTACCGATTCAAAAAATGGTGGGCATTAAGATTTTGTTTAAATGCTTCTTTAAATTTCGATAATCTATTGTTTTCTGTAGTTTCTAAGAAAAAGGAATCGTGTATAACTCAGAAAAGATTATATTATATTTTTGTACATCTTCTTGTTGTTTTAAGAAAAAATTGAAGAGCTGAGATAATAAAAGGGTGTGATATCGTTTGATATCACATATATTGGTTTCTATACGTAGATGATATTATCCCAATATAGTTTAAAATTAATAATAACTCTCTAGAAAAATTTGCGCCGTTCTATTTCTTTTTGCATTGCTAAATGTGAAATCAATCTATTTCCCTCTTATGTATTGCTATACAGTTTCCAGAAAACTGGCTTTACTCTTTTCTCTAAGAAAAGAATATTATTCACAGCCACTTTATTCAAAAGATCCTTCCCGCGTTGTGTCTGCTCATGTAATTTTATCTAAGTCAGATTTTGTAATTCGAAGCTTTTCTAAAACATAGTCAAAACTTTGGTTAAACCAGCGATTATAAAATAATATCTGGATATTCTTTTAACAATCTGCCGCCTTTAGTTTATGTCTAGTTGATAAATAATGCACCGCACCAACTCCAAAGCTATCGGCAGACATCAAATACTTTCTTACTTTCTCAAGTACTAACGCTCCGATAATTATCGTCTATTTTTTATTTCATATATATTTATTTTTTCCCATGTATTCCACTAGAACGGTCATCTATTAACAAGACCTGTGTCTTAGCCAATATCTATCTCCCCCAAAAATTTCACGAATGAAAAATTTGAAATCATTCACTCAAGTAACACATTCATCATTTTGAGAAAATTTGCTGTAAAGTTTATTGTCAAATACCTCATTTATCAATTAAAATATCTATGAGAATTAGTTTTTTTTTATTTTTCAAGTATTGTCATCAGTTAGTAGAGACTTATTTTAATTTTATCATCTGATTATCTTCAATCATATGATTTGCTTTTTTTTTTTTTTTTTTTTTTTTTTTTTTTTTTTTTTTTTTTTTTTTTTTTTTTTTTTACGTCATGACACATTTTATGTTCTTAGCTCTTAAATTTTTATTTCTACAGTGTATAATTCTGTAAAAAACAATTATATGTATTCTGAATTTCATACATTTTTCAATATAATGACACTCTGATATATATATTTTTTTATGATTTATGTAATAATAGCTCATATAGTTCTACAAATTACTGGACAGATACTACTTTAATATTTTATTGTATATTTTTATTTCTATTAAAAACGAATCTTAGTTTTTCGCATATAAATTGTAATAAATGAAAGATTATAATATATTCTATTTCCATCTTTTAAAAATTCACATAATCTAAAGATACCTTTGAACTTTCATATTCATATTTATATCAATAAAATTACACTATAGATAAAGAGAAATCATGAAATGAATATGCACTAAGCAATTCTCCTCATTTCCTTTAAACGAATATTTTCAGTTCAACATGCATTCGAAACGTGAGAAACGAAATATTATATTAATCTTCATTTTACTCCTAGTAATTTGAAATATTATGTAACTTTTACGTGGATTAAATACCTTCAAATATCTTCAAAATGATATCTTTAACCTTGCTTTATTTAAATATCTTTATAGATATTATTAAATTTAAAAGAAAAAAATTATCATAAAATTCAGCGTATTTTCTTTGAAAATTTAAGCCATTAATTTTTCTTCCAACACATTTTATGAATATTTTATTTCACATTAAGTAATGTTCAAATATAAATGTAAGAATATGTGCTTACAAAATTTCCGTATTTTTATAATAATAAAAATTACATTAATCAAACTATATGCTTAATTTAGGTGAAATATTTGGGTGTTTTACAGGGTGACGATTAAAGAATGCCCCAGTTTCAATGGTATATTATAATAGTTTAATTTAGACTATTTACAGCAAGTCGTATATCAAATTGAATATAAACTAACCAAGTTTTTCTTACAAATAGTCCATATGTGCTCTTTTAGATATACGGCAAACACCCAACCTAAAGTCCAATTCTTCCCACACTTTGGTTAACAATTCCGAAGTAATGGAAGAAATAGCCTCTTCAATTCTATGTGTTTTTGTCACATAGGGGATCACAAATAAACTCTAAGTGAAATTTTTTTGAACTGAAATTACAGATTCACTCTTAGCAAATTGTAGATCACGAAACGCTTTACGCTCAGGAGTCGTCATTTTGCGTATGTCGCACTGCAAGCGAGTAAATAACAAAGAAGTACTCGCGCATGTGTTTATCTAAAACTGTTAAATACATATTTTTACTTTTATTTATTTATTTTTATATATTTATTTATTTATTTATTTTGTATCTTACTTTTACTTCGTATTTTCGAATCGTTTTACTTGTTTTGATATGCCTTGCGAGCTAATTTACTACTCTCTAATTATAATTTTTAAAGGTAGTTTAAATGAAATATACAAGATTAGAATTAAAGGTTTATTTAGCTCTGTTAAAGATATTTGAGTTATCCGAGCAAACACATACCTTTCGTCACACGATCGGACCGCAGTCGGCAATGTTGGTTAAGTGTCCGCATGGGCACAGTGATTTCGGTGAAGTGTTGGCAGCATGTCGGCAACTGAAACATAAGAATCTGCTTTTTCGACTGCCGGTTACCGTAATCGGTCCCCTTTCGGTTATATATCGGCAAGCGATTTACACCGGCAAGTGACGCAGGACCGATATGTGATTTCTGATAGTGGCCCGATTAGATATGCCAACATCGGTCCGAATTTGGAATTTTTAGTCTTAGCCGACATTTTTTTTTCTTTTACTAATTTTGTTTGAATTTGAGTCTTGATAAGATATGTATATTTCGTGTATTTCATATGAAATTCTAACAGTGATAAACAAATAAAAAAAATAAATAAAATAAAATAAAATAAAATAAAAAAATAGCTCTTATATAAATATATATTTTAAAAGCTGTTATTGAATTCATTTTAAAAAGGTTTACAATCATTTGAATCATCAAAAGAGTTTCTTAAATCGCCCCTTAAAATTATTATACGTTATAAAGTTAATCGTAGAAAAAAAAATTTCATAAATTAATTATTTTCTAACTATATATTCATTTTAGAAGCAACAGCTATGTTTCTTATTTTATTTAAAAATCAAATTATTAAAAAATTGCTTAAAATTGTTTTACAAGCTATAAAAATATAAAAAACTACCCAACTTAAGCATTAAAATTTAAAAGAAAGATTCAGTAATCTCCCACTTCTAAAAAATTATTTACCAAAAAAAAAAAAAAAAGATAAATTAATATTTCTATTTTATTTGATGATTAAAAAATGTTGATAAGTAAAATAATCATTTTTGCTACTTAATCACTAAAAATATATTCTACATTAAATCATCAAATGATAAAAAATGAACTCTTATTCTAATTAAAAGTGATTAATTACCAACCTTTTTTTTATTAAAATTATCTTTTCTATGTAACAAATATATATTTCTTGAATTAACGCATTTAATTATTTATAATTCCTAAAGAAAAAATTTTATTAAGAGAAAAACCTCTGAAAGTCACTTATTTTATTTAATAAGCATTCTTAAATTTATAAGAAAGATTCAGAAATATCCCCATTTAAAAATTATCTTCCAAAAGAAAAAAAAAATTTAAATTAATATTTTTATTTTATTTTTAAATTAAAAATATTGATAAGTAACAAATTAATATTGCAACATACTCATTAAATATAGGTTCTACTTTAAATCATCAAAACGACATAAAATGAATTCTTATTATAATTAAAAGTTAATAATTACTAACTTTTTATTCATTAAAATACATTTTTCCATGTTAAAAATATATATTTTATAAATTAATGCAACGCAGGTAATTACATTATAATCCCAATAAGAAAATTTGATTAACTGAACAAGAACTCTAAAAATATTTTTAAATACTTAATTATTCTTAAATTTATATCTATTCTTAATTATTCTTAATTATATCTATATCTTAATTGAAATTAAAATTATTCTGAAATTCCTTTGCTTTAACGAATTTGCTAAGATATTAAATAAGCCTTTAAATATTAAATTAACTTTTAAATAAACGCGCGTAAGACAATTATAAATAAATAAATAAATAAATAAAATAAAAACAGTGCAAAATTCTAATTTCCCCATCTACCTTTATTGGCAAACCATTACGTATCGATAAGACTTCCCCTTATTACCTCATACTACCCCTGATCAAGTCTAAGTGGTCAAGTGATTAAGGAGTCTACTTCCTGTCCTTGGGTTCCCATGATCAAACCCAACCTCTGCCAACGCCGAAACACGTTCTTTTCAAATATGCATTCCGCGATGGCTCATAGATGGCGCCATCAAAACAGATTTTTTTTTTCAATTGATGCTGGTGTCGGGCTGCTACCCGCATTCATATGGATAGCTATTGGGGTGCTGCTGGCATAGTGTTTTGCTGATACTGGACCGGCTGTGCGCCTATCTGTCGGCCGTCACTCGCCCGGCGTGTCGAAAAATATACGGAAGCGGTACGGCAGCCGGTATCGTGCCGATATCGTCAGTAACGGCAAAGCGGCTGTCGGCCGATTGTTTACCGATAGCTCTGTGTTTGTGCTGGGATATCAAGCAGGCAATCCAACCTGTGTTACTTTGTTTCAAAATTCTCGAAATTTTGTATGAAGTACAAAACAAAGACGAAGACCTTATTTAAATTTGTTTTTAAATTCAAAAGAGCTACTTTTGAATTCATTTTTGTTGGAAAACGCTTGGAATTGGCAGGTGTTCTTATTCTTAATCTGTTTAGTCGAATAGCGCTTTCTATTCTTTTCGTAACATTAAAAATTTTTCAGAAAATAATATCACAGATTCAGATTTTTAACCTAATTTCATAACGCGACTGTGTGGAAAAACAGAAAAGAATGTCGTTAAAAACACAATAAGAAATTTATTTATCAAAAAATGGAAATAATTTTTCGATTTTAAATCTTTTCAATAGTTAGCGCTGTAAAGTGTTTTTTATTGTGATAGGCGATTTTTGAAATAACTTAGCTGTGTAAGTTGACAACACAAAATCAAAAGATGTAAATCTTTATTATGCACCAGGTTCATTCTTCAAAAATCAATGAGCGAGAAATTCAGAACGCAAACGGGCGGTGTTGAAGAGGTGAGAAAAATTTCTACATCTTATTTTACCAGTACAATAATCAAGAGAAGAGTGATGTAATTACATTTTCTCAAAGTCATCGAGTATTGGCGCAACTACATATACACAAATATAGCCAATAACGTATGATATGGCGAGAATTGATTGAGCGGAGGCATGTGTTCATTTTCCGTTAGTTAAAACTCAAAGCGGTGTCAAAGGGCAAAATATGAATTCTTTAACGCCAAATTATAAGCGGAGAATTACAGAGAACAGAAAACCACAAGGCTAAAATTCTACAGGAGGTTTCCAAAAGTCTCATGGGATTGAAGTGCCGAAAATGAACGTTAACAAAAAAAAATAAGAAGAAGTTAAAGGCAAAGTACCAATAATGAAATAAGTGTATATGTTGCAGAAAAGAAAGACATCTGTATTAACGGTCAAAATCAGATGTAAATTGCCTGGATAAATTCTGCATAGCAATTAAATTAGGCATGCGAGTGAAATATGAAAAGTGTCGCTAGGCAGGAAAGGATATCTTTTTTTTTTTTTTTTTTTTTTTTATTACAATGCGCTGCGGTTAGAGAATTACAGAGAGAGAATTAAAATTGACTGCTTAATTTTAGGTAGCTTTCTTTACAAAAAAGCTACCTATTGCAGCCGTTCGGAGGAAAGCGATTTCAAAAAATTTTGGTATATTTTCATCGATCATGACCCCCAGACCCCGAAACCACCCTCCGTTCAAAATTGATATATATATATATATATATATATATATATATATATATATCTGACCTATGTCACACTGTAACTCCCGTAATTATGAACCGATTTCGATGTAATTCGGTGTGTACATAGTACATACCAATGTCTCGACCGAGTTCGTTGGCCAGCTTCATCCGCCGTTTTGTTTCAAAATGGCGGCCATTTAAAATTTTTAAAAAAATTTAAAACTTGAAATGTGGTACCAAAAAATTAAAAATGGAAAAATATATTTTTCTTATGTATTTGAACTTTATACAAAGATTCCGGAGCAGTTTTTGTTTCGTCTATATCTTAAAAAATGGCTGTGTTATAGCATTTTGAATTTCTAGCGTGGCTGACATTTTGAAACGTCCTGAATTTTGTCACGCGATAAAAGGCGTATTTATGAACCGATTTGGATGTAATTCGGTGTGTACATAGTACATACTAATCTCTCGACCGAGTTCGTTGGCCAGCTTCATCCGCCATTTTGTTTCAAAATGGCGGCCATTTAACATTTTTTTAAAAATTTAAAATTTGAAATGTGGTACCAAAAAATTGAAAATGGAAAAATATTTTTTTCTTATGTATTTGACCTTTATACAAAGATTTTGGAGCAGTTTCTGTTTCGTCTATATCTTAAAAAATGGCTGAGTTATAGCATTTTGAATTTCTAGCGTGGCTGACATTTTGAAACGTCCTGAAATTTGTCACGCGATAAAAGGCGTATTTATGAACCGATTTGGATGTAACTTCGTTTATACATAGTACATACCAATGTCTCGACCGGGTTCGTTGGCCAGCTTCACCCGCCATCTTGTTTAAAAATGGCGGCCATTTAAATTTAAAAAAAATTTAAATTTGAAATGTGGTACCAAAAATTGAAAATTGAAAAAATATTTTCTTCTTATGTGTTTGACCTTGATAAAAAGATTCGGGAGCAGTTTTTGTTTCGTCTATATCTTAAGAAATGGCTGAGTTATAGCATTTTGAATTTCTAGCGTGGCTGACATTTTGAAACGTCCTGATTTTTCTCACGTAATAACAGGCGTATTTATGAACCGACTTGGATGTACCTTGGTGTGTACATATTACATACAAATATCTCGACCGAGTTCGTTGGCCAGCTTCATCCGCCATCTTGTTTCCAAATGGCGGCCATTTAAAAAAAATAAAAAAATAAAAAAAATTAAATGAGATACCAAAAAATTGGAAAATGAAAAAGATTTTTTTTGTATGTGTTTGACCTTAATACAAAGATTCCGGAACAGTTTTTCTTTCGTCTATATCTAAAAAAAAAAATGGCTGAGTAATAGCATTTTGAATTTCTCTTGTGGCTGACATTTTAAAACGACCTGATTTTTGTCACGCGATAACAGGCGTATTTATGAACCTATTTGGATGTAACTTGGTCTGTACATAGTACATACCAATGTCTCGACCGAGTTCGTTGGCCAGCTTCATTCGCCATCTTGTTTCAAAAGGGTTGCCATTTAAAAAAATTAAATTTAAAATTCAAAATGAGGTATTAAAAAATTGGAAAATGAAAAAGATTTTTTTTATGTGTTTGGCCTTGATACAAAGATTCCGGAGCAGTTTTTGTTTCTGAAAATTTGTTCTTTTTTGATATCTTAAAAAATGGTTGATTTATAGCACTTTGAATTTCTAGCATGGCTAACATTTTGAAACGATCTTGTATTTGTCACGCGATAACACACGTATTCGCCTATTTCGATGTAAGAAGGCATGTGGATAGTATACATCAACACCTCGACTAAGTTCGCTGGCCAGATTCATCAGCCATCTTGTTTCAAAATGGCGGCCATTAAATTAAAAAATATATATATATTTAAAGTGAGGTGCAAAAAAATTAGAAATTGAAAAAGGTGTCTTTCTTAAGTATTTGATCTTGATATAAGTATTCAGGAGCATTTTTTGTTTGTCTTTACCTTAAAAAATGGCTCAGATATAGAAGTTTCAATTTCTATTGTGGGTGACATTTTGAAAAATCTGATTTTTTGCATGCGACAGCACTTCTATATATTAACCGATTCCGATGTGAGTGAGCATGTGCACAGCAATTACAAAGGTTTCGACCAAGTTCACTGCTTAGCCTCATCCACCATGTTGTCTTAAAATGACAGGCACTTTAAGAAATTGCCGAATTTGGCAGCCAAATATAAGTTACTTTAAAGAAAAGCAGCTTGGATAAAGCTGTCTAATTTCTCGAAATTCTCATTCATTATATTCATAAAAATTAGTATTGAATCTCCTATATTATGTTTCCACTAAATTGAGCTTCGTGTGTTTGCATGATATAAGTTGGCTTTTTTTAAATAAGGATTATGAAAGCTACTTCTTCCTCCCGGCACTGGCCGGAAGGACTTTTTATAAAAGGAAAAGGTCGTTGCAAAATAAATTTAATACAAATACACACTGATAAGTGAAGTTAAGAATTTTGGAAAAGACACAATTATAACGGGGAGGGATGAAAAGGGAAAACCAATAAAATGAATTTGTGAAGGTAACCACTTTCACAAGCCTTGCTAATTTTATGCCTTTAAGTGAAAAAATGAATTCAAAAAGGTATAAAAAAGTTTTGCGTTTGTTTAACAGAACCGTTTAGATAATCGCTACTAGAAATTTTATATTTTCTTAAATTGTTCACAAATTACGCTGAAGGTATTTTTTTTATTTGCCGCATACCAGCTGTAAATCACGAAAAACTAACTTTTACTATTTATGAGCAAGCTTAATATTCTAATTATTTCAATGTTTAAGCGCGTATTCCGGTTACATTTTCTTCAATTCAAGTTACCTCTTTATGAAGTTTTAATTTCCTTTGACGATTTAATTATTATTACACTGTAACAAACAAGTGCTAAATTATTTACATTATTTTATGTGCAAAAGGTTTAACTATCCGTATTTGAGGGGCACGCAAATTTAAAAATATCTATGCTTGGAAATTATTTTTAAAAACATAAAATAGTGAGTAAATTGTGATACAGTTTTCAAACAAATTGCGATTTAAAATACAGATTTTTCAATCCAATAGTGTACAAATGTTAATTTTCACAATGTTTAAACGTTTAAAAAACTGCAGTAAAATCAAAATTCATTGAATAGGTCGTTGTAACTGTCAATATCAGGTCCAAGTTACTCACAAATATGTTTTTGTTTATATTATTTATATTTAATTTTCTTTATACATGTAGAAAGTTTATATTGCCGTCATGAATGCTTTACTTATTTTACACTTTTTAACATATTTAAAAAGTACAATGATGTTCTGCTCGCTTCATGTGGAGAAAAAAAATTGACATGGGTGAAATAAATTTAGCTAAATAGATATATGTTTCTAATCTTTAAAATGCATTAAAAAAATTTTAAGCAAAATAAAAATCATTAATACAGTAAATATATAGCCTAAGGTTGATTAAAAGAATAACGACCTCTTAAGAGACTACTTCACTCACGCGAAAATACCGTTCGCCAATGTTAATCGTATGGGAGAATTTTTTTAAGATATCTCGTTTTCATTTCATTATTTTCAATCGATATTTTTATCATTAGCAAGCTGAGATCTAACTATTCTAACGCCGTTTTTTATCTTTTTCGATTTTGCTTACGGATATTTTTTTATTACGATACTTTTACTTTTAGAACCAGTTTCAAAAGTGAAAGTATTCTCATTAAAAATAGCATGAAAAGAAAAGCGAAAAAATAACAACATGGTCTTTATACAGATCAATCTCAGCTACTCAATGCAAAAATATCATTTAAAAATATTGAAATGCATACGAGCTAACTTAAAATAATTCTTTTATAGGATTAACATTAGATAATGGGTGTTTTCGTGTGGGTGAAGTAGCCCTTTAAGAGACTTACGATTCCGAAACCTTCAAAAAATTCAATTTTTTAAAAATGTGTATTAACAAGTAATCTTTCCTGAAATTTTCAAAACAAAATAAATGGCTCTTTTTAATAGGTGTTCAAATATGGTCCGTAATTAAACGACCCTACTTTAAAGTTGTCTAAATACGAAACTATTGGTCAAAAATTTGTGAACTTTTGTGTCGGACATAATGAAGGAATGGGAATTTGTTCGAGCGAGAAAAAGTTTAGTTCAACATTTCGCCACCAGAGGACGCTTTTTAATAAATTACAAAATTTAGGCACCGCCCACTGAATACTAGGTCTGAGGTCTGTGAAAAAAAATGGCGACTGCCATAGGCGGATTTTTTTTTTCAGAGTTTGTACAGTCCGTTGAATTCGAACACCAGTAATTTTTTAAGTTTTTACGCTTTATTTTTTTTCAGGGGGCAGTCTGTACATTTCTCTTATTTAATCTGACAAAAATAAAGCCTAAAAATTGTTTAAAATGTGTAATTCATTAAAAAAGCCCCCTGGTGGCGAAATTCTGAACTATTTTTTTTCGCTCAAACAATTTCCATTTCTTTATTATGTCAACATTTTACAATTTTCTGACTAATAGTTTTATCAGTAGACAAATTTAAAGCAGGGTCGTTTAATTATGGACACTCTGTATTTCCAAAGGAAGAACTTTAAAGTCACTTTTTTCAACATGCGATTTTGTGGCATTACACTCAATGCAGTTAAAAAACTTTCATGCAATTTGCAGGGTATATCGTATATGAAAGTTTCTATAAAGTGAATCTAAATTTCCATCTCTTTTTGTTGAGAAAATATTTTTTTTCTTCGCGTTATGAGAATAAGATATTGAAAAGTTTATACAAGCAAGATACAATTTTCTTTCTAAAATACTCTAAATAAATATACGTTCAGTGTACGCAGAGTTTCAAGCTTAATTAGATACCAAAACTTTCATTTTCTATGCAGAAATACTTTTCTAATCATGCGTGCAACCTGTGATTCCAATTTTCTGCTCGGAAGAATTTAAAAAATCCTTATTAAAAACTCTTCATTTACAATCTGAAAAAAAAAAATTAAATGAAAGATGAAAATATATCTATTACTTTTTTTTTTTAATTGTGTTTTTAATGCATACTTTTTAAGATAGAAAATAACAAAAATATCAGTTTTTTTCTTTTTTCACATTTTAAGAGAAAAGCCCATAAAAAAAAGAGAAAAAATCTTTAGCGAGTTGTGCAAAAATTAATGCTTATCTACCCATAGAATTTAACATTGCATGCATATCGCTGCATGTGGAATATAATTATATTTTTACTGCTATAATTAATTTTAAAGAAAGAGTTTACATTCGAAAAAGTTTCACATTTATTGAAGTATTAGCATTTACTGAAATATTAACATTTATTGAAATACACATAATCATACATTCAAAATAGATTTTTTCTCCTATCCAAAACATATGATAACTACTTTATTTCACATTACTATAAGCCAATTTAAAAGGCAAAGAAAAAAATATGTTTAAAAAATTATTTGTATTTTTAATTATTTTCAAATGTTAAATTAACTTTAACTGAACTATATTTTACTGCAATTAAAACATTTTAATATTTAGTTTAAGCCCAGTAATTTGAATCACTGTGTGATCTTTTTGTGGTTTAGATATCTTCAAATGCGTTCCAAAAATTATCTTTAAATGTGCATTATTTTGATATTATAATAGAATCTATTTATATAAAATCCAAGTCTCTGTGTGTCCCTCACGATTCCGGTAGGACCGCCTCATTGAAATGAGTAATTGTTGAAAAAAACTAAAGCAGGGTTACCACAGTAGCGCCAAATGTTAGTCAACTTTGTGATAGCTGGCTAATTTGGCGAAATCCCCATTTAAAACCATTAATCTTTCATAACGGAGGTCACCGAAATTTAATTTAAGCTCCGCTCTTTTAAGATACTTTAGCACAAAATCTATGAGTGAGAATTTAAAGTACATATTTACATCTTCCTCCCGATGCTACTAATAAAATAACCGCCAATAGACGACGCTGTACTGTGTGAGCTCCTAACTGCGTGATTTTAATGTGCTTTAGGTACTTTTCCAGTATAGATGCCTTGGCGAAAAAGGAAATTTGGCAACATATTCTCCGGGAACCTTATTCACTGTTTCATTTTATATACACACACATTTTTTTTCGATATTTATACGATTTATTTAATATAAAAAAGACGTTTCACTAATTTTATAAAGAAACAGATGTGATTTGTACATAAAAACATCAATAATATACATATAAAATAAACATATAAAACAAACAAAAACGCTCATCAAGTTTGTTTTCATAGCTGTTTATATGATTTGACAACAAATCTCGATATTTTTCCGTTATACGGACACCATGCCAAAATGTATGCTAATGCGCCAATTATTTCAAAATGCTAAAAGATATTTTTAATTTTATGCCAGCAGTTTAGTATGAGTTTTATTTTATTGCTTTATTTTATAGCAGTTATTTTTTCACTTATTTTTTAAGTATATAATTGTGATTTAATGAAATAGTTCGTAAAAGTCTGGAATTTTCAAATGTTATATTTTTTAAATGCTCACTTTAGTATCGACAATGTTTTTTCTTTTATTTCTCAAATGCTTCAATTCACGTGATTTTCATTTTGCGCCATCTATTACGCTTGGCGACAAAAGTATCCGTATAACGGAAACAAACCCAAATCTTACTTTCTGATGCCCAAATTACACCAAGCTTTTTTTAAAAAAACGCCAAAGCTCCTACAGTGGAAAAGTACCAAACTGTCTATTATTTTGCGCTATCTGTGTTATAGTTTGTACTATATGTAAGGGGTGTGGAGCGAAGAATTTAAAAATTAAATATTAAAGTTTCGGCACAAATGTCATATACGCGACTATGGCGCGATAGCATAGATGCGTTAAGCATAGAATATGAAACACTTTCCAACACATCCTGAATGTTTTAACAAAACTTCGTTATTTGGCGAAATAAGATAACTAAGTAAACATTTTAAAAGACGCATAAAAAATGTTTAAAATTGATTTCATCAGTTACCGTCCATAGCCAATAGTATCGTTATCACATGCCACTATTTAGCCAAAATTTAATTTAAACTACTCTTAAAACTACTGCAACCACATTTCCAGATATTATCATCCATAGACGGTTATGTATCCAATTCTTTGCGCGACCCTGTACATCATTTTATCTATATTCTACAAATATTTCTTAGTAAACTAAATGCAGTTCAGCGTAAAAACGCATAACTCCTTTAAAAACCACCTTTAAGCAATTTACTCTCATACTCAGTAACCCTTACGAATTCTTTTGTGTAGCCCTGCATATGAACTGTAGCATTTATACATACAGTATAGTATGCATAAATGTAGTGAAACGTAAAAGCGCATATCATAATTAAAAATGCATTTCTAGCAATCATTGCTTATGTACAATACTTTGGAGAAAAGTTGCTTGGCGAGAAAGAAGTTTGCCAACGTATTTTCTCACAACCTATTTACTGCTCAACAAACAACAACTGCTCAACTATTTACTCACAAGCAATTTTTTCCATATGTATGCAATTTATTTAGGTAGTTGTTAGCTATCCCGTCGACCAGTTTCGCCAAATTATATAAATCGCCAAACCACTCGCCAAATTATACAAATTGACATAATTTTTATTTTGAACAATGCAAGATCAATTAAATTAGCAAAACATTAATAAAAATACAAATATAACGTCGAATTAAAAATCACTTGATGACGTAAGAAACACATGATCATGTTTAATGTCAACCATTATTGGCATTTAATCTTACAATTTGGCGACAGTAATTTGGTCGACGGGATAACTAACAAGTACCTTTATTTAATGTAAAAAAAGCTATTTACCCATTTTTTAATTTTTTTTTTTTTTACCCATTTTTTAACAGAAGTAATTTTGGCACAGATGTCATATTCGCCCCATATTGGCGCGATTTTTTTCCGACGCCAATTTGGAGAAAACATCAACAGCATAAACAACAACATCCGGGTTACCATATCAAGCAAAATAACGACACTTTGGCGAGAGTTAAGTACCCGGTGTGTATATGACATTGGCGTCAGAAAAAAAAATGCCAATATGAGGCGAATATGTCATCTGTGCCGTAATTTTTGCACAGATGTCATATACGCATCGGGGTTGGCGTAATTTTTCTCTGACGCCAATTTGGCAGAAATCTCGCTTTCGAATACCAGTTACTTATATATTTTTAAATTATTTGCTATCATTTTGAAAAGGAAATAACTAGAAATAAATAAAAGTTTGAATAATGGCTATAGAACAAAACTGTTTATATAATTAAAAATAGAAAATAAAAGTAAATAAACAATTTATTAATAAATAAAAAACAATAGCCGTGTTACCATTGCAGGCAAAATAACACCATTTTGGCGCCAGTTAGGTATCCCGGTTCATATCTGAAATCTGTGCCGTAATTTGCATATAAAAAAATATTATATACATTTAGAAACGATTTTTTTATGTATATAAGTGCATATTTAAACAAAAATAAAAGTTCATTAGATTTGTTTTCATAGCTGTTTAGATATTTTGGCAACATATCTCACTTTCTGATGCCCGAATTGCGCCAAGCTTTTCTTTAAAATGCGCTATAATGGAAAAGTACCTAAATAAATAATTAACAGAAATAACCAATTATACAAACTAAAACTTTTTATTTCGAGATCAAAGCATTGTTTTTAATTTCAATTAAAAATACATATATCCTTGGATAACTTTATTTGAAATTAGGTTCACAGCTTAATATCTCATTCCATAAACCTAAACAAACACAAGTGATTCATTCATCGTGAAACTTAAAAAAAATTTAAATCATTGAGGTAATCATTCACAAAGTAATTTCTCCAACAATCAATGGACAATATTCTAATGACATCATAGTAGATAAAATGGTGGCGGTATCGTTTGTTTATGGTTTGAAATCACAAAGATTTAATTTTGCAATGTCTCTTAGTTACATTATTTTATTGTCATATTTATGAGCTCAGAACAAAAGCATATTTTTTCATTATTTAGTTATTAAAGACGGAAAAAAATTATAAATGCATGATTTGAAAAATTTAAATAATTTTCTTTCTTAATAGTAAAAAATAACATCGGGAAGTAACACCGGGTTTAAGTTAAATAAGTTTAACTGTTTAATTCTGTTGTAATATTCAAAATAACTGTATTTATTAGATTTCAGTAACCAACATCAGGGCCCGATTAAACTTAGAAGTTAGAGGAATTACAATGTCATTTCAGGACCTTTCTTTTGGAGAAGCTTTTCTAAATTTCATATACACATGGAAACTCTTCAGTGTTAGAAATATTATTCTTAGAACTGACATAACATGAGAACGGCCTGCAATTTTACACAAGTTTTTGAAAACTACTTTATATCAGAAATTTTGCTAAAAACTGGTTACTTTTTTGTTATAGCGGCCCACACTATTAGGATTATGACAAGTTGCAGCAAATTTCGCCAACGTCGTAACCAAAATCGTGAAGCACACAATATAATACCATTTCATGAAATCGTATACGATAATTTAATAGTTTTTACCTTACTTTAAGTGTAAAATTTATTTTATTTTTAAGGCTTAACAATCTAAATTGTCCAATATATGAATTTAAAAAAATGTAAACAAAGATTGAATAGACATGACCACAAAAAGCCTCAAATCTGCATAACACTTTGAACCAAACTGTGCAGATTAGTGGTCTTCTACTGTACACAGTTTTTCATAAATGTGTTTCGTTCTTTAAGTGTGTTATTTTCATCTATCACTGCGGAACAAGCAAGAAAACTCCTATTCTTGCACATGAGTTGTATATATCTTTATATCTAAATTTCCGTCATTTTTGACGGGCTACCTTTCTAGTTATATAATAATAGAAGGATAAAATTAATTTTGAAAGATACTATTTGCGTTCTAAAATTTCTCATATTTAAAATATAAACCATTCATTTTTCTCTTAAAAAGAATCATTTTGCTTCTGTCCTGCACATCTCATAAATATTTTATTTCGCAATAATTTAAGTCATTTTGAAAAAATAATAAGAAAAATAGGTTTAAAAAATATTTGTAGTTTTAATTATTTTAAAATGTTAAAATTAACTTTATCTGAACTATATCTTCTGCAATTTTAACATTTTAAATTTTTGTTTATGCCCAGTAATTTGAAGCGCTGTGTGACCGTCATGTGATTTATATATTTTCAGATATATTTTAAATATTATCTTTAAATGTACATGATGTTAAAAGGTCAGGTACCCTTTAATGTGTCCAAAAATCATTTTTTAATAGCTTTTAATTAAATATGATTCTTTAGGAAGATTTAAAAACGAAGCCCATTCAAAAATCACATGACAACAAAGATTAGTCTAAAATGGTTTTCTATATCATCAAGAGGTGATTTCATCTTTAATGCCAATTTTCTCAAAACCACAATTTTGATCTTTGCCCGCACAGTTTCTGAAAAATTGTTACCTAGAATTTCACGAATTTTTTTCTGAATGTATTAATCGTACACAGACACAAGTGACCTATTATTATGTTTCTCAAATAAGAAGATTAGAATTCACGACTACTTTTGTTTTTAAAAAAAAACTTTCGATATTTCGAATTTCTTAAAAAAAAATAGCAAAATTATTGGGATCCACAAGTTTTATATTTTTTACTGCAGGCCCTTTTAAAAACACATTATATCTGTACTAATTTATAAAGATTTTTTTTTAGTCATTCAAATGTGAAAAATGATGAGCAATGCATGCAAGAATAATTCTTTCTTAAAAATTGTATTATCTATAAAAATAAATTAAAAAACATTATAAATGTGTATACTTTTTTGAGAACTTTAATTGATAACAGAAATTGTTTTTTATGTTTTGAATGTTATTTAAAAGTAAATTAGCTATGAGTGACTGCAATTCATATAGAGGTCCCAGTTTCATGTATTTTGTTACTTGAAAGGTACCTGACCCCTTAATATTATAATAGAATTATATAAAAATAGATGAATATCCTTAATTTTGAAAGAAACTCTTTGCATTCAAAAAATTTTCATATTTTCATTTAAAATTTAAACCATTCATTTCTCTCTTTAAAAGAATCATTTTGTTTCTTTCCTGCGCATCTGATGAATACTTTATTTCACAATACTTTAAGTCATTTCGAAAGAAAAAAAAAAAGAAAAATATGTTTGGAAAACTTTGTTTCGTACTTTTCGTATATATTTTTTCTTTTACTTTCACTGCAATACTTCAGTAACATACTTCTTCCTTTACTGACATTTTTCAGCTCCCCCAGTTATTGAGCCGTTCGCATTTCCAGAAGTTATTGAAGAAGGGGCCAGATCCAAAATTCTGTGTTCCGTAACCAAAGGTGACTCTCCGATCACGATTCAGTGGTTGAAAGATGGAAAACCCCTCGCAGCTGACTTGGATGTAACAGAGAATGAACTCGATGAATTTTCGAAGGTTTTATTTTTCCCTAGAGTTGAACTCAGGCATAGAGGCAATTACACTTGTATAGCACGGAATTCGGCGGCATCTGCTAGCTATACTGCTGCAATGGTAATCCATGGTATGCTTTTTTTCTGACACGTAGATTGTGACTTTTATATATATTGCTCTAGAATTAAAGTTTTTTCTTTAAATTTTCTTTACTTATTTATTATTTTGTAGCGTTTGAAAAAATATATTTCTTTCATTTAAAATATTGTTATGATTGAAATGGAGAAATAATTAACATCATCAACGGTAATCTTACTATTATTTAAGTTTTACATCACATGAAAGTGATCATTTCAGGATAAAAAAAATAGTCGATAATAATTTTATGTAAGGAAAGGCGTTCAGGCTCTATAAACCTTCTAACCTTAAGTTTGTGTATCGCCTTCGGAACTAAACCCGCGTGCCTAAATACGCTTTACCTGCTTGACAACTACTAAACCAACAAATGCAAATTGGCACAGCTGATGTATGAAAACTACATTTCAGCAGACGCATAGTCACAGAAAAAAATAACAATGGAGGACGTTGTAATGCAAAGCATTTTATCTGTATCAAGCAATACATCCGGCTTGTTTCTTTAGTCGTAATTTCAAGAAATAACATTTGAGGGAGAAATTATTTTTTCAGTTTCTAAATATAAAACTGCATTTTTTTTTTTGTATTGACTCTCAAAATGTCTGTAAGACTTCATTTGAGTGAGTACGACTATGGTTGATCCCTTGCCTTTCTAGGGGTAGGGCTAAGTATCACTAAATTCGTCAAAGAAACGGAAGGTTGAAATGTGTTATCTTGCGTTTAAACTTACCTCTGTAGGTGGAAGTGATATGCGAAAGCATGCTAGAGGCCGTGGTCAGATCATCATATCTCAAGAACATCGATCTGTTTGCCAAGGGACTATAATGAACTGAAATAATACTCCAGGTCAAATAACTTCTGAGCTTGCCAATTGTACAGGTTTTTCTATTATCAGCAAGAATAATTTATCAGTTATTAAATAATGTTTCTTAGATGCATGGAATCTTGTTATACCTATTCCATTCAAGTACGAGTACTCCATCGTATGTAAACTTTACGTTGTGTAAGTGCAATGGCGGTATTGCTGGAAAGCAGAACTCTCCTTGAAACATACAGAAACTAAAAATTTCCGTGAAAAACAAATGTGACACAATTTCTCAATCTCACGTCGACTGTTTAGTGAACACCGCGCACAAACAACTCCCAAATGTGTGTGATTCTACGAGGATATCACACTCTATACTGAAGGGGACTCATATCTACTCTTACTTTGAATAGAATGGGCATGTTTAGTCACAGTTGAAGGTTACTAAAAAAGCATTTTTTGTTTATTTGCACCGATTGCTTTGCCATGTGGTACTAACCATGTGGTACTGTTTTGTGTATTAAACATTTATCAGGAACTCTAAATTTTAACACGCATTAACGTACATTTTTTAACAATGTCTAGCAGTAGTTATGATGGAAAATGTTTTTGTTCCTTAATAATTTTCTAGAAGTATATAAAGGTATTCAAACTTTCAGAAAATGCGATTGCGTTCAGACTATTTTTCTGACAGGAAGTTTTTTATATACATTACTCTAGAATTTAAGAATTAAATTTTCTTTACATATTTGATTTTTTACTATTTTGAAGTGTTGTATATATTTTTTCCCTTTCAAGTAATATACTTATAAAAATATCAAAAGAAATTACAGCTTCAATTCCAATTTTACTATTCCTTGAGTTTTTCATTACATTAATTTGCCCATTGTAGAATAATTTAAAAAAATATATAATAAAATATTTTAAAGAACGCATGCATATTCTAAAAAAGTTCTTGAAAATGGATACATTTTATTCAAAACCAACCCTGTGTACTTAAATGGATATTACATATACACAATACACACCCATAAATGTATTCTAGCATTAAAAAGTTGAGACTGAGTTTCGTGATATTACGAGTTTTCGAGAAGAGTACTGAAATTTTCCAGCTACCCTAAATTTCTATGAATTTTCTGATTAATATCCCGAAAAAGTTCTGCATCATCCCTAGATTTTTAACTTACCCGTATAATGTTTTTTCATGACGCGTATATTGTTGTTTTTTTTTCCACTGTTTTGCTAAAATTAGTATAAATTCTAATTTTCTTCAAAACATTATTCGCAATTTAGCAAACAACTGCTATTTAATAAATGTAGATCTGTCACGTCATGCTGATAATTGGTCGTCATAAACACAACCAACGTAGATCTGTCACAATGAGTTTTCTAAAAGTGTTCGAAAATATTAGACTTCGCAAAATGAAACATTAAGCTCCTTTATCAAAATATATTTTTCACTTTTAATTATTATATATTTAATCACAAACAATATTGCTGAACAGTTAAAGATACAGGACCTTATTGAATTTGCTGCTTGATCTTATATTACCTCTGTTTAGGCACAAGTAGTTTGGTACCTGTGGTTCTATTAGCACAAGTGGAACTAGTAGTTAGCAACTTCGAATAGCTCCTGCTTTAATATTGCAATCACCATCATGGCGTGGAGTGGTCAGAACAGTATGATTGTGATGGAGAAGTATTTTTAAAAGAATTTTTCTATTCACAAAATAGGCGCGTTTTCTAAGTACTTCGGCTTTGATTGAAATTCATATATGGACAACAAGATCTTTTTTCTGTGGTTGAGAAAGTTAGATCAATAAACTCAGCTTTAAAACCATGCCATACTACATTGTTGGAAATCTAGGGATTTTTTTTTATTTAAAATTACTACTACTTTTCTGACTCGGGATCTTCGTTTTTTTTTTTCAATTGCGAAATGTCTAGTAATATATGAACGGCTCGTAACCATAGTAAACAAAGTCCATTTTGAAACAAAATGAGGTAGTTGAGGTAGTCCATTTTGAAACAAAATGAGGTGGTTCATTTTGAAGCTGCATAAAATCTGTTTTATCATAACCCACAGTAAACCAACTCTGTTTTCGCATACTTCCTCATATATGTCATCTGTTTACAGACTTGGTTTACAGCAATAGTGCATAAAACAGATTTTATACACCTTCTAAATGGCATGTCTTATTTTTTTCAAAATGGACATTGTCTACTACGATTGTGAGCCCTTCATATAACGTGAAGAATATCCTTTTCTAAGTATGGTAGATATTTTGAAAAACGTTCCCCATCTTTGCAATAATACCCTAAGACAGACTAAAGCAAAACTTATGGTGTAGCATTCTGAAATGTATAAGTAATGGTGATGTCTGATGGGTGATTTCCGCTTCAAGTGACAAGTGACTGTAGATATGAAATCTAAAATAATTTATTAAGCATTGTTCTTTCATATGCAAAACTTTTATTTAGACGAGACTTATTTTCGCCATATCCTACATAATCATAAATTCTCCAGAGAAGCAAAGAGAGTAGTGGGACCATAATAGTAAAAAAAATTAGAAACTTGTGTAATATTAAATCCATTCAAACACGCCTATAAAAATTTTAATTTTATAGCAGTTGTCAGTTTTTTTTTTATAAGATTCTTCTTTTAATATTAGTTCAGAAGTATAACCTTCAACCTAAACTATGTTTTAAATATTAGAATACTGTGAATAAAAACCAAATTTCTTGTTTAAAAAAACGCAGCATTATTATAAGGCGGTACAGTAATTGAATTAGAAATTATGATTAAGATATAATCATTATTAATTCATGTAAAAAAAACTCCTATGTTAAACAAAAATGGCTAATCGAAAATCCAATAAAGCTCTTCGTTTACTGTGTTACAATCTCTTTTTTTATATATAAACGTAATAAATGAAGATTAAACCTTTATTCTTTCCCATTAAGTCTCTAACATCACAATTTCATTAAATATTTCATTTTTATAATTTATTCTCTAGACTAAGGAATGGAGTCTTAATAACTAAAATTTGCAAAACTAATTAGTCTGCATATTAAAACGATGAATATGTCTTTTACCTTATTAATAATTTTCGGAGGAAGATAAAAGTTTAATCTTTATTCTAACCAAACAAACTCATTATTACTCTGATAGGCAGCTTCGAAAAGGTTCTTAAAATTAGAAATTCTGAAAGCTCTACAAATTAAAAGACACAAAAGTCAATATTGCTGTCGCTTCTCCGTTACGATGCATAACAGAACATTGATTTAGGCTTTTAAAAGAATGGAAAGGAAAATATGGGACGTCAGGTTCCATTATTCAATTATCTTGTAACCATGTCAGATGTCAGAGCTTTCCAATAACGGATTTTCGCTTTAACATATTCGTTCGACTTCGATATATAGCGGAAGCTTCAAGTAGATTATTAATGAATGTATTAAAATATTTATGACATATCTGGTAATACAATAAAAGTGTTATTAAACTTCTCATGTTTTGTTTTAATTAAAGGTGTTCGTATACGCATTTTTGAAAACGCATTTTAAAGAGGAAAAAAAACCAAACAAAAAAAAGTGCTGCTAA